>OX422223.1:287936132-289163989 GCA_949130495.1 Sambucus nigra
CAATTTTGGTACCCCAAAGACCATGTATTCCGCTTTGGGTTAGATGAGGTTTGTCCTACCTACGAAGAGTTTTCTTCCATACTGGGGATAAATCCCAGCATTGCTGCGGCTTTACCTGAATTTTTTCGTTCTCCCCGGGATTTGTTGGCCGGGTTATTTCGTATTTTGCCTTCGGTGGCTAGGCCAGTGGTCGTTGGAGGAATAATCTCCCTTTTGGCAGTGTTATAATCCGTACATTTGTTGGAGGTTGGTGATGCTGGATACGCCGGAGCCGTTATTCTGGGATTGGTTTCAAAATTGCTATTGGTGACTGGTGAACTGCTGGTGGACCGACAACTTGCAGTTGTTACTTAATGGATGTCATACCGTCGCAATCATGCGGCGGTGATACTAACGGAGACTTTAAACGGCCTGGATGCCTGGCGAGAAGGTTGTTCTGACTTTCTGAGGGGTAGCCCCATGATGCTGTTCATGTGGTTATCTCAAAGGTTTCGTCTGGTGATTCCTCCAGAATATCCTTTATTGGCTCTACCCAACTTTTTCCCGCATCATTTCATCAGCGTTGGCCTGGACATTGAGAGCTGGAAGAACTGGTTCATGGAGCATGGGGCTCTAAATATGTACTGGTCAGTGTCTTAGTGAGGACTGTTGCTGCCTATTTTGGAGCTGGGAGAATATCCGTACGTTCGGCTGGTTAGTCTCAGACAGACCTCTTTCTATTTCTCTTGGCAGCTCCTGCGCCAATTTGGCTGGGAGCAGGTCATGCCGCCTCGGACACTAGATTTCTTTTCGATGGAAGATTTGACTGATCTTCTGTGCATGCGCTTGGCTCATTATGGGAGAGTCGGCATCCGTCGACCCGTCCTTCTCAGTCTGTTGGGAGAGTTTGGCATATCCTCGGGGATTATATGAAGTGGTTATGGAGGAGAGTAGTTAGCAAGATATTGGAAGTGGAGACTGGACAAAGGTGGCTTGCCTTATTTAATACCATGGAAGGAGGTGTTGTGGTTTTCCCGAAGCTGGTTCGAGCTTATCGGTTCATGGAGCGTCTGCGGCACTCTATTTAGGCAGGGGAAGCTTGGGGACCCCAGGATGTAGATGATGACGGAGCAAGCTCCTCTGGTAGCTGTGGATAGGACTCTTAAAGAGTTTATTTTGTAATGGAAAATAAGTGTGGGGATTTTATTTGGCTTTGGAGGTAGGGGAGGGAATTATCCGTTCCTTTTCTTATGTAATTGTGCCGTAATTTATTATTATTGAAATAAAAAAGTTTTTGATCATCCAGCTGTGCCTTTTTGATGAGTTTTGTATTTTTGAATTATCTATACCGATCACTAAGGCATACATAATCCTTTTGTTCAAGTATATGTTAGAATGAACTATCGTTCTCGGAGATAAGAAAATAATAGTTTTTTGTGAAAAAAAAAGGGTCATGCTCATGTAAAATGTGTGAGCTGCCTACGTACCTCTGGGGTTTTGAAATTTTTTCAATTTTCTTGAAAATGGTCTTTGCAGAGGATCAGGCCCACGTAGTTCTGGGTAGAGAGAAATGAATATTTTTTTTTAGAATAGAAGGGAGATGAGAAGAATCATAGCTTATCGAGATTTCGGACTAGGGGTAGAATTTCTTGAGACGGTCCAGGTTGGATGGATGAGCCATCTCCTCTCCATCTAGGTCGATGAGCATGGCAACACCGCCAGACAAGATCTTATTGACGATGTATGGGCCACTCCAATTTGGCTTGAATTTCCCTCTGGGGTCCTAGATAGGTTCTACTATTTCTTTGAGGGCTAAATCCCCCTCTTGTACACCGTAGTCTTTGAATCTCTTGTTGAATGAATACGCTATTTGGCTATGGTACCCTTGTATGTGATACATCGCTTTTAGTCTCCTTTCGTCCAAGAGTAGCAGTTCGTTGAGACGGATTTGATGCCAGTCCTCCTCACTGACTTAGCTTTCGAGCATGACTCGAAATGAAGGGATTTCTAGCTCCATGGGTAGAACTTCTTCCATGTCGTAGACTAGAGAGTAAGGGGTAGCCCCAATAGAGGTTCGAATTGAGGTTTGGCAGCTCCAGAGGGCGTAAGGGATTCAGTCGACCCAATCTTGACAGCTTTTAATTATCTTACTGATGATGGCCTTGAGGTTCTTGTTGGAGGCTTCGACTGCACCATTGGTATGAGGTCGATAGGGAGAAGATTTGTGTATATGGATCCCATACTCGTTGACCATTTTTGTGACTTCTGCCTCGAAGTGCAACCCGTTGTCTGATATTATCTCGTGCGGGACCCCATATCAGCACACGATGTTTTTTTGATGAATCTGGCCACTTTCTTGGCGTTCAGCACTACTTATGACTCAACTTCGACCCATTTGGTCAAGTAATCAATGGAAATCAGGATGAACTCATGTCCATTAGAGTCCTTCGGCGTAACCTTCCTTGTGATGTCAATACCCCAGGTGGAGAACGGCCAGGGAAAAGTCATGTTGTATAATTCACGCGAAGGCAGATGCTGATGATTCGAGAACTGCTGGCATTTGAGGCATCTTCGAACATAGGCGGTACAATCCAAGATTATAGTGGTCCACTAGTAGCCTTGTTGGATGATCTTTTTGGCAAGCATGTGACCGTTCATGTGGATCCCGCATTCCCTGCTGTGGATTTTCTGCATTATCTTTTCAATGTCAGCCCCTGCAATGCAGTGTAGATAGGTTCCATTGAAGTTTCTCTTGAGCAGTGCTTTGTGACAGATGACGTACTGGGTGTCCAGTCTTCGAAGGATTGCTCGGTCTTTCTTGTTGGAACCCTCGGGATACCTACCATGTTTGAGGAGGTGCCAGATATCATTGTACCAGTAGTTGGCTAGCTCAGGATCTTCTGTGGTAATGAGCTCAATGTGGTAGAAATGGGTAGGTTTATCTTGCTTTTGAACTAGGCAGTGGGTCATTGTTATTCCTTCGGGCATGTCAACCATGGAGGCCAAGGTAGCAAGGGCATTGGCTAGGTTATTCTTTTCTCGAGGTAGGTAGTGGAAGGTGACATCTTGGAATTGGGAGGCTAGTTCCTCTCAACAGGCATGGAAAGGTTGGAGTTTCTCATCCTTGACCTTCCACTTCCTGAGCACTTGATCGATGATGAAGGAAAAATCCCCATAGACATCTAGGTATTGCATACCTTTCTTGAGAGCAACTTTGAGGCCTACCGTGCATGCCTCGTATTCAGTCATGTTGTTGGTGCAAGGGAAATCCAACTTGATGGCGATGGGAGTGTGGAAGTCATCTGGGGAGATCAGAAGTATCCCAATGCCATATCCCTTTTTATTGGCAGCTTCGTCAAAGAACATTTACCATCGGAGATTGTCTTGGGAAGTTTAGAGGATGTTTTCATCTAGGAATTTGGATATCCAGACATCAGCTTCATCTATGGGGTAATCAGCGAGGTAGTCAGAGATGGATCTTCCTTTCATGGATTTCTGCGTGACATACACGATATCGAACTCGACCAGGAGCATCAACCACAGGGTCATTCGGTTGGATAAGGCGAGTTTCTCAAGCAGGTATTTGATGGGGTCCATTCAGGATATAAGTTTGATGGGGAAGGTGAGCATGTACTGCCGCAACTTTTGGGTGACCTAGACAAGCATGATACATGCCTTTTCCAAAGCAGTGTAGTTAACGTCGCATCTGGCCAATTTACGACTGGTATAATAGATGTCTCTTTCTTTACCATAATCTTCAAGGTATTGGGCTAGAAAAGCCCCAACTGCAGTGTCGATTATGGTTAGGTATAGGAGCAAAGGGAGACCAGACTGTGGTGGCATGAGTAATGGGGGTTGGGTCAGATATTGCTTGATTCAGTCAAAATCTTCTTAGCAGGCCTCGTTTCCATACCTTGGTTGAATCCTTTTAGAGGAGCTTGAAAATGGGTTCGCAGATGGAGATTAACTAGCTGATGAACCGATTGATGTAATGTAATTTCCTAAGGAAACCTCGGACTTCTTTCTTCATTCGGGGAGGTGGCATCTCAAGTATGGCTTTCAGCTTGGCAGGATCTGCTTTTATCCCTTTCTCACTAACCATAAATCCCAAGAGTTTTCCCTTTGTAGCCCTGAAGATGCACTTCTGTGGATTAAGTCTCATCTGATATTGTCGCAGTCGTTCGAAGAACTTTTGGAGAGCGGGTACAAGTCCTTCTCTAGTCTTGGACTTTATTATCATATCATATACATAGACCTCAACTTCTTAATGAATCAGATTGTGCAGGATGGTTGTGGCAGCCCTTCGGTAGGTAGCCCCAGTATTCTTGAGACCAAATGGCATGACAGTGTAGCAAAAGGTTCCCTATGGGGTAATGAACGCGGTCTTTTCTTGGTGGTCTAGGTGAATTTTTATTTGGTTGTATTCGGTAAACCCGTCGAAGAATGAATTAAGAGCATGACTGACTGTGTTGTCCACAGTCATGTCAATATTGGGTAGCGGATAATCATCCTTTCGAGAGGCTTTATTTAAGTCCCGGTAGTCTACACACATCCGAACTTTCCCTTCTGATTTCGGCACACGCACTATGTTGGCTAGCCATGTGAGATATTCGATCACACGAATGAAGCCCACATTCAGCTGTTTGACCACATCCTCTTGGACTTTGAGCGACCATTCGTTGAGGAGCTTTCTCAACTTTTGTTTAATTGTATTATAATATGGAAGAGTGGGGATCTCATGTTGAGCTATTTCGGGGTCAATATCAGGGATATCATCATACGACCATGAGAAGACATCCATAAATTCCTTTAGCAATTCTTCGAGTTGTGCACGCTCATGCTCGTCAAGGGTATCCCCTATCCTAATCTCGCATTGTTGGCTACTAGAACCGAGGTTAATAACAACAGTCTCTTATTCATTAACTTGAACGTGGTTATGTTATTTATTATTAACCTTATTTAGATTAGTTAAGAATTGTTCATTTACAAAATCATCATCATCAAAAGTTTGATTAGAATCCAAACAGTTAATGTAAGGCACAACAAGATACTTAAATTCTTCGTTTATTTCGTTGACAGGAAAAACAACATTGAGAACCTCATCAAAGGAGGACTCGATTACATTTAAGCAAGGATAGACAACAGAAGAAGAAATAGGGTAAACATTAGGGTTAGGGGGATTTTAACAGGTAGAACTGGCGCAGCATGCCAGTAGAGGTGAGGTGTATCAGTAGCTTTAATCAGGTGGGATAGATCCAGAGATGTAGTGCCTGAATGAACCATGCATAGTGTTAGCCCTAGTGTTTGTAAGTTGAACGAGTCCTTGGAGTCACTTTCCTCAGAATCTTCGATATCTCTGATGAGTGGTTGTACACGGTATTGGGAACTTTCGACCCATGGGTAGCTGTCTTGAAAAAAGATCTCCATTCCAGGCTTCATCCTCTTGTCTGTATGGTCATGCCATGGTTTCGAAAAGACACAAAAGGGGAAGTTTTCACCCTCTTTGATGAATCGTCCGTTTAAGGAGTCACCTGGGATGGTTTGGACGCAGTCTAGTCTCCTCTTTAGTCGAGATTGGTGGATCATTTTGAGCTCTTGTTCTGATGGTTGATACCCCAAACCACAATGAGGGAAAGATTTATTTAGTTCAATGGGCTCAAGTGTCCCTTGTTGAATTTGTCGTAGCCCCAGTCCAGGCATGAAGTGTATGCTTCTGAACATCTGAATCACATTGACGTTGCCATGAGGGTCGTATTCTGGACAAACCTTTTCTTTGAAATCGTCCCCTACCGGGAGTAGGAGTGGCTCAACTCAAAATCCTGATAGGAGCATATCATTTAACCTGTGCTATATCTCAAGGATTGGATTGCTGGTACTTGCACCCTAGGTATTATCTTCGTTGCCCAAGATGGTAATGACCCATCCATCGGCGAAGAAATACAATTTCTAATGGAGTAAGGAAGACACACCCTTGATACTGTGGAGTCAAGGTCGTCCGAGTAACAGGTTAAAATAAGATGGGATATCAATAACTTGGAATTCAACGACAGGGTTTATAGGGACACCCCTATTATAAGTTTTATGGATCCCATCACCTCCCGATGGGTATTATCATATGCACGTATAGCAGCGGAAGTTGGAGTGAGGTCACTTTCTTTCAGTCCTAAGCATTTGAAGATTCTTAATGGGCAGACGTTCAAGGCGGATCCATTATCGACAAGAGAGAGTGGTACGACCCTCCCCATAACTTCGACGGAGATGTTGAGTGCATGATTGTGGTTTGGCCCAATTCTGGGGATTTATTCTTCGTAGAAGGATAGTATTCGGGTAGAGGTTAAGCACCCGACCAAATTTATCGCATCTTCTGGTGTGGTAGAAGGAGGAACTGTGGGTCTAGTGAGCAACTTGATTAAGGCATTTCTGTACGGCTGAGAAGACATGAAAAGCACCCATAGAGTGATATTACTTGAGTTTTTTTTAGTTGATCGAGGATCTTGCTCTCCTCGAGGGTCATCTCTGGCATAGGAAGGTTTTCAACGCCCTTCCCTTTGTCATTTGCCGGTAATGAGCTTGGGATCTGGTAATGCCTCCCTGATCTGGTCATGGATTTACTGAAGAACGGAAGAACATGAATCATGTTTCCTCATCAATCTCGGGTTGTTCTGCCACCTTGTTTATTTCTCTGAGGAGCTCCTCAAACAATATCATCCCACATATGTCGGTTACCGGGCCAGTTTTCTCACAAACTTGTTCTTCATTCGAATCTCCAAATTCTCCCCCCTCATCCGGTGGAAACAATTATGTCCTTCCATGTAAAGTCGATGCATTTCATAACTTCAATGGCTTCTTCATACATGTCTTTCCATTCTGTGGGAATATGTAAGGGTGGGGGGACCAGGCGCCCTTGCAATTTCAGAGTATCAAGTAACTCGATCATACTGCAGATGTCGTTGATTTGCCTGAATAATTCTGTCATGATCTGGACAACATCATCTAGGTTGACTTCATCGATCGGTACTACCCAACGGTCTGACTCTCGGGCCCATTTTCGTGCATCCAAGAACAGCGTACTGAACCTCTGGCAATCAATGGTCATCTGTGAGGGAAATTTCAGCCCGAACTCCAAGAGTTGGTTTAACACTTCTGATAATTCCATACTTCCATTTTCGAAACGGGTACGGACGGTGATGCATGATCTAGTAAGGAGTGACAGTGCCTGATCAACAAGGCTAGTAGGGTGTAGGAGGAAATATGGGCATGTTTGGAGAGGTTTAGGAGAGTATATGGGTGTGATTTGAGTTGAGGGATCAAATTCTGGGTTCATTTCTAGGAAGATGACATTGGTATGATTTGGGAGTGGGTTATGAGTAGCGTTTGGCTTAGGATTGGCTGGTTGGGCAATGGTACCCTTGTCAATTAGACCTTGGATTATGTTTGGGAGGTGAAAGCATTGGTCAGTGGTATGACCATCAGTTTGGTGAAAGGCGCAATGGGCATCTGCCTTGAAGTTTCTTGGAAGTGGATTTGGCAATGGACGGTAATCCAAGGTTTTGATAAGGTTTAGGCTTAGCAGGGTTTGATAAACTTTGGGGAGGGGAGCATGGAGCTCAGTGTATTCCTTTTAGACTGGGACAGGGCGGATATCTGGTGCCCATAAAGTGGTCAGTTGAGAGATGTTGATAATGGTTGAGACTGCAGTACTGGCAGGTTTGTCATATTTTTTGGGAGTGAACTGTTCGGACACTGTCTTTGGTTTAACCTCTGTTTTAGCAAGACCTTCCTCGATTTCAACTCCTGCTTCTCTGAGAGCTCATAAGTGAGGATAGTATTGTCCTCCCATGGTTGCTCGGACATGGGGCAAGAAATTCTTCTTCACTATGTTGACTTGTTCTTTCTCGGATGGTCGATTGGTCATAATAGCTGCTTTTTCCCTCCATCGGGATATAAAGTTACTGACTGATTCCCCAGATTTCTGTTTGAGAAGCTCTAAATCACGTCGGGTGACCTCAAGCTCTTCGTTGTACTTGTACTACGACATGAATTCTCAGGCCACATCCTGCCAGCTATGGATTCTGGACTCCTCGAGAGAAAAAAACCATCAGAGGGCGCTATCCTTCAAAGTTTGCTGGAAAAATTGGGCCATCACCTCTTCAAAATCCCCTAGGAAAGTCATGTCACTGTGATAACTGCGAAGATGGACGATCGAGGGTCCACTTCCTCCTAATTTCTCAATATTTGGCATCTTGAACTTCTTGGGTAACCTTGCTTTAGGATAAGGATACATGTGGGTGTAGTCCATGTAATTTCCAGAGATTCGGACTTGGTCTAACTTATTAGTTAGCATCTTGAGATATTCTTTGACTTTGTTCAATTCTTCCTCTTTTGGATCATCGATCCCAGGCAAGTTAACCCCAGGCTGGGCAAGGTTTGGCATAGGAAGCTGGGCAGGCGGCGGCCCATTAACAGGAGGAACATGTGGAGTGTGCTTATACTCTTAGAGAACCCAAATAGGCTCGAGTGGACCATAGTGCAAGTGAATAGGGCCTCGGGCTCTTGAAGAACAGGAACTTGGTTTCATTGCATCTCTCAGACCTCAGTCTGGAGGTTGTCAATCTCCGTCACGAGCTGAGCTAAGACTGTTGTCAGATCCGGCTGCATAACGGGTACTTGGTATGTGTTCTCCATGTAAAGTGGATGGATACCAAACTCGAAAGAAGTAAAAGGGGAACGGACAGTACTCCGGGGTGATTTGACTGAAGACCGAAGCTAATAAGGAGCCAGGCCAAGGACGTGCGATCGACCTGAGAAGGTGTAAAATGGGATTTATTTTTTAGAAAAATAATGAAAATATTTCTGACATTTTTTTCCCTTTTTTTTTTAGATTGAAAGACAAAATATTTTTGGATTTTTCGTAAAGAAAAGAGAAATGTTTTTTGGATTTTTGATAAAGAAGGGAGAAATGTTTTTGGATTTTTGATAAAGAAAAGAGAAATGTTTTTGGATTCCTTTTTTTTGGGGGGGGGGGGGGGAGACGATCTCAGCATGATTATTATGATTTTTATGTTCTCACTTGTATTAAATTCTCCTAAATGCAGAATGACAGGCCGTATGGGACCCGAGCCTGGAAAAGTTGGGTTTGTGATATATGTAAAGCTATGGCTAGACTGGTAACCAGACTCACGATCGGGGTCCCATTTTAAAAATGCGTAAAAATTTGGGCCGTAGGCCGACCCGGAATTTCGACAGAGTTTCGGGTTGAAACCGATAATATTATATGTTTGTCCTAGGCTTGACACCTATATACGGATATATAGTTGGTTGGGTGAATCGAAAAGGGTTCCCCCCCTTTGGTGTGACTTCCACGATATACGTCTTGCTCTTGCGGGCAATCAGTACGTGTGGACAAGCCATTTGATATACCTGAGTGTACGTGAATTTCCTCACCATATACCTCATGGGGACGGTACATGTGAGAGAGAATTCGATATACTTGGCTTACGTGAATGAGTTCCCTACGATATACCTCCCGTCATGACTTCGGTCATGCGGTATAGTGAGGGGGAAATGTTCGATATACGTCGAAGGTACTTGGCCAATGGAAGGTGAGAGTCATATCTCTTAGGCTAACTGCGCCCTGTCGGACCAGCGCCCATCATGAAGTGACCCTCCATTTAGTGGATATAATTTGGTCAACCATAATTCTCTTTGGTGATGTCGTGTGAATCATGCATGATCCTCTTATTAGTATCTTATGATGAGAATGTCTTTCTTGATTATGCCAAACAGGGAGCAAAGTAAAAGTACCAATGGTACACCAAGTATGGATGGGTGATGCGTGATACATATGGATATATGTGATCCTAGGTGCACGTGGTGTGAAGTGTGCATGGAGAATTTTTCTACAAGTGTGTGAATAGAAGAATAAGTAAGGTGTACACATGGAAAAGGGGAACATACAAAATGGGGGAAAATATAAACAAGCATAACATCCATGTTAACAGAGTCTAGCCCTCATATAATCCCCAGCAGAGTCTCCATTGTGTCCATCCCCGCATATATCCCCTCGCGATGTGGCGTGAGAGGATCCCTCTAGGTCTCGCGCATCCCTCTTGGGAGAGCTTAGGCCAACGTCGGTGAAAGAGGTGAAAAATGTAGAGAGATAGAGTCGCCAGTCTATTTTGCTCAAAATATACAAAAGAAAAGGGATCCATCTCGAAGGACATCATCTAAAGACATACTGATACATACGAAACCAAAATGATTCAAAAAGGGTCCGGAGGCTAAGTTACGAAATGGTAAGGTGTTAGGAACCCATTTCACCCTTGCGATTTCTCATGGGTTGTTGTTGTTTTCCTTTATTTTCCCCGTGATATGTGTGCGTGTGTATATGTAGTGGAGATAAGAATCATCAACTTATATCATGGAAGAGATTAAGAGAGCCATCCATAGGAATGTTTCTAAAAATAATATTAGAAAATAGGATCTACACGATTATCCTTGTGTTGATCGTTATAATGGAATGATAACGCATATGGAATAATACGCCATTAAGAACAAATATGTATATATGTATGTAAATGTATAGAATCTAAGAGAATTGAGTTTAGAGAAGATAGAAAATGAGAGAAAAAGTAAGAATATGACTCGAGTCTCAGGTTTTACCTCGAGATGCCTACATACCCTATAGAGGCATCAAAGTCCACATAGTTCGCGTGCAACACGAGAGGTGGGGTTTATTCCATAAATCCAACCGGGGATTCTCTTATGTGTGTGTGTGTGTGTAAAAAAAAGTGTTTTTGTTGTGAGAAACGTGTAAGAAAAGTGTGAGAATTCCCGTTTGGAATTTATGAGCACACCCTTTTTTTTCTTATTTTTTTGAGTTTTTATTTATATGAAAATAAGAGATGTGCAATAATACTAAATAAAAAGAATATTAGTATGTGTGATATGAGAGAATAAAAGCGCTAAGTAATAAAACAAGTCAATGAAAATTTAAGGAGAGAATAGAGAAAATCGAACCTTCTTGAAGATCTTGAGCTTGAGCTTGAATGTTGGAGAGCAGCCCTTGCACTTGGATGAGGATGGAAGGTAGTTAATTTACCAAGTTTGATGAAAATGATGATGAAAAGTGAAGGTTGGAAAGGGATTTGGATGTGGAAAATGACGCTGAATTCGAGAGAGGTTTTCTGGATTCGCTGAGAGTGATGTATTTCAGATCGACGCTCCCTTTTGCAATGATATTAGGCCCTCCTTTTTATAGGCCCAGGGCATTGTCGATCGGCATATCCCTCCTCCTGCCAATCGACAGGTGCGTTTAGGCACACTGTCGATAGGCAGGGTTTGGAACCTGTCGTTTGGCAGTCTCTTTCAGGCTCCTTCGGAAAATCGGCCGCTGAGCGCAAACCGTTGATCCATATCATGAACAGGGTGAACCACTGGAAATTTAATTAAGATACCTTCGAAAGTACTTGGACTTCTCCAAGTTTTGGTAGTTGACTTTGGGTCAAATTTTTCTCGGAAGCGCTCATCGGTCCTTTAGACGTGGAAACTTTGGACGCAAACGGATCGTTCGTTCGTATGGTAGGTCAGAATCTCACACGGGGTGGACCGTTGGAAAGGTTAGGAGATGTAATTTGACATTACAAAGAGTTTAACCCGATTTGGGGAGTTCACTTTGGTCAATCGGGCCCTGGAAGCATTCGATGACCTCTTGGGATAAAATGGATCGTTCGTCCGTACTGTAAGTCAAAATCGCGCATGGGGCGGATCGTTGGAAAGGAGTTTAAGTTACCTTTGAAGATTCATTTATTCTCGATAGATCTGAAGAGTGGACTTTGGTCAAATGGAGCCCAGGAGTGCCCGGTGGCCTCCTAATCGGGTTTCGAGGGAAAATGGGTCGTTCGTCCACAAGGTAAGTCAGAATCGCGCACGAGATGGACCGTTGAAAAGGGGTTTCAGTTCCCTTAGAAGATTCATTCAGTCTCAATTGAGTTGAAGATTTTCACTTTTGGTCAAACGGAGAGCGTCCGATGGCCTCCAGGTCAGTACTCGGGGTATGACTTGGGTTGGTAGTGCTGACGGAAGGTGCTAGGGAACTAAGGAGAGTTTAGGGGGTAACAGAATGGGGTGTCTACACATGTTGGTTAAGGATTTGCATGTAGTACGATGTATACCTGCCGAGGGATTGAAATCATAAGAGACAAGATGATTATTAAATCTGGAATTTGGAACGATTATGTGGGAAAAACACAAAAACTAGGGTTCTTGAAGAATTAGTGATTTTAATTCGCTCTTGACTGTATTTGTTATGGATTTAATGAGTTTTAGACATTTAGAATCATCCTACTTCCTATATATAATGTGTAGTTTTATGGGTTAAGAGTTTGGTGAAGAAACATGGAGGCTGGGATGATGTTTAAAGGTGAAAATGTAGGAAAACGCATGTAGAAGACAAAGTGCAAAATCTGTACATAATCGAATCGATTCGGCCTAGGGCGAATCGATTAGGGTAAGGCTAATCGTTTCGGTTACCCAGAAAATTAAAAATTTCCACTTTTTGCCTTAAATCCCTAAATCGTTGTTATGAGAATTTTGAGGAGTTTGATAAAGTAATATTGAGAGAATAAAATATTATAGTAGGCTTATGATGGGGGTATGGTTTGGTCTTCTTGGGAATATTAAGACGAGAACGAAATTGGGTTGATTTTGTGCCGTAAATTATTCAAGAGAAAGATAATAAATTACGGGAAGTTTGGAAATTAAATTGATGAACTAGACCAGTAGGATGAGTTAGGCTTAACTACTGAAATTTATAAAGGGCTAACTAGCACCCTTAGAGTTGTGTGAATACTCATGAATACGATAAGTGGGATATTTGTTGTTAAAGAAAGATAAAATATGGCACCGGTCTAATTTCACTTAGGTGGTTAGTAAATAAAAAAGTTTTCGACAGTGATGCTAAGAATGAACCATATGAGAAACATGTTTTAATTTAATAAAGGCCTGATCAATCAATGTTTAATTAGACGGGGTATCACACTAGTCTACTATCTCAAAATTCTAATATCGAGCCCCTCATTTAAATGCTTAATAATCTTCCACGTTAAGATTACTTATACTCGTCGATTAAATTAAATTTTTGACAATTATATTTAATCTACCTCTTATAAATTCCTTGAGACTATTTGCTTAACTTATTTGATATGTCAGATAATTAAATCCACCGGGCGGGTTTGACATAATCAAAACTTATAAGATACATCATAAGGATATCTTCAATCTCTATACTGAGACGTGGATTCCATTCATAATTAACTTTCACTATACACTAATCACCATTACCCAATCTACCAAGCTTATTGATCCATAAATGAATCTCTCCCAATAGGTCAAAGTAATGAACAATTAATGCACGTGTCTATTAATTATGTCCGGGTTAAGAACTTGAACACTTATAATAACCATGAGATGTGAATTATCTCATATAGTCAATATAAAGACAATTATATCAGTCCCATTCAATACGCACAAAGTATACTAGCACAATAAGTCAAAACTCTATCGCTTCCTATAACCAAGATAGCCCTACTAAAATAGTGTGCTACAGCCATTTAAGATTGTGAACAAGACTTATATTCTACAAGTAGCGATGATATGATCTTCCGTGTGTTAGCTGAACTTTACACACCAAATCATCTACTTTGTAGAATAAAAGACACCTTTGCATAAATATATAAAATAATATGATGCAAACATCACTTGTGAAGATTATCATTAAATAGATATACTAAAATTGATTAGTGAGCCATGAATTTTAGTATAAAACCCCAACAAGTTTGTGAAACAAGCATCCCATTACTGATCCATTACCATTAACATGTATATCTAATCACATCTATGAAACAAATTGATAAGGGTAGTGCTAGGGCGACACACTTTGGGGACATAGAGGACGTGTCCCCTTATCATTAGTGGACACCTTAAGTGGGGCACACTCCACTCAAGTATCCACAAATGAATCAAGGACATGTGTCCCATGTCCCTAAATGTGTTCTTATAGTGTGTCCCTCTATCATTATTCAATTGATAATTACATACATTCTGGACCCATCTTATTATTTTCTCTACGTTGGAAATGTTAAATGCTAATGTAATCCTTCTCCAAATTTTCAGTACATGGGAGGGGATCTTAATAAAACTTTGGACATGGGACTAAACCCAAAAAAACTATAGGTTCAAACAATTATTAAATATTTACTACCTATTCATCTTGTGCAAAAATATATAATAAATATGTATCCGTTGAGAAACTAATTACAAAATATATTATGTAACATTAAAATTACGCTATTGAGATTATTCCTTTCCTTCCTTCCTCTAGTAGTCCAAACATAACAAAATCATAACAAACACTAGGGATTAAACACATAAGTGGTTAAAAAAAGGGTGAAATTTGAAAATTCTCATGATCAGTAACTATAATAAGGGTTTATATATATAGTCTGATATGAAGAGGATTTCCCTAAATATGTCCTATTGACTTTTCAAGCATAAAATAGGTCCTATTACTAATAATTTGGGACTTTCTTTGACAATTTTTCCCTTTTGAAATCAACCATCAGTAACTTCATGGGGGAAGTTACACAAATGGTTGAACTTTTTTTTTCTTCCTATTTTTAATCGTTAACCATTGATAACTTTTGGTTTATAAATCATTTTTTCATAAAATTACTATTTTTGAAATCTCCTCTTAGATATCTATCAAACAAGATCCATGAAGCCCATAGTATATTAAAGAAAAAAAATTACACAGACATTAATATTTACTATGTGCATCGAAAAATGAAACAGTTTTATATCTGAGACGTTTTCATAAACAGTAATATTTACTGTGTTAATATTACACAGACAGTGAAATTTAATAAAATTTAATGTGTTCACTGTAAAATGAGATCATTAACTTTATCAAACAAGATCCATGGAACCCATAATATATCAATGAAAAAAATTACATAGATAGTAATATTTACTGTGTGCACCTTTATAAATAGAACTTAATTAATGGTTAACTAGTCAATAGGACTTAATTAAGAAAAAAACTCTGAAAATAGGACTAACATATGATAATACTTATTAATTGGGTTGTCACATTAGTTGTTAGGATTAAACAATAATAGAAACAAATTATTTAAATAAATGGGTCAATTAATGTATAATCCCCAACATAAATATATATTTGTCACACCTATTTTTAGTCTAACCCATTTAGCCCCTCAAACACTAATTTATCCAATATTTTCTTGTTTTAAAGGTCCACACCAATGGCACCCCACCCCACCCCTACCCACACACTCCACTGTCAGAACTCCGGTGGGCCTAAACACCCTATTTATCAAATATTCTCTTATTTTTAAAGGTCCGTGCTAATGGTACCCACCTCTGCCCACTCCACTGTAGGAGCTCGTATTGGGGTCGTTGGAGCTCCGAAAATGGTGTGGGGATTGGGTACCGCTACCTCTAGCCTTTAAAAATGTGAGAATATGTAAATGGGTGTTTCAGTCCACCGGAGCTTTGAAAGTGGGGTGGGTGGGGTGGAGCACTAATAACAAACTATTTTTGCTATTTCTAACAGTATTATACCATTACTATTTCTTACATTGCATTACCGTTAGTAATTTGAGATAATAGTTAGTAATATTAGTCCTACATTTTTAAATTAATTGGTTTAATGAAAAAAATATGGGTAAATTTGCTCCCAAACCCCAAAAGAATCCGACTACACTATACTCTCAAACTCTCTGAAGGCTACACTTAAACGAGAAGCCATCACTACTTCTCCAAATCAACCTGCCAAAATCCCATCTTCTTGCCCAAATAGACCTGTCAAAATCCCATCTTCTTGTCCAAATAGACCTGCCAAACCCCATCTTCTTCTCCAAATCGCGATTTGGAAGTACCTAGGGTTTGGTTGTTTGGAAGAATTATAGTTTGTACGACCTAGGGTTTTGTCATTTGGTAGAATCATAATCGATTTAGATCCAAACCCCAAACCTGTAAGATTTTCTTCAACTCTTCTTAATCTACACTCATATGTATTCATCATTTGTTATGTGTTTATGTAAAGGTTTGGGATCTGGCTGCAAACTATGTTGAGTCTTATACTCTATGAACAATTAAATGTTTGTTGTATGTGTTTGATTCTTCTTCTGTTAATATCCATTTCATTTGGTGTTGTGCTAACATATAGTGTGCCTAATTTTCTAGGTGAAATCAACTTTTGAAATAATATATTGGTTACTTTTATTAGAAAATTTAAGTAATGACATGGATTATTTCAGATTTGTGTTCAAACATTAGTAATTATATTTTACATATATGTTAAAAGTTATGTTTTCTTTTGCTTGCAATCTAATTATGATTTCTTGTCCTAACTCATGATAAATCGTGTTCTTGGTATTTGGTGAAACTCCCAAAAGATTTTAACACATTATATAAATATCTATTAGCATTGAAGCATCTTTGTTGTTGCTTTGGTGATTTTTAAGTTGATGTTTGGGGTTTATTTTTCATTAAATTAATGTTCGTCAAGAAGTTAGATATGGTTGTTTAACTATATAATTTATATAGATCTTTATAGTGGCCACTACAATCGTTGGATAGCCTTGCCGTTTTTCATCTGATAGTCTTACAAGCTATAAGAAAAGCCCTAAACTATATTATTGTTAAACAAGAGTATGGTTGGAGATATGGGATTAAGGTCTAGTGAATTTATTAGCTTAATTTAGTTTTGATTGATAATAAAGAGTATGGTTTGAGATGTCAGATTAAGGACTATTGAATTTATTAGCCTTCAACTCTTTAGATTGGATTGTGATTAGGACTTCTACAATTTGGTTCACTGGATGCTTCGTTTTACTTTGTAGAGGTCAAAGAAGAGAAAATTGATGTGTAGAAAGGTAAAGATTACATTCTCGCATTCTCTCGTGTCAGTTATTATTTTACTCTATTTCTCACATTGACTTATGTTGTCCACATTTTTTTCGTTTTGTGTGGTATAGTTTCCCTTCTTTTGTAATGATAATTTGAAATCGTCTCTAGACTGAAGAGTTCTTGGTCCTAGGAAGTCAACCCTTGAATGAATTGAAAGACAAAATATACTGCTTGATGGATGAAGTTATAAAGGACATAGGGCAAAATGATCCTTTCGGATATTTCCTTATCGAATTACGTGTTTAATACTTATAATATTTGTGTTGAGAAGTATGTCTTGTCACTATTATAATTGAATGCTATCTTTATTTTGCAGTGATTTGAAGGAACTTTTTGCGATAGACTATAGTAAACCTATAAGGGATTGGATCTGAGATTATAAAAAGGTTCCACTAGAAAAATTGGAATGGATTGTATCTGGTGGATACTACAAAAGCAAATGACTCTTTTAAGCAGTGACATGAAACAACAGTTGCCTCAGTTCAAAGGTGTTAAGATGCACCGGACATGTTTCTGCGACTTAAGATTTAGTCATTGTCACACGTCACAACGAGGTAAATAGTATAGCTCAATCTTGTTTAATAAAGTTATTTATAAAGGCTAATAGTAATTGGATAGGGGTTTGATTTGATCTTAAAAATGTGACACCCCGCCTAATTAAATACCGGGTAATTAGTCCTTTATTAAATTAACTCAGAATATCCAGTTGGTTTAGAATATGCATCATTGTCGAAAATAATGATGTCAAAATTTAACACTAACCACCTAATATTTAAAAAGGTTGATGTCAAAATTTTATCTTTTAATTAACATAAAATCAACTTAACCAATTATTAAACACACACCATTCAAACTAACCACATATGGAGTAAAATAACTGAATAATTAATGTGACTGGAGTAAAACACTTCCAGCCTAAATACTAAATACAATAATTCAACAAAATAAACCAACAACTAAAAGGAGTATATAAATAAATCCACAATCTCTGATTATCTGAATAAATAAAAGGGGCGATATGCCCTAACTGAAGTAAATTACTCAAGATGAAGAAACGAAAGTCATGGAGGCGTCTACTACCAAGTCATATAACTTCCACAACAGCTACAACTCGTCAAATTAATGGAACTCCTATACTTGGTGTCCCTGTGGCTGGACACCTAAAATAATTTGACAAAAGAAAAGAGATTTACAATAAACGGGTCAGATCCCGAGTTGAAAACAGTTTACAAATCAACAAGTGCTTAAATGAAAATAATAGTACATATTGAGTACATGTTAGATTTTCACACTCTCACTTGAGATACTAACCTCTCATCTATTGTGCACATCTAACGCCTATATTTAACCAATCCTAGTTATGCTACCCCCCCCCCCCTAACTAGTCCGAAGGTGACTATTATCACACCAATAATCTCATACGTTTACCCATATCACCAATACCCCGTATTATTATATGTTTAAGGATAGTTATTCATATACACAACCGTTATTCTCCTACATATTCATTTTTCTCAGTAGGAATATTTTTAAATATCGTTAATTCCATATCTACTAAACATGCACAGTAGAATAAGTAACAGGTACACATATATTTATCTCTCTATATATATAATATTTAATCACCCCTGGGTTAAGTCCCCTTTGGTGCAATGCATACCCTGTTATCATGTCCCAGTGGATCGCTCATTGCATGAAGGACTATAAGTTCAATCTCTCGTAAACCATAAAAAACAAACCCACATATTGGAGGCGAACATAGTTCTAAGCCCATGGGTTACGCACATACCTACGTACCCATATGACTGTCAACACTATCGCTCTCACTGATAGCTCGTACCTAGGTTCTATGTTCTAGTGATACGAATCAAAATCCCCCTGAAGGATCCTCAAGATATGATCGTCCACAACGCGCAACCTCCACGCGATAGCAAGCAACGTAGGTATATTATACACACAATAATTCAATCAATAGGTATATACATAACCTATAATAATCATTATGTATTCACACAACCTAAGTCCCCAAATTTATACGTAGTATTATTATCTCTAATACTCGCTTTAGTCTATCCGTACGGTTAATCTCTCTATCATATATATTCCATAAGTCCCCCTTATTACGACATATTCCCTTAGTAGTTACATAATCATATCGTCTCTAGACTAGGTAATGAAGTCACTCAAGGATAGAGTAGTTCATTCTCTCTCACTCAAATCAACTTTATGACGTTTTAACTTGTCCGGGCCAAAAATTTAAACTTCTGAAATCTTGTTAAAAGCTGGGGGAAATATCCTTCGAACGAATTAAGGACTAAATTTTTGTTGGAATGTCGTTCGAACGAAACTTCAAACAAACTACTCTCTGAATTCACGATGGATGAGTCGTTGGAATTCTCATTCGAACGAAAATTCCGCAGGTTGTCCCTGTCCTCTAAAAATTGTGTTTTCTCAACTTTTTCAACACCCAAATCACATAAAACTATACCGAACTCAAAAATAATGATTCTAAATCATAACCACTATTAATTGAATGGTTTCTAACTTTTTTTTAACATAAAATCCTTGCAATTTCATCATAGATTCAGATTTATTTACTAAATCCTCAAAAAGCCCTAAATTCATATAATCACCATTAATCACAATTAAACCCTGATTTAAATTCGTGCTTTAAACATATAAAACTCACATTTCTTATCCCCAATATATGGTTATTCAACTACATGCAAAACCGATACCACAATCATGGATTAATACCCAATTTCAGTCCCAAATTTCATAATATCATGATTTAAATCATCAATTAATTTAACATGGACATTATATGCTCTAAATGAAGCAAGATAAACACTTGCCTTTTCAGGAAGGTCTGATTCATCGCTTGAAATTGGTATGAGCTTGTTCCTCTCTTCTCGATGTATGTTTTGATGGTATTTTTGGTGAAAGAAGATTGGGTTTTGGTCTTAGTGTCTCTATAAGTTCTCTTCTTCTTCCTCCTAGGTTCCTTCTCTATTTTTGCAGAACAAAACCCTAACTGCTACTATGTAAGGGATGATATATTAATATAATTTTAGTCCATTAATAAATCATAATTTTTCAAAAGACAAAAATACCCCTCCGGGATGTCGGTTGGCCTAAAGTTGCCCCGGACTCCAAACTAAACCCTGAGTAGACATTTTTGCCTATCTCGACCCTTCAGGACACACTGGCATACTCAAAATAGACATGCGAATAACCAAGAATAAGATTATATTTTAATTCCTCATTTAAGTCCCGACACGACTCACACGCGCGTCCCAACTAAGTGTACTGTAACTACCGTATTTTTCACACACGACGATTATATAATATTCTCATTATATATTACTTTACTCACTAAGTAATATTCAACATAATTCCCACCAATAAATTCTAACTCTCATCACGCTAGCAATTATTTACTTGAATCCGAATTAATTATAAATAAATTTCCCATTTAAATTAATTAATCCCTTAATTAAAATAAAATCTTTTAAAAATACGGGGTATTACAAAAAATAAGTTGGGATCTAGTGGTGAAATGAATTTTTTTAGACTATAGTGTAGTTAAAAAATTTGTTGCAATGGTAATGCTGCTCCATCCACGGAACAATCTTCGTTTATAGAGGGAGCAACTTAGATCCACTTGCAAGAGTTGAAACATTTGAAATTAGAAGCACACATGATAGGTGTAAATAAATTATGCCTGGTCAGTTACAGAAAGAAATTCATCTATGATACGGGAGAAGTTATAACTTGGCAAAACCAACCCCACCTCCATTAACACCTTGAGAAGAACTTGTAGAGAGGGAGAGAAAGAGAAGGATTCTACAGAGAGAGAGAGAAGGCAATTCAACCTTCAGAAATTCGTCATCAAATCAGAGATTCCAAAAAGGCAAGTGGTTTAATTCCAATTAATTTCAAAGAATGCTTCTTCCATGTGTAGGAATTTATAAAAATCTTATTGTTCTTGGGAGTTTGATAATAACCCATTAATTTGGAATTAGAAACTTGTATTGTGATGAGGATTTGCATGTAGAACTATATGTAGGTGAATAATCTGATGTTAATACGTTTTGGATGAAACAAAAATGGATTTATTTAGACTCTTTGATGATTTATAAATTTTAGGGTTCATGTTCTTGAAATTGGGGATAAATTTATGGATTTGATATTTGGATGATGTTTATAGTGATTAATCCGCACAAAAACGTTAGTAGGTGACCTATGTATGTTTAGTACGAATTAGGAACCTTAAATTGATGTTGGAACGATGTTTAGAGGAGATTAGAGGTGTAGAGAAATTTGAAAATTGAGTAAAGAAATTTCTGGGCTTGAATCTGGCCACTCGTTAGAAGACCTACCCAGGTCGTTCGAAAGAGCTCGTTCGAACAAGCTTCTAACGAGTTGACAGTTTGGGTTCTAATGAGAGGGATGTTCGTTCGAAGAATTTCGTTCGAACGAGATCTCGTTAGAAGGTCCAGTTCGTTCGAACGAGACTTCGAACGAGTTGACAGTTTAGGCTTTTTAGCCTGTTTTGATCCCGAGTGTCCCGTAACCTTGTGTATACGTAGAGATAACTTTCCCTTGATGATTAATTGTGACATTTGGGATGTTTGGGATATAATGAGGAGCCAAACCTAGAAGTGTAGTTGGAACCTAAGGGACAAATATGAAGTAGGACGTGAGTGTCTATTACGTTGCGAGAACTATTGACGACCTAATTTATTATATTAACCGGGAACATATAAATTGTGTAGTATTATATGTCGGTATGAAAATGAGAAGTGTATCACCAATATATTGTTGTGATTACTAAGATGTGTGAATACTTAGTATATGTATTGATTTTATGTGTATGACATACCTACCATACTTGCTATCACGGGAGGTTTACGTTCTCTTAGGGCCTTCTAATCCTTGTGTTGCCCGGATTTAGATTGGTTACCTCGATGAACATAGGTCAGAGAAGGACTTATTGGGATGTTAATAAGTCTGATGATCGTGGGAGCGCAGCTATGTGCATGACCCATGTGATGTGACTGTGTTCGCCTCCATTATTTGTGATGTTGTTATCTGAGAACGATTCCTGAGAGATTCGGAATACGTGATCCTTATGTACGTGATGTACCGAGATGGATAGCAGAGTATGTGTGCACCGCAGCTTAGTCTCGGGGTGCTTGTATTGTATATTTATGATGTGAATAATATACACTTAATTAATGAGAACTTTCATGTTAATATTGTGAATAATTATGGTAATGTTTTGAGAAAACATAACGGGTTAATTGATAGTGAATTATATTACTAATTGAGAATCTGAGAGTAAGTAAAACCCTCTATTTAATTGATAACATTAGAATATAATATGGGAATCGAGTACTAAGGGGTAGAACTTATTACAGTTTGGTTAGATATGGATGTCTTATAGACGGGTACGGTACGTTAGGAGTGCACATGTAGTCGAGAGGTGAGAATTTCATGTGAGTGCACGTCCTAACATGTATTTTGCATTTAATGTTTTAATGTTATTAAAACACTTGCTATTTTTTTAAAATGATTTCCACTTTCGGGCTCTGACCCATTTGCTTTCAAATCTATTTTTGTAAAAACCATTTTAGGTGCCCAGCCACAAGGACACCATGCTTAGGATTCTCATTCAGGTGACGAGCTGTAGCTGTTTGTGGAAGTTACAGGACCTTGCTTGTAGACGCTTCATCTATCTTGACTCGATATTCTTCAGTTATCAGTTGTAGGGCATGTCGCCCATTTCTTTTAGAGACTTTTCATTTATTTCAGTTATTCAGACTTCTGGCATGTAATTATTCAGGATTCAGACTTGTAGTATTATTTTTCAGTTGTGGGATTGTTGTGAGGAGTTTTCCTCCGGATTTATATTTATGTTGTTGGTTATTCATTACTTCATTATAGTGAATGGTTGTTATTCTTTCATTATTCTTTTACTTCATGTTAATCAGACTTAACTTAAAATTTGGCAGTTACTTATTAGGGGGGAAGTATGTAATACCCCGTATTTTTGTGATATTTATTTATGGGATTAATTAAATTAAATGCGTATTAATTGGAATTTAATCCAGATTAAAATACTAGCGAGATGCGAGTTGGTATTTGAATATAATGTGCGTATATGATTATACATGAATATTGAAGTATGAAATTTGTCGTGAGATTGAAATACGACAAGTTGAAAAATTTTATTGAGACGCGTGTGACAGTCGCGTTAGGGAAATATTAATTTTAATTAAAAAGTGAATTTTAGTTCTATTAACCGTATGGTCATTTTGAGTGCGCCAACGCATCCGGAAGGGTCGAAATAGTCAGAAAACACTAGCCGGGGGTTAAGTTTGGGTCCCGGGACATTATTGGGCCATACCGGTAACTTATAAGGGCATTTTGGTAATTTCGGAAATTGGGTAATTAAAACCCACGAAAATTAGAGTTAAAAATATGACTTAGTATTAACCCACTAAGCCATTTCCAACCCCAATTTAGGAAGTCGGCTACGGGAGAAGTTATAACTTGGCAAAACCAACCCCACCTCCATTAACACCTTGAGAAGAACTTGTAGAAAGGGAGAGAAAGAGAAGGATTCTGCAGAGAGAAAGAAGGCAATTCAACCTTCAGAAATTCGTCATCAAATCAGAGATTCAAATAAGGCAAGTGATTTAATTTCTTTTTTATAGAGAATGCTTCTTCCATGCGTAGGAAATTCAATTAAATTGTATTGTTCTTGGGAGTTAATGAAAAACCCATTTAAATTGGAAGTAGAAATTCCATTTTGATGAGGAATCGCATGTAGATTGGTATTTAGATGTTTATTCTGATGATATTATATCTTGGATGGAACAAAAATAGATTTTATTAGACTCATTGATGATTTATAAATGTTAGGGTTCATGTTCATATAAATTGGGGATAAATAAAGGGATTTGAAGATTTGATGATGTTTAATATGAGTTGGCCCTATATAAAACGTTTGATTATGACCTATGAATGTTTAGTACGAATTAGGAAACTTAAAATGATGTTGGAACGATTTTTATGTGGGATTAGGAGTGAAGAAAATTGGAAAAACGAGATAGGAATTTCTGGGCTCGAATCTGGCCACTCGTTAGAAGACCTGCCCAGGTCGTTCGAACGAGCTTCTAACGAGTTGACAGTTTGGGTTCTAACGAGAGGGATGTTCGTTCGAAGACCTTCGTTCGAACGAGATCTCGTTAGAAGGCCCAGTTCGTTCGAACGAACTCTTGTTCGAACAGCCTCGTTCGAACGAGACTTCGAACGAGTTGACAGTTTAGGCTTTTTAGCCTGTTTTGATCCCGAGTGTCCCGTAACCTTGTGTATATGTAGAGATAACCTTCCCTTGATGATTAATTGTTACATTTGGGATGTTTGGGATATAATTAGGAGTCAAACCTAGAAGTGTAGTTTGAACCTAAGGGAAAATATGAAGTAGGACGTGAGTGTCTATTATGTTGCGAGAATTATTGGCGGTCTATTTTATTATATTAACCGGGAACATATAAATTGTGTAGTATTATATGTCGGTACGAGAATGAGAAGTGTAACACCAATATATTATGGTGATTACTAAGATGTGTGAATACTTAGTATATGTATTGATTTTATGTATATGACATACCTACCATACTTGCTATCACGGGAGGTTTACGTTTGCTTAGGGCCTTCTAATCCTTGTGTTTCCCGAATTTAGATTGGTTACCTCGATGAACATAGGTCAGAGAGGGACTTATTGGGATGTTAATAAGTCTGATGATCGTAGGAGCGCAGGTATGTGCGTGACCCATGTGATGTGACTGTGTTCGCCTCCATTATTTGTGATGTTACTATCTGAGAATGATTCCTGAGAGATTCGGAATACGTGATCCTTATGTACGTGATGTACCGGGATGGATAGCAGAGTATGTGTGCACCGAAGCTAGTCTCGGGGTGCTTGTATTGTATATTTATGACGTGAATAATATACACTTAATTAATGGGAACTTTCATGATTGGTATTGTGAATAATTTTATGGTAATGATTTAAGAAAACAAAACGGGTTAACTAATAGTGAATGGTATTTCTAATTGAGAATCTGAGAGTAAGTAAAGTCCTCTATTTAATTGATAACGTTAGAATGTAATATGGGAATCGAGTAGTAAGGGGTAGAACTTATTACAGTTTGGTTATATATGGATGTCTTATAGATGGGTACGGTACGTTAGGAGTGCACATGTAGTCGAGAGGTGAGAATTTCATGTGAGTGCACGTCCTAACATGTATTTTGCATTTAATGTTTTAATGTTATTAAAACACTTGCTATTTTTAAAATGATTTCCACTTTCGGGCTCTGACCCATTTGCTTTCAAATCTATTTTTGTAAAAAAACCATTTTAGGTGCCCAGCCACAAGGACACCATGCTTAGGATTCTCATTCAGGTGACGAGCTGTAGCTGTTTGTGGAAGTTACAGGACTTTTCTTGTAGACGCTTCATCTATCTTGACTCGATATTCTTCAGCTATCAGTTTTAGGGCATGTCGCCCATTTCTTTTAGAGACATTTCATTTATTTCAGTTATTGAGACTTCTGGCATGTAATTATTCAGGATTCAGACTTGTAGTATTATTTTTCAGTTGTGGGATTGTTG
This sequence comes from Sambucus nigra, assembly GCA_949130495.1. Taxonomy (NCBI): domain Eukaryota; kingdom Viridiplantae; phylum Streptophyta; class Magnoliopsida; order Dipsacales; family Adoxaceae; genus Sambucus; species Sambucus nigra. The sequence continues at coordinate 287,961,789 of OX422223.1, forward strand.
TGAGGAGTTTTCCTTCGGATTTATATTTATATTGTTGGTTATTCATTACTTCATTATAGTGAATGGTTGTTATTCTTTCATTATTCTTTTACTGCATGTTAATCAGACTTAACTTAAAATTTGGCACTTACTTTTTAAATACTAGGTGGTTAGTAATTATTAAAATGTTTTCGACAGTGATGCTATTAACTGAACCAACTTGGCATTTTGAATTAATTTAATAAAGGAGTAGCTACCCGGTATTTAATTAATCGGGGTGTCACAGGTGGTATCAGAGCATCAGATTCTAGTGTCCTTTAGGATCTGAACGGCTTATTATGTTTCCGCTGAGCTTTCTTTGATGTAGAGCCCTATATTTTAGGACTGTTGTATTATTTTGTATATGCTACGTTCTTCAGCTATTTTAAGTTTATAACTGCGAACTTATAAACTTCATTCTTATTTCAGATGCCTCCACGACGTGCACAAAGGATTCCCAGGGATGCAACGCCAGAACCACAGCCCGCACCAGTTCAGGGCACGATGAATGCCGCCGAGGTTGCAGCCATTGTGGCCCAGGTAGTAAATGCTGCACTAGCTGTAGTTCAGCAGGCACCACCTCAGGCGCCGATAGCCGCGCCAGTTCAGGCTCATGCATTCCCGTCTGCTTGGGAACGTGTACGTGATACTTTTCAGAAAGCACACCCTCTGGAGTTCGCAGGTAGCTCTGATGTAGTAGTTTTGAGTCAGTGGAGGAAGGACATCCAGCGACACCTGAGGATGTATGAGTGTACAGATGTCTAGAAGTAGATACTAGCTACCTTTAAGCTAGTAGGGTCTGCACTGCAGTGGTGGGAGTCTATTACCACAGTGGAGGAGAGAGATACTCTCACTAGTCAGGAGTTTTGGGTGCGGTTATACCGCAAGTAATTTCCGTCGGCTGTTCACACAGAGATGAGGAGGAAGTTGATGAGCCTCAAGCAGGAGGGTAAGACTGTGTCCGAGTATGAGGCCGAATTCACTGATCTTCTGAACATTGTTCCGGATGAGATTCCGACGGAGGAAAAGAAGATACAGAAATTTACTGACGGGTTGACATGGAGGATTCGTCAGCACTTGTTAGGGAACCTCTCGTTAGCCATTTATTCTGATGTGGTTAACGTTGCATTGCTCCATTGTCAGGATCACCGATTTCACATGGCTGAGGGAAAGCGATCGGGAGAGTCTATCCATCAGGGCAGGACTGGAGGAAATGGTGCCAGTGGGGCACAATCTGTTCAGGGGCAGAGGCAGGGTGATCACAAGAGGTTCAGGTCAGGAAATTTCAGGCACGGACAAGGAGGTTTCCGGCAGGGCCATCAAGGTCCGAACGGCCATCAGCACCAGCAGGGTCAGAATGGTCAACAGCAGTTTCAGCAGGTCCAGTGGAGGAACGGTAACGGCCACCAGGGTCGGGGGCAGCAGGGACAGAGAAGGGGGAACTTTTCGGGAAAGTGTTTCGTTTGTGGCAAGACTAGCCATAAACGCCAGGACTGTCCTGATAGGGGCAGGGCCCCGCAGCAGCAGCAGGGTGCTCGACATGAGCCATAGAGGCCACTTTTTCCACCATCCCTCCCAGCTCCAGCCCAGGTGCCAGCTCTTCCAGCCATTCCAGCAGTTCCTGTGTAGCAGGGACAGTTACAGTATGGACGTGTCTATAACGTCCACCAGGAAGCAGCTCCGCAGGCACCACCCGCGATTGAGGGTATGTTTCCTATCCATGGTACTATGGGTCGGGTTTTGTTTGATACGGGGGCAACACATTACTTTATAGCTACACATTTTACGAAATCCTTAGGGTTGTTAGCCACAGCAGAGAGCACAGTGACGTGTGTAGACTCACCATTGGGGAGTGGGTCACTTATTTTCTTTATATTCCGGGGAGTAGGGGTAGAGATTGGTAGTTTGGTATTACCTACAGATATGTTAGTATTAGAGATGACCGAGTATGATGCCATTATTGGTATGGATTGGCTTGTTGCATACCGAGCCATGATTGACTGTTTCAGTAGGAGTATTATCTTTGCCATTCCCGGGCAGGAGATGTTTTTGGTGGTGATGCCTCGTTCCGAGGGAGGATCGTCCACTCATTTGTACTATATAGAGGAGGAGACCTCTAAGGAGGTGGTGATACCACTTGATTCGATTTCGGTTGTTAGAGAGTTTGCCGATGTATTTCAGGATATACCTGGATTACCCCCCAGTCGAGAGATAGACTTATTACCAGATACGAGACCTATAGCACGCGCACCGTACCGTATGGCTCCAGCTGAGATGAGGGAGTTACGGGATCAGATTGAGCAGTTGTTGGGTCAGGGGTTTATACGGAGGAGTACTTCGCCGTGGGGTGCCTCTGTGTTGTTTGTGAAGAAGAGAGATGGTTCACTGAGATTGTGTGTGGACTATCGAGAGTTGAATAAGGTCACGATACGGAATAAATATCCGTTGCCTCGAATCGATGACTTATTCGACCAGTTGAGAGGAGCTTCTTTCTTCTCAAAAAATGATTTGAGATCGGGATACCATCAGTTACGTATCAGGGAAGAGGATGTCTCAAAGACTGCGTTCTTATCGAGATATGGATCTTACGAGTTTCGGGTTATGCCTTTTGGTTTTACCAACGCTCCAGTAGTGTTTATGGACTTGATGAATAGAGTGTTCAGAGATTTCCTAGATCAGTTTGTCATTTTATTCATCGATGATATTCTGGTTTACTCCCATACAGAGGAGGAGCACGCCGAGCATTTGAGGCAAGTTTTGCAGACACTACATCAAAACGAGTTGTAGGCAAAGTATGAGAAATGCGGGTTTTGGCTGAAGGAGGTCCAGTTTTTGGGACATATTATTTCCGACCGGGGAATATCTGTTGATCCGGGGAAGGTATCCGCGGTGAGGGAGTGGGGACAGCCCACGATACCGACAGAGATTCGTAGTTTCTTGGGCCTAGCAGGATACTACAGGAGGTTTATTCGGGGATTCTCGAAGATAGCAGGTCCTTTGACACATCTGACTCGTAAGGGTGTGCCATTCATCTGGAGTGATGCCTGTCAGTTGGCATTCGATGAATTGAAGGATAAGTTGACCTCAGCACCTGTGTTAGCATTGCCGAGACCGGGAGTTGAGTATTTAGTTTACACCGATGCGTCCTTGCAAGGACTTGGAGGTGTATTACAGCAGGAGAGTCAGGCTATTGCTTATGCATCCCATAAGCTAAAGCCTCACGAGAAGAACTAACCCACTCATGACTTGGAGTTGGAGGCAGTTGTATTTGCCCTTCGTATTTAAAGACATTACCTTTTGGGGGAAAAGTTTCGATTGTTCACAGACCACAAGTCCCTACAGTACCTATTCACGCAGAAGGAGTTGAATATGCGGCAACGGAGGTGGCTTGAGTTCGTGAAGGATTATCAGTTCGATATCCAGTATCACCCGGGGAAGGCTAAGGTGGTAGCAGACGCGTTGAGCCGTAGGCCAGCAGATGGAGTGGCAGGGGTGTGGAAGGCCAAATGGAAGGAATTGGGACACCAGGATGCAGTGGCCCGATCATTCATGTCGGTAATGACTGTTACACTGCAGATTGTCACGAGAGTGGTAAAGGCACAAGCAGATGACTCGTTCTGTCAGGAGCTAATAGTTCGATTACTAGCAGAGGGAGCTGAATCCTATACCGTTAGCTCAGACGGGGGATTACGCTTCAATGGGAGATTAGTAGTTTCGGAAGGGGAGGAATTACGACATGAGGTGATGGCCGAGTCGCACGGCTCACGGTTCGCGGTACATCCCGGTGGGGACAAAATGTACCAAGACATGAGACGTCAGTATTGGTGGAGCGGGATGAAGAGAGATATTGACGAGTTTGTTTCTAAATGCACCACTTGTCAGTTAGTAAAAGTGGATCATCAGAGACCGACAGGACTGCTACAACCGTTGGAGGTCCCGATGTGGATGTGGGAGAGCATATCCATGGACTTTATCACGGGATTGCCTACGTCACAGAGAGGTCACGACTCCATTTGGGTAATTGTGGACAGGTTGACCAAAGTCGCTCATTTTCTACCCGTAAGGACAGACTACACTGCGAGACAGTATGCCCAGCTCTTTATTGTAGAGATAGTGAGACTTCACGGTGTGCCCCTAAATATCGTGTCTGACCGAGACAAGATATTTGTTTCACGGTTTTGGGAGAGTTTTCAGGAGGCCATGGGCACGGAATTGCAGTTGAGCACGGCGTACCACCCGCAGACCGACGGGCAAACCGAGCGTACGAGCCAGATGTTGGAGGACATGCTACGTATGTGCATCATTGATTTTGGGGGTGGATGGGAGCAGTATCTTCCATTGGTAGAGTTTGCTTACAACAACTCCTACCAGTTCACCAATGGCATGGCTCCATTTGAGGCGTTGTACGGTAGACCTTGTCGTTCCCCAGCATGTTGGTTGGAGGTAGGGACAACAAACTACTTGGACCGGAGGTGATTCAGGATACTTCGGCAAGGATAGAATTGATTCGGAGTCGCATTCGGGTAGCTCAGGATCGGCAGAAGAGCTATGCTGATGCGAAGAGGTTCTTCAGGGAGTTCCAAGTGGGGGACCAGGTTTTGCTCAGAGTATCTCCTATGAAGGGGATTATGCGTTTCGAGAAGAAAGGGAAGTTGGCACCGAGATATGTGGGACCATTTCCTATTATTGAGCGGATTGGACCGGTTGCGTATAGGCTTGGGTTACCGGAGCATTTGCATCGGATTCACGATGTGTTTTATATTTCCTCGCTAAGGAAATATCTTAGAGACGATTTGGCTCATTCTCACATTGCTTTGGAGGACATCGATCTCCAGCCTGATAGCTCCTACTAGGAGGGGCCGATTGCTATTTTGAACCGAAGTGAGTGGAAACTGCGGTCAAAGATAGTCCCGTTAGTGCGTGTTCAGTGGCGACATCATAATGTTGAGGAGTCCACATGGGAGCGCGAGGATGAGATGCGCGAACGTTATCCAGAGTTATTCTTACCAGGTACTTACTAGTTCCGAATTTCGGGATGAAATTCAGTTATTAGGGGGGGAGTATGTAATACCCCGTATTTTTGTGATATTTATTTATGGGACTAATTAAATTAAATGCGTATTAATTGGAAATTTAATCCGGATTAAAATACTAGTGAGATGCGAGTTGGTATTTGAATATAATGTGCATATATGATTATACATGAATATTGAAGTATGAAATTTATCGTGAGATTGAAATACGGCAAGTTGGAAAATTTTATTGAAACGCGTGTGACAGTCGCGTCAGGGAAATATTTATTTTAATTAAAAAGTGAATTTTAGTTCTATTAATCGTATGGTCGTTTTGAGTGCGCCAACGCGTCCGGAAGGGTCGAAATAGTCAGAAAACACTAGCCGGGGGTTAAGTTTGGGTCCCGGGGCATTATTGGGCCATACCGGTAACTTATAAGGGCATTTTGGTAATTTCAGAAATTGGGTAATTAAAACCCACGAAAATTAGAGTTAAAAATCTGACTTAGTATTAACACACTAAGACATTTCCAACCCCAATTTAGGTAGTGGGTTACGGGAGAAGTTATAACTTGGCAAAACCAACCCCACCTCCATTAACACCTTGAAAAGAACTTGTAGAGAGGGAGAGAAAGAGAAGGATTCTGCAGAAAGAGAGAGAAGGCAATTCAACCTTCAAAAATTCGTCATCAAATCAGAGATTCCAATAAGGTAAATGGTTTAATTCCAATTAATTTCAGATAATGCTTCTTCCATGTGTAGGAATGTATAAAAATCTTATTGTTCTTGGGAGTTTGATAATAACCCATTAATTTGGAATTAGAAACTTGTATTGTGATGAGGATTTGCATGTAGAACTATATGTAGGTGAATAATCTGATGTTAATACGTTTTGGATGAAACAAAAACGTATTTATTTAGACTCTTTGATGATTTATAAATTTTAGGGTTCATGTTCTTGAAATTGGGGATAAATGTATGGATTTAATATTTGGATGATGTTTATAGTGATTTAATCCCCAGAAAAACGTTAGTAGGTGACCTATGTATGTTTAGTACGAATTAGGAACCTTAAATTGATGTTGGAACGATGTTTAGAGGAGATTAGAGGTGTAGAGAAATTTGAAAAACGAGTAAAGAAATTTTTGGGCTTGAATCTGGCCACTCGTTAGAAGACCTACCTAGGTCGTTCGAACGAGGTCGTTCGAACGAGCTTCTAACGAGTTGACAGTTTGGGTTCTAACGAGAGGGATGTTCGTTCGAAGACTTTCGTTCGAACGAGATCTCATTAGAAGGTCCAGTTCGTTCGATCAGCCTAGTTCGAACGAGACTTCGAACGAGTTGACAGTTTAGGCTTTTTAGCTTGTTTTGATCCCGAGTGTCCCGTAACCTTGTGTATACGTAGAGATACCTTTCCCTTGATGATTAATTGTGACATTTGGGATGTTTGGGATATAATGAGGAGTCAAACCTAGAAGTGTAGTTGGAACCCAAGGGACAAATATGAAGTAGGACGTGAGTGTCTATTACGTTGCGAGAACTATTAACGGCCTAATTTATTATATTAACCGGGAACATATAAATTATGTAGTATTATATGTCGGTATGAAAATGAGAAGTGTATCGGCAATATATTGTGGTGATTACTAAGATGTGTGAATACTTAGTATATGTATTGATTTTATGTGTATGACATACCTACCATACTTGCTATCACGGGAGGTTTACGTTCGCTTAGGGCCTTGTAAAACTTGTGTTGCCCGGATTTAGATTGGTTACCTTGATGAACATAGGTCAGAGGAGGACTTATTGGGATGTTAATAAGTCTGCTGATCGTGGGAGCGCAGGTATGTGCGTGACCCATGTGATGTGAATGTGTTCGCCTCCATTATTTGTGATGTTGTTATCTCAGAACGATTCCTGAGAGATTCAGAATACGTGAACCCTATGTATGTGATGTACCGGGATGGATAGCAGAGTATGTGTGCACCGCAGCTTAGTCTCGGGGTGCTTGTATTGTATATTTATGATGTGAATAATATACACTTAATTAATGGGAACTTTCATGTTAATATTGTGAATAATATTATGGTAATGATTTAAGAAAACAAAACGGGTTAACTGATAGTGATTGGTATTTCTAACTGAGAATATGAGAGTAAGTAAAACCCTCTATTTAATTGATAACGTTAGAATGTAATATGGGAATCGAGTAGTAAGGGGTAGAACTTATTACAGTTTGGTTAGATATGGATGTCTTATAGATGGGTACGGTACGTTAGGAGTGCACATGTAGTCGAGAGGTGAGAATTCCATGTGAGTGCACGTCCTAACATGTATTTTGCATTTAATGTTTTAATGTTATTAAAACACTTGCTATTTTTAAAATGATTTCCACTTTCGGGATCTGACCCATTTGCTTTCAAATCTATTTTTGTAAAAAAAACATTTTAGGTGCCCAGCCACAAGGACACCATGCTTAGGATTCTCATTCAGGTGACAAGCTGTAGTTGTTTGTGGAAGTTACAGGACTTTGCTTGTAGACGCTTCATCTATCTTGACTCGATATTCTTCAGTTATCAGTTGTAGGGCATGTCGCCCATTTCTTTTAGAGACGTTTCATTTATTTCAGTTATTGAGACTTCTGGCATGTAATTATTCAGGATTCAGACTTGTAGTATTATTTTTCAGTTGTGGGATTGTTGTGAGGAGTTTTCCTCCGAATTTATGTTGTTGGTTATTCATTACTTCATTATAGTGAATGGTTGTTATTCTTTCATTATTCTTTTACTGCATGTTAATCAGACTTAACTTAAAATTTGGCACTTACTTTTTAAATACTAGGTTATTAGTAATTATTAAAATATTTTTGACAGTGATTCTATTAACTGAACCAAGTTGGCATTTTGAATTAATTTAATAAAGGAGTAGCTACCCGGTATTTAATTAGTCGGGGTGTCACAATTATACAGTTCTATATTGTTTAATACTCTCGATCTGTATTGTCGGATCTGTGTTGTTGGATATATTTTTTTGTATGCTGGATGTTCTTGATCTATTTTTGGATCTACTGAGTTTTAAACCGACTATTTTTTTATATGTTCTTTTTCATTTTCAAATCTTAGTTATTCGTTTTTAATGGATCTGCATTTTTTGAGTTCAAAATGTGATTTTTAGGATCTGCAATTATATATATTTTATAGATCTTCTATATTACAAATAAATTTATAATATGATCTCTTAGTGAGATTGTTAAAAGTATTTATAACACAAATACATTTCTATTAACTAATAGAACCCCTCTAGAATTCCCACGACTACACTTTATAAACCTCTGGCGCGTCGGTGCTACATAATAATCAACAACTCCAAAAACTTCTTTCGAGATATAATGAGTTACAACCTATGAAACGAAAAAGTAATCAATTATTACGAGTAAGAAAGGAAGTGATCAAGAGATGATCCTAGGTTGAAACTAAACCTTAAATTTGAGTAGATAATGTTACTTACCAATGCACCATAAAGCTGTTATACACAAGTAAAATATTCCCAGTGAAACCAAGCGAGTTTTTTATACAAGGGCATTTGGTTCGTTTTAAAGGTGGGATTGATATGAAAACATTTTGACCAACATATGATAGATAAGTACAATGATCAAATAAATTCGTGCATGTATGCATTAAAGAAGACAATGAGTCAAACATGTAGAAATTAATCGCTAATCACATTTTAATGACTCCAATACATTATAAAGCACATGTATAATGGAATGATATTGTGACACCCCGACTAATTAAATACCGGGTAGCTACTCCTTTACTAAAATTAATTCAAAATGTCAAGTTGGTTCAGTTCGTAGCATCACTGTCGAAAACATTTTTATAATTACTAGCCACCTAATATTTAAAAAGTGAGTTGTCAATTTTAATTAAATCCGATTAACATGCAATAAGTAGATTATGAAATACTAACATAACCACCACAACGTAGTCACAATATAATAACCATAAAATAATAATGAAACTGGAGGAATACTCCTCACAACAATCCGAGTAACTGAAATAAACAAATACCAAGTCCTCATCCCTAAATTAATTACAACCCAAAATCTGAAATAACTGAATAGATAAAGTATCTCTAAAAGGAAATAGGGCGACATGCCCAACAGATGATAGAATATGATAATATAGAGTCAAGATAAAAAATGGAGGCGTCTAGTGTCAAGGTCCTATAACTTCCACAGCAGCTACAGTACGTCACCTGAATGGAACTCCTATGCTTGGTGTCCTTGTGGTTGGGCACCTAAAAGATTTTTACAAGAAAATATATTTAGAAGCAAACGGGTCAGAGCCCGATTGTGAAAACAGTTTAAAATATAGCAAGTGTTTAATATCATTAAACAGTGAATATAAAGTACATGATAGTGTGTGCACTCACATGAGTTCCTCACCTCTCAACTAATTGTGCACTCCTTTCATAACCGTACCCATTCTAGTTATTCTCATACTTAACTAGTCTAATATAAAATCTAACATTATTACGATTCACGATTTAATTTCGGCATCTTCATTTAAACAGAGTGTCTTACATTTCTTCTCGATTTCCCATATTAGTAATACTACTTACTATAGGGTTTCCATTTTTATCTTCTTTATCAAAACGTTACTATTATTTATACTCACATTTATACATGACAATGCATTTCAAATTACAGTATTTTATTCTCATCATATATATACAATACTAGCACCCCGAGTTTAAGCTGCGGTGCCCACATACTCTGCTATCAAATCCCGGTACATCACGTACATTAGGACCACGCATTCTGAATCTCTCAGGAATTGTTCTCAAATGACAACAATCACACATAATGGAGGCGAACATAGTTCACATCACACGGGTCATGCACATACCTACGCTCCCATGATCAGCAGACTTATCAACTTCTCAATAAGTCCTTCTCTGACCTATGTCCTCGAGTTACCAATCTGAATCCCCTCGTAGGCACACAAAGATTAGATGGCCCCGATCGAACGTCGACCTCCCATGATAGCAAGTACGGTAGGTATGTTATACACAGATAACTACATATACTAAGCATTCTCACATCTTAGATATCTCAATATATTAAGAGATGCATACTTCTCATTCTTGTATCATCATTTAATATCATACACTTATAAGTCCCCGGTTGATATACATTAAAGTTGTCAACTCTTCTCACGTTGCGTTTAGGCACTCGTTTCCTAATTCATAAGGGTCATTCGATTTACTACAAGATTCTAAGTTCTACTCCTCAACGTACTCCAATCTCCCAAATATACCCACTAGTCAATAAGGGAAGGTTATTACTCCATTAAAAAAATCTACGGGACATTTGAAATAAAATCAGGCCAAAAAGGCTATTATGTCAACTCGTTAGAAGTCTTGTTCGAACGAGGTCGTTCGAACGAGTGTCGTTCGAATGAAAGGCTTCGAACGAACTACTAACTCATTATAAGGGGTATTGTCATCTCGTTAGAAGCTCGTTCGAATGAGGTCGTTCGAACGACCTGGGCAGGTCTGATAACGAGATGGCAAACTGCGCCCAGAATTTTCCAAATTCGATTTTTCTACTTTCTCCTCTTCTCTAAACCCACACTAAGACTATCCAAATACGTTTTTAATGTTTGTAACTATTTTTACTTACCCTAGATCATTCCTTAACATGCTTTTGGGCCAAATCTTACAATTTAACATGCCAAAATCATAAATCCCCAATTCTTATTCCAAACCCTATGAACTTGAACCCAGAATTTTAATTTCATAAAAAGACTCCTTATTAATCCGATTTCACGTCATCAAAAGTGATGTTTTGTATATTAAATTCGTCCATAATCATTCTACATGCAAATTCCTACCCAAAATCACCAATTTCACAATAATTCCATTAGGTATTCTTCATCGAAATTTCCAAGACATAAACAGTTCTCTACACTATACATGGAGGAAATATTCAATGCAAATAATGACATCAAAACACTTGCCTTAGATTTGTTTCTTCTGAGTTGATGTTGGTGAATGAAGGTTGATTTCTCCCCTTTCTCTACAGAATTCTCTCAAGGATGGTGATGGTGGTTGGAGATTTCTTTTGGAACCTCTTCAAACTCTCCCTATAACTCCCATAGCCCTCTAACTCACCTAATGCTGATAATGGAATTAGTGGTTTCATTTGTAATATATTATTTAACCCTAAAATTCGTAGGTTTTAATTTTCATATTTTTAAAATTACCAAAATACCCCTCTAGGTAGTCGGTTTGGCCTGAAAGTGCCCCGGGACCCAAACTAAACCCTCGACTAGTGTTTTCTGACTATTTCGACCCTTCCGGACACGTTGGCGCACTCAAAATGACCATTCGATTGATAAAAATCTAATTCACTTTTTAATTTAAATAATTTCATTCCTGACGCGACTGACACGCACGTCCCAACTAAATTTCCAAATTGTCGTATTTCTGCCTCGTGACAATTTAAATATTTTCAATACTCATGTATTACCATACATACTGAGAAATAATAAATTTTAACATCATAATCAAATACCAACTCACATCTCGTTAGTATTTATACCCAGATTAATTCTCAATTAATTCTCATTTAATATAATTAATCCCTTATATAAAAATCAATAAAATTACGGGGTATTACAGATATTGTGACTTAGCAATCCTAAATTTCTATCCGTATATGGTGTAAACAAACTACAAAAATCTTTTTTTATTTTTCAAAAAAGTCATCAAAACATAATCTTTTTGGCTTTTTCACTTTTTCTAAAAATGGACTGAAATTGTTTTTGTATTTTTCCAAAATTTTTCAAGAAAAATAAAACTCTTATGGGATTTTTTGAAAAATATATCAAAATGGAAAAAATAAATACAGTGATAGTACATACTAGCAACAAGCATGAATGATATAAGCATAAAAATATCCTATGCTAGCAAATAAGTCTAAACCTCAATCATGAGGTCCGAAGGTGCTCTCCTGAGGAGGTGACATCCTATGAAAAACATCCATCAAATCATATGAAGTTTTGACCAAATACTCAACTTGCTCACGGAAGCGCTCAAAATATCTAATGTGATGTGCAGGAGCATGTGGAGTAATATGCGTGGGGGTGCGTGGGGGAACATGTATAGTATAATATCATGGAAGATATTTATGAGACACACTACCCAACTTAAAACAAAACTCCTTAAGGTGTCCTCTTCGATTGAAATGGGAATAAAGATAAAAGGGCTTAGGAACACTTCTCTCGAAACGTCTAGGATGTAATCTCCTATAGGGAAACGTACACCTAGGTGGGTTAGGTTGAGAACCATATGGATCAATCAGAAACTCGATAACCGGATCGGGTGAACCATGGGAAGTGGATGCACTGTCATAACCAATTCCTAGTCTCTCAATATTACCCAAAGAGGGACCGAGGAGCATCTTTTCAACCTTCTTAGATGTGTCCTCTAAAGTGATATTGACCTCTCGGGCACGTTCGAGATCTCTTTCAAGTTGGGATACCCGAGCTTTAAGTTTCTCATGAGTCTCCCATAAGACCAACCATGATGCTGGTCAAATCACTCTTTTCCCTAAGATGATCAACTGCTCACATAAAGAAACCTTCACCTTCTCGAGTTGACTTGCCGATGCCTCACACACCCTCAAAACTTCTACCTCTCTCTTTAAATCTATAACCCTAAGAGACAAATCCTTATTCATTTATTTTGTCTTCAATGTCTCTATGTACAAATAACTAAATGCTTTTTGGAGATCACCTTCACCCTCACTTGCAAATTCATCCTCACACTCACTTGAATGGATCGAGACATCAACGAGGTTCTTACGTTTACATGTGTCCTCATCATCGTGGGACAAACTAAAAGTAATCACGTTACTAGCCATGAAACCAAAACACTTTTCATGTGATGATTCTCCCCCAGAATCAACTGACTTGATGTCACTATCGTTAAGAGTGGCTTTATTAGCAATTTCTTTGCCCATTCTCTTTAGCATAGTGGGACACTCAAAAGCCTTGTGCCCTTTGGCCATTCACTTAAAACACCTTAGATCTTCCTCTTTTTCACTGCTATCCTTGACCTCATTCTTCTTTTTGTTTTTCTCAAAAATCTTTTTATCGAAAGAATTCTTTTTAGAAATTTTGAGAATTTTTTTAAAAAAATTCGCAAACAAGGTCAAGTCATCGAAATCAACCTCACCCTTAGATTTAGACTCACAAACTCTCTCTTTTTTCTTTTTCTAAATTTGAGTCTTTAAATCTATCCCTCTATCCTTAGATTTAATGGTTTGGGGAAACATGTCAATCTCACTCATAAGTTTGAAGGTCTCCTACGAGTTCTTTTATTCTAAGAGTGTCTAAGACCCCTAAATAGTTAAGCATGATGACCTTAAGAATAAATCGGGAAGGGAGTGACATCAAAATCCTTTTCACGACTCTCAACTCCTCAATTATCTCACCTTAATTAAAAGTAGTGTTGACAATGTTCGATAACCTAGCATAAAATTCATCAAAACTCTTGGACTCCAACATCGTGATGGTCTCAAACTGAGTGGTCAAAGTTTGAAGCTTAGACGACTTGAAAACATTGGTACTCTCGTGAGTGAGCTAAAGGGTATCCCATGCCTCTTTAGACGTAGTGTAGGTCATGATACGGCAAAACTCGTCAGGGGTGATGACTCTAGAAATAGCACTAAGTCTGCGAGAGTTGTAGGTAGTCCACTTAAATTTCTCATTAGTCCAATTAGAAATAGGTTTGGGATTAATGTCAGCCAAACTCTTCCATCAATAGATTTTAAACAAGATCTCATACAGGCCTTCCAATATGCATAATTTGTGCCATCAAAGACTGGCATCTGATTATATAAGTTATCCATCAGAAAATTTGCAATTTGTAAAAATCAATCTTTTTAAAATAATTAATATCTCAAAAAAAATTGCAGAAAAATGATCAATCAGTAAATTTGTGCAACAAGCTTTGATACCAATTTGTTGTTGAAAACAAAGGTATCAAAGGGAAACACTTTTTGAAAACTCAAGATCATTTGATAACTTGGAACAACCTGCTTTTATACCAATTTAAAGAGTGTGCGATCCTTTGATGGCTTAAACTTATTTAATTAGATGTCAATTCAATAAACAAATTCCAATTTTTATTAACCCTAGAACATGCAACTATGTGCTTCAAATCAAGCATGTAAAGAAATCACAATTTCAGAAGAAAAAAAAACAAAGGGAAAAATCTTTTATTTCACTAATAGAGAAAATTGTCTGACCAATCTTCCATAAGTGTCTGTCTCTTTTTTCAACAATAGTTCCCACGATAACTACAAAGATCGCAATCTTTCTTCAGCCATGAATTCCCTCGAGAACCTGCAATGACCGCAGTCGTTAGTAATGATTCGCTCAATAACCATAAGAGCAACAATAGAGGCTCCTTCTTTATAAGAGTAAGTTCAATACAGAAGTGCTTTGGATTTCAAATGTGATCCACAAAAGTATACGGGAAAGATTGTATGAATCAAAAAGTATTTTTCCCCATAAAAAGTGAAGACTAAATGCAGCAGATCTGCAGTTTTTGTAAATCAAAAGTCTTAAGGAAAAATCTTCACAAAACAGGTATTTATAGACAGACACAAAAATCGAGACAGTGTAATCTCATTCAAATGAGAAGTAGCAGTTGTTCTAACAACATAGAGATGTTATTAGAACGACATGTGAGTCGTTTCCAACAAGATAATGAAAGGTGAAACAGTAAGCCTTCATTCGAAGCACATTTAATGCAGTCCATCAAACGACCTTCTAATAACATGGGCAGATTGTTCTAATGAGATATCAATATAGTTTGAACGAGACTGTAAAAATATTTTAAAGTTTAAAAAATTGTTCAAAACACTTTTTGAAAATGCCTCGATTTGACAAAAACAAGTTTATAAAAATTTCCTAATTCTTAGTAAAAAAATCTACGAAACATAAAACAAAATCCATACCAAATATACGTCACTGGTCGTAGATCATGTTGAAGTTTCTTGATATCCGGATCCGTCTTCTTGAACATGTGAACTTAAATTTCCATGACGGATGTAACGGGATACGCCATACTCAATGTAAACTAAACTCTTTGGACAAATCCTAGATACTAGGGGCAATGACAGAGAATTTGCCCTTACATGAAAAAAAAAGGTTTTTTGTGATTTGAAAGCATACTTATAAACAGTGCAAGTCCACAAGATTTGCATCTATATTTAAGGGAACATACAAGCTATAACCACATTCCCTTTGATAAATATTTTAAACAACTATAACAGTCATTTCCAAAAAATTTGCAGAGATGAAAAGACGACAGATTGCACCCGTTTGTCTTTTTGTGTTTATCCAACAAACAAGTTGTAATTTAGCACTAATGCTGAAGTAATGAAACTTGAAAGACTATCTAGCATTAATGACCAAGGGAAACATAAAAATATGCAAACCAAATAAAAATGAATATCTTACAAATATTCAACAACTCTCTCTGGATTGATTCAGCATAAGTGGTTATAAGCCGAACTAGACAATGAGTTCTAGGGATAATGAGTTCCAACCTATAAAATAAAATATAAAAAAAAAGTATTCAGATTTTACTAATAATACAAAAACAAGTGATCATGAGATGATCTTTTGTAAAAAGAAAACCTTGAATTTGAATTTTATGATTCAATGGCTAAAATTTTAGATGGGTAAAGGAATCATGACAGAGAAAGTAGAGAGGAAATTGGGAGTTTCATTTATAATGGGCATACCTTAGAATTCATCCGTAGATATTATATATAGACTCTTCAATAACTCATTTAACTGATTTAAAAAAACTCTTAACAATCTGACTTTGAACTGTTTTACTAATTAAAAAAGCTGATAACTGATTAACTGTTTAACTGACATTGAAGTGAATACACTCTTTTTTAAGTCAGTTCAATGATAATCCGTTGGGTTCCCTAAACGAACACTTCAAAACAAACTCTGATCGACATGACCTCTGAAATGACTGCAGAGAAAGAAGTCTATATCTCAGCACACTCTCTGATAGATTATAAAATTTCACCTTCTGGTATGCGGTGATAGAGCTACGCCTATGGTGTCGAGCAGAGTTGTATACTAAATTCTACTCAGTAAATCCAATAGAATTGCGAAAATGTGTATTCCCATTCTTAGGCATTCCAACTTTTGTATATTTTGTTGAATGCGGTGGATGCAATGTAAAATCTTAAATTCATAATATGTATGTATCTGTTGAATGTATATTTCCGCCTTGTAAGAGAATGTAACTATATCTTTGTTGTTTGGTGAAAGTTGGGTAAGATAAATAGAAATTTTGTTTTGGAAATAACATATTATTATAATTACTTAGGTCCGTTTGGTTATCAACTATAAAAATTCAACTTTAATTATGTTTTATAAAAAAAATTATAAAACTGTTTTAAAGTTGTGTAAAACCTGAGAATGCATTTGGCTAAAAAAATTAAAACAGTGAACAACAAAATAATGTTTGGATAGTGAAAATTAAAAATGAAGTTCAATATAGCAATACATTTCAATTACAAAAGTTCCGCTAATAATTATATCACATTCAAAATGGTACTTTAGACATCAAGAAAGGTAATTTATAACAATACATTTCAACTACATTCATAACACACTTTTTATGCTTGCACATGCGCATCCCACATTGACGAGGCATGGGGCTAAAGAGACCCAAATAGTATTTATCTGTTAAAGAAACCCAAAATATAATTAATGATGAATTATATAAAACACACATACAATAACTGTAAGTATATATACTCACGATTGGGTGGGATTTGTAGAAGGCCATTTTGTAAGGCACTTAATATAACACGAGAGTCATTGACACTTCCTTCCCATCCAGAATAGATAAATGTAAACATCATATCAAAATTACAAGCAACCATAACATTTTGTGCTATATTTCCTTTGCGTGAACGACAAGCATGGAGTCTATTACTAGGCACCCAAGCATCGACTAAAGTCTCATCAATAGCACCAATAGCTCCCTACAATTGATAGTGTACAAATGAGAATCATCTCTAATAAAAACCATCAATGCAGTTCTTTGAAATAAAGTATATGAAATAAATAAAATTTACCTGAAACCATGGATTATAGTTTGGATTTAATGCAATTCTTCGAGGTACAACGGTAAAATCCGGGGGGCTAATAAGAACCATCGCTGCAGCAGCCATAGCTCTCAACACCGCTTTAAAATGGAGATTAATTGTCTCTGTCGAGTGTTGGAATCGGTCTGCAGCAACTCTATGCCTATGACTATGCCCAATAATGTATACGAATATTGCTACAGACTCCTCAATCGGTACATGTCTATTCACTGATTCGTCAATGTAGTTTCCAGTAATAAGGAAGTCACATAATTGCCGAAAGCATTCTTGGTTCATACGGAACATATTTTGACATTTTATTACGGGTCCACCAAGTATCTCTCTGATATATTCCACACCCGTTATAGAGGACGTATGGTAAGATGACCTTTCTTGGAATAATAGTAATTGGAGTATCATAAATGTCTCCATCTCCTCATCCTCATCATCCGATGATAATTCCACGTCATTGTTCATTTAAAATTACAGCAGCAACATCACAACAGCATCACAGTAGCACAGTAGCAGCATCACAACAGCATCACAGCAGCAACATCACAACAGCAGCAGTAGTACAACATCACAGTATCACAGCATCACAACATCCTTAGTACATAGATAACCATAAAAAATAGTAAGAAATAAGATGATAAAACTAGAAGTAACATTAGTATCAACAACATTAGCATTAGTACATAAATAACCATAGATAACCAACATTAGTAACAACAACAACAACAACAACAACAACAACAACAACAACAACAACAACAACAACAACAACAACAACAACTATTCTTATCGAAATAAAATGATAAAACAGTCCTAAACAGCAAGAAATAAGATGATAAAACAACAACAACTACTACTAGAAGTACATAGTCCTAAACAGTCCTTAACAAATTGTCCTAAAAAACAACAACTAGAAGTAAATAGTCCTTAACAACAGCAAGAAATAAGATGATAAAACAACAAAGTTCAACAAGTAGTCCTAGTCGAGCAAACTAGCCAACCATGTGCGCCTACGCTCTTCGCTCATACCAACAAACGCCTCGCGATAGACCTCATATTTGGCGAATGAATCCAACGCCTTAAGATACTGATTAGGCAGAACATCTTCCATGCTTTCAAGTACGGCCAAACAATTTGTCATACTGAAAGGATTCGATGTATTTTACGCCTTTAACTTCTCGGTTCTAGCACGTGAATCTTCGATTAATGCCTCCATGCAATTTTCCAAAAAAGTGTTCTTTGGGATTTTTATTGGTCGACTATTCGAGTGACTAGTGCTCTTACAGTGGCGAGACCCATTCGATATTTCAACATCATTAACTTCCTCACACATCTTAGTTTGTGCAAACTCAGAATTAATTTATCTTTCCTCATCAGAGTCAAGTTGACCTTGCGTAGATGCCCTCCCTACCATACTAGTGGCAGTGGATTGCATAAAAATCTTACACAACGCTTCATACTCCAAACAACCCTTGGTCTTGAACACATGGGAATTGGGGTTTGCGTACAATAAAATTAAAATCAAGTTCATTGACATGTATTGAATGGTCAAAATAAAATAAAAAAGTTATAAGTGAACCTTTATGTATGTTTCTCAAACTTCTTCCTCAACTGTAACGATTTGAGTCTCGCTGTCCCAACCAAATCTGGTAGTGTTTATAAGCTTTGTGAAACCAGTGCACTTAATCCTTAACCTATTGTGCTTAAATTTTACTTGTGCAAGTGAAATGTACGACCCGTCTCCACTTTAATCTGATCCACAAAGCCTAGCCAAACCTTAGTTGAAAATGTGGAACTTCTCAAACTATTCTTATCGACTTAAGCCTCCATCATCAAAATGAAAGCACGCTCAACAGTTATCGACCATAAACCAGTTGCTTCATTCGTACCAGACATCTATGGATGATATAGAAAAATAAAAAATTCATTTTTTGGCGAATAATAATAATTTAAATGTGTAGAACATATATTGGAACCAAATCAAATACCTGCATTATACTGGAACCAAATAAAATACCTACCAGACATGTTTGGAACAATATATTGGAACCAAATAAAAAAATATGAACAAAAACCTACCATATATTTGGGCATATCTAAAATTGGGGCAAATCTAAAATTGAAAATATTACAATATACAGGAACAATATATTGGAACCAAATACCTACCATATATTGGGGTAAATCTATAATGGAAAAATATATTTGAACTAAAGTAAAAACCTAACATATATTGGAACAAATCTACACAGAAGGTTCACCCGAGGATTTTTAACAAGAAGAATACCTTCATAAATCGCCAGGAGAATCTATCACCGGAGGATTCACACCGTTTGGCTCGGAGTGAAGGGTTTTGATATTTCGAGAGGCATTGGTTTCGTCTTCTACAGACCATTGATGGAGGCTCAGGGAGAAGATGAAGGGGGTTTTGTAGGCAGAGGTTAGAGGGAATCGTGGTTATGGAGGTGGTTGAGATCTGTACTGAGCTTTGAAGAAGGAAAAGACGGGTTATTAGGCGAGGACGATTGTGAGAGAATCGTAGACGGGAAATATAATTAAAACAGACTTCTCAAAACAGGTGTGAACCATTTTTAAAAAAGGGATGTTATAACACTCAACTACCAACAATTTATTATAACTCAATTTTGTAAAGTTGGCATCCAAACATATATTTTTGAAGTCTTTAAGTTTAAACAAACAAAAAAAAAATTAAAACAAGGAACCAAACAGGTCCTTAAGAATTTTTTTTTCACTTTATTAATCTAGGGGCACACATTCCCAAATAAATGAGAGTCTTATGGTATGATGCAAGTACATATGAGTTTAATAACATAACTTTGGTCTAAACATTAGGAGATAACGTTTTATACCTGCATCTTAGCTACTGGCCCGGATGTCGTAGACTCAGATTGTAGTTGTTCCATTTGCTCTCTACCTTTTATTGAACTTATTAGCTTCTCTGTTTACTTGTAGAACCGTTCCTAGCTGTGTTTCTAGTGGTTTAACCATGACAAAAAATGAGGATTTCAATAATGTCCAGGTAAAACAAGTTACCGTTATTATAAATTTGAGCATTGCCAGTCCCAATCCCGAATAAACAAGAAATTCCTCTGATAAAATTTCTACTGAGACTTTGTTACCATCATCCCCCACTTCATCGACAACAATGGTTGCTCATAATTTATTTGATGGTGATTCAGGTGAAACTACCAATGTTGATGATGGATCTACTCCCCTAGTTTCAATCGAATCATCTCAAATGGAGGAACCTTTTATTTTTATTCCTATGCACTAGTAAACTTTATACCATGTGTTCTTCGGACTCCACTTTGTTATCATTTGTATATTCTAACTTGTACATTTGTGTCATTTTATCAGGTGGCAGCCTCTTCACCACCTTTAACTTCTCTTTCTTCATTGCTAGCTTTGGTGAAATTCTTTTAAGTGGGGTAGATCTTATAACATGTTAGGCTTTAGGTTGCTAAATATCACACTGATAGGAGATATGTGGTAGGTTTGGGTTACAATTTTGATCCATTTAATGTAACTGGTGCAATGGAAATTTACCATATGTATATGTACATGGACAGGAAACACACACACACACACACACACACACACACACACACATATATATATATATATATATATATATATATATATATATATATATATATATATATATATACATATCTTTGGTTTGGGAGACACTTCTCAAGGAGTAATGTTCTTTTGCTGGTTGTAATAGTTGAGTTATATTGTTTCCTTATTGATTGTAACTATTGTTAGCTCCATCTTTCATAGACTGAGTTATTGCTGGTGGATAATTTTTTTTGACAAAGTGTTTGTGCGATTTTTTTTACAGTGGATAATTTTTTGTACTAAAATAATTTTGCATGACTAAATATTGATATTATAACTAATATAATAATTTTATTTTGTTTGACAAGATGTCATTTTTGGATCCTCATCAAGTTTCCAGCGTTGTGGGTTGTGGCGTTGATGGCAATGATAACATAACGAAAGTTGATAATCAATAATAACGGACTTCTTTTTTATATTTTATTTTTTTGGTTATAATATAAAAATATCTCATTTCGGGATGATTGTATTAGGATGTTATATCGAATGCATTTATGAAAATAATGTAACTTTTGAGGTAATTGTATTACGATGTTTCATTTGTTTGGTTTAAGTTTCTTTTGTATATAAAGAGTGGAGGATTATATAAAATGTAAATGTTGAATAGTCTCTTTTTGTATATGTTCTTAGGATTTAAATAGTGTGGAAAGAATAATTGAATTTGTTTAAATTCAGGATATTGAATCTTGAAAAATGTATTTTTTTTTTATAATTATGTATTAATGTTACTAACGGACATTTACCGTTACAAAATCAGACAAAAGTGTTATAAAAAAGATGTAATAAGGTAAAAATAGTAACACAAAAGTTCATTACTAAAGTAGAATTAGTAACGGTAAAATACTTTTGGTAAATGCAGACTTAGTAACAGAATTTACCGTTACTAATAGTAACGGTAAAAATTGGTTACTAACTTTGTTCCCCATACCTTTTTTCGAATGGAAAATTTTCGTTATTAATATTTTATGTAATGGTAAAATACTGTTACTAAAAGCGCATTTTGGTGTAGTGGAGGTTGGGTGTTTCTAGTGCGGACCATTAAAAATAAGAGAATATTGGATAAATTGGTGTTTGGATCCACCAGTGCTCTGGCAATGGAGTGGGGGGGGGGGGTGAGTGTGGGGGTGGCATGGGGTGTCGTTGGCATGGACCTTTAAAAATAAGAGAATATTGGATAAATGGGCGTTGAGGGACTAAATATGTTAAATTAAAAATAGGTGTCTTTTACAAAATATATATTTATGTTGGGGATTGTACATTAATTGACACATTTATTTAAACAATTTGTTTGTATTATTGTTTAATTCTAACAACAAATATGACAACTCAGTTAATTAGTAATATTATATGTAAGTTCGATTTTGAGAGTTTTTTCTTAATTAAGTCCTATTGACTAGTTAACCATTAATTAAGCTCTACTTTTAAAGGTTCACACAGTAAATATTATTGTCTATGTAATTTATTCATTGAAATATTATGGGCTCCATGGATCTTGTTTGAAAAATTTATAGATTTCATTTTCCAGTGAACACAGTAAATTTTACTATCTGTGTAAAATTAACATCGTAAATGTTACTGTATGTGAAAATGTCTCAGATATAAAACCATTTTATTTTTCGGTGCATACAGTAAATATTATTGTGTGTGTAATTTTTTCTTTAAACTATTATGAGATTCATGGATCTTGTTTGATAGATCCCGCTGAGAAGATTTTAAAAATAGTAATTTTATGAAAAATGGATTTGTAAATTAAAATTTATGATCATTTGAAGATTAAAAATAGGAAAAAAAAAGTTCAACCACTTGTGTAACTTCCCCCAACAAGTTACGGATGTTTGATTTCAAAAGGATAAAATTGTCAAAGAAAGTTCCAAAAAATTAGGAATATAACACATTTGATAGTTGAAAAGTCATTAATACTTATTTAGGGAAATCCTCTTCGTATAGGACCTATATATAAAATCCCCTATAATAAATATCCGATTTAGCCAAGTAGCCATACTCATCTTAACATTATATTTTGAGGGGTAAAAAGATAAAAGAAAATCAAAAAAGAAAATCGGAGTTATCTTGGAGCTTGTTGATCAAGCGGGAAGTAATCGAGAAGTGGGAATTGTAGGGCATATAAGTGTGATATGTAACACCCCTCTGAATTAAATACCAGGTAATTAGTCCTTTATTAAATTAAACAGGTGTCCCATTTGGTTCATTCTAAGCATCACAATCGAAAATTATATTATTTACTAATCACCTATTAGTTAATATCGCCAGTGTCAATTTTTATCTTTCATTAACCAGATAATAATAATAAGAGGAAACTAATTTAAAACACTCGCACAATTAATAGAGTCTACACCATCACAATGAGTAAATAGATAAAAGTCTTGCCGAATAAACCATCGAATACAAATTCAAATCCCAAAATAAAATATATTAGTCAATAACTTAATCCCAATATAAGTCTGAGCAGAATAAATGAATAAATAATGTCTAAATAGGGCAATGTGCGCAACTGAGATCCTGAAATGAAATCCTACACTATGAATGAAAGATAGATGCATCTAATCAAGTCCTGCAAGCCTCTACAGTGCGGAGGTTAATCATCCCTGGAATGGATCGTCAAGTCTGGCGTCCCTGTGGCTGGACACCTAAAAGGTTTTAAAAATATTTTGACACGGGTCAGAGCCCAAGTAAATCATTTTGAAATATTTAGCAAGTACTTAAATCACAATTTAAATCAGTTATTTATTACACATGTATTACCCATGTACACTCACTTGAGATCCTCACCTCTCAACTAAGGTGCATACCGAACGTATTTTATCTAACTAGTATCACTCTCCCGACTAGTTAATGTATTTGACTATTCTTCACAAAGTCTCATTCCCTCGTATTTCCCTATACGACCCAATATTATAGTCTCAATAATAAATTTATTTATTCTCATTTAATTATTGAGTTAGTTATTTAAGTTGCAACTTAAATTCTCTTTTAAGATATGCGTCATCTATCAATCTTTCTATTTCAAATAAGTAGATATATTACATGAGTATATATTCATCACACATATAATATATACACAAATATAGCATCTCGAGAATGGCCCCCCGTGATGCTGGCATACTCTGCTATCAAGTCCATCTACCTCTCGTACTTAATAAAGGACTACTAGTTCGGCATGTCTCCTCAAACCCAAAATCAATTAACACAACGGTGGATGCGAACATGGTTCTAAGCCTTTGGGATATGCATATATCTAATGTACCCAAATAACCTGCCAATCCTACTAATACATGACACATAGTGGACCTTTCTAAGTTCCATGTTCTAGGGAACTATTCCTGACCTCACTTAGGTAGATAAATGGGGGTTTGGCTGCCCCCTCTTTCATTCAATGCCCCAAATACTGAAATTGGTTGTAGACCCAATTGTAAAATGACTCGTGTACCCGAATGAGAGTCCCGACTGAAATTGTCAAGGTTAGATCTCCCTCTACGCACAACCTCCTGATAGCAGGCAGCATAGGTGTAACGAACCGACAAATTTCTCACTAGTGGAAACAATCGCTTATTTATGAAAAAAAATCATTTAGGAAGAATTTGATTTGAAAAAAAAGAAAATCAATTGGAAATCAATAGAATTAAATGAAAAAAACATTCGATTATATGGATTTAAAGATAAAAAAATCAGTAAAGTTAGAAGTTTACAAGTTTGTCTGATTCGATTATATGGATTATGGGTCTTTGATTCATTCTACGAAAGAATATCTTTGACTTAGTTGGTGTCTTAGATTATATGGATTTTTGATTCGTTGAATGATACCTAAAATCCTGCCCCTGGCCCTAGATTCCTTCTCCCCCATCCCTAGGTTAAAACATTAAACAGAAAAATAAATACTTGGAGGGACTAAACATAACGGTGAGGAGAGGTGGTGGTGGCAGCGAGAGAGCGAGAGCGGTTGAGCGGTAGAGGAGAGAGGTAGCGAGAGGAGAGATAGACAACTAGGGGTAAATTTTGTTAGAATAGGGATGAGAGAACGAGGGGTAAGTTTTAATCTCGATTTGTTGTCATGGACTTTGACAGAACCGTGATAATAAGATAACTCTTGCAACGGTTTTTGACCCTGACATGACCATGACAACTATATTATCAAGGCCTTTGACCGTGACATGACTGTAACAACCCGTTGCCATGGTCTTATTAGGATTAAAGACCGTGACAAGGGCTCCGTATTTTTTTGTCAAGGTTTTTTACCGTGGCAACTCCTTGCGGGTGAAAGGTGACGAAATCCATTTTTTGGTGTACTGACATATTATATGTTTATGTATAATTAAATACATATATTATATATGTTATATATGTGTGTGCATGTGTATTTAATTTATTTAAAATTAATTTTAAATCATGTTTATTAAATGTTTAAAAAATAGTCCAAAGATAGAAAAATTATTTTAAAAAACTTTCTCAAAAATAATTATTAAACTAAGTTTTCTAAAAATATAACCAAATGGTCCCTTAGTGTTTTTTTCAATATAGTAATGGTATTCTTGTAACACCCCATAATTTTGAGGATTTAATTTTTTATTTTTGGGAGTTATAAAAATATTTAAATTTGGAGAAACTTAAATTCATGAGTTGGAGAATTTAATTGAGTGAGCCGAATTATTTATAATTGGCGACTTCTAAGTTTAATGGTTCAAAATCTCGTGTGTCACATTTTGAGGTCAAAATTTGAAAATTTCAAAAAGTATTTCGGATGGCAATTCTGAGTGCGCGGTTGTGTCCTAATGGGTCGAGATAGTCAGAAAAGAGTACCCGGGGGTAGTAATTGGGTCTTAGGGTATTTTTGGGCATACCCAGGCCCACACGGGGTGAGTTGCGCCTTTTTAATTAGACCCACATGGCCAAAAATGGGATTGTATGTTTTTAACCTAATTGAGAGATTAGGAAACGGCAATCAACTCAACTCTAAGCCTAGGGCTTGAGAGGGTAATTGGGGGAAAGCAAATCAAGAACCAATTTGGGGATGTTGGAGCCAAATTAAGGGACTACACCAACGGATCAGACACTACGAACAATTCCAGGAAAGTGGTTAACTGTTGTGATTCCTAAATTGATGATAATCAATTCATATCATAGTAATGTGTAAATCAAAATTTCGTTTTGGGTGTGGAACCAAAATTAAAATTGGGTTTTTGGAAATTAATATACCTTAATGGGATTAAGGGTGAGATTTATTGTGTTTATGATTCTAGAATGTAGAGGAATGAATCATATGTTAAAACCAGTGAGAATAAATGGTTAATCGCTGCTAATATGAATGAAATTCGTATTGGGGATTTGAAACCCGGATAATACCCAAATCGGGAAAACCTTGGAATTTATGGATATTTATGATTAATTAAGGTATGTGGGATGTTTAGACCCCTGTCTCATATGGAGGATATTGTGACACCCCGCCTAATTAAATACCGGGCGATCACTCCTTTATTAAATTAAAATCAAGGTGAACAGTTGGTTCATTCTTAGCATCACTGTCGAAAAATACTTTTCCAATTTAAACACCCTAAATAATTAAGCTAAGTGTCAAAACCATTTTTAGACTTTACTTTCCAAATTTTATTTTATAAAAATCAACATTTAAAATTTTGCATAATTCACAATTTAATAGTCACACCACAACTATCCTGGAACATACAATCCAAATGATCAAACATTCAACTAATTGAATCCAACATTTAATACTTTAAATGAAAACCTTCTGGCAATAATAAATCCCAAAGTGCAAATACTGGAAATAAATGGATTACAATATCCAATAAAACAACTGAATAAAGGAAAGGGCGACACAAGCCCAACTGAAATAAATAATGCTAAGAGTAGAATCAAATGAATGAGATCGTCTAAGCAAAAGTCCTGCAACTCCCACCTAAGCTACAGCACGTTCCTTCCAAAGGATCCTATGCAAGACGCCCATGTGGCGGGGCACCTGTAATATATACATACATAAACAAGAGAGAAGGAAAAAAAATAGAAACGGGTCAGAGCCCGATTATGAAAATGATTTAAAATTTGTTTAGTAAGTATTTAAAATATTTACAGGCCAATGCAACAACATATTAGTGCGGCACTCCCTTGAGAAATTCTCACCTCTCTTCTAATGTGCACGCCTATCGTACTAACCTTCCCAACGGTTTAACTTATCTTAGGTTACTCGTAAGATTTAAAGATGAACAATTTAATTGTTTAAGAGGTTAATTCCAATTGACCCCAAAGTTCTCATTTAAACCTTATTTACCAATAAAGTTTCCCCAGTGTCATATTATACTTTTCAAAACAAGTATTTCCAATTTAAAGTCATTATTCATTTCTTACTTACCATAACACAGTAGGCAGTCCCAAATTTCAGAAATTCATATATATATATATTAAATACTCGTATAATATATATATTCTAACAGCACCCCACATAAAAATTATGGTGCGGGCATACTCTGCTATCCAATCCCCGTATCACTCGTACTAAGGGAAATACAAGTTCGGAATCACTCTCGAACTGTATTAATACATACACAAACAATATTGAGGCGAAGCATAGTTTCCAAGTCCAAGAGGTCAGCACATACCCTCGCGTCTCTTAGGACCGTGACTATCGATTCGATAGCCTGTACCTAGGATTCCTATCTTCTTGGGTACAAGTCAATATCCCCCGTAAAGGTCCCATCGAGATAAGACTGACCCAGCGCGGTAACCTCAGGGATAGCAAGTAGCGCGGGCATGATTTTCACACGTATATAGTATATTCATAAACACAGACATATAAATATACTACTTTTACCATATCAAATTTAGGTTCATCTCATAACCCATAATTATAACACTTATCCTTATTTCTCGTTATTTAGTTATCACTTATAATGGTTCGTCTCTTACTTTTATTTGAGAATTTATCCCAACTCACTACGTAAAGCTCATGGACTCTATTTTCCCAAGTGTAGAATTTCAGTAGGTACTCATCTATTTTCCATCGTAACTATCTTACGCGTCTCTCCCTTTAATACGTAATTCTATCGTCCCTTATATTTAAACATCCCAAAAATGCAAATCTCATCTTACATTAAAGGTCTCGTAATTAGTAATAAGCCCTACTAGTCCTCTTTATCTCCCAAAATATTTTAATAAGGATGTCCAAATATTTTTACTCATTTAATTTGAATTTAAATAGTTACAAAGGGGAAATATGAGTGTGCCAGAAGGGGTCGATCGATCGATGGCAGGGGCTCGATCGATCGATGCATCGATCGATCGACACCCCTGGTTCGATCGATCGATCAAACAGGTATGCGAATTCTGCAGCTTAACAGTTACGGATTCTATCATCCAACCTCAACTAAATTCAGATTTTTCACACCCAAACTCCCAAAAATTCATACTACAAACAATATAAACCCAAACTAACAATCTTCTACGTAAAGTATGTGAATTTTCATCAATAACCATGGATTAAAAGGGGAAAAACTTATATAAACCTTATGAACCCTAGAAATTTATCTAACTTTGTTCTAATCAATATTTTTCCAAAATTTCTTCTTCTAAAACATCATAAATCCGTGATTCAACCTCTCCATATGAAGGGGGATTTCCAGGTTTCCATATATATCATTACTACATGCCATTTTCTATCTCCAACATGGGTTTTTCTTCCATGAAACTCATCCTAATCAACTCTAGACTAACATGAGTGATGCATTAACGAAATAAGCAAGATAAACACTTGCCTGGAAATTTTTGAGTTCTGATTTGTGGACGAATTTGGTGTGGTTGTGTTCCCCGTCGCGCGATCTACGCGTTGGTGGTGGTGGCGGTGCAACCGGATGAATTTTCAGCCTAGAACACCGTGGCAAGCTCTCTCCTTCCCTCTCCTATGGCCGTCACTTGTCTTTGGTTGTGTTAACCCTAGAAGACAACCTTAGACATCTGATATAACCCTTGAAAATTCGTGGGTTTAATTGCCCAAAATTACAAAACGTTCAAAATGCCCTCCCAGGGCGCTAAATAAGCCTAAAAACACCCCGAGACCCAAACTAAACCTTCGGGTACACTTTTCTGACTATCTCGACCCTTCCAGACACTTTGGCGCACTCAAAACGACCATACGAGTGACTTATAATTTATTCACTTTTATTAATCAATATTTAGTTCCGACGCGACACGGGTGCGTCCCGACTCAAATTTCTAAAAGTGTCATTTTATTCCCTCTTGACATTTAATAGAACCAATATTATATATTACTCTGCTCATTAGTAATATTCAACAAGTTTCCCAAAATTACTAACTCACATCACGTTAATAGTTATAAAGTAATTAATTTCCGAATTTATATTAAATTAATAACTCATATTAAATTTAATAAATCCCCAAATTTATAAAGCATAAAAATACGGGGTATTACATACTTCCCCCCTAAATACTGAATTTCGTCCCGAAATTCGGAAAATAAGGCATACTTGGTAAGAATAAATCTGGATATCTCTCGCGCATATCTGCCTCGCGCTCCCAAGTGGATTTCTCCACATTATGATGCTCCCACTGGACCCATACAAGTGGAACTACCTTCAAACTCAATCTCCTCTCGCTATGGTCTAGGATAGCCACCGGTCTCTCCTCTTAAGAGCTGTCAGGCTGTAAGTCTATCTCCTATATCGCGATGTGAGTATGTGCCATATCATCCCGAAGGTATCGTCTCAACGACGAGATGTGGAATACATCATGGATGCGATGCAAATGCTCTGGCAGTCCCAATCTGTATGCTACCGGCCCAATCCTCTCGATAATGGGAAATGGTCCCACGTACCTCGGGGCCAATTTTCCTTTCTTCCCGAACCTCATTACTCCTTTCATAGGAGACACTCACAGTAATACTTGGTCCCCCACATTAAACTTTCGAAAGAACCGTTTCGCATCGGCGTAGCTTTTCTGTCTGTCCTGGGCTACTCGAATGCGACTCTTGATCATCTCAATCCTAGTGGAGGTTTCCTGAATCACCTCTGGTCCTAGCAACTTGTTATCCCCCACCTCTAGCCAACAAGTTGGGGAACGACAAGGTCTTCCATACAAAGCCTCGAA
Organism: Sambucus nigra; assembly: GCA_949130495.1. Classification (NCBI taxonomy): domain Eukaryota; kingdom Viridiplantae; phylum Streptophyta; class Magnoliopsida; order Dipsacales; family Adoxaceae; genus Sambucus; species Sambucus nigra. Next base: position 287,991,798 of record OX422223.1, read on the forward strand.
TGGAGCCATGCCAATCATGAACTGATAAGAGTTATTATAAGTGAACTCTACCAATGGAAAATGTGGTTCCCAACCTCCTCCAAAATCAAGGACACACATGCGTAACATATCCTCCAGCATCTGATTAGTACGCTATGTTTGTCCATCTGTTTGTGGGTGATAAGCTAAACTCAACCTCAACTGAGTACCCATAGCCTCCTGAAAGCTTTCCCAAAAACGTGACACGAAAATCTTGTCTCTATCTGACACAATATTCAGGGGCACCCCATGTAATCTGATAATCTCAGTAATAAACAACTGAGCATATTGACCCGTGGTATAATCTGTCCGCACTGGCAGAAAATGAGCCACCTTGGTCAAACGGTCCACAATCACCCAGATGGAGTCGTGGCCCCGCTGTGATATAGGCAACCCAGTAATAAAATCTATGGAAATACTCTCCCACTTCCACGCGGGTTTTTCCAATGGCTGAAGTAACCCTGACGGTTTCTGATGGTCCACCTTTACCAGCTGGCAGGTAGAACACTTGGACACGAACTCGGCAATGTCCTTTTTCATCCCACTCCACCAGTAATACCGCCTCATATCCTGATACATCTTATCTCCCCCAGGATGTACCAAAAATCGGGACCCGTGAGACTGGGTCATCACTGCATGACGTAATTTTGATCCTTCTGGGACTACCAATCTCCCATTAAACCTCAAACCCTCATCAGAACTAACAGAATAGGACTCAGCACCCTCGGCTAAAAGTCGTACAATCTGCTCCTGGCAAAACGGGTCTGCAGTTTGTGCCTGTATCACCCTCGTAACAATCTCGGGTGTCACTGTCATAACAGATATGAAGGAATGGGCTACTGCGTCCTGGTGTCCCAACTCCTTCCACTTTGCTTTTTAGACATCCGCTACATCGTCTACCGGCCTATAGCTCAACGTATCAGCAACTACGTTGGCCTTCCCCGGATGGTACTGTATGTCGAACTGATATTCTTTCACAAACTCTAACCACCTGCGCTGACGCATGTTTAGCTCTCGCTGAGTGAACAGGTACTGCAGTGACTTGTGGTCTGTGAACAAGCGGAATTTCTCTCCCAATAAATAGTGCCTCCATATCCTCAATGCAACAACGACCGCTGCTAACTCCTGGTCATGGGTGGGGTAATTCTTCTCATGCGGCTTAAGCTTGCGGGAGGCAAAAGCTATAGCCTTCTCCTCCTGCTGAAGTACTCCCCCAAGTCCCCATAAATAGGCATCGGTGTAAACCAGGTACTCCACACCCGACTTCGGTAAAGCAAGGATTGGTGCTGAAGTAAGCTTGTCTTTCAGCTCGTCGAAAGCCAATTGACAAGCATCATCCCAAATATATGGTACCCCTTTGCGAGTCAGGTTTTTCAATGGACCCGCTATTTTGGAGAATCCCCGAATGAATCTCCTGTAGTATCCGGCTAACCCCAAGAAACTACGCACTTCCGTCGGTCTCGTGGGTTGTCCCCACTCCCTCACCGCTGACACTTTACTCGGGTCAACTGCTATCCCCTGTTCAGAAATAACATGCCCCAAGAACTGTACCTCTCGCAACCAGAATCCACACTTCTCGTACTTAGCATACAACTGATGCTCTCGTAAAGTCTGAAGAACCTACCTCAAGTTCTCGGCATGCTCCTCCTCGGAGTGTGAATATATCAGGATGTCATCTATGAAAATAATGACGAACTGATCCAAGAACTCTCTGAACACTCGGTTCATCAAGTCCATGAATACTGCTGGAGCATTTGTGAGTCCAAATGGCATCACTCTGAACTCATAGGACCCATATCTCGTCAAGAAAGCAGTCTTTGAAAAATACTACTCCCTAATACGTAGTTGATGGTACCCCGACCTCAGATTTATCTTCGAAAAGAAAGTTGCTCCCCTCAGCTGGTTGAACAGATCATCAATTCGAGGCAACGGATACTTGTTCTGTATCGTGACTTTGTTCAACTCCCGATAGTCCACACACAACCTCAGTGAACCATCTCTCTTTTTCATAAACAAGACTGGAGCGCCCCAAGGTGAGGTACTCCTGTGAATGAAACCCTGACCTAACAACTGCTCTATCTGATCTCGTAACTCTCGCATCTCTGTCGGAGCCATACAGTATGGAGCACGTGCTATAGGTCTAGTATCCGGTAATAAATCTATGACAAAGTCTATCTCTCGACTGGGGGTAGGCCTGGTATCTCCTGAAATACATCGGAATACTCATGAACAACTGGGATCGAGTCTAAGGGAATCACAACCTCCTTAGAGGTATCCTCCTCTATGTAATACAAATGAGCGGTCGAGCCTCCCTCTGGGCGAGGCATCGACACTACAAACATCTCTTGCCCCGGAATGGAAAAGATAATACTCCCACCAAAACAATCTATCATGGCCCTTTAAGCAGCGAACCAATCCATACCGATAATAACGTCATGCTCATGCATATCTAAGACTAACATGTCTGCAGGTAATACCAAACTACCAATCTCTACCCCCACACCCCGACATATAAAGAAAATAAGCGATCCACTCCTCAGTGGTGAGTCTACACACATCACAGTGCTCTCTTCTGTGGCTAATAACCCTAAGGACTTCGCAAAATGAGTAGCAGTAAAACAATGCGTCGCCCCAGTATCAAATAAAACTCGACCCATAGTACCATGGATAGGAAACATACCCTCAATCGCGGGCGGTGCATGTGGAACTGTTGCCTGGGGGACGTTATAGACACGTCCATACTGTAACTGCCCCTGCTGCACTGGAGCTGCTGGAATGACTGGTAGGGCTGGTACTTGGGCTGGTGCTGGGAGGGCGACTGGAAAAAGTGGCCTCTGTGGCTCATTACGGGCACCCTGCTGCTGTGGGGCCCTATCACCCTCTGGGAAATACTGGCGCTTATGTCTATGCTTACCGCACACAAAACATCGACCTCTGAAGTTACCTCCCCTCTGACCCTGTTGACCACGGCCCTCCTGGCCGTTACCACCCCACCACTGGCCCTGTTGGCCCTGATGAAAACGCTGTTGGCCCTGCTGCTGTCGGTGTTGGCCTTGCTGGCCCTGCTGATTACGCTGGCCCTGCTGATTAGGCTGGCCCTGCTGACCCTGCCTATAACCCCCAAATCCCTGCCTAGAATCACCTGATCAGAAGCGCTTGGCAGGGTCCCCCTGATGGGAACTCTGCTCATGCTGACGAGTCTGTCCCTGGGATGTCGGTGCTCCACCAGCGCCACTACCCCCTGTCCTGCCCTGCTGGCTAGACTCTCCTGCTCGCTTTCTTCCCTGTAGATGGAAGCGGTTATCCTAGCAATGTAGTAAGGCAGCATTGAGTACATCTGTGAAGGTACTTAGAGATAAATTCCCTATAAGATGTTGACGGATCCTCCAAGCTAACCCGTCCACAAACAACATTATTTTCTTACCCTCAGTAGGTGCCTCATCTGGCACTATAGTGAGAAGTCTCGTGAACTCCTCCTCATACTCAGCAACGGTAGAATTATCCTGCTTCAAGTTCAGTAATTTTCGCCTCATCTCAGTCTGCACGGCGGGTGGAAAGTACTGGCGGTCAAATCGCTCCCAGAACGACTGAATCAGGATTGTATCCCTCTCCTCCAATGTGGTGGTGGACTCCCACCACTGCAAAGCGGCCCCCACTAGCTTGAAGGAAGCCAACAACTATTTTTGCACATCTGTGCACTCATAAATACGAAGATGCCGCTGGATATCTTTCTTCCATTGGCTGACGATGATGATATCTGAACTACCCGAGAACTCAGGGGGATGCGCCTTCTGAAAGGCATCCCTAACCCGCTCCCATGCTGATGGAAGTTGTGCAGGTACTAGCGCCACTGCCTGAATCTGGGGTGGATCCTGCTGTACTACTGCTAACGCGGCATTCACCGCCTGAGCAATAATAGCGGCTACCTCATTAGCATTCATCGTTCCCTGAGCCGGAGCTGCTGGCTGCTCGTCTTGGGCACGCCTATCCTTTGGTGCACGTCTTGGAGGCATCTGAAATGTGAAGAATTTTATTAGTCTACAGTTATTATCAAATCTTAAATAGCTGAAGACATAATCGTAAAAGTAAGAGTACAACAATCCTAACATAGGGCTCTATAACAAAAATGCTAAGCTGAAAGCGAAATAAGCCGTACAGATCCTAAGGACACTAAAACCTGATGCTTTGATACCACAAGTGACACCCCGCCTAATTAAATACCGGGCGATCACTCCTTTATTAAATTAAAATCAAGGTGAACAGTTGGTTCATTCTTAGCATCACTGTCGAAAAATACTTTTCCAATTTAAACACCCTAAATAATTAAGCTAAGTGTCAAAACCATTTTTAGACTTTACTTTCCAAATTTTATTTTATAAAAACCAACATTTAAAACTTTGCCTAATTCACAATTTAATAGTCACACCACAACTATCCTGGAACATACAATCCAAATGATCAAACATTCAACTAATTGAATCGAACATTTAATACTTTAAATGATAACCTCCTGGCAATAATAAATCCCAAAGTGCAAGTAGTGGAAATAAATGGATTACAATATCCAATAAAATAACTGAATAATGGAAAGGGCGACACAAGCCCAATTGAAATAAATAATGCTAAGAGTAGAATCAAATGAATGAGGTCGAAAAAAAAATAGAAACGGGTCAGAGCCCGATTGTGAAAATGATTTAAAATTTGTTTAGCAAGTATTTAAAATGTTTACAGGCCAATGCAACAACATATTAGTGCGGCACTCCCTTGAGAAATTCTCACCTCTCTTCTAATGTGCATGCCTATCGTACTAACCTTCCCAACAGTTTAACTTATCTTAGGTTACTCATAAGATTTAAAGCTGAACAATTTAATTGTTTAAGAGGTTAATTTCAATTGACCACAAAGTTCTCATTTAAACCTTATTTACCAATAAAGTTTCCCCAGTGTCATATTATACTTTTCAAAACAAGTATTTCCAATTTGAAGTCATTATTCATTTCTTACATACCATAACACAGTAGGCAGTCCCAAATTTCAGAAATTCATATATATATATATATATATATATATATATATATATATATTAAATACTCGTATAATATATATATTCTAACAGCACCCCACATAAAAATTATGGTGCGGGCATACTCTGCTATCCAATCTCCGTATCACTCATACTAAGGTAAATACAAGTTCGAAATCACTCTCGAACTGTATTAATACATACAGAAGTAATATTAAGGCGAAGCATAGTTTCCAAGTCCAAGAGGTCAGCACATACCCTCGCGTCTCTTAGGACCGTGACTATCGATTCGATAGCCTGTACCTAGGATTCCTATCTTCTTGGGTACAAGTCAATATCCCCCGTAAAGGTCCCATCGAGATAAGACTGACCTTGCGTGGTAACCTCAGGGATAGCAAGTAGCGCGGGCATGATTTTCACACGTATATAGTATACGCATAAAAACAGACATATAAATATACTATTTTTACCATATCAAATTTAGGTTCATCTCATAACCCATAATTATAACACTTATCCTTATTTCTCATTATTTAGTTATCACTTATAATGGTTCGTCTCTTACTTTTATTTGAGGGATTATCCCAACTCACTAAGTAACGCTCATGGACTCTGTCCTCCCAAGTGTATAATTTCAGTAGGTACTCATCTATTTTCCACCGTAACTATCTTACTCGTCTCTCCCTTTAATACGTAATTCTATCATCCCTTATATTTAAATATCCCAAAAATACAAATCTCGTCTTACATTAAAGGTCTCGTAATTAGTAATAAGTCCTACTGGTCCTCTTTATCTCCCAAAATATTTTAATAAGGATGTCCAAATGTTTTAACTCATTTAATTTGAATTTAACTATTTACCAAGGGGAAATATGAGTCTGCCAGAAGGGGTCGATCGATCGATGGCAGGGGCTCGATCGATCGATGCATCGATCGATCGACAACCCTGGTTCGATCGATCGATCAAACAGGTATGCGAATTCTGCAGCCTAACAGTTACGGATTCTATCATCCAACCTCAATTAAATTCAGATTTTTCACACCCAAACTCCTATAAATTCGTACTACAAACAATTTAAAGCCAAACTAACAACCTTCTACGTAAAGCATGTGAATTTTCATCAATAACCATGGATTAAAAGGGGCAAAACTTATATAAACCTTATGAACCCTAGAAATTTATCTAACTTTGTTCTAATCAAACTTTTTCCAAAATTTCTTCTTCTAAAACATTATAAATCCATGATTCAACCTCTACATATGAAGGGGGATTTCCAGGTTTCCATATATATCATTACTACATGCCATTTCCTATCTCCAACATGGGTTTTTCTTCCATGAAACTCATCCTAGTCAACCCTAGACTAATATGAGTGATGCATTAACGAAAATAAGCAAGATAAACACTTGCCTGGAAATTTCAGAGTTCTGATTTGTGGACGAATTTGGTGTGGTTGTGTTCCCCGTCGCGCGATCTACGAGTTGGTGGTGGTGACGGTGCAACCGGATGAATTTTCGGCCTAGAACACCTTGGCAAGCTCTCTCCTTCCCTCTCCTATGGCCGTCACTTGTCTTTGGTTGTGTCAACCCTAGAAGACAACCTTAGACATCTGATATAACCCTTGAAAATTCGTGGGTTTAATTGCCCAAAATTACAAAATGTTCAAAATGCCCTCCCGGGGCGCTAAATAAGCCTAAAAATGCCCCGAGACCCAAACTAAACCCTCGGGTACACTTTTCTGACTATCTCGACCCTTCTGGACACTTTGGCGCACTCAAAACGACCATACGAGCGACTTATAATCTATTCACTTTTATTAATCAATATTTAGTCCCGACGCAACACGGGAGCGTCCCGACTCAAATTTTCAAAATTGTCATTTTATTCCCTCTTGACATTTAATAGAACCAATATTATATATTACTCTGCTCATTAGTAATACTCAACAAGTTTCCCATAATTACTAACTCACATCACATTAATAATTATAAAGTAATTAATTTCCTGATTTATATTAAATTAATAACTCACATTAAATTTAATAAATCCCCAAATTTATAAAGCATAAAAATACGGGGTATTACAGATATGTTATTTGTGTTTAGGTAAGGGCTTAGATTGAGAATCAAAGCTTTAAGTTTCGTCCATGGCTGACAGTGGCTGGAGAGGACGAATACTGGAACGATCGATCGATCGACCTAGGGGGCTCGATCGATCGATGATGGCGAAATCTGGGAAGTTCGGCCAGTTTGTTATATAAAGGGGAATTTAGTTGAAAGTTAAGTTTCATACATTAATAAGTGATAAATAATTATGAAACAAATATTCCTAGAAATTATGGGAGAAAGTAATTGGGAATCGGATTAATTTATGCGGGGCACTTAATGGATGGATTTGAGAAATTTTATTCCAAAATAGTGAGATACGGATCAAGTGAGCGAATCCGGGTATATTGGTCAAGCGACCCCAAGGTAGTGAATTAAGTTTGGAGATCAACTAATTAATTTAGAGTCGGGATATAGACTCAGGAAATATTTTATTTCGGGCCAAGTGATCGAGTTCGGGGTATATTGATAATTATAGGTAAATATAATTGGAAAATTTATGGAGATGCATGTGTGACACATTGTGAGCAAAAATGTGGGAATGAAATTATGAGAGGTAAAATGAACCAAGTGAGGGAGTCCGGGTATGTTGGTTAAGTGACACCAAAATATTTAATTAATTTTTGAGAGAGAGTAATTAATTTGGAGTCGGAATATAGACTCGGGAAATATTAAGGTATGGGCCAAGTGAGCGAGTCCGGGGATAATGGTTGGGTGACACAAGTTATTAAGTTAATAAGTGTGATAATTAATTTAATTAGAGTCGGATTGTAGACTCGGGTAGGATTAAATTAATAAGTGTGATAATCAATTTAATTAGAGTCGGATTGTAGACTCGGGTAGGATTAAATTAATAAGTCTGATAATTAATTTAATTAGAGTCGGATTGTAGACTCGGGTAGGATTAAATTAATAAGTGTGATAATTAATTTTAATTAGAGTTGGATTGTAGACTCGAGTAGGATTAAATTAATAGGTATGATAATTAATTTAATTAGAGTCGCATTGTAGACTCGGGGAGGTATTGAATTAATTAATATGTAAATTAATTTTATTGGAGTCGGACCACAGACTCGGATTAGTGTAAATTAATTAATGTGTGAATTAATTAACTGGGAGTCGGACCATAGACTCGGATCAGTATTAAATTAATGGGTGTGTTAATTAATTTAATTAGAGTCGGACGATAGACTCGTGGAGGTATTAAATTAATATGTGTGTTAATTAATTTAATTAGAGTCGGACCATAGAGTCGGGGAGGTATTAAATTAATATGTGTGTTAGTTAATTTAATTAGAGTCGGACCATAGACTCGGGGAAAGCATTATATAAATTGAGGTGTGAGTTAAAAATATTAGAGTCGGAATATAGACTCGGGAAGACGATAAATTATTAAATGAGAAAAATTAATTATGTTGAGCCGGGCCACAGACTCAGGAAATTACAGGCAGCGTACGGGATTTTGAGTACACGGTAAAGCCGGGGTTTATCTTATATATATATGGTGTAGTGATAGTATATATATACGTGTATATATTGTGTGTAATATTAAATATCAGTGACTAGATATTTATTAAATTTATGTACTCTAGTTCTATCAAGGAAGGTTGCGCGATGTGGGTGAGTCCCCTAGCTTGAGGAGTAGGGCGAGTATATCCCTAGGTCATAGCGTCCGGTATATATGGGTGAGGGATTATCTCACTTTCAGGAAAGGAATATGACCGCCTCCACTACGTTTATATTTTGGGCCAAGTTGGTGAGCGATTCCAACTTGGGGAAATTAGGTTTTGTGAGCACACCTAGTGAGATAGCATTTTAGAGGGAATCATTCGGAGAGGGTATACTCGAAGGGATGGATATACGTATGTTATATGTGTGGATATTGTGGTAAAGGTACGTATATAATGGTAGTAAATATTATATACGGGTAATAATACAGTGTGTGATGTATTTACTTTATATAACTTGTGACACGGTTATATGTTGTTATTTAAGAGGAATTAATTAAGTTAATCGTGAGATAACTTATAATTCAAGAATCATTATACTCGGGTTAGAGTAGTATGGCAAGGGATGGTTATACCAGGACTAGTTGTATGGGGTAGTACAACTAGGTGGGGTTAAGGTAACCGGTAGGTTTGCACAATAGTGGAGGGGTGAGAATGTCCACAAGGGAGTGCGACACTAACTTAAATATGAAGCGCATTCATGCATTTTAAATTACTGCAGTTAATTCACTTGCTAAATATTTTCAAAATGTTTTGGGTCCTAACCCTTGCTATAAAACTATTTTCAAAACCTTTTAGGTGTCCAGCCACAGGGACGCCAGGATTGATATTCTATTTCAGGGACACGAAGCTGCGGCATATGTGGATGCTAGCAGGAGTTTGGATTAGACGCATCATTCATTCATTCCTAGAGTAGGAATCTTGTATCAGTTTCAGTTTTATTTAGGGCATGTCGCCCAGACTTTCAGTTCAGTTTCATATTAGTTTATTCATGTGTTGGATATTTGTATTGAATTATTTCACTTTGGTGGCCGGTGGTTTATTCGGCAAATTGTTTAATTAATTATTCAGTTGAGTTTTATTCACTTGTGTGAATGGTTCGTATTTATTTCCGCATGTATTGTTTTGTGTAATTAAAAAGTTAAAATTGGCACCAGCTTTTGAAATACTATGTGGTTAGTAAGTTTTAAAAAAAGTTTTCGATAGTGATGCTAAGGATGATCCAACTAAGATTCTTGTTTTAATTTGGTATAGAACTAATCACCCGGTATTTTATTAGGCGGGGTGTCACAATTCTCGAACCAAATTTTCCATACCAAGACTAAGTTCTCTCCACTTCTTGGTCTAATCAAGGGCATATCATTTACACCAGGACTGAGGGATTCATGGGGTCATAATAACTCCACTCATGACATGTCCCTAATCAGTTATCAAGTTTTGAACCAAATATTCATGAGTTTATAGTTTATCTCAAAGTCCACTGGAACCAAATATGTTTGATAACATATAGTTGCTTAGAGGCATTTTATAAAAAATTACAAAAGCATCCTGCTTAGCCATGATTTTTTTTTAAAAAAAATAAACGACCTCCAAAAAGATTTTTCAAATCGATCCAAAAATTAAGGCTCCAATAAGTGATCCTCGCTAAAGGCACTTGAAGGAAAGTGTGAACGGTGTTATAAATTACTCATACATTATGGATCGATTTGATACATTTTATTGGAGGTGGACTTTTTTATTGTAAAAAAAATTATGCAAGGATCGTTTCGACATTAATCCAGTACTTTTAGCCTAAGGTACAGTTTTATGGTGATTATTTTGCACATATGACTTGAAAAACTTTATGGCACTCCAATTTTAGTTTCTCATTCACTTTTTCTCAAATATCAAATTCGCAATCTTTAAAAATAGACAATATAAAATTCATCGCCTGTGGAAAAGTGCATGTACTTTAGTGCAAAACCACCGCATCTAGAATAATGCATCTATTGAATTTTTTTGTGTCTTTTGTCTAATGTTTTGTGTACTTTCATAAAAAATACATTCACTTTCATAAAATTCTTGCATTTTCATAAAATACTTGTATTTTTATTTTTAAAAAGTGTACCCTCTAAATACAAAAGCTAAAAAAATCCTTTGTATATTATTCATCAAACACAAAGTACAAATAATATTGAATATAATTAAACATATGGTAAGTGCAAAAACATCACTAGTCATTTTGGAATTCCTACTTGGTTGGCACCATCTAAGTCCATATGGAGCAACCAATCAACGTTAAGCAAGAACTAAGCAAAACTAGTTGCTCCTTGATTTTATAACACGCTCACAACTTCATTATAATCAAAAGTTACAACTTCAAACATTTTTCTTCGAATATCTCACGTCTTTTCTAATTAAAAAGTACAAATTCATGCACATTTTCTTGTAAAAAAGTGGTTATGGTTATTTTTTTCACACCAATTCTCTTTATAAATCTTCCATGTAGTCCACATCAGTAATTATACTCTAAATCCCATCTTATATGTCCACCTATGACAACATAGACAATACAAAGGACATAAGACATATGATCACAACAAGAACAAGAATTATAACAACAAATAGATATGAATAAACTCATATGACAATGCTCCATTTATCGAGAAAATAACAAAAATCATTTACATAAACATAACTGTTACGAAAGATGATGTTCATTTATATATATATGAGTATAATATACTCACATGCCTCTAATTTTTGGGTTGACTTGATTCTGTCAACCAAAAGAACACTTTGGTATTTTTCTTTATACCTTCGAAAATTTTCATCAAAATTCTAATTGGCTCTTCATCAACAATTCACATTAATCACTTAAGGATGGATGTAAAATAATTAATTGTACTCACCTTGGTTAGGAAAATTAAACTTGTCATAACATTTTTCATAATTGTATATGTGTGTTTTGGATCTTTATCGTCGTCATATGCCATAATACCTTTAAATATGAAATGTACATTCAAAAACTTAGGCATAGTATGGAGTGGTGGAGTTTTCATCTAGAGCGAGTCTTATTTCACTCGCCGCAAATTCCTGACATCCTTTGGTAAAAATCTATGGTTAATTTCACGACCTGATTTCCTTAGTTCTTTGCTCAAGCGAAGTTCTTCTTGTTGCCCATGATATGCATCAATCATCTAGGTGGATTTAAGTAGTTTGGATTGAAACTTTTTTCGCTATTATCTTATTGCAACGAACTTCTTGTGAAGTTTTCAGTGAAAAAACTGAGGTGCATATCTTTATAGACAAATTAGGTAGATTTCATTAAAGTTCATACAAAAAAATATATACGAAGGAGTAAAGATTAATGGTTAATCCTTATAACATTTACCCACTCTTTTATACCTTGTAGGTGGTGAGAAGAGATCTTCCATTCACATTGTAAGAGAGTAGTCTAATTTAGGGGAAATACTCGATTTTAGCACGTGTTTGACTTGAGCAACTTCGGTTGCGCCTACGTATCCGTTATGCTCGGAATCAAAGTCAGCGTAGTTCGTGGGCTCGTACTATTCGCCGGAAAACTCACTGTGGTGGTTTTTTGGAGAGATGGGAGGTGTTACCACTCTTCTCAAAGAACTCATCTCAAAACTCTCTCTAAAACCTCATAAGATAAGAAAATCACCCTCCTCTTCCAAGAAGATCTCTTTCAAATGTATGGGGGTGAGGCTTATTTATAGCAAAACCAACCCAAGTGGGTCGCCACATGTCAATTAACTCGTGGTGACACATGTCCTATTTTAAGTGGCATGTGTCCCATAACATATGTCAAAACTCTCAATACTAGAATATTGTCTAGTTAATATGTAAATAACACACAAATACGCGTGATATGTCCGACGCGCATAATAATACCTCAGTCGCATAAACACATGGACTTTTGTCAATATTAATCATCTCTAATCTCATTTAATAATTTAATGAGAGGCTTATCATTAAGCCCCTCCTACATTTGCCCCCTCGTACATATAGTTGATATATTGATACATGTCTGAAATATATCGACTGTATGTACGAAATAATTTTAGTGAGTTTTCATATTTTCGATCGACCTGTGGATCGTGGGTAATAATCTCATATCTCATTTCATCTTGATGATGTACTTTTACCTCATGTATCACATTTTATGATATAATGCAATGTCATATTTCATATCTCAGTTATATGATATACATCAATTCTATATCTCATATCTTAAATCCCATTTTGCAGCTTTTATACCTTGTAGGTGGTGAGAAGAGATCTTCCATTCACATAATATCGAATTTTACCACGAAACATTTTTTATATATAACTCTTTATTGAAATCATGTTTGCACATGTGCAAAGATAATGTGTGAAGCTCATTTTCTATAATACCCCATATTTTTGTTTGGTATTATTTATTATTAATTATAAGAATAAATTATTAAATGGAAATAATTATTACTTGTGTGAAATGGTAATAATAAATATGTAAATTATGTGGCATTTAAAATGCATGATATGTGACTTTTATTTCATGCATTTATTTATTATTAAATTGGTGGAAGTGGTTATATATGATATTTCATGTAAAATAGTTAAGTGCGTACGTTATTCTACAATATGGAACATATCTGGCTTGGATGGGTCTCCAAGATGGTTCGAATGCCTGAAGATGTATTTTTATTACATTAAATTGGTCCCCGAGGGTAAGTAAACCTTTGGGCTAGGTTTCAGGTAGCATTTTGGGCTCGTTTGGGGGTCTAAAATTCGACCTTTAAAGAACATGCGGGATTAAGGATTGATAAATAATTTAGCCTCTTTAATCATAACCTAAATCTAATTTCACAAGGCCTTCAACATCACAGAGATTTGGGAGAAACAAAAAAAGAGTCTCTGGGGGTAGAACAAGTAATAACTAAGGATATATCCAAGCTTAAACATTCAACCTCTAGTAATAGGCAAGAAATGTCTTTCTTTATCTCCCTTGTAATATGCCTTGTATTTATGATTTAATCGTTGACATTGTATCTATTGGGATTAAAAGCATGGTTAGAGCATGATCTGTTACTGATTAATTATTCATTATAGGTAAATATTGATTAGAAGACTTAGGATTGATATATATATGTATTAACCTTTAGTTAATCGAAATTAATGTGGTAAATCCATATAATATGGTGTGAAATTAATTGACATGTTTAAATAAATTCATAATCATAGATCATGTGATTTAATAGATATTTTGCTGATGAAAAATAATTAATAAAGATGAAACCCTAATCTGTAAAAGACCCTTGAATCTAATCCGTTGAACACTGTGCTATATACTGAGAATGGTCATGGTTTTAGCCCGTGACAAAGGCCTAGGGTAACGGTTTTGAACCGTGATCATAATATGTGGTCACGGTTCTTTGTGTGACATTAACATTAAGGGGGTGGTCATGGTTGTGGACCATGATCACGTGGTCATGGTTGAGAACCGTGACCCCGTCTATGATAAATAACTGTGTTGTTTTGTTAGTCATGGTCCCAAACTATGACCATCCGAGGTGTAAATTTGATGTTGGTCACGACCGAAAATCGTGACTCTAGGTAGTAACCAAAATGGTCACGGTACTGAGTCATGCCCAAAAAATACATTTAATTAAAAAATATTTTTTTTTATTTTCTGGCTCCTAAAAATACTTTTAAATGTTTTCAAACCTGCTTACATTTCCATGACAGAACTAACTAATCCATGAATAAAAAAATAATAATATAACACAAATTAACTAACTATCAACCCATATCACTACACCAAAACAGGCTATTTGTCACGATCATAGACCTTGACAAGTCAAATGTGTCATGGTCAAAGACCGTGACAGGAGTGGGGTGACAGCTATTTTTATCATGGTCAAAGTCTGTGGCAAGTTTCATTTGTCACGGACTTGTCAGGGTCAAAGTCTGTGGCAAGTTTCACTTATTAGGGACTTGTCACATTTAAAGTTCGAGACAAGTTCTTCTTTATCACGGACTTTGAACGTGACAAGTCTGTGACAAAGAACTTGTCATGGACTTTGACCATGACAAGTCCTTAACAAGTTGTCCTTATCAAAGACTTATCACATTCAAAGTCCGTGATAATACTTGGCAACAGAATAAAAAAATTGTTGGGCAGTATAGCCACTGTCGCTACCCAACAGCATAATATATAATTTGTAGCAATAATTAACGATATATTCAATAACTAAATGCAATCAACACCAATTTTAATAATAATCAGTCACAAACTAAATATAAATAAGAAACACGATATATCAACCCGAACGTTAAATACAAATTATTATGTAGAAAGTAAATGTTCATTGATTCTCAGGTTGGAGGAGAAAGGTTGGTCATACAATATAAGAACTAATACAACCCTCAATATGCCGCACCCCAAACTGTTCATTCAACCACAGGGCTTCATTTTCATTTCCCACCACAAAGTTAGTGACGCGGACCCGAGCCTTGTGAGGCTACAGCCAATGGTTATGCACCAAGGAACCTGGGTATATACTCGAGTTCTTCAACCCCCTGGAAATTCTATCACCTCCATGTAAGTCTAATAAATAGACATTCTGCCAACCAATTATAAATCGTGTTAGGATAGTTGGGACCGGGGGGGCAATAAGTCATATAGAGATGAGAGGTCTATCAGTGAGGGTGAGAAATATGGAGTAGTGTTCCCCTCATCCAGTATTTTCTCCTTGCCCTTCCTTGAGTTGCTTTCGACTCAACCTTGTAGATATTTCTTAACCATCGAAAACATTCAATATTTTTTCGATGTTGTCAAACTTTTGGTCCAAATTCGTCTTCAACTCGTCGACCTTGCATGATAATCCAGTTTTGCTCAATGTAATCACTACGAGCTTTGATTTCCCCACCTGAGAGTTAACACCCCAAGTACGGCCTTTATGATCCCTCCCGAGAACTTGACTAAGTGCATCCGTACTCAGAGATGCCTTGTCATCATCACTCTGAGAGTTGTGGACTTCTTTAAGATTTTCTTTAAATAATAAAAAATTATGTGATTATAATGTGACACCCCTCCTAATTAAATCTCGAGTGATCGGTCCTAAATCAAATTAAACAGGTTTCTCAGTTGGTTCATTCTTAGCAACACTGTCAAAAACTTTTTAAATTACTAATCACTTAAGTGAAATTAGACCGGTGCCAAATTTTATAATTCATTTACCCAATAAAATATCTCATGCGAAAATACAAAAATTAAACATTTACAATATACTAGAATTCAAACCATCTCACAATATACTATAAACATTCACATGTTGTTCCCATGTTTTCAATCATCAACCCAGATTTTTAATTCGTACTAACAACCATGATTCCTCTAATTTTCAATTATCAACTCCGCTGAATGAAACCTTGTCCCAAGAGCTACTGAATCTTCTCTCTCAACTCTCGCATTTTCTAAGGGGCCATGCGATATGGTGCTCTAGCAATCGGTCTCGTCACCGGTGCTAAGTCGATAACGAACTCAATCTCCTTGCTGGGTGGTAACCCTGGTATCTCCTGGAGGACATCCTCAAAATCCCTCACAACTAGGATTGAGTCCAGATAAACAACCACCTCATGTGAGGTCTCCTCCTCAATGTAATATAAGTGAATGCGTAATCCTCCCTCGGGAAGAGGCATCTCCACTAGGAACATTTCCTATCCCGAAATGGAAAAAACGATCGTCCTCTCATAATAATCTACCATCGCCCTATAACTCGCCAACCAATCCATGCCTAGGATAACGTCATAACCCTCCATATCTAACACTAGAAGGTCTGCCGCTAGACTCAATCTCGCGATCATAATGTCCACACCCCTACAGATCGAGTGTATAAGGGACCCACTACCCATCGATGACTCCACGCACATAAGATGAGTGTCGCCTGTCTCTAAAAGATCGGCTGCTCGTGCAAATCTAGTGGAAATAAAAGACTGTGTCGCACCCGTGTCAAACTGAATACTACCCTCATGCCCATGGATAGGAAACATACTCGCGACAACTGACGGTGCCGGAGGTGTTGGCTAAAAAGGTACATTATGAACGTTGCACACACCCCCGTAGTGCATCTGGCCCAATTGTTTCTATGGGACCTATGCTGGTACTGGGGCTAATGGAGCCTGCTGCCCCTGTTGGTCACCCTGCTGTTGTATTTTGTCTCCTTGTGGATAAGTCCTACTCTTGTGACCCTGTTGGCCACACGTGAAACACTGTCCCTGGAATTATCTCTGCCCTTGGCCCTTACATTAGCCCTGATTATCTTGGCCCTGTTGGCCTCCCCCTTGGTTCCCATGGCCCTGAGGAACCTACTACTGGGAACCTTGTTGTCCCTGCCTATCAGATCGATGTCTCCCATACCTAAATCTCTTGGTCGAGTTCTCCTACCGGGAATCTTATCCCTACTGACCTGATGTCTGTGGTTGCGGTGTGCTACTATCACTACCCCCATTGTCCTTGCCCGGCTAGCTATGCTCACCCCTCTTGCTTCCCTTCGCATGGAAGCGATGATCCTCACAGTGCACTAGTGCGACGTTGATGACATTTTTATATGTCATCAGTGTTGGGTTATCGATTAAATGTTGCCTGATCCTCCAAGATAAACCATTCATGAACTTGGACTTCTTTCGCTCCTCGCTGCTCACCTTGTCTGGCACAAAGTTAGCCAGACAGGTGAACTCCTCCTCATAGTCAGCTACTGAGCGATCACCCTGAACCATATCACCAAATTTCGTCCTCGTCTCTGACTTTACTGCATGAGGGATGTACTTGCGTTCAAACCGCACCCAGAAATTAGAAATCGTCATCATATTCCTCTCCTTCGTGGTGGTAACTGACTCCCACCATTGTAATGCTACTCCCGATAGATGAAAAGTAGCAAGCATCTTCTTCTGCGCCTCGGTACATTCAAGAATGTGAACATGTTGTTAAATGTTCTTCTTCTAGTCATAAGCCTCCACCACGTCAGTATTTCCCTAAAACTCGGGCGGATGGCCCTTTTGAAAAGTTTCCTTGACTCGTTGCAAAGAAGGTGGCCCTGCCGGGACCTAAACTACTGGTGCCACTGGAGGTTGTGCCTGGGACTGAGAAAAATGGGTTTCCATGGCCCTCATAGCTATCTCAACTGCCTGAGACACTATCACTGCCACCTAAGAAGTAGAAATCATCTCGGGTGGGGAGGGAGGTATCTGTGGCTCTTGATGGGCCTCCCTCACCTCATCTCTGGCCTCGGCCCTCTCCGCTTGCTGTCTCCTCGGTGGCATCTAAAATAGATCGAATTATATAAGTACACAATTTATACAAAATCTAATAGCAGGAGTACGATATCTTAAGTACGCAAAGACAAAATCAAAAGTCCTAAAATAGGGCTCTATATCATAAGATTAAAATGTTGAAATCGTAGTAAGCCGCTCAGATCCTATGGACACTAGAACCTGATGCTCTGATACCATTTGTGACACCCCGCCTAATTAAATCCCGAGTGATCAGTCTTAAATCAAATTAAATAGGTTTCTTAGTTGGTTCATTCTCAGCATCATTGTCAAAACCTTTTTAAACTACTAATCACCTAAGTGAAATTAGACCGGTGCCAAATTTTATAATTCATTAACCCAATAAAATATCTCATGCGGAAATAAAAAATTAAACATTCAAAATATACTATAATTTAAACCATCTCACAATATATAATGCATAAAGGCTTGCCGAGTCAACATTCGGCTAAAAATTCAGAACTGCTAAATAAACCAATATAATCCAAAACTGAATAACTGAAATAATATCAATGGACAACATGTCCCAATAGAGAGTACTAAAGAGGAGATCCTACACTAGATCTGAATAAATGAGTCGTCTATGTAAAGTCCTGCTAGCTTCCACAAAGCTGCAGCTACAAGTCCCTAGACTGAATCCTCAAGTCTGGCATCCTTATGGATGGACACCTAAAAGGGTTTTGAAAATATTTTGATAGCAAGAGTTAGTACTCAAAATATTTTGAAAATATTTAGCAAGTGATTATCACATTAAAATCAGTTATTGATTACACATGTTAAGATTTTAGCACATTCTCTTGAGTTACCTCACCCCTTATTTAATGCACGCCTAATGTCCTGTACTTAGCCCACCTAGTTTTACTACCCAAGCTAACTAGACTATAATATCCAACCGAACTTATCTACACTACTAAGTTCCCATACCGCCCACTTAGTATGTAATAGTAACCATATCTCATGATTTATATACAATTGTTCACGCTTTGTTGTCTTTAATTGATTTATAATTAAGTGTCCATACCTAATTTGCTTTTAGAAGAATTCACGGCATCTCATTATCTACTAACTCGTATAAGTAGATTATTAATACAGTATACATTTCACACACAATATATACTTGTAAATTCATTCATTACTAATATGTCCTCATAACACACATCAAGGACTATTGGTTCGGAATGGTCCATCGACACCAAGTAAAAGGATTGGTTTGGAATGTTACCTCGACGCCAAGTTCAGTTCGTGTGGTGGTTCGAAAAATCACCTCAACCCCACTAATGAAATTTCATATATAGATTGGTTTGGAACTCTTTATCACAACCCCAACTTACTATTTCCATATATTAGTTCGGAATCCTACCTCAACCCTAATATAGGCAATTATACTTTAGGCATTATCTTCACTTAAGTATCTATATAATTCAGTAGGTATACACGCAACCCAATAATAGTGCTCGTACGTAATATTTCCTCTTTAATATTCACCATACTTATTAATTTATGATTTATCTCGCTATCGTATTTTAATTGAGTATTCACACAACATTAAGGGCCCTAGTTACCCCTATAATAATTTCAGTAGTTAAGCTATCTCTAACCTATTGGTATACTCCTTAGAATGACATTTGCTTTCTTCGTAACTCAAATCCAAAATTCCTGATGCACTACTCGATCGGTTTATCCTTGACAGTCCACCACTTCAGATATTTCACCCAATGATTATAATGGACCCCCACTATACACCTACTTGTACTCTCCAAGTCCCTACATAGGTTATTATCATAACTAAGGTTCCCCTCAAGCGTCGACAATCGAATAGGACTCAACCAACAAAAGAACCCAAAATCAACCTAGGTCGATCGATCGATCGACTCCATCGAACGATCGAGCAGTGACAGACACAGTTTGTCTTCCTTTCATGCGTTTTTCACCATATTCAATTATCTAACTCACATGATAATCCACAAAACTTGTAACTAACGATACCCAATCATTCCTACACATGCTAGGATGATTTCTAATGGATTAAACATAATAAATCCTTCCAATTTATCCCAGAATAATTTAAATCTTCTAATTATTCAAGAACCCTAATATGACATGTTCTTCCCATGTTTTCAATCATCAACACAGATTTTTAATTCGTACTAACAACCATGATTTCTCTAATTTTCAATCCTCTACAGATATAAATCTAATAACATGCTATTTCTACCCAAACATGCAATTAATCAATCCTTTTTCTCTAAGAAAAATTATCAAAATCAATTTATTTGGAAATCCTATGCATGTATATTATAACTCAAAATAATTTGCAAATAATCACTTTCCTTGATTGGATGGTGATCTGATTTCGAGTTTGCAAAGGGTGTTGGGTTGCTTTCTCTTCCAATCTTCCTTCCCCAGTCACTTGTGGAGCAATAACTCCTTCAAATCCCCGATAATTTTCCTTTTTAGCCTTGAGAATGATCTCTCTTCTCTCTCGCTCTCTCGCTCTCTCTCTAGTGGTTTCCCTTTGTGTTATGAGATTTATAACCCTAACCACACTTTTAATCAGCTGATAAAACACTCCTAAATTCGTAGGTCTTCTCACCCCCATATGCCAAAAGAATAAAACACCCCCGTACGGTCCTGATTTAGCCCAAAAATGCCCCGATACTCGACTAGTACCCATCGGGTATAATATTTTGACTAATTCAACCCTTTCAGAATCATCTGTGACCTCTAAATTATCATTTGAGTCACTAAAAATATATTTCCTAACTCATCCTTAATTTAGTTTATACGCGACACCCAGGTGATAAAAATCAAGTACGTCCATATCACTCGTTATGTCGTACAAATTAACTATCAACATTTACCATTCACACTTAGTAAATTTGAATCATAATATTAATCAGTGTCTATCTCTCGAGTAATATTTAATAATCACAATTATTATTTATTCATTTAATAATCATAATTATCATTAAATCATATTAAATTACTTTACTCACGTAATTTAATTTAAAACGTATTTTTTATTTAATTACTCAATTAATTAAATTCTAAATACGCAAAAATACGGGGTATTACATACTTCCCCCCTTATAGAGTAATTTTGTCCTCAAAATTAGGATATACCTGTGGTGAATAACTCTAGATACTGCTCTCGCATATCCTTCTCCTAGTCCCATGTCGACTCGTCAACATTGTGGTGTCCCCACTGTACTCGCATTAACAGTACCACCTTGGATCGAAGCATACGCTCGCTATGATCCAGAATAGTCACAAGTCTCTCCTCATATGAGACATCTGGCTGCAAATCAATATCCTCAAGTGGAACGTGCTACAAGGATCTCTCAATCCTCCTGTATTTCTTCAATGACACCACATGGAGCATGTCATGTATCCGCTGAAGATGCTCTGGGAGTCCTAATCTGTATGCTACCGGTCCCACTCTCTCAATAATAGGGAACGGTCCCACATATCTTGACGCTAACTTCCCCTTCTTGACAAACCTCATATCCCCTTCATAGGACATACCCGAATCAATACCTGGTCGCCCACCTCTAGCTCCACGTGTCTCCTACTGGTGTCAGCATAACTCTTCTGCCTATCCTGAGCTATTCGAATACGTCCTCGAATCAACTCTATCTCGTTAGAAGTCTCATGTATCATCTCCGACTAGCTTGTTGTCCCCCACCTCTAACCAGCAGGCCGGCGAATGACAAGGCCTCCCATAAAGGGACTCCAATGGAGCCATACCGATAATGAATTGGTAAGAGTTGTTATACAAAAACTCTACCAATGGAAGATATCTCTTCCAACTTCCCCCAAAATCTAGGATACACATCCTCAACATATCCTCAAGCATGTGATTTACCCTCTTAGTGCAACCTAACTTGAATGAATGTAATAAATGTTCCGGTAAAGGTGAAATGGACAAGTAAATGCGTAATGTCCATAAGATAAGGTAAAAGGATAAAGTAAGTAGTTAAATAGGTAAATTAAGTAACCGGGTTGTTAAATCCACAATCTTCATAAGTATGTATGGCGAAAGGTTTTCGAATGATAAATAATTATTTTCTATCACGGCAAATGAGAGTGTTGAAATGGTGATTATCAATGAAAATAGTAAAGTGTAATGAAATAAATGAAGGGGGTTAAATTCCAATAAAGGAATGGATTTGAATCAAATCAAGTGTAATGGTTTCAAGTGTTGGCGGGTGTCTGAAACAAGGTGAAATGCTAAGTATGAATAAAGGAAGTCTTTACTAAGATTAAGGTAAATTAATCTAGATAAGTAAGATTTTCGAAAGTAAAACGATATTCAAAAGTAAGATATATATATATTTATATATATTCTCATGCATGTGGTTGTAGCATGTGAGTATTCCTTTCTGCCGCTCGTTTCTATACAGTTTGTATAAATACCACTGGGCATAGGCTCACATCCCCACTTTGTTATGGAAGGTTGGGTGCGGGTTCGTATTTTGAGGGCGTTATACAAGTAAGTATACTTTATTTATTTTACATCAGTAGCTATGTTTACTTGGACTCAAGGTGCTCCCCATGGGTCCCACACGTAGTTTATCTAGAAAGTGAAATCGCATTATAAACAAGTGAAATGTTAACTAAAATAAAACTGGATTAGCAACATTATATTGGTTGTTTCATTGCACTTCACACATAATGCTAGGGACCGGACCGGGTTGATTCACGGGTAACCTATAAATTCAGGTCGGGTCGTTACATAAGAGATGGTAATTACCTCTTTTGATCCCCAGGCCCTAAAATCAATCACCGTGCAATTTCTCTTTTATTTTCGAGTAATTTATCTCTCATACTTACTGAATATGTTCATGAAAATATAGAAAATACAGATAATACAAAAAGTTATGTGTGTAGTTACTCACTCTCTCCAATATTCAACTTCATCTTGCGATTTAAAGACATATTTAATTTTTCGATCGTATTTTAGATTGATAAATCTCACCTCATTAGGGTTCTCTAAAGTAAATTCATCCTCAGACTCGCTAGGTTCCTCGATCACTCATTCTCCATAAGGATCGAACATCATAATCCTTTATTTTTGCATATGTTCCCGAGTGTTTAACGATCAAGTGTTCGATATACCGTTTATTCTTAACGTAATCTTTAATGTTTTTATCAAGTGCCCGAAAGGATACATCCAGCGATACTTGATGGGTACACATAAAAAAAGCCTCATTTCATAGATGCACAAACAGGTGGACGTTTATGTCAAAAATGACAAAGAAAAAAATTTCTCTAAGAACAAGTTACCTCGACTAAAGTTGCTTTCGTAACTTTAATTTTTTTTTCTTTTTTACTTCAATTGTACACACTAAGGTGAAACATAAACTAATTTGCATAATTTCCCTCTGGTTATCCTTATGCTCAGAAAGGTAAGGCATAAACAACACATGGCTTAATTGAATGGTGAAAAAATACCTTATGTGTATGATACTGATTTAAATAGTTACGCAAATTCCAATCATAAACTTATTTAATTAGAGTCAATTTATGAATCTAATCAATTTATCCCTTAAGCTCATATAGCAACATGCGTGCAAGTGTCAAACTGTGATAAATAAAGTATGCGACACAAAGTTTAGGAAAAATCCCTTCAGGGCAAAACCTTTTTATTTCACTATAATTGTAAATCACAACTTACACGGATTACATTGAAATGCGGTTTGACATTCGAATACCCGCAGAAGTCGGTCAAAGTCATCAATAATAAGTCCGCACATAGCAAACCTACATGAACCGCAGTCTAGTCTTCAACCCAGAAACACCGCAGCACTCCCTTATGACACGGAGTCACAAAACTCCATCGAGACTCACTCCACAATAGCACGCAGATCTCGATTGTAGAGATCTCCCCATAAAGTATGAACAGTAGCAAACTATATTTCTGGATTTCATAAAATAACTCACACAAAAGCTATTGGGATTGTGAATTGTAAAACAAAAGATTGAACCCTAAAATATGTTGGAGAATAAACAAAAGCATTCAAAATCATATTTTGTTGAAAACCAGTGTTTCTCCACACAAAAATCAAAAGCCTGTCTCCCTTATTTATATAAAAATCAAGGCAGTGATGTGTCAGCAAAAAACACCTCTCGTTCGAATGGCATACGTTGTCGTTTGAGCGAGATATGATCTCGTTCGAACCATATACGGTGTCGTTCGAACGACAGTATACTTGTACCCCAGAAAACTTCAGTCTTTTAAATATCTTGGAAACCTCAAAACATAATATTGTTTACGAGATCAGAAACATTTATCCAAAAATTTTATGATTTTGAAAAATTAAAAGAAACATTTCAAATCATTTCAAAAATCATTTAAACTTTTATAAAAATATCCCAACACTTTTAATGTGAAATGTAAATGGAACTTAAACACATTTTACCAAATTCATCCTTATTGGGCTTGAATGTTGAAGTCTTCTTGAAATTCGGATTCGTCTTGTAAATATGTAATCTTCTTAACCTTCGACGACTTGTAGCAACTTGTAGCGGTATACGACATACTAAATTGTGATGAAAAATGTCCTTACAAATGTCCCCCTATGTCTATGATGGTACAAAATAAAAATATATGAATTATCATTCTCAAATGATCTATACAAATCTACCCTCCCATAAACTCAACCATAGAAAGATAATGATAAATTGATAAGTCTTCAAATGTTTTCAAACGATGCTTCAACAATCAACTCTTCAAAACTCCAAGATTTTCTCATCAGAGTGAGCAATTGTACCTACACACATGAGATAAAGCAAAAACATCATGACGTGTCGAGTTTGAAATGATATAAAGCATAATCAAATCTTCCCCATACATAATCCCCCATAATATCATAATTCATTCTCCCCCTTCTTTATTTGTCCGAAATAGACAAGAAAAAGAATAAACCATATAAATCAAATCGGGGTGTCATGGTAAACAAGGCAAAAAAATATGACAAACGTGCTTAATGCAGGATATGCTCAAAAAACTTCACAAACTAATTTTGGTTTTTTAATGTTTTATATAGAAGTGTTACAAACACACACCATGAATTCATACTAAGATAACCAAATTGTGGAAACGTAATTAATGGGTGTGAACACATTCGATAGGAAAATCAACTCATTCATATCATATGTACAAGACGCATAAGTGCACTCCTAAAGATTGAACATCAAAAATAGTCCTTTGGTGTAAAATTGATGAATTTAGATGACATCGTCTTATTCATTTCAATCAATCAAAGTATAAATGATTTCCACACCAATAATGTCCAAAACTATGTAATGCTTTTTCATGACTTTTAAGGACGTGCAAACCGTTGAAAATTCCATCGTTAAAAGATAATGCTATTTCTTTTTCTTATGAGGTGATGAAACTTAACAAAAACCTATTGGCCCATTTTTAGCATAATTTTCTTTTATTTCCTTTCAATTTTTTCAAGCTATCTTAAACCTCATTGGGGACCCCAGAAAATTTTCAATTCCTCATTTTTTTAGGTCCATTTAAACTGTGACTTAATCGCAAAGGATAAATGTGTACCTTTCGTAGCGCTTTCCCGTTTTTCAAAATAAAACACACAATCTCACAAATGGTTTATAACATGCACTACTTTTTATCAAGAGTTATCACATTTGGTTCGTTGTATAGACAGAATTGAGATGGAAACACTCAACCAACATGTGATAGACAAGCACAAAAATCAAACAAATCTTTGCATGTGTGCAATAAAGGACAAATAGAGTCAATCATGTAGGTAGCAACACTATATCATCTCAAAGGATCCAAACTTTGTAAAGCACATGAATGACACAACATATTATCTTAAAACACTATCAAACAGTCACATGGATAATGCATGAAGTTATGACTTGGTCTTCCTAAAAGTGTGCATTCATTTAAGGTGCAAACAAAATACTAAACTCTTTTTGGATTTTTCAAATTTTAATAAAAAATAAAATCTTTTTTTATTTTTCAAAATTTTTCATACAAAAATCTAGTACAAAAACTACATGTCAACACACTAGCAAATATATATCATGAAAGCAAAACTAGTTTATAAAAAAATCATGCAAGCAATCAACAATATGAAATAGCAAGTGACGAATCATGTGAAAGCATGTGAGGATCAACACATCTAAATTCTAGTGTATCCAAAAGTGATTTCCTAACCCAAACGGATGTGACACGTCGATACGAGATTTTGGGAACCAACAAAATACTAGAATTAGTATTCCTAGGGCCTATTTGAAGATCAAAACAGAAACGCCTACGGTGCCCTTTCCTACCACAATGTGAACAAATGTAAACGGGTGGAACGACACCTATGGATTGACCTTTTCTAATGTCCTTAGGAATGGTTGACCTCTAAAACAAACTATGGTTTGGGCTTTAATACTCGAAGCATGAGAACAAGACGAGCCATAACCATCACTACTTGAATCTTTTAAATCATTTTTTAACTTCAAAATTTTATATTCAAGAAAAGAATTAGACTCTTCCAAAATTAGGGATTCTTTTTTCAAATTTTCAATTAAACCTAAAAGGTTATCACTCTCACTCTCAATTAAAACAAATTTATCCCTAAAGGTCTTTTCACGCGCCATAAAATCATTAATTAAATAATTTTCCTGAATGGCACCAATAGGAACCCTAGAATTTTTTAAGTCCTCAAACTATTTTTCTAAAACAAGGACTCTAGCATCACTCTCCTTTTTGGAGAATTTTAAAGCATTAAAGTCCTAGTCCAAGAAATAAATTTTTCATGATAAAAATCTCTTTGATTTTGAACCGTTTGTAAAAGATCCATCGCGGATTAAAAACGAGAAATTTCTTTTTCCAAAACTTCAATTCTTTTCGCAAACGTCAAATTCAAAGTATTTAAATCGTTAAAACTGTATCTTGTGTTAATATGAGGGGGCATCAAATTACATAAGTGTTCCATTGGAAAATTGTGATTTTTCACAAAATCGATTTGAAAAAAATCAATATCACACAATTTATGCGTAAAATAGGAATACACGATAAATTAGCGTAACCTGCTCTGATAACAATTTGAGAAAATACCTTATGTGTATGAAATTGATTTAAATAGTTGCACAAATTCCAATCACAAACTTATTTAATTAGAGTCAATTTATGAATCAAATCAATTCAATCCTTAAACTCAAATAGCAACGTGCATGCAAGTGTCAAACCATGATAAATAAAGTATGAGACACAAAGTTCAGGAAAAATCCCCTCAGGGAAAAACCTTTTTATTTCAGTATAATTGTAAATCGCAACTTACACGGATTACAATGAAATACAGTTTGACACTCAAATAATCGCAGGCGTCGTTCGATGTCGTCAGCAATAAGTCCACACGCAGTGAACCTACATGAACCGCTGTCCGATCTTCAACCCAGGAACACCGCAACACTCCCTTATGATATGTAGTCATAAAATTCCATCGAGACTCACTCCACAATAGCACGCAGCTCTCGGTTGTAAAGATCTCCCCATAAAGTATGAACAGTAGAAAACTATGTTTTTGGGTTCCACAAAACAACTCACACAAAAGCTATTGGGATTGTGAATTATAAAATAAAAGATCAAACCCTCAAATATGTTGGAGAATAAATAAAAACACTCAAAATCGTATTCTGTTGAAAACC
This sequence comes from Sambucus nigra, assembly GCA_949130495.1. NCBI lineage: Eukaryota > Viridiplantae > Streptophyta > Magnoliopsida > Dipsacales > Adoxaceae > Sambucus > Sambucus nigra. The sequence goes on from OX422223.1 coordinate 288,019,446, forward strand.
AGTGTTTCTCCACACAAAAATCAGAAGCCTGTCACCCTTATTTATAATAAAAATCAAGGCGGTGACGTGTCGGCAAAAAATAGCTCTCGTTCGAACGACATACGTTGTCTTTTGAGCGAGATACAATCTCGTTCGAACCATGTATGGTGTCGTTTTAATGATAGCATACTTGTATCCCAGAAAACTTTAGTCTTTTAAATATCTTGGAAACCTCAAAACTTAAGACTGTTTATGAGATCAGAAACATTTATCTAAAACTTTTATGATTTTGAAAAATTAAAAACCATTTAAAATCATTTAAACTTTTATAAAAATATCCCAACACTTTTAATGTGAAATGTAAATGGAACTTAAACACATTTTACCAAATTCATCCTTGTTGGGCTTGAATGTTGAAGTCCTCTTGAAATTCAAATTAGTCTTATAAATATTTAATCTTCTCAATCCTTCGACGACTTGTAGCAACTTGTAGCGGTATACGACATACTAAATTGTGACGGACAATGTCCTTACAAATAGTGATACGTTCGTCGTGAGACTTGCACTGTTTCATGTGATTTGTTTAGTAAATTACTGCCCTGTGCAAATTATCGAAATAAGTAGTCGATGTCTTCAAGTTAAATAATGTGTCTATGATAATATTTTTCTCACTAGAAGTCAAAGTGAAAGAACTCGTGGGAATCGAATTTCTTCTTGTTGTACGATTAGTTATTAACCACATTTTTTCATGTCCATTAAATCACCGCTCACCATCATTTCATCTTTAAAATGAGATACACCCAAACATATTCCTATCATATGTTTCGCAAAATTCTTCTCCGTGTGTATCACATCAATTATATGCCTTACACGGTATTCTTTCTAATACGACAAGTCCAATAAGATTGATAGTCTGGACCATGGCTTCATTTTACTTGGATATTTTGAATACTCCCTAGCTTTATGCCTTTGTCTTGTAAACTGAGGGTGTTTGCCAACAAACTTATTCCCCGAAGTCTTAACCTTCGCCTTCTCCCCGATTTGATAACCAGATAGCCAAGTAGTTTTCGTCCTATAATCGTCACCAAAGGTTGAAAGTTATACTTGTCGTTCCTAAAAGGGCGATTGTTCGATAGAAATCATTGATGACCGGCTTAACTCATATTACTACTTTGATGTAGCCAAGTGGATTCAGCTTCCTCCCCACAGATGGGTCATCCATAATAACTATGACCCCATAAATGGGACATCCATAATAACTATGAAAAATGAAACCGAACAAGGTCCTATAGGTAGTAAAATTATATATCGCCCATAAAACCATTGCTTTAAGTGTGAACTCTTTACCCTTATAGATGGGACATTCATAATAACCATGAACAATGCAATTGAACAAGGTCCCATAGGCAGTAAAATTTTGGATTGCCCATAACACCATTACTTTAAGTATGAACTCTTCAACCTTATGAGCACCAAATGACCTCATGCCTTCTTCCCATAACTCTTTAAGTTCTTAGATTAATAGGGCTAAGAAAATATCAAAATCGTCGAGAGACTTTGGCCCAAGTTTCATCAACGATAATAATGTGAACTCGTTTCTTGTGCACAATATTGGAGGGAGACTTAAAGATGCTATGAGAACTGACCAATAACTATGATTAGTTCTTAAATTATCAAAAGGGTTAAACCCATTGGTTGATAATGCAAGATAAATATTGCACAGTTCCTTAGCAAATTCAAAGTATTGTGCATTTGAAAGCTTCCAGATGAGTGAATCAACAGGATGATGCATGATATTCTCGTCCACCTCAGTTAGAGTGTGCCATGTCATGGCCTCTAATATCCATGGTATAGTGACAAATATTTTTAACATTGTCCTAAGGGGAAAATACTTTAATACCTTATGTGGAACTTGTGAGCAATTCTAAAATTTTATAGATTTATCTTTTCCACTATGACAAACCGTATATCTTATCTCACTGCATACAGGGCACTCATCCTTTAGTTCTTGTTCGTTGAGGTACAATATGCAAGCATACTTGCATGCGTGAATAGATTTGTACATCAAACCCAAACCTTTGAATCTCTTCTTCATGATCTAATAACTATCTGGTAGTGCGTTATTTTTCGAGAGTGTCTTTAACCCACTTAAGAATTTTTGTTACGTTGTTGCTCGACAAACCAAATTGACTCTTAAAATTATGCAAATTGATCATTGCTTACAATAACGAGTGATCTTTTTCGTAATTTTTATACAAAGGCCTAGTCACGACGACTTTCAACCGTATGTATCCCCGATCTTTGGGTAATTCAGCATCAACTTGTTCATTGACTTAGTCATAATGCACATTATTCGTATCCATAGGCTAGTGATTTTTATGGTAGTGGATTCCACAAGCATCATCAATTAGGTCGGTTAAAGGACGATGAGTTGGCGAATCATTCACCACTTCCATCAGGTGTGTTTTCGTTATGCGATCGGGTATCAGTAATTCTTCTAGAACATATGGTACATTCTTTTTCCCGTGGAAAGTCCATCTCTTATAGTTTTGCGACATACCTACTATGCCATATACCAATAATGGTCACGGTTTTGGTCCGTGACCAAGGCTTTAATTCATGATTTTAATCCATAACCATTTTAAGGGTGACCATCTTTGGGTCAAAGTCCAAAGCTATGACCATAATATGGGGTCACAGTTATTTGGGTGACATTATGGTTATGGCTTAGTCACAACTAAGGATCGTGACCATGTGGTCATGGCTCATAACCGTGACCTTACTTGTGACCATTTATCGTGTTGTTTTAGTGGTCACGATCCCCAACCGTAATAATAAAAAGTGGAATTTGGGGGTTGGTCATGGTCTCAAACCGTGACTCGCAATTGTGACTAACTTGGTCATGGCTTAGAAATATGACCATTTTTAAATTTAATTAAAAAATTATCTTTTTGCTGTCCCAAAAAAAACATGTACATGTTTTCAAACCTGTATAGGTTTCCACAAATAAATGTTAAGCCATCAAATTATTCAATGTGTCTAGGAGGATATTTTTTCTCACTAGTCAGAGTCTTCAATTTGAACGTGTCTAGGAAGATCTTTTTCTCACTAATAGTTAAAGTGAAAGCACCCGTGGGAATCGAATTTCTTCATGTTATAGGATCAGTAGTTAACCACAATTATTTTTTATTTTCATCTCCTCTAGTTCTCGGTGCGCCCTCTCTCCATCTTTGAATGAGAACCTCCCAAACATGTTCCTATCAGATGTTTTATAAAATTCTTCTACGTGTGCATCACATCAATTACATGACTTATAGGTGCTTTTTCTAATACAACAAGTCAAATAAGATTAACCATTAGGACTATGCCTTCATTTTACTAGGATCTTTTGGATCCTCCCTAGATTTACACTTCAAGCCTTCACACTGGGGGTGTTTGTCTACAAACTTATTCTCCGAAGTTACGGCCTTCGCCTTCTACTCAATTTGATAACCAGAAAGAGGATCAGGTTCCGTCCTACGCTCAAGACAGACAAGTAAAAAGTTAGACTTGTCATTCCTAAAAGGGTGACAATTCGACAAAAATCGACGATGATAGGCATAACTCATCTTACCACTATAAGGTAGTCAAGTGGATTCAGTTTCCTCCCCACATATGGGACATCCATAATAACCATGAACATTGCAACCGGATAAGGTCCCATAGATAGGAAAGTCGTGGATTGCCCACAACACCATTGATTTAAGTATCAACTTTTTACCTTTATGATCATTAAATGCCCTCCCATCTTCATCCCATAACACTTTAATTCCTTCGATTAACGAGGCTAAAAAAATATCAATATCGTCATTGGGAGCCTTTGGCTCGAGAATCAACAATGGAAATAATGTGAACTATTTCGTCATGCACAATGTTGGAGGGAGACTTAAAGGATCCATGAGAAGTGGACAATAACTCTGATTATTACTTAAATTATCAAAAGGGTTAAAGCTATCGGTTGATAATGTAAGATAAACATTTCAATGTTGCTTTGCAAATTTAGGGTGTCACGCGTTTGAAATCTGCCATATGAGTGTATTAAACAGATGACGCATGACATTACAAACCATGTCGGCTCGAGCTTGCTATGTCATGGCCTATGTTATCCACTGTACAATGAAAAATCTTTTTAACCTTATCCCGAGGAGAAAATACTTCAATACCTTCTGTAGAACTTGTGTGCACTTGAAAATTTTTGTAGGTTTGTCTTTTCAACTCTCACAATCTATATATCTTGGCCAATTACAAAAGTACAATCATCCTTCAGTCCATGTTCGTTACAGTATAATATTCAATCATACTTGCATGCATGAATAGATTTGTACTTCAAGACCATACCTTTCAAGATCTTCTACATACTCGAATAACTATATGGTAACGTGTCATCTTTCGGGAGAATATCATTAACCCACTTAAGAATTCTGATTATACTAATGATTGACAAACCAAATTGACTCTTCAAATTATGCAAATCTATTATTGGACATAATACTGAGTGATCTTCTTCATAATTTTTATACAAAGGTCTAGCCACATCGGCCTTCAACTGTATGTGTTCCTGATCTTTGAGTAATTCAGCATCAACTTCTTTATTGGCTTGGTCATAATGCACATTATATGTATCGATAGGCTGGCGATTTTAGGGTGGTGGACTCTACAAGCCTCATCAATTAGGTCAGCCAAAGGATGATGTGTTGGCGAATCATTCACCACTTCCACCCGGTGGCGTTTTGTTATGCAATCAGGTATCGGTAATACGTTCAAAACATACAGTACATTCTTTTACATATGCAATGTTCATATCTTAAAGTCTCGAGGCATACCCCATATTAGTAAATGCAATTCAATGTCTTCGAAAGACATAAATTTTTCGTTCGTACAATGGTTGTATGGATACAGAATCTTTTCACCGTTAAGATTTCTATAAGTATATTTAAAAAATTCCTAAACTCCCATTGCATGATTATCGGAGACTCTATTACTCTTTCTCATCCACTCTTTGTATAATGGGAAACCCATGAAATGAATTTCATGTTAGATACAAGAACTCTCAGTTTATAATTCAAGCAAATTCATTCAACCCGAGAATTTAATAAATTTAAAATAAATCCAAACAAATTAAGATGTCATTAAAACCCAAAAACATAAAATTAAAAAAACATATGTGCAAGGACATGTTTTATTAATGTATGTCTAGAATCGAGGAACGTCTGTGTTGTCCTAGATCACAGTTAGTATGTCATATATTGTTACATCTCGGCACGTCTTCACATATTCTACCTTGACGTTCTTGATCAACACGGATCATCAACACGCACCCATCATTGATAACACGCATCGTGAATCTTCAATCGGCTCTATTCCCACTAAGTCCACTATGCTAAAAGGTAAAATATTTAATTGGAGTTATTAATGTTCACGTATTTATTTGGGATATTTTTATAAAATGCTTTTATAAAAATTGAGGCGTTTTTCTAAGTAAAAATTTATTTTTTAAAGACCTGTAAGCGATACTTTTTAAAGAAATATTTTTTGCGTGTTTCGTTCAAACGACATTGAGAAGTCATACGAACGACAGCTTCTATGACAGGACATGTCTTTTGAACGGTCGTTCGAATGTCATTTTTAAGATGCATCAAACGAACCCGTACTGTTTTGGTTTTACTAATGTCTTTTGATAGGTCGCTTCTAACGACATTCAATGTCGTTCGAACGATATGCGCCACCTCAAAATCTTTTATCAACCTATAAATACCTGCTATGAAGTTAGGTTTTGCAAGTCTTTCAAAACTCCATTTTAGCATATCTGATGCAATTAAAGACTTCATCTTTTAGGCTTTTAAACCCTGTTTGATTCACTCCAAAGTTCCAAATCATTTATGTGAATCATTGTTGAATCTATTACTCATGTTACTCATTCTAGAATAAAACTTGTGGAGAAGAAGGTTGTCTCCATTGCTGACTAATTGGAGCTCTTGAGGGATCTCTTACTGCAAACTTCGAACTGACACCAGAGAGTATTTCTTCGTCACAAAAATGTTGTATTTCTACTATTTAATTATAAGTTGGATTTACATTTTATAGATAAATAAAAGGGTTTTCCCCTGCTGGGGATTTTTCCTCAAATCTGTGTTGTGATTGTTTGGTTGTGTATGCTAGAGAATTCGTATTTTTTCAATCACAATTTGATGCATGTTTTAGGGTGTTAATTAAAATTTGGGCATAAAATTGGAATTTAATTAAACAAGTTTAAACTTTGAAGGCAAGCGCGCTCTCAATATGATGTTAAGAGATGTCCCACGTAATTACAACATTACAAACTTATTCCAAAATAAAAGATTATTCATCCCCTCATCCTGACCAACAAATGAATTGGCCAGGAAATATAATAATTTTGATAATATTTTAACAAAAGACCTTCATCGAATCATAGTACACAAGCTCATATCCAGAATCATTGTATACTTTATCAACCAATATCTAAGCCACACCCGCCTGCAAAAGTCGACCATGGACAGGTGTTCGAACATTCTTATAAACGAGCATGCATGTGCGTTACCTTGATATTGGGCAAGTACCTTGAATAATAATCCTCGACATAGTCACCGTGCATGGACAACGATGATCCACAGAATGTTGTAAGAGGATACACTTGGGAGAAGAATATTATAGGATGAGGCACTTGGGATGAAAAACCTTGAGACGTAGGATATGGAGATGTTTGATGAGGCATCTGGGAGGGTAAACCATGTTGTTGAATAAACTATTAGGTGAACCCCTTGAGCTCATTCGTTATCATTGCCATGTTGTTTCTAACATTGCCCACCTCCCTTCTAAGGTCTGACAGCTCACCTTTTGTCCTGGCATATTCTTATGCCTGGCTCGACACATGACTCCTCGCCAAAAAGATCTTGTTAAATAGAGATGCAGTGTGTTGTAATTTGTTACTTGGAATATGTGAGCCTACACCTCTTGTCCTCCCCCTTTTGTCCGTCCCAACTACCTTGGTTAGGGCATTTACCTAAATATCATAGGGGTTGCATTCGAACTGACTGCTCGTCATGCCTTATATTTGTTTTTTATAATATAATATAATATTTAGGACTATAATTTTAATATTATTTTATTATAACGTGCATATATATGATAACTAAATTCAAACCTACGAGAGTCGGATCCAATTTATATGGGAATTTAATGGTCCCTTTTTCTAATCGGGCATGCAAGTACAAGTTGACCTTATTAGCATCCTTACCTTGTTTCAGAGTCCCCTTAGTCTTGTCCACCCATTCACCCTTTAAATAATCATATGATTTTGCCCTAAGTTTATGGACATCAACTTTCTCTGCCATGTTTTGTTATTTTTCTCCCTCTCGATCCCTCCCTAGTATCATTCTCCAAGACGTTGTTCCATTGGTGAGAGGGCATTTGAACATTTAGGGGAACTTTGTCTTTCAACCCCAAAATATTATACCTTGATTCCCCCTTTAGGAAAAAAATATTCTGAAGGTTCTTTTGATAGGTTCTCATATGTTCAGCTATTCAAGAAAGAACCTTTGCCTTTGAAGTGGATGGAAATGAAAAAGTCTTATCAAGTTGATCCTACACAGCATCCTTTATGATAGGATTACTCTTCTTCCAATTGTGTGGACACCCGATGCCCACATTCATCTTTTCGAGAGATAGACAACGGGCTTTAAAAGTCTAAATGTCAGATTTTTAACCAATAGAATTATTCCTCATCGCGAAGTACCCATTGCGAATCTTATCATTGACTTGGGATTCTAAGGAAGCGGTAGAGTGGGGGTGTTGGATTAAATGGGGTTTATTTTGTTTTGAAAGCGTATGTTAAACCCCGGATGTTGATTTTCTCAATTAAAAATAAAGTTAATAATTTCCTTTTTATGTAAAACACGAGATGATGCGGAAGCGTATATAAGTGATGGTTCAACAAATAAACAAGGCCGAATTTTAATTTCTTCAAAACAAATTAAAATAAGTTAATCCAAGTCCTAGAATTTGCCTAAGTCATAATTTTCAATTATCCAAAGTTAGGCGAAACCAATTTTAGCAAATGACTTGAATAAACCAAATTTACCCAATATTTAATTTAGTCCCAAATTAAATGAGTGTGATAATTAAACCAAATTTTATCTTGAATTTATTCTAAGCATGCGTTCTAAATTATGATGCAAGATAAAATAAACAATATCACACTACGCCGAGATGTACGAGGAAAAACCCAAGACGGGAAACAACCTCGGACGGCCCTAGCCACAAGTCCACTAGATATGGAATTACAATTACAAGACAGATAGACTTACAACGACTGACTCGATCCATCTCAAGCCTCGACGCTTCTTCTCGTAGAAACCTCTTCCTAGCGGACAACCTCGGAACACCACCGCGGTCTCGGAATCCACCGATGGGACTTTATATGGTCACCGTCACCCAAGCATGGAGCCTTTCTCCAAGTGGGTATAATCTTCAACAAAAAGTCTTCTTCTTTGATGGATGTAGAAGCAAACCAAAACTTCTCTTCTTGAATTCGGTAGAGATAAACCGGTGCCAAAACTCCAAGTAAAGATATGTATATAGAACTTGGATAAACAACTATTGGGTGTAAACACTAGAGTGTGTAGGATTTTTCATTAAAGAATAACACTCAAAACATGATCTTTTTCCTTAAACAAATTTTCTCTCAAAACACTCTCTAGGAGTTTGTATGGTATGAAAAAGATACACCTTCAAAAATGATTCCCGTCCTTAATAAAGTCTTAAAAAATCAGTTAAGAAACAAGTGGGGAAATGGGATGAAAACTGCCAAAAACTGCTCAAAACTGTTCCCGCGCTGGCATCTCGTTCGAACGAGACTTCTAACGAGTGACCAGACCGGGCTCGTTAGAAACTCGTTAGATATCTCGTTAGAACGACCAAACTCGTTCGAACGACATATCGAACGACTGACCAGTTTAGGTTCGTTGGAAAACTTGTTCGAACGAAACCTGGTTCGAACGAAAAAACTCGTTCGAACGACATATCGAACGACTGACCAGTTTAGGTTCGTTGGCAAACTCGTTCGAACGAAACCGGTTCGAACGAAAAACTCGTTCGAACGAGACATTGAATGACTTCCAGAAATTTTTGATAAATTCAATTTTTGACCCAGAAACTTTGTGTACTTTATTTTAAAGTTTCAATTAAATTATTCTGAAAGTAAAACATGGTTTTTTATTAAAACCTAACACCCAATAAATATTGTTCCAAGCTCCTATATAAATATAATTACATTCATACCTTGGGAGCATGGAACCTTAGTTGATGACGTAGAAACGAGGCACGCAAACCGGCATTTTGATGAAGCTTTAAATTCGTTGCCGCTACGTCTTCAACACATACTTCATAGGCTTGAGAATATTACAATTAAATACTATCCTATGAATAAATGTTTTTGTCCGGAATTGAGCCAAAACTACATATGGACTCAATTGGAAATTTGTGTCCTTACATGTTTGATGACTCAGAGATGAAGTGATAGAGTAAATTTACGGCGGAGTATATTATTATCAACCTACATGTGATGAGAATTGAGGTTGAGGTGTACGATAGTTCTCAGTTGGAGATATTCCATTATTTTGTTGACCATTTTCGTTCACGTTTGACATTGCCTACAATTAGAGAAAAAGATTATCGACAAATATACGAAAATCATGTTTACGACAATATATATGTATATACCATTTCAACAACTTTTAAAACATGCTTGGTGGCCTGATTTTCATCCAATAAGTATTAGTCTTTAAACATTTATGAAATTTTACACGCGGTGAACTGGGCGGTATCTATGGTGGACGTATAAAGGTTCCTGACATGAACTCAAAATCCTTTCTTTTTTAACTTATTTACAAGCTCACTTGTAATGTGAACATATCGCGAGACGTCACAATCTAGGTGAATGCTCTCTTTACGGAGTTGTATCCATAATGGATGAATATTTTTTCTGCCTTTTCTAACAGTGTTACCAACGTCAATACGTTGTTAGGATTATGAAGGCGAAATTTATTATCTATTGTCTAATCCCAGCATTCCGGAAAGATAAACATAATGCAATCAAACAGGTACGCTTGTGAGAGATCAACTACACGATTTTTAAGGTAATTAAACACTTTAATTTTCCTATTCTCATACATGTAAATATGAGTTTCCTATATATGGAGCGCACTAATCAAAGATGTTTTAGTGTTGTCTAATAACACCCTCTCGTACTCTTTTTAAAGGTAATTATTACCATAACTCATTTTTCCTAAGAAAATACATAGAAGGAGTGTGTGAATATGAGTCCTGGAGGTAATGTCTCTAATTAATCCTAAACTAATTATTGTTATCTAATCGATCAATCAAACGTAACAAGTCCAATTTAAGTTTAGTTTAATTAAATTAATACTAAAATTACTATGTGTCCACCAAATGTACAAGCCCTTCCACTAATTTGTGTTCACCCAAATAACAACCACTTAAAGAAGGGTTGAACATGACCACAACAGTTAACCAAATAGATATATGCATTAATATTTATTCGCATAGTAACAACAAGTCCAATTTAAGTAATTTTTAATTAAATCAACCCTAAAATTACTATGTGTCCACCAAATGTACAAGTCCTTACACCAATTTGAGTTCACCAAAAAATAACCACTTAAGGAAGGAGTGAATACGGACACGATAGTTACCAAATAGATACATGCATTAATATTCATCCGCGGAGTATCAAGAAGTCCAATTATAGTTCATTACAATTAAATTAGTCCTAAAATAACTTTGTGTCCACTAAAAGTGCAAGCCCTTCCACTAATTTGTGTTCACCCAAATAGCAAACACTTAAGGAAAGGGTCAACAGCACAATATCATCAAGTCCAACTTAAGTTCAATTTAATTAAATTAATCTTAAAATTACTATGTGTACACCAAATGTGCAAGCACTTCTACCAATTTGGCTTCACCCTAAATACAACCAAATAAGGAAGAGGTAAACACGACCACAACATGTTAACCAAGAAGCTGGAACTATATATAAGATTATATTACAAAAAAGAAAAGATAAGTACAATTACATGAATAAAGAAAGCACCTAGAATCAGTTGAGTTCAATAATCATTCTTCAATTGCAAGTGCACATGGAACGAGAAGAAAATATGTCAACATATTATTTAACCTAAAATGTTTAAGCGCGTATATGTGTGTGTGTGTGTGTGTGTGTGTGTGTATGTGTGTGTGTGTGCGTGCGTGTGTGAGTATGTGCATGAGTGTGTGTATATATTTATATATATTAATTTTATCATGAATCATTTTATTTACTTTTAGTACTAATTTAGGCAAGTATAAATGTTTATATATATATATATATATATATATATATATATATATACATATGTGTGTGTGTGTGTGTGTGTGTGTGTGTGTGTGTGTGTGTGTGTGTGTGAGCGTGTGTGCGCGCACACGCGCGATTGTGTTAAAGTACATATATATACATGAATGTGTTGTACGTATGCTCGTATGTGTATATATATGTGTGCGTGTGAGTATGTGTATATATGTGCATGAGTGTGTAAATATAAGTATATATGTATGTAATTATAAGTGTGTACATATCTCATGCATATGAAAGATCCAAACACGTCACTATGCTACCATATCAAATTACACTATCGATATACCCAATTTCAATTTTACACCTAATTTAAATTTGAATTTCAGATTTACATACCCAATTTCAATTTAAGTTTCATATTTACACAACAAAATGGATCCAATTCATCTAACATTATATCTAATTTCATATTTATACCCAAATTTTACCCAATTGTTATACATAACATTATACCCAATTTCATATTTATACCTAATTTCTATAAACACTAAATTAATCTAATACACACACACACACACACACACACACACACACATATATATATATATATATATATATATATATATATATATATATATATATATATATATATACAGTAACACACACACAAACATACACCAACACACACACCAACACACATAAATACATACTCAAATACACACATAGAATGAGAGAGAGATTATTACCGTAAGAAAGGGGTCTACGGAGAAAGAGGAATCTTCGGATAAAGGACTAAGAGTAGAGAGTGAGAGTGATTGTAAGAGAGAGAAAATATAGTGTGAAATGAAAAAGGCCCTAGGTGAGTTTTATTTATAGCAGAACCGTGGTCACGGTCTGGATCCGTGACTTTTCTGATGACCAATTAAATCCCTATAAATGGTCTGTCACGGCATGACCAATTTAAACAAAAGGACAATCACCATTAAGGGTCACATTTTAAAACTGCGATGAGTTCACTAGGATTGGTCATGCCTGCAGGGTCATAGTTTGGTCATGATCTGGAACCGTGATAATCAAATTCACGGTCTGGAACCGTGATCGATCCTCTGTTTATGTACCCCTTACTGTGGTCACAACCTTGGTCACTGGTTTTGTGTAATGGTCACATATTTGGACCGTGACCAACCTACTCTGACCATTCTCGGTATAATATGACATAGTGACCCCATCTTCGTAAATGTAACTCAACGCCTTTTAAAGACTTAAATTTGACGTTTATACAACGGTTGCATGAACAAAAAATTGTGTCATTGTTACGATTTATATCTACATATTAAACAAATTAACCCCCTTTACTATCACACCCCGCTTAATTCTAGCGTTGGCTGCCACCAAAACTAAGTCAGGCACGAGTAAATAAAATACCATTCTTAGCATGAGACAGATATGAGACATAAACAAATCAATCCACAAGATAAGTAATTAAATCAATCCCAAATGATAATAACAACTGAATGATAAAAGATCCATCACATGCTAAAACTTCAAATAAATCTAATCTTTAAAAATAATTTAATTAAAACTGAGTAACAATCAACTGTGAATAACTCAATGGAAATACTTTAACAACTTTGGAGCCGAATGGCCTAATAAAACCCAAATGAAGTCTCATAATTAAATACGACTCAAAAGAAAATCTAACTAAATAAAGCGATAAAAAGAATAAACTTCAAATGCATCTCCAAACCATATCCAATAAATCTTATGCAGCTACTCCAGCACTAATACCTGAAAAAGTTAGTCAACGCACGAGATCGGAGTCCCGAGCATGAATACACAAGCATTAATTTAATTTAATTAACCCAAATTATCATTTTCTCAATTTATTTCACTTAAGAATAGCGGACCTCCCATCTCGGTTGATAATCCACCAAATTTGTTCACTTCCCCTTGTCAAATGGCATCTGATCCGTTTAAACCGTCGACCCTTCCCCATGACAAGGTTCCACACAAGACACGAGATAAATCTCCCGCTGACCTGTTTAAACTATCGGTACCTGACATATTATATCTCCACAAATTTTAATATTGGTTTTTATCTTAGGCATTAATTCTCATCTTCTCAATTTCATAATTTATAAATTACCCCACCCTTTTAATCGATGTGAGATCCTCAAAATATCCCTTAGTTCCATACCTAAGGGTTCCCAATGTACATATACGTCCTATCCTACGTGTAAGATGAATTTTCAATATTTACTCATCCTCATCTCATGCCTAGGCTAGCGTGACGATGATAAAACATAAAAAAATCAGCCCACCCATGGAATATAAAATCCCCACGAATTTCCATTAACTAGTCTCATACCTAGAAAGCATAAATCATAACCAAGGCCTACCCACTAGTCCCATACCTAGTAAGCATCCTATAATCAAGGACAACAACATACTACCAAAAATTCCCTCGTCCCCGCGATGGCAAAAGTGAATAATACAATTCATACAATAACATAAATCATAATCCCAACATGGAAATTTAATTACAAATGTCACAATTCAATTTAATTCCATTGATAATATAGCGTCGTTTTCAACATAATTATATTTGTCCAATACTTGTTAATATACCATGCGATATTATTCAATATGACACAATCGTTCTCCTTTATAAACCTTCAAGTTTTTTAATAAGAGTGTTCGCGTCCCACATATAAACAATCCCATAAAAATTCTACATGAAAACCTACAAGCAAAATTATTAAAATTTAATAATCTAACTTACGTACACAAGGGTTTCAAATATTAAATCATATTTAAAACTTTCATAAAAACAGTCCCAAAATTTAAGTCTCCACTTTCTCTAATTAAGTTACTAATTAATTTTAATAAAAAAATGATTAAGGGTTTAGGCGGCACTTAAAACGCATAATTATAAAGGAAAGGAATAGAGTATTCATGCATGAGTGAAGATCAATTTGAAAATCTGATTAGAAATCTGGATTCCTCTAGAAAAATTAGCAAAGAGTTGTTCTTTGACAAACTTGATTAAACCCCAATTAAGCCTTCAAAACTTGTGACAAAAACTTGATTATGTTGGAGGTTGATGATTATGATGGAGAGGAAAACTTTTGAAAGAGCTCTCTGGTGAAAAACTTGGGAAAAAGTGATTATGATAAGTCCCCCCACGAATTAGAATGGTTAAATACCAATTAAGAATCCTAAACCAACTCAAAGTCTAAAATTAAGAAATCGATATGCACCAAAAATTGACAGGTCGATCGATTGACTTCCTGGGTCGGTCGATCGATCGAGCAGGTCTCGCGGCAGTTCCCCCACAAAAATTTTATCAGGAAAAATATAATTAAAAACTCAATAAAAAAATACATTTTAATTCCGATTTCAATTTCGCTTGACGTTTTATTCTTCTAATATTAAAACTAATATATTTTACTAATACAAATTATTAAACCCAAAAATTTATTTTTCTCGAATATTCATGTTAATTAATTTAATTAATTAATACAAACACAGGGTGTCACATACTTTCCCACTAGCAAAGGAATTTCATCCTCGAAATTCAGCAAATTGTAGTTGCGCAAAATAAAATAAGGCTCACATATGCCTACACGTAAACTACCACAATTTGGCACCCATACACCTAACCTACCCGAACGTAATCATTAACAAAATACAATATATATATATATATATATATATATATATATATATATATATATATATATATATATAAAGCCTACGCATATAAGTATTTAAGAAAATGTTACCTAACGCGATACTGTACTAGCCACGCAATCTATCATTCTCTGCCTGAGGCTGAGGTACATAGCACCTCCCATAATCGGTATTAGTTGGTGCTACGGCTACTCCATGTCCACCTGACGTTGCCTGTGTTGTTGGTTCTCCCTGAACATCTACTGTTGTGAGAATAGGAGGCCTCAGTCCTTGTTGTCCCTATACCCCTTGACCTTGTTTCCCTTGTGTGACTAGACCCTGTTAGGCCTGTACAGCTTGGCCTTGTTGGCCCTCTTTTTTGAAACACTTAGCCGCCTTATGTCCTACTTTCCCACAGAAAAAGCATTCGCCCTTAGAAGGTTCGTAACGTTTAGTATTTGCTTGATCTTCTCATTGCCTTTGTTGTTCCTGGTTTGTTCTTTATTTCTTCCACGCTTGGTCATTGCGACCCTTATTCTCACCACATTGTCCATTTGACTCTTGTCTCTTTCCCAACTTATTTTGATAATTGGACTTATCTTGCCATAGTAACATTGCGACATCCACCACCTGAGCATAAGTACGTCGGATTTTCCAACACCATCTGCCTAATCGACCAATATAATCCCTTAATGAAACACCCCATTTTCGGCATCTCAGTGCTAACCTCCTCTGGTACAAACATAGACAAATTTGTGAACTCTTGTTCATACTCGACAATCGACTTTGGACCTTGCTCCAAGTCCATAAATTCTCTCTTCTTCGCGTTCCTAACTGCATAGGAAAAATATTTAGTGTTAAACTTTATCAGAAAATTTGCATAACCCAACTGATCTCTATCCTCCAACATGGCGGCACTCTCCCACCACTGTAGTGCATCCCTTGTTAGCTTAAACATTGCTAACATCTACTTCTGCACATCTATGAAGTCCACCATCCTCAAATGTCTCTCTATGTCCCTTGTCCATTGGTGAGCAACGGTTGGGTCAGATCCCCCTATGAAAGTGGGAGGATCGCCCTTAAGAAAGATGATTCTCACCCTATCCCAAGCCGAAATTGGTGTACCCTACTGCAATGCCTCTATAGTCACAAATATATGTCTCCCCATCTCCATACCGGTCGTCGTGGCCTCACGAATAATAGCCGCTAACTCCTCGGCCTCCAAAACAATCTGTCACTGCCTCTCCTGAGTCACGGTGCCAAAAATGGACTCCTCTCTCCTACTCCCAGCTCTCCTTGTGTTCGCCATCTGAAAAGAAAAGATAGGAACAAAACAACATCAGACTCGAAATGACTAAGAGTACAAATCATCCAAAAGTAATCAAAGATAAGCAACGCGGAAACTAAGACGGACTCATAACCTACGAGACCTAAGACCATGCTTTGATACCATCTGTCACACCCCGCTTAATTCTAGCATCGGTCGCCACCAAAACTAAGTCGGGTGCGAGTAAATAAAATACTATTTTTATCATGAGACATATATAAGAGATAAATAAATAAATAAATCCATAAGATAAGTAATTGAATCAAGCCCAAATGATAATAACAACTGAACGATAAAAGATCCATCACATGATAAAATTTCGAATAAATCCAATCTCCAAAATTGATTTAATTAAAACTGAGTAATAATCAACTGTGAATAATTCAACTGAAATCCTTTAACAACTTTGGAACCGAATGGCCCAATAAAACCCGAATGAAGTCTCATAATGAAATACGACTCAAAAGAAAGTCTAACTAAAGAAAACGATTAAAAGAATAAACTCCAGTTGCACCTCCAAACGATATCCAATAAATCCTATGAAGCTAATCCAGCACTAATACCTGAAAAAGTTAGTAAACGAACGAGGTAAGAGTCCCGAGCATGAATACACAAGCGTTAATTTAATTAAATTAACCCAAATTATCATTTTCTCAATTTATTTCACTTCTCGGGTGATAATCCACCGAAGTTTTACACTTTTCCTTATCAAATGGCCTCTGATTCGTTTAAATCGCCGCCCCCTCCCCATGACAAGGTTCCACACATGACACAACATAAATCGCCCGCTGACCCGTTTAAACTATCGGTCCCTGACACATTATGTCGCCACAAATTTTAATACTCGTTTTTATCTTAGGCATTAATTCTCAATTTCAGAATTTAAAAATTACCCCACCATTTTAATCGATGTAAGATCCTCAAAATACCCCTTAGTCCCATACCTAAGGGTCCCCAAAGTACATGTACGTCATATCCTACGTGTAAGATGAATTTCCAATATTTACTCATCCTAGTCGCATGGCTAGGTTAGCGTGACGATGGTAAAATATAAAAAAAAATCAGCCCACCCACGAAATATAAAATCCCCATGAATTTACACTAATTAGTCCCATACCTAGTAAGCATAAATCATAACCAACGCCTACCTACTAGTCCCATACCTAGTAAGCATCCTATAATCAAGGTAAGCAACACACTGCCCAAAATCCCCTCGTCCCCTCGATGGCAAAAGTGAATAAAATAATTCATACAATAACACAAATCATAATCCCAACATGACAAATTAATCACAAATGTCACAATTCAATTTAATTACATTAATAATATAGTCATCGTTTTCAACATAATTATATCCGTCCAATACTTGTTGATTTATTTTACATGCGATATATTCAATATGACACAATCGTTCTCCTTCATAAACCTTTAAGCTTTTTTATAAGAGTGTTCGCGTCCCCCAAATAAACAATCCCATAAAAATTTTACATGAAAACCTACACACAAAACCATTAAAATTTAACAATCTAACTTATGTACCCAAGGGTTTCAAAGATTAAATCATATTTAAAACTTTCATAAAAACATTCCCAAAATTTAAGTGTCCACTTTCTATAATTAAGTTACTAATTGATTTTAATCAAAAATACATGATTAAGGGTTTAGGCGACACTTAAAATGCATAATAGTAAAGGAAAGGAATAGAGTATTCATGTTTGAGTGAAGATCGATTTGAAAAATTGATTAGAAATCTGGATTCCTCTCGAAAAATTAGCAAAGAGTTGTTCTTTGACAAACTTGATTAAACCCCAATTAAGCCTTCAAAACTTGTGACAAAAACTTGATTATGTTGGAGGTTGATGATTATGATGGAGAGGAAAACTTTTGGAACAGCTCTCTAGTGAAAAACTTGGGAAAAATTTATTATGAGAAGTCCCCCCACGAATTAGAATGGTTAAATACCAATTAAGAATCCTAAACCAACTCAAACTCTAAAATTAAGAAATTGATCTACGTCAAAACTGACAGGTTGATCGATCGACTTCCTGGGTCGATCGATCGAGCAGGTCTGGTAGCAGTTCCCCCACAAAAATTTTATAAGTAAAAAAATAATTAAAAAACTAAATAAAAAATACATTTTAATTCTGATGTCAATTCCGCTTTAAGTTTTATTCTTCTAATATTAAAACCAACATATTTTACTAATAAAAATTATTAAACCTAAAAATTTATTTTTCTCGAATATTCTAATTAATTAATTAATAAAAACACGGGGTGTTACATTTACATGATTATCAGATACTCTATTACTCTCTCCCATCCACTAGTTGTATTGTGGAAAAACCACTAAATAGTCTTTAAAATTCAAGTCATCGATATAAATAGGTTGAAATGAAGGTCATGTTGGATACGAACTCTGAGTTTATAATTTAAGTAAATTCATTCAACCTAAGAAAATTCAAGCAATCCATTCAGATTCATTCAACCCGAGCAATCAATAAAAATAAAATAAAACCAGACAAATTAATATGTCATTAAACCATCACAAACTTGTGATTTCAATAGATGTACCACATAATTAAAACATTACAAACTTTTTACCAAATAAAACATTGTTCATCGCCCAATCATGATAAACAAATGAACTAGCCACACAATATAACAATTTTGATAATATTTAACATAGTCCCTACACCGGAGTCAACACGCACAATCTCCTCTTCGCAACTATCATATTGTAAGGACACAAATTTCCAATTTAGTCCTTTGTAGTTTTGGCTCAATTCCGGACAAAAACATTTGAGTCATAGAATACAGTTCAAGTTTATCCACTCAAGCCTATGACGTGTTTGTTGAAGATTTAGCGGCCAAGATATTAAAGCTTCATCAAATGCCAAGTTTAATGTGCCTCGTTTTTACATCAACAACTTTGGTTCCATTTCTCCTAAGGTATGAATGCATTTCGAATATATATATAGGAGCTTGGAACATTTTTCATTGGGTGAATTTTTATTTTAAACTGTTGTTGTATATCAGAAAGTTTCATTCATACTTTAAAATAAAGTTTCTGGGCTAAAATAGAATTTTCAGCTTTTTGGTTTTTCGTTCGATATTGTCATTCGAACGAGTTTATCGTTCGAACGAGGTTTGCAATGATCTGCCACTGGAACTTCGTTAGAATTATCATTCGGACCAGACTTCGTTCGAACGAAAATCTCGTTCGGACGAGATTTGGCGGGAACAGTTATTTGGGCAGTTTTTGACACTTTTCCCACTTTTTCCACTTATTTTCCCAACAAACTTTTTGACAAACTTAATATGTGCGGGAACCAACTTTTTCCACTTAACTTTTTCACATCTTTCCATCTCCAAGAGAGAGTTTGAGAGCATAATTCCAAAAGAAAAAATTCATTGTTTGAGTGTTTAATTTTTCAAGAAAAATCTTTTAAACACTTGTTTTTCACCCATATTGTTTATTCCAAGTTTCAATATATATACATCTTGCTTGGAGTGTTTTGGCACCGGGTTTTACTCTACCGTTTGAAGAGTTTATTTGGGTTTCCTTCTAAATCCCTCAAAGAAGAAGATCTAGTTTTGCTCCGGCATTCTCACATGGTGAAAGGCACCATGTGTGGTTCACGGTATACCTATTGTCTCATTGGTAGATTTCAAGATTCTGGTGAAGCTCCTGGGTTGTCTACTAGGTGGAGGTGTTTACAAGAAGATGCGTCAAGGCTTGAAAGGGGTCGAGTCGAGGAAGTAAGTCATCTGTCTTGTAATTTGTAAATCCATACTTAGTGGACTTAAGGCTATGGTCGTTCGAGGTTTTTTTCCCGTTGTGGGTTTTTCCTCGTACATCGCGGCGTAGTGATTTATTATTTATTTTATCTTTTGCAAAATCACCTGGAACGCACGCTTAGGTAATTCAAGATAAAATTTTGTTTTAATCACTATTTAATTAAAATGGTGCAAACTTAATTTGGGTAATGATTTTGTTAATTTAATTCAAGTCGTCACTTAATTTGATAAAATTGGTTTGGCCTAATTTGGTAATATTGAAAATATGACTTAAGCAAATTTCTAGGACTTGGGTTGAATTTAGTTAGTTTAAGTGAAATTAAAATTGTGTGTGTGTGTTTCATCATATTTCAATTGGTTTTAATTTTAAGTTGAAAAGAAATTAAAATTTGTCAATTTGTTTTTTAATTGAACTATCATCTCACGCTTCCGCGTAGATATTAAATAGGAGATTAAAATTATCGTTTTGTAAAGAATTTTAAAATTGGGGCCTCTCCTTTTCAAAGTAGTATCAGAGCTTTGTTTGACAAAAGCTACCCACTTTCAAATTGGTATCAGAGCCGGAACGTTAATTTATCGCGTCAAAGATCTGTTTTCGGCTTATATATTTTTTGTGCTCCTTGCATTTTTAGGTGGTTCATTTTGTTACTCACTCTCATTTTTGTTTGCATCTCTCGATGGGACGTCTTAATGATAATTTGCCCATTTTTAATGATAATGACGTTTTTGCTATTCGAGAGCAATTTAATGGGCTTAATAAATGTAATGAAAAATTAAGAGAATTAAATTTGAGATTTGTAAAAAGAACAAAATTTCTTGAAAATGAAAATTCTTGTTTTAAAGCTAAAATTGAGTTTTTTCAAATCTCCCTATCTCAAAAAGATATTTTTTGTGAAAAGCTCATGGACATAAATTATAATTTTAATATTTTAGAAAAGTCCAAGAAAGAGAGTGATTGTCAAGAAAAGACTCTTAGGGACAAGTTTGCTCACATTGAGGGGGAGTGTGATAACCTTCTAGGTGTAATTGAAAATTTAAAGAAGGAGTCCCGTAAAATTGAGTAGTCTAATTTCTCACTTGAGTTCAATATTTTAAAAATGAAAAATGACTTACAAGACTCTAGTAGTAGTTGTAATGGCTCTAGCTCATCTAGTTCAAATACTTCCGTTGCTAAAGCTAAAATCATTGTTTGTTTTAGAGGGTCATCTTTATCCAAAGACTTTAGAAAAGGTCACACCTTAGGTATCATTCCTCGTGTTTTCACATGCTTGCATTGTGGTAGGAAAGTTCACCATAGGTCATTTTGTTTTGATCTTAAAAGAAGTCTTAGGAAGTCTATGTCTAACATTTCATTAGTTTTCAAATCCCATCATTTTAAATATACATCTATATGTGTTCGGAAATCATTTTTAGATGCGGTAGATATTAGATTTGTTGATTCTCATTTGCTTTCACATGAAACCTCCCTTGCTAAATTCAAAGGTTAAATGTGTTAGTTTTATTTGCATACTCTAGCTTTTTGTGCTTCATATTATATATCCTTGCTAGGTGTATGCATGTTTAGTCATTTCCTAGTTATTGCTTTATTTCATATCTCATTCTAGAAATCATGACTTGTTTATCTTTTGTATTATATTTATTTCATTTTAGTTTGCATTAAATGAAAAATACAAAAAGATTTTTGTTTATCATTTGTGTTTTACCCTTTTCGTAATTCATGCTTAATGAAAAATATAAATGATTTTTGTTTGTCTTTTGAGTATATATTTCTATTTTGGTTGAAAATTTCAAAAACTCAAAAAGATTTTATTTTGTGTGTATTTTGGTTTTACACGCATTTTGTGGCATATGTTTGTGTTTGAATCCTCATTTCGCTTCCATGTGACTAGAACTTTTGGTTAGAATTTTAATCCTTAAAATGTTCTTTATCATGCTCACATTAAGTAACTTAAGTTTGACTTGCTTAATGGATTCACTTTTACATGCCTTTACACATATGCACGAGCTTTTTTAACCTTAACGTCACATGTTATATTTGAGCTTTGTGAGGTGTTCTCCTATCAATCTAGTCATCTACATATTTGTAACCTAGGAGGACTAGTGCATGTCAAAATCCGTTGCACGTGAGATTTGTGAGAAATAAAAATATTATATATAAATGTGCACGGGGAATGGCTACGAAAGGATTTATTATCCTTTACGAATAGTAAGCCACCGTTTGCTTGGACCTAAAAGAAATACGTGGTCCAAAGGCCTAAAAGAAAATGTGGCATTAAAAGAAAAATAATTTTCCAAGGCTTAATTTGTTTAGTTGATTTATTCATTCAAAAGAATAATATATATGCTTATTGAGGGACTTTGGATGATATATCAACAGTTTGCACAATGTTCGTTTTATCCTAGTTGTGATTTCAATGTCATGACTCTATTGGTTTGTAGAATCATCAACATGCTAGGCTTGTATGCATTGTGTTTGTTTGTTCGCTAGTTCACTTTATCCTGTCACATAAAGGCTAAATTCTAGTTGATAAAGTTTTGCAATCAAATGCGAACTACGTGAACACGTTTAAGTGATTGGGTTTTAATTCATTGGTATCTTGTTCACACCCCAACACTTTCGTTTCCATATGACACATTTATGCTATAAGAGTGTGGAAAATCTTATATTATTTAGTTTTGTGTCATTTTTGTGTTTATATCTATATGTGCGTACTTATGCTTAGTTTGAATCTATTGTGTATACATATATATGATATTTTTGTTTAGTCTTTGCCTTCCTTTCTAGTCCATCTATGCTTTAATTCGTTTTTGGTATCTATCTTGTTGCGAATTTTGTTTCGATATCACATACTTAGATTACTACAATCAATTGATATCTTTTGTTACCGCATCATAGTTGGTATTCATATTTTTATATGGATTGGTTGAATTTTAGTTGCCCATGTGCTTTAATGTTCTCATCACTTTATGCACAATTGCATGTTTTTAGCTTGTTATCCCATTCTATTTATCCCTTACTTAGTTTAGAGGGTGTATATGCTTTATTTGGGGAAGATAAGTTAATTTTTAATTCTTTAGCCTTTGTCTATTCCTGAAGAAAAAGGGGGAGAATGATAGGGGGAGAAATGGTATTTAATACTATTGTCATCGTATCTTAGTTTGAGAGATTTTACTTAGGGGGAGAGCGCTATCTTCTTAGGGAGATCATAGTTGATAAAGGGGAGAATTAATTAAGGGTGATTATTTATTTAATGCATTTAATATTCATGATATTCCCTATACGTTTGATAGTTTGCTTAAGTGTTTAGGAATTCTTCTAAGTGGCAACGTTCATCATTGGGAAAAGATATTGATCCTTTGGTTGTTTGAGTCAAGCATTGTATTTTTGTTTTGGGTGGGACATTTTTCTCAGTCTAGTAGAGCTTGACCTCCCTTTAGAATTTTTGTTGGTTTTTGTCTCGGAATAGCCAAAGGGGGAGATTTATAAGGACACAAATTTACAATTGAGTACTTTGTAGTTTTGGCTCAATTCTGTGACAACCCGCACTCCGAAATAAGGGGTGGCCAGCCCGATACTCCGACCTATACGGTAATCATGGACGGAAATCATTCTTAGCACCACAAATATAGTAAGAGTAACCGAGAAAACCACCCAATAATTCAGAAAACGGGTTGTCAAAACAATTTATGCAATTTAAAAGTTAAGTTAAGAAAAACAATTTAAACAACCCATTCTAGAACAATAGTGGAATTCAAAGAAACATAATTAACATACGACTAGACCAATATATACAAAGAGAAGAACCGAATATGCTGTCGGTTCACAGCTACACAAAAGTAATCACAACAGTTATATGTTATGTTACATTCATTATACAATTACAAGATTGGGCCACTCGCCCGAGTGACAGACCCGATCATAACTAGATATCAAAATTATGACGGCATCTAACAAAACATCCTGTAATATCTGCAATTTCATACAGCACCTTAAAAGCAAAAGAGTAGGAATATCAACACGGGCGTCCTTGCGGAGGAGCACCTGGGCGGATACAATAACAAGCACAACATAGAGGAAAAAGAACGGGTCAGGACCCGGTTTATATATAGTTCCTAGATGAACAAAAAGCATGCTAGATATGAATAGCAAAATATGGGTATAGAAATCAACACTCTAACAACCTAAGCATGGATCATAAGAAAACAAGTGAAAATGACATAATTAAATGAGACTATGCAAGAAGATGAAATTATGCAAGATTAAATTAAAAACTAAA
The DNA here is from genome assembly GCA_949130495.1 of Sambucus nigra. NCBI lineage: Eukaryota > Viridiplantae > Streptophyta > Magnoliopsida > Dipsacales > Adoxaceae > Sambucus > Sambucus nigra. Next base: position 288,043,906 of record OX422223.1, read on the forward strand.
TTAAGAGCTTGTATTCCCCAAATTCCACTTTAATCTAGTTTCAGTTCCTTAACAGGAATATACTAACATTATCTTCTTATTTCATTCCAATTCCCATTCCTTAGCAAGAATGTAATTGTCATAATATCATTTAGTGGAATTATACAACCCTCAAGTCCCACTTGAGATTTAGAAAAGCTATATTCTTATGCATATAACGATTCTAAGACCGCCCCTCCGAGTTTCCCCACTGGGCACGCCCCTAAATGACTATCATCTTCCAGGGGCCCATCAGACAAGGCAGCCTGGGTACCTAACGCACGTCGGGAAGTGTCCATATGCCTACGAGTGAGTCATAACCACACCCGGAATTACTTCACTAGCGCAGAAAATACATATAATAAACCCGCATATGGCCGAGGACTATAGTCTCCCTGCATTCACTAGTCAAGGAACATCACCTCATGCGCGAGCTTCCCTTATGATAGCATTTAGAGAGGTGTGTTTAAGTAAATTAGCATTTACTATAAAAACCATACTTTTCATTTTCATTACATTTACATGTTTCATTTGTTTGAAACCGTTATCATAGGATAGTTCATTACTCATCCTAGGTTATGCCTCGAATAAATCTCCAAGGGATCATATTCAATTCCCAAACATGAGGTTTTATATAAATCAATTTAAGCCCCTAAAGTCTCCAAGTATGGGCCTACAATTCCCATTCATATTTATTAGGATGCACAAAGAAAAGTGATGCCTTAACATCACTTAGGACAACCCCTCCCCCTAACTTAACCCCAAGTGAACCCATTCAACACTAGGATGACAACCAACTCAACTAGGACTCTAAAAGCCAAGGTTTACTTCATTCAAGAAGAGTCATAAGTTCCTAGGGGAAGGAAAGGATTAAAAACAAAAGTAGTAAATGGGTTGAGAAAACAGGGGACCGGTCGACCGATCCCAAGACCGCGGTCGACCGCGTCTCAAAGTTTAGCTTTTGAAAGAAAGCAGAAAGTCCATTTCGGATGGACCGGTCGACCTGTGGTAGAACCGCGGTCGACCGCGCCCTATTTTCGTGCCTTTGAAAGAAAGCAGTGTGCCCTCCTCCGAAGGCCCGGTCGACCGGTTTGAGATACGCGGTCTACCGGCCATTGCAGACCTAGACCCCTTTTCCTAATATCTTCTAAACCCCAAAATCATTAACCAACCAAAATCATCCAACTACATTTAATGATACCAAAAGATCATAAATGCTCCCAACAACATTTTTCTACCTCAATCAATAATCTATCTCTACCAAAGATGTTGATACCCATAAATCCAACCAAAAACCACAATTATACTACATCAAAACTATACATATCTACCCATACTAATTATTCATCTTAAACCATATAATAGCAAGTAGAAAACTTGCCTTGGGGATTCAATTTCAGGCTTGGTTGAAGAAGAAAGCAAGATCAAACCACCAATCCTCAAGATTTCTCTCTTTTTCTCCAATTTTCCACTCTCACTCTCTCTCACTCTAGGGCTAGAACACTTAGGGAAAACAAGAGGAAATGAAAGACTTGGGGAAAGACTAAACGTGGCTTAAGATTAAAAGCCTCCAACCTTTAAGAAAAATACCGCAATAGTTAAGTTCTAATACGCAATATGCCCAAACCAGTCAAAAGTGCCCAAAATCTCAAAATACAATATGGCACACATTTTGACTGTCTCGCACCTCCCGGAACTAACTACACCCTCCAAATTATCATTTGGAGATTTTATAAGCCAAATTAAGTTCCAGTTCCATTTTAATTCAAATTGCCATATTAATTTTTCATGACAAAATAGAACACCACATGGTAACAACTACTTACACACATGGTATCATGCAACTTATTTGTAAATATTAACTTATTTCATCAAATTAATACTTACCCACATGCAGCATTCTATATATTCAACTACTCAACATAGTAAATAAATATAAAATGGGCTCCCAAAAGCGAGAGTTGTTACAAATTCTGGATAAAAACATTTGAGTCATAGGATAGAGTTCAAGTTTATCCATTCAAGCCTATGACGTGTTTGTTGAAGATTTAGCGGCCAAGATATTAAGGCTTCATAAAATGCCAAGTTTAATGTGCCTCGTTTTTACATCAACAACTTTGGTTCCATTTCTCCTAAGGTATGAATGCATTTCGAATATATATATATATAGGAGCTTGGAACATTTTTCATTGGGTGAATTTTTATTTTAAACTGTTGTTGTATATCAGAAAGTTTCATTCATAATTTAAAATAAAGTTTCTGGGCTAAAATAGAATTTTCAGCTTTTTGGTTTTTCGTTCGATATTGTCATTCGAACGAGTTTATCGTTCGAACGAGGTTTGCAATGATCTGCCACTGGAACTTCGTTAGAAGTATCATTCGGACCAGACTTCGTTCGGACGAGATTTGGCGGGAACAGTTATTTGGGAAGTTTTTGACACTTTTCCCACTTTTTCCACTTGTTTTCCCAACAAACTTTTTGACAAACTTAATATGTGCGGGAACCAACTTTTTCCACTTAACTTTTTCACATCTTTCCATCTCCAAGAGAGAGTTTGAGAGCATAATTCCAAAAGAAAAAATTCATTGTTTGAGTGTTTAATTTTTCAAGAAAAATCTTTTAAGCACTTGTTTTTCACCCATATTGTTTATTCCAAGTTTCAATATATATACATCTTGCTTGGAGTGTTTTGGCACCGGGTTTTACTCTACCGTTTGAAGAGTTTGTTTGGGTTTCCTTCTAAATCCCTCAAAGAAGAAGATCTAGTTTTGCTCCGGAATTCTCACATGGTGAAAGGCACCATGCGTGGTTGACGGTATACCTATTGTCTCATTGGTAGATTTCAAGATTCTGGTGGAGCTCCTGGGTTGTCTACTAGGTGGAGGTGTTTACAAGAAGATGCGTCAAGGCTTGAAAGGGGTCGAGTCGAGGAAATAAGTCATCTGTCTTGTAATTTGTAAATCCATACTTAGTGGACTTAAGGCTATGGTCGTTCGAGGTTTTTTTCCCGTTGTGGGTTTTTCCTCGTACATCGCGGCGTAGTGATTTATTATTTATTTTATCTTTTGCAAAATCACCTGGAACGCACGCTTAGGTAATTCAAGATAAAATTTTGTTTTAATCACTATTTAATTAAAATGGTGCAAACTTAATTTGGGTAATGATTTTGTTAATTTAATTCAAGTCGTCACTTAATTTGATAAAATTGGTTTGGCCTAATTTGGTAATATTGAAAATATGACTTAAGCAAATTTCTAGGACTTGGGTTGAATTTAGTTAGTTTAAGTGAAATTAAAATTGTGTGTGTGTTTCATCATATTTCGATTGGTTTTAATTTTAAGTTGAAAAGAAATTAAAATTTGTCAATTTGTTTTTTAATTGAACTATCATCTCACGCTTCCGCGTAGATATTAAATAGGAGATTAAAATTATCGTTTTGTAAAGAATTTTAAAATTGGGGCCTCTCCTTTTCAAAGTAGTATCAGAGCTTTGTTTGAGAAAAGCTACCCACTTTCAAATTGGTATCAGAGCCGGAACGTTAATTTATCGCGTCAAAGATCTGTTTTCGGCTTATATATTTTTTGTGCTCCTTGCATTTTTAGGTGGTTCAGTTTGTTACTCACTCTCATTTTTGTTTGCATCTCTCGATGGGACGTCTTAATGATAATTTGCCCATTTTTAATGATAATGACGTTTTTGCTATTCGAGAGCAATTTAATGGGCTTAATAAATGTAATGAAAAATTAAGAGAATTAAATTTGAGATTTGTAAAAAGAACAAAATTTCTTGAAAATGAAAATTCTTGTTTTAAAGATAAAATTGAGTTTTTTCAAATCTCCCTATCTCAAAAAGATATTTTTTGTGAAAAGCTCATGGACATAAATTATAATTTTAATATTTTAGAAAAGTCCAAGAAAGAGAGTGATTGTCAAGAAAAGACTCTTAGGGACAAGTTTGCTCACATTGAGGGGGAGTGTGATAACCTTCTAGGTGTAATTGAAAATTTAAAGAAGGAGTCCCGTAAAATTGAGTAGTCTAATTTCTCACTTGAGTTCAATATTTTAAAAATGAAAAATGACTTACAAGACTCTAGTAGTAGTTGTAATGGTTCTAGCTCATCTAGTTCAAATACTTCCGTTGCTAAAGCTAAAACCATTGTTTGTTTTAGAGGTTCATCTTTATCCAAAGACTTTAGAAAAGGTCACACCTTAGGTATCATTCCGCGTGTTTTCACATGCTTGCATTGTGGTAGGAAAGTTCACCATAGGTCATTTTGTTTTGATCTTAAAAGAAGTCTTAGGAAGTCTATGTCTAACATTTCATTAGTTTTCAAATCCCATCATTTTAAATATACATCTATATGTGTTCGGAAATCATTTTTAGACGCGGGAGATATTAGATTTGTTGATTCTCATTTGCTTTCACATGAAACCTCCCTTGCTAAATTCAAAGGTTAAATGTGTTAGTTGTATTTGCATACTCTAGCTTTTTGTGCTTCATATTATATAACCTTGCTAGGTGTATGCATGTTTAGTCATTTCCTAGTCATTGCTTTATTTCATATCTCATTCTAGAAATCATGACTTGTTTATCTTTTGTATTATATTTATTTCATTTTAGTTTGCATTAAATGAAAAATACAAAAAGATTTTTGTTTATCATTTGTGTTTTACCCTTTTTGTAATTCATGCTTAATAAAAAATATAAATGATTTTTGTTTGTCTTTTGAGTATATATTTCTATTTTGGTTGAAAATTTCAAAAACTCAAAAAGATTTTATTTTGTGTGTCTTTTGGTTTTACACGCATTTTGTGGCATATGTTTGTGTTTGAATCCTCATTTCGCTTCCATGTGACTAGAACTTTTGGTTAGAATTTTAATCCTTAAAATGTTCTTTATCATGCTCACATTAAGTAGCTTAAGTTTGACTTGCTTAATGGATTCACTTTTACATGCCTTTACACATATGCACGAGCTTTTTTAACCTTAACGTCACATGTTATATTTGAGCTTTGTGAGGTGTTCTCCTATCAATCTAGTCATCTACATATTTGTAACCTAGGAGGACTAGTGCATGTCAAAATCCGTTGCACGTGAGATTTGTGAGAAATAAAAATATTATATATAAATGTGCACGGGGAATGGCTACGAAAGGATTTATTATCCTTTACGAATAGTAAGCCACCGTTTGCTTGGACCTAAAAGAAATACGTGGTCCAAAGGCCTAAAAGAAACTGTGGCATTAAAAGAAAAATAATTTTCCAAGGCTTAATTTGTTTAGTTGATTTATTCATTCAAAAGAATAATATATATGATTATTGAGGGAGTTTGGATGATATATCAACGGTTTGCACAATGTTCGTTTTATCCTAGTTGTGATTTCAATGTCATGACTCTATTGGTTTGTAGAATCATCAACATGCTAGGCTTGTATGCATTGTGTTTGTTTGTTCGCTAGTTCACTTTATCCTGTCACATAAAGGCTAAATTCTAGTTGATAAAGTTTTGCAATCAAATGCGAACTACGTGAACACGTTTAAGTGATTGGGTTTTAATTCATTGGTATCTTGTTCACACCCCAACACTTTCGTTTCCATATGACACATTTATGCTATAAGAGTGTGGAAAATCTTATATTATTTAGTTTTGTGTCATTTTGGTGTTTATATCTATATGTGCGTACTTATGCTTAGTTTGAATCTATTGTGTATACATATATATGATATTTTTGTTTAGTCTTTGCCTTGCTTTCTAGTCCATCTATGCTTTAATTCGTTTTTGGTATCTATCTTGTTGCGAATTTTGTTTCGATATCACATGCTTAGATTACTACAATCAATTGATATCTTTTGTTACCGCATCATAGTTGGTATTCATATTTTTATATGGATTGGTTGAATTTTAGTTGCCCATGTGCTTTAATGTTCTCATCAAATGCCGAGTTTAATGTGCCTCGTTTCTACGTCAACAACTTTGGTTCCATTTCTCCTAAGGTATGAATGCATTTCTAATATATATATATAGGAGCTTGGAACATTTTTCATTGGGTGAATTTTTATTTTAAACTGTTGTTGTATTTCAGAAAGTTTCATTAAAACTTTAAAATAAAGTTTCTGGACTAAAAATAGAATGTTTAGATTTTTGGTTTTTCGTTCGATATTGTCGTTCGAACGAGTTTGTCGTTCGAACGAAAATGTCGTTCGAACGAGGTTTGAAACGCATGCCACTGGAACTTCGTTAGAAGTATCTTTCGAACGAAACTTCGTTCGAACGAGATTTGGCGAAAACTGTTATTTGGGCAGTTTTTGACAGTTTTCCCACTTTCCCCACTTGTTTTCCCCACTAACTTTTTTACACACTTAATATGTGCGGGAACCAACTTTTTCCACTTAACTTTTTCACATCTTTCCATCTCCAAGAGAGAGTTTGAGAGCATAATTCCAAAAGAAGAAATTCATTGTTTGAGTGTTTAATTTTTCAAGAAAAATCTTTTAAACACTTGTTTTTCACCCATATTGTTTATTCCAAGTTTCAATATATATACATCTTGCTTGGAGTGTTTTGGCACCGGGTTTTACTCTACCGTTTGAAGAGTTTGTTTGGGTTTCCTTCTAAATCCCTCAAAGAAGAAGAGCTAGTTTTTCTGCGGCATTCTCACATGGTGAAAGGCACCATGTGTGGTTGACGATGTACCTATTGTCTCATTGGTGGATTCCAAGATTCCGGTGGAGCTCCTGGGTTGTCTACTAGACGAAGGTGTTTACAAGAAGATGCGTCAAAGCTTGAAAGGAGTCGAGTTGAGGAATTAAGTCATATGTCTTGTAATTTGTAAATCCATACTTAGTGGACTTAAGGATAGGGCCGTCCGAGGTTTTTTTTCCGTTGTGGGTTTTTCCTCGTGCATCGCGGCGTAGTGATTTATTTTTTATTTTATCTTTTGAAAAATCACCTATAACACATGCTTAGATAATTCAAGATAAAATTTGGTTTTAATCACTACTTAATTAAATTGGTGCAAACTTAATTTAGGTAATGTTTTCGTTAATTCAATTCAAGTCGTCGCTTAATTTGATAAAATTGGTTTGGCCTAATTTGGTAATCTTGAAAATATGACTTAGGCAAATTTCTAGGACTTGGGTTGAATTTAGTTGTTTTAAGTGAAATTAAAATTGTGTGTGTGTTTCATCATATTTCACTTGGTTTTAATTTTAAGTTGAAAAGAAATTAAAATTTGTCAATTTATTTTTAATTGAACCATCATCTCACGCTTCCGCATAGATATTTAATAGGAGATTAAAATTATCGTTTTGTAAAGATTTTTAAAATTGGCGGCCTCTCCTTTTCAAAGTGGTATCAGAGATTTGTTTGAGAAAAGCTACCCGTTTTCACATATATTTTATCAACCAATATTTGCCTCACCAACCTCTAAAGGGAGACTATGGACAGGTATTCCGGCATTTTTGAAAACGAGTGTGCACGTGCCAACGACCCTAGTATTTCTCAAGTCCTTTATATAATACTCCTCGCCATAATCACCGTGCATGGACAAAGATGATCCCTAGAATGTAGCAATATGAGGAAATTATGAGGGGAATGTTGCAGTGGGAGGTACTTGGGAGGGGAAACCTTGAGGCGTAGGAAAGGGGAATGATATTACACGGAATTGTAACGACTCATATAAAAAAAGAACTCAGTGAGTCATTAACTAAAAAGTTTATCGGTATGACGATGAATAGTAATGTGATAAACAAGTGCAGAAAATAATATCAACACAAGGGATTTAAAGTGATTTAGCATACATAGTGCCCAAAATGTCCACATGAGAAGACCATATCTTGGATCATCAATTACCCCCTACGCTTCAATCTTCTGAGTTGTCTTGCACACGATAGGAGAATGAAGGCTGGAAATCCTTAGAAATATTTTGGTCGAACCAATTTTGAGCCGAGGGTTAGATAGATCACGTAATATTTTCAAGCCGAACCATTTTATCCAAGGGTAAAATTTGTCCTTAGTAATGCATGGGATGAATCACACATGGATGAAACAATACTTGGTTGAGCGTGAAGTAAGGGCTTCAAATTGTATAGGCGGACTTAAAATTGTCTGAGAGTTTATTATGGCTTAGGCTGAATATTTCATCACTGAACCAAATTAACTATTCTATCCCAATATGACTGAGTGCTAAATGGTATTTTATAAATATTTTATGTCGGTCCATATTTTAGGCGAAAGCCAAACACGACCTTGTAATCGCCCATCATTAAACTATTTCCTTTAAAAAATTTGGGCGGACCTAACATTTTGCCAAGTGACGAATGAGGATTTTTAGGTCAAGGAAACATTTGTCGAACTAAACTAAATACAGCAACAGAGGCTCTAGAGGGTTACCCAAATTTCCCAGTTGAACAAATCCACAAACAAGGGTCTCTGATTCATGTTCGGTTGGAGTTTAATTAGAGAGAAAAATATAAGGCATTTGGATTCGGATATGTGCGAAATTTGTTGATATAGAATATTTTCTGTCAGCTGAACAAATAATTGGAGTAGAGGTTGAATTTTGTTGGGTCGGCTTAATAATTAGGTTAACACATGCCTAGAATCGGATTGATCTTTCAATCATTGAGGCCGAGTTTTCGAGTAAGGTCGATCCAATCCGTACAATTGTCTCAGCCATCCACAATGGAACCCACAAAGATATGTGTTTACAATACAAAAACAAGGATTGAGCCACAATGATTTTATTAACATGAAGGGTACTGTTCACGGTGCGTGGGAGGTTTATTCTGAAATAAAAGGCGACGAACAAATTAAACAATTAATTGATATGTATGGATTTTCATGATTTTTACTGAATTTATATAACAAATTAGTGGAGTCCCTAGCATCGAGATGGTCCTTCGAGACCCATACATTCAATTTTCCATATCTTGAGGTTGGAATAACTCCATACAATTTTGTTCATTTAAGAGGTTCATATTTATTTAAATTATTTTCATTTAGTTCATTATATTTCATTTCTATTTGCAATTTAACTAAATCAAAATAGTAATTTTTTCTAGTCAGGGTGGGAGACGCACTGCCTCCATTTCCAACTCAATCCACTCAAACAGTCGAAACGATGCTTGCGATATATTTTCCCGGGATTAATAACTTTAACATAAATGGGAGAAATATGGTCGCCATTTCCGTAAAATGTTATTTACAAGATTTGTGGCATACAAGGGCGAATCACCAGATTACTGCTTTACAGATAGCCAAGGTATTTATTATGTTTGTTATTGGCTTTCCTAATTCAAATACCGCTATTCTAATCTCTTGGGACGAGTACCTAGACGATTTACAAAATATAGCGCAGTTCGACTGGGGATCTACTATATTAGCAAGGATATTTTATGCACTAGATGTGGTGAGTTGTCTAGAGGTCAAAAAATTGAATTGCATGTGGAAATTTTTTGGGGTAATACTTTATAAAGTATTTTTAATATATATTATTATATTATGAGAAATTGTTTACTAATAATTAATTTTATTTTCTAAGTATTGGGCATACGAGTATTTACATACAACTTCTCCACTCCGCCTAGCCGATGCAGAAGCCCATGGCCTCGAATGACTCGTTGGACGATTGATTATCGAGCAGTTGTTTCATCCAAATGAGGTTCAAAGAAACCTCAATGCAAGAACAACTAGACATACGATCGTCCCAAGTCGATTACCTAGCAACCATTTGTAGAGCTCATACAAAATCAACATCGGTGGATCCCATTGGCTAGAGATTTGTCCTTACAACGATATATGTTATTGGATCAGAAATTGGGAGGGACGTGATACTTAGGTGACAAGTGTTATAGACAAATAACAGCTACCATCTCCATTTCGCCGAATCTACCATACTCAATGTCGTATTTAGCATGTCGTCACTTCTTTAATCGGAACAACAATTGGGAGATTGTTGGTGACGATTTTATCGTTATTAACCAAGCCGGGTGGAATCATTATTGGAGTGTAGTCTCTCGAAATTTATATTGTCAGCCTTATTTCGATGGGTTAATTACGATGGGGTTGGATTTGCGATTGTAGCGCCTAATGACCTAAGGATTCCTACCTCACCTCTGTCAACACCTGGTAATGTCATTTACGAGACACAACATCCCACATAATCATATCAGCATTTAATTCCATTAAGGTGGGAAGTTGAAGAGGTTGGTTCTAATGGAAGGACAAGGGTGGTGGAAATACCAAGGCCTAATTATCATAATCGTGCACCTCCGACTGATACATACACGAAAAAGGATTGGAGAACTATGTTCCGAGCAAAGATTATTGGAAAAGCATTCAGGAGCATTATACTGAGAGAGAAGAATGCATATCGTGGAGATTAATAATCTGCATAATCAAAAATCAAGATCATCTTAACATATTTATCCATTTTCGAACCTGTGAGATGACTTCGGGTCGCGAGATTTTGCATCGACTTCATATGCTCTTGAACCACCAAATTATGGCGACGTAGACAATTGCGGAATGACAGGATTTTTTCCAACATACCAAAGATCTCCTCATTGATTTATGAGTTTAGTAGATCAATCTATTCTTTACTACTGTATAAAAACTGTGGATAATTGTAAAAAATGTATTGATTAATCTTGTATCGATATTTATTGTTTTAAATAAACTGTTGCGTGCCTAGTTGATTATTTAGCATTATTTATTTTATTGCGGGCTGTTAAGCAAATAACATTAAAATACACAACAACTAACACTGTTACATAAAGAAAGACACATTGCGGATAGAAAATCCTCCCAACCAAAAAATTACAACCTAATAGTACTGGCATATGAAATGCAACTCTGTGATATGTTATGTATAACATATTGTTTTTCCATTACGAACCAAACTTAGGGGAAGCTATGATTTATTCTCGACGTGTTCATTATATAATGCATTGTAATTTTCAACCATTGGTTATCATGTTCTGAATGTGTAAAATTGGATAGTTCACAGTCAGATTGTAATGTTTCGTTGTAATATATTTCCAACAACTTCTCCATGACATTGTTTGATCCACTTTTCGCTAATTGGTCATCATGGTATCTTTGTAATCTCTTCTCCATTTGTCAAATCTCTTCATTTATTAAATCAATTGTGTCACCATCGCCAGTGTGGGGCAATATGATAAAAAAAATCGACAGCACGACCTCTTGGTACGGGTATTTGATGATATCGACACATGACCTCAATATCGCACCATTCATCATATTTCTTGGGCCATTTTAAACCACTAACATAACTTGGTCTCATATCAGAATGAACAACGAGGACTGGCGGATGAAAAGAACTATGACCACAAAGGGTGTTCAAACCTATTTGGTGTTCCAATTGGCTCACTATTAAACAGTCGTTTCCTCCCATACCAGACCACACGATCGCGATCTTGGTAAAAATAATTATATTCATAAATGGGAGAAGACATTATTTTCTTCATCTGAACAAGACTAGAAGGGGGTATTTATATGAAGTTGTTGTTGAAGTGAAGACGTGATATATTTTCTCTTTTGTCCCATTTCAAATCAAATAATGTGCAGACGGGTAACATTTACACTTCTGCCTCACGTCAAGTCATAATGTTAAAGATGGAAAACATCATAAATATGACCTGAATGGAAAATCATTCATATATTGCTTTTACCAAATGGATTCGCAACCATGGCTAATAAATGAAGACTTCCAGCTATTTAACTTCATAATCAACTCCAATATACCTTTCAGTCCCCACTATCAAGTATCATCGAGCACTTTCACAACCATCGAGAGACATTGGATGACACCACCTAATGTTAGCAGAGGACGTACGAAAAATGAGATCCGTGCATGTTGGTTCACGCCCAAATTCAAGCTTGAATTGTACGAGAAAGCTATAAGAATTAGTCATTGTGGGTGGGATGAAGAAACCTAGATGTTGGTCATTTATAAGGAAGATACGTGGGAAAGGTTTTGCAATTGTTATCCATGTAGTCAGGCATTACGCAACGAACCTTCGTACATATTCCCTTCGTTTCTATGGATAATTTATGATGCTTAAATTATTCATTATTTTAGTTGTTCCATTATAGTGTCATAATTATTCAATGTTTGGATAAAATATATGATAAGGAAAGGTTTGAATACTCATTAATGTTTGAATAATCACTTACACTATATTGAATTGAAAACGGATGATTCTAAACACAAATGATAAATACACCACTTATAAAAGTCGCATACAATTTATATAGTCTGACGGAGGTACAGGGCTCTCCTAAATTCATTAAATTGATACAAAGGATCTATTCGAATATCCCTATACCATGAGACTTGCTCACATAACCCTTCCAATGGCTCATCATTATGCATAATGAGTGTCAAGGTTGATGCTTTCCAACCACATCCGTCAGTTGTTACCACTATATGGTAGAGGTCTAAAGTAGACTATATCACTAGCCAACACTATTGAAAGTCTGCTAGATAACAATAATGGGGACCAAATCCCGTGTTGTTACTTCAACCTCCGCATATGGTACGTATTCCAGCAGGGTTATCCAATCCGATTTGCTTGTCATGGTATTTGTCAATTCGATGAGAAAAATAACAATCCTCAGTAGTTGACCATTGTGGGTGATTCATTCTAAGAAGTCTAAAATATAGAGTATTACTAATAGGTTTGCATGGTAGGATTTTGGAATCATTTATTTATAGATCGCATTCCCAAAAAAATTTATATTAAGCATAAATGAAACATTCCCAATTCTGGGAAATGTCATTTTATAATTGTCCAGAGGGGAAAATTTTCCATGTCTGGAAAATGTCATTTCGTAATTATTAGAAGGGAAAAATTTCCACGTCTGGAAAATGTCATTTCATAATTTTCCAAAATTAAAACATTCCCATGTCTGGAAAACCTCTTCTACGTAAACTATAAATTGTCTACGTTGTGCATGCATTTCTACAAAGCCCTCATAACTTAACAAGCTAACTGTATAACCACCAAGCTATTAAATTCTTCAAAAATGTCGAAATATCTAATGGACGAATATTTATTAGCCGCAGCTTCATCGATCAACCAATGTGTAGAGGCATATGCAAGATTTGTCGCTACATATAATCAATACCAAAGAAATATATCCTTATGCTAAAATTTAAATAATTTTGGAGAAATTTTAGGAAGAAGAGTTATACACCAGGATAGGGAAGTTGCTCACAATCATATATGGGAAGATTACTTTGTTGAAGATGCAGTGTATACTCCCGAAAAATTTGGTCATCGATTCAGAATGTGGCGCCCATTGAATATGCGAGTAATGGAAGCTATTGAACAAAAGGACAATTACTTTGTTCAAAAAAGCGATGCCCTAGGCCTAAAGGGGCTTAGTTGTCTCCAAAAATGTTGGGCTGGAATGTGCGTGTTACCCTACGGTTGTTTGGCGAAATGAATATATAAGCATTGGTGAAACAACTGTCATTAAGTATGTAAAGAGGTTTGCATATGCAATTATGCGGTGCTTCTAAAAAGAATATTGTCGATCACCTATTACAAAAGATGTTGTACGGTTGCAGGAAGAGAGTGCAAAAGGGGGATTTCCTGGAATGATAGGAAGCATTGACTGCATGCACTGGGAATGGCACAATTGTCCACACACTTATAACAGACAATATAGCGGTCATGCAGGAGGTTCAACTATAATCCTTGAGGCAATAGCTTCATATGATACATGGATTTAGCATTTTTTCTTTGGCCCGCCTGGTGTGTGTAACGACTAAAATGTGTTGGCTAAATCAATAGTATTTATCGAACTACTAGAGGCCAACACAACTTCAATATAATACGAAATAAATGGTAACTCTTACAATATGGGATATTACCTGCCCAATGGTATATACCCACCATTAATAACCATTATGAAGAGTTTCAAACGACTAGCAACTCAAAAACGAAGTGTGTTTGCCAAATTTCAAGAAGGAGCACGCAAAGACGTGGAGTGCGCATTTGGAATACTACAGTGAAAGTCCAATTTCATTAAAAACCCAACCAGGTTTTGGCAACGCAATGAGTTGAAGGTACTTATGAAAGCAATTATAATATTTCATACCATGATATTGAAGGATGAACGACGAAATCCTAATTGGCGTATTGAGTTTGATCCTACAGCTCCAATGTCACCAATCAGGTGAGACACTCTCGCAAATGCATTCCAGTACAAAGCGTGTGAGGCAATGATGTACAATAAGGATAAACACAATCAACTAAGGGATACCTTATGGAACATATATGGAATTTGCACGTGAATTCCAGTATCGATGAGTAGCCCGAGAACCAATATGACATTATAGTTCTTCAACTATATGTTAATGCAAATCTATGTATGGATATGAAATATATTGTAATTCAGTTTCTTATTATTATTATTATGAATATTGCTCAGACTTCAAAGAAATAGTTTATTAACTGGAATTAAAAAAATTACATAAAATTACCAATAAAAATAAACTTAACATTTACTAACTAAACAAAAAAAAACTCTTAACTGCCTCCTGGTGGTGGGTTTTGCTGATTTTTTGTAAGTCTACACGTTAGTATCAGATTTGTTTGCATTTCATGATGCTGCAATTGAACCAGAGAGAAGTGAGAGGTATCCATTAAAATGACCGCATTCTCAATTCCCTATTTGCTTAGCACAATTAACTCATCAAATTTCATATTAAGCTCGTCTTGGCTACGTTGTGTTGCTACAGAAAATTCTTTGTACGATTCAGTAAAACTCTCTGAATTCTCTATTAGTACTGTGTTAGCTTGTATACTTCTAGAAACGGCCTTGTGCTTAGCTCTCTATTTTTCAGTCTTACGCTCTGATGGTTGTTCCAATGGGGTATGCATTGCTTCAAAGTCCCCAGTCAAACCAACATCTTCTCCACATGTTGATGGAATTGAATCTTCTCCCATGAACTGGGTGGAAGTGTTTGCTAAATTATATTTTTGAACATCCTTTAAAATGCCAAAGCAATGATCATATGCAAATTTACGCACAGTATCACTTTTAAAGTCATCGAGAGCACGTTGATCATGTTCAAAAATATATTAGGAATGAATAATATATATTAGGAACAGATGAAATATATTAATAACACAGGTACTATAATATAAATAACATATTAATAACGTCGAAAGGTTATGGTTTAAGCAAACCCACTGATCACATGATGTTCTTCTACCTCTTGTCGCTCCAAATACACGAGTCATCTTTGCAGCATACAACATACAATCATGATTAATAGCTTGCCACTTGCCTTACAGGACTTTTATCAATCGATGATACAGCACACCCTCGGTGGTATTGAATTCTCGTTATATTTTTTCCCACGTCGTTCCCCCTCTTTGGTGTGTGCCCATTTTTCCATCTATGGAATATTTACAATAGGCATAACACAATGTTATTTCATCCACTTCACTCAATTTTAGAAGTATTATTATTTGAGAGGAAAAAGCCATATATGAATTTGCTTACATCTTGTATAAACTTTAAATAAAAGAGAAGGGAGAAATGAATGTGAATTTTAGGGGTGAAAATTGAATTATTAATAAATAAATGAAGTAATATAGCCATTTATTAACAACTCTTTTTGGGTTTGGAGTAGTAGGAATGGTGGAGAACCAATCGCAGAACAGTACTGCATTTAGCTTCGTGACGTGGAATTATTCTACGTTTGCCAGACGCAAAACAGTTCCACGTCTCAAAGCCAGATGCAGGATTGTTCTACGTTTGGTTCTCCCTATAGGATCCCCTAAGCCTCCTTTAAATCTAACGCACTGCTAAAGGATCTTATACCCGAACTACCGGTTTTATTGCCCACTGTGACTCAAACTTACTAAATATAGAGTATCCACGATAGGTTTATGGTGTCCATGGTAGATGGGCTTAGTCGAACCCCATGGTGAGCATAATCTTTTGCCGGCCCTTATTCATACCAGCTAAATCTGCACTTGAAGGAACTTGAAATTATAGCGATGCTTGAAAACGTTGTGCACTCTTATTGGATTTGGTGTGTTTTCAAGTGAGGACATATTTACTAACTATGTAACGGTCTTGTTAAGTGTGGGAGCCCATTTAATACAGTCCATGAAAGTAGCCGACCAGCCCATATGGATTTACACGCTGCCCGACCCAAATCATGGATTAATTTCCACACGAGTATTTTAGTGGTATAAGAACACTTATGGATATGGTCAAATCAAGTACCAAGAATCTCAAATGAGATATTCGAGTACCTCTTAGAAAATCCACGTGTTATTTTGAGTTCCTTGAACAACTCAAACTTCATAACGACATGTCTATATATTGGACACCTTGATCCGGGGCAAAGGGATTGTAACTTGAGACTTTAAGAGACTTAATAAGAACAGTAACCTCTCCATGGATGTAGGCAAATTTTTGAACCACGTATATCATTATGTTTTGATCTTTACTTACTTCCTTTGTTATTGTTTACGTGGATTTCTATATTATGATATTTTTGTACTCACAATTGGCACCGTCTATGGGAAACAATTTGTATTCCTGCGAAAACATTCACTAACAAAAAGCCCGTGATGTCTCACCATAGCAGAAACATCCCCTGGGTTGGTTGTGTCCAAGAAGACCCAGTTCCTCCCAGGGTCTGGTTTGAAATTCGCTAGCATACAAACCCCAGGTTTCGCCATGATAGGCAACCTTTTGAAGAAATTTAGGGGACACCTAGGTCTATGCAGATCTCTGGGTTAGTCGACGTATATGAAGCCAGACTTCACAAACAAAAAGAGGTTGCACATCTCCAACTAGAAGAAAATGCTCGCCTACAAAGGTGACTCGAGAGAATGGATAGAGACCCCCAAAGGGATACTTGAAAACGTTGTACTATGACTCCTAGTCCTCGGGCGAGCAACACTCATAGCCGAGGGAGGAGCTCCAGGCGTGACAAGGAGAAAACTGAACGTGACAAGTCAGATTCTGGCCAACTAGAAAGGCAGCACATCGTAATACCCCGTATTTTTTTGGCTTTTAATTATGAGATTAATTAAATAAAATTGCTTTATTTTATGGGACTAATTAAATTAATTTGGGATAATTAATTAGAAATTAATTCGGATTTAAATAACTAGCGAGACGAGAGTTAGTATTTTATTATGATAATAATGTTGAATATTACTGAATGAATATGGTAATATATGATTATTGAGTTTATTATTATTGTTGTGAGTTATAAATATGACAATTCGGAAATTAAGTTGGAACGCGTGTGTCAGTCGCTTCAGGTATTAATTTAAATGAACTTAAAAGTAAATTATATTTTTAGCATTCGTATGGTCATTTCGAGTGCACCAGCGTGTCCGGAAGGGTCGAGATAGTCAGAAAACACTAACCGGGGCTTTAGTTTGGGTCCCAGGGCATTTTTAGGCCAAACCGGCAACCCGGGAGGGTATTTTAGTCAATTTAATTTTTAGGGAATATTGACCCACGAAATTTAGGCTTTATTTATTAGCCAATATTAGGTCCATTAGGGCCTTTATCTGTCAAAATCAAGTAGTGGACAACGTGACAAGAGAGGAGAAGTTCCAGGGGGTTTCCAAGGCCATAACCACCACACACCTCCACTATCGCCGGAATTGTGATCGGAAAAAGAAAGAGAACCAACCTTTATCGTCTTCAAAGGATCAGATCAGAATCTTCATTCCCTGGCAAGTGATTTAACTTGTAATAATTCAGCAAATATATATTATCCATGTAGTGTAGAATTGGAGACTAGACTTGGAAAATTGAGAATTTTATAAATTGGGAGAATTAAACATTGAATATGGGTAGGTTTTGCATGTAGATGAACTTCTGGTATGTAGAGACAGTGAAATCATAATCCATGTGTACAAATTCACAAATTAATTTTGAGAAATTTGATGTTCTTGGAGAAATTTTGAAGAACTAGGTTTAGGGGAATATTTATGACTTTTGATCCAAGAAACTCTAAATCCATGTTGGTTTAATGATTCTAAAACGTTAGGGATTGTGGAAACATGTTGGTGTAATGAGTAGTATACTTAGTTGGGAGTTTGGGACGTTGTAATGGAAGAATTGGGGTGTAAATTTGGAGAACCCATAATTATTTAAAGAATTTCTGGGCAAACACCTGCTTGATCGATAGATCGACTCAAGAATGTCGATCGATCGACTGTTTCGATCGATCAACCCTTTGCCTTCGATCGATCGACCCCTCCTGATTTTTGAAAGTTTTCCCCTTTAAAGTTTAATATAAATCCCAAACCTATAATGATTCTTAGGGTGATTAATATAGTATTGTGGGACTTAGTGAAGGTCAGTAGGGTCTTAGCTGATGCTCGAAAAAATGGTTTGCCTTATGGAATTGAATGTTATTACTTACGACGGTCTACTGAGTGAGGTACGGTTAGAAATCATGCGAATTGAAACTATAATGGGAATGAATGATGATGTAAGGATAAGAACAGTAACGGAGGGACTTTAAGTTACTAAGATAACATTAGAAACTAATAGTAGACCTAGTAACCATTTGGGATAGGTTTAGGAACTCAAATTGATACGACGAGAGAGTTATCAAGCTAAATATATATTACGTAGGATGTTCGGGATAAACTTACTACATATGAGACTTATAAGATGGAATGTGTGAATAATTATATTAATATATGATTACTTGGGTTGTGTGAATGCCTAGTGTATCGATTTCTTACATGTTTGACATACCTACCATACTTGCTATCGCAGGAGATTGGCTTTCGAAAAAGGACCATTTGATATTTGTGTGCCTACGGGAGGGATTTAGATTGGTACCTTAAGGACATTGAATTGTGAATGACTTATTTGTGAGTTGATAAGTCATCTAACCATGGGAGCGTAGGTATATGTGTGACCCATGGGTTTGTGAACTATGCTCCCCTCCAATATGTGTGATTTAGTTTATTGAAACGATTCTTGAGTGATTCAGAACGCGTAGTACTTATGTACGTGATGTACCGGGATTCGGTAGCAGAGTATGCATGCACCGCAGCTCAGCCTTTGGGTACCATATATGTATATATGTATTGAGAGTGATTTATATATATACTTGTGACTGGTTCACTATTGCTTAGTAGATGTGAATAACTAAGATATTTGAATGGGCTACGAATATGAGAATTTAAATAACAGTTGTGATAAGTAATTTAATGAATGTGGATGTGAGTTATAAATATAACTTGTTTGTGTAATACGAGTAGACACCTTATATTAGAATGTGATAGTAGGGGTTAGTACGGACTAGTTAGATAGTGGCATAACTAGGATGGGTTAAGGGTATATGTTAAGCGTGCACATTAGTTGAGAGGTGAGAAAATCATGTGAGAGTACGCAACTAACATGTATATAATATTTACTGTTTAATGCAATTAAACACTTGCTATATTTTTAAACTGTTTTCACCTCGGGTTCTGACCCGTTTGCTTCCAAATCTATTTTTTTGTAAAAACCTTTTAGGTGTCAGCCACAGGGACGCCAAGCATAGGAGTTCCATTACATTGACGCGTTGTAGCTGTTGTGGAAGTTACGGGATCTCGGTATTAGACGCCTTCACATTCTTCACTTGATTCTAATTCAGGGTTAATCATCTGTTAGGTCATGTCGCCCATTTCCATTTAGAGATAGCATTCTCAGACTTTCAGTTTTATTTCAAATGTTGGTATATTTATTCAGACTCTTGCATCGGGATTTTATTTTACTCTGGCATTATTATTGGAGTGTTTACTTCGGATTCAATTTATTTCATTACGTAGATTATTCATATGATATTGTTTATGCGATTGTTGGATGATGATTTAATTACTTAGCTAATTGTTAACTTAATTAGTAAAATTTGACATCTCTCTTTTTAAATATTAGGTGGCTAGTAATCAATTAAATGTTTTCGACAGTGATGCTAAGACTGAACCAACTTGATATTCTGTATTAATTTCATAAAGGAGTAGCTACCCAGTATTTAATTAGTCGGGGTGTCACAAACATGAGCCATGATCGGCAGAACGAAAATATACGGATTCTGGTCGGTAGGGAGATGAACCAACATCCATCCCACCATTGATCCAAATCCACTAAAGATCTAGCTAAGAGAGCCCTCAACATTCAGATAAAGTCCCATTTTCCAAGGGCAATCGAGGAGGAGGATCCCCTAAAGAAGTTCACTGTCTCTAGGTTCAAGGTCTACGATGGGAAAATAGATCCCATAAACCATGTTAGGGAATATCAGCAAGCAATGACCTTACGGGGCAATAATATTTGCCCGAAAGGAAACAGAGAATGCTCAGGAGGGGTTGTCCCCTCCAAATAGCAACTATGGTACGGCCGACTAGGGATGGAGAAGACCAGGGTCCACCCCGTAGATAGGGTCATTGAAGACCTAGAAGAAGTTGTAGTCGATGATAACTCAACAGAAAGGAAATTTTTTATCGAAACCATGCTTGACGAGTAAGAGAAGAAAAAGTTAATTGCGTTCCTCAAAAGCAATTTGGACATTTTTGCTTGGGAACTATATGATTTGCTAGGGATTGATCCCAACGTATATTATCATCGCCTTCACATTTATCTTCCCTTCAAGGCGGTCACTCAAAAAGCTCATTGAACATCCCCCAAGAAGGCTAAGCAGTGAAAAATGAAGTATAAAAGCTACTGGATGCAGGATCCATTAGGGAACTTCAGTTTCCCAAGTGGTTGTCCAACCCAGTAGGAGTGAGAAAAAGTAATGGCAGTTGGAGGGTTTGTATCGACTTCACAGACCTCAATAAGGCTTGCCCCAAGGACAGTCTCCCACTTCCCAAAATAGATCAGTTGGTTGATGCTACATCAATGCATGAAAGGATGAACTTCCTAGATGCCTATTTGACATGTCACCAGATCCCTCTATACGGACCCAACCAGGATAAAACCTCATTTATAACCCCTATTGGGTTGTATTGTTACAAGTTCATTCCGTTTGGATTGAAGAAAGAAGGGTCAACATATCAAAGGATGGTCACCAAGATGTTCAGTAAATAAATGGGAGACACGATGGAGGTCTATATTGATGATATGCTAGTCAAAAGTAAGGCCAAAAGTGACCACCTCACAGACTTAGTCGAGACATTTGAGATCCTCAAGAAATATTGGATGAATCTTAACACAAGTAAGTGCTCATTCGGCGTCCAGTCGGGAAAATTCTTGGGCTATCTTGTCAGTAAAAGGGGAATCGAGGCCAATCCGGATCAAATAAATGCTATCACAAGGGTCCAGCCTCCTCATACATTGAGAGTGTCCAGAAGCTCACGGGTATGCTTATCGTACTTAACCGCTTCATCTCCAAATCTTCAAAAAATTGTCGACCATTCTTCTAGTTGCTGAAGAAGAATAAGGGTCTCACGTGGAACGACGAATGTTCGCAAGCTCTGAAAGATATCAAATCATACCTCAACAAGCCACCCATTTTAGTAATTCCAAATTATGGTGAACCCTGTTCCTTTACCTCACAGTATATGAACACACAATAAGCCCTACCCTGGTATGCGAGAAATAAGGAAGTCAACCTCTAGTTTACTACGCCAACAAGACACTCCTGGATGCAAAAAAGGGATACTTGCATCTAGAAAAGCTCGCCTATGTGTTGATAGTTGCCTCAAGGAAGCTGAAGCATTACTTTAAGGCCCATTCAATAATCATAATCACTTATTACCCCACCTCAAATCCATTCTACGAAAGGCCGACCTCTCTGGATGACTCTCAAAGTGGTTGGTGGAACTCGGGAGGTTCGATATCCACTTTCAGCCCAAAATAGCAATTAAGGGATAGATATTAGCAGATGTCATTATTAAGTTCATATGAGATCAGCTAATAGACCAACTAGACAATGAGCAATCAACAACACAGGAAGCACAGTCCAAGGACTAGACCTTGTACGTTGATGGAGCCTCTAATTCCAAGGGGGTAGGAATAGGGATCGTCTTCATCATCCCCGAAGACACTATGATCGAGCAAGGAATTAAATTGGGATTTGAGGCCTCCAATAACAAAGCTGAGTATGAAGCATTGATCACTAGTTTGAAAAAATCTAAACTATCGGGGGCAAAGTGGCTCCATGTATTTGATAAATCCAAACTAGTTTCGAAGCTGGTAAGTCGGGACTTCAACTCCAAGGATGATCGAATGGCAACCTACCTCACCATAGTGAGAGGACCCGTGGAAGATTTTGAGAAGGTGGAAATTCAATAGTTCCCCAGGGGGCAGAACAGTCACGTTGATGCCTTAGCATCCCTTAGTTCAGCAATCGACTTCAAGCTAAGGAGAACAATCTGAATAGATTTCCTTTCACAACCAAGTATTGATCAAGCAGTTATAGCCAAGCAAGTCCTCCTCGCAAACAAGGCCCCCAGTTGGATGGATCACATTATAAATTATCTATGGAGCGACATACTGCCAGACTATAAGAGGTTGTCCCATCAAGTTAGGGTCAAGGTTGCTCGCATATATCCCTCCCCGGAAGAAAATCTTTAAAAATCATTTACAAGCCCCTACCTCCCATGCGTCCACCCACGAGATACCGAAAAAGTCCTTAGTGAACTTCATGAGGGAATCTGTAGGAGTCACACAAAAGGAAGGTCACTGGCTTTTTGAGAAATAAAGGAAGGTTACTGGTGGTCTCATATGCAGAAGGATGCAAGCACTTATGCTCGCAAGTGCAAAAAATGTCAAAAGTATTCTCCCATGATCCACCAGTCCGCTAGCTACCTGAAATCACTGACAAGCCCGTGGTCTTTTGCATAATGGGGAATAAACATAGCTGGACCACTACCTATCGCATCTAGAAATAGAAAGTATCTATTAGTGGACACAGATTACTTTACAAAATGGGTAGAGGTATAACCATTAGCGAACATTCATGACTCAAATATGACCAGGTTTATCTCGAGAAACATCATAACACACTTTGGGGTACCAAGGACTATCATCACTGACAACGGAATGCAATGTAACACCCCGCTTAAAATAATAACGGGTGGCCAGCCCTATACTATATTAAATCAGGAATTCCAGATGGTCCAGTCTCAACATCAACTATCGGTACTATATAATATAGGACTAACTACCCAATATCACATAAGCGAGATGTTAATATAAATTAAAACTTGCAACATGCAATAACCCAACACTATGAAACTACTAAAGAATAAGAGAGAGATGCAAGAAGCACTATAAGAAATGAAAGGAATCATTATACATGAATATGCCATAAATAAATAAACCCGAATAAGCTGTCGGGTCACAGCAAATACAATAACTGAAATGGAATAAATATAAACATGTATATAAATATCCCTATGATACAAACCCGATATACAACATGAATCCTACCTAGAATTCTAAAGAAGTAGGAAGCGGCTACATGAAACATCCCGCAACAGTCCGCACCTGTCACGGCTCCCAAGACTCTGGATAGAAAGTCATCCGGCATCCATGCGGTAGGATACCTGTGGAAATACATATATATATACAAGCAGGAGAGAAAAGAAAACGGGTCAGAGCCCCGAATGTGAAAAATATTTAGCAAGTGTGTTAACCGTGCATAATAAATACCGGTGTACTTAATTTCATAAATAAGTGAGACCGCACTCTCGTGGAACCCCAACTCACCTCTCATCTAAAGGCGCGCACCTATTCGCTTCCTCGAATTTTAGTTAAATTACCCCCATTGATTTTAGGACAACCTAACTTATCAGGCCTAGCCTATATCTACGAGAGCTACCTTCCCGTCATAATCTAAGGATCCACCCGTTTCTAATCCTATTAGATTATGATTGCAACAATTATGCCATAATAGGCTTAATGAATTCCGATTAATAGTCTTATGAATTATAATCATCATAATTCCTAAAACATTTCCCCTATACATATACATATATATATATATATATATATATATATATATATATATATATATATATATATATATATATATATATATACCTATATAGGCTAAAAACGTAAGAATTTATATACTTAATAACATGCACATGGAATATTGGCAAGACTTCTCTCTAATCCTAAAATTGTACTACGTTTCGTGCGTGGGGAGTCTCGCAAAGCGAAATCCAAACAAGGAACCGCCCCGTTACACTACTCCTGACAAGGTCAAGACCAGAGATCCGAGATGCCACCTATGGAATTACTTCTCTCAAATCTCGACATGGCACTGCGTTTCGTGCGTGAGGTGTCTCGCAAAGCGAAATCCAAACAAGGAACCACCTCGTTACACTACTCCTGGGCAATGTCGATCCTAGAGGTCCATAATCCTCAACATAAGTTAATACTACCATTACTACTAACTATAACTACTAAAGAAAGAAAGAAGAAAAGAAAAAAAAACAAATAAAATAAAATAGAAGAACCTCCAATAATATCCTTGGGATGATGTAACCGAAATAATACCTTATGTGCGATACATCAACCCCCATCAATCTAGTACACCATAATCATTTAAGATGTACTTCATAAAAGTCCATATCCTTTCATCTATAGGATATATATATAAATAAATAAATATATATATATATATATATATATATATACATTTGTATTTATTTCTAACCGTATATATATCATCATCAATCCAATAGCCAAGTGTACATACTACATATGATGTACAAGGCCATGCACATAATATACCCGGCTATATATATCGCCGATAAACTTCATCAATGCTATCATCTTCCCAGTGCCCGGCTCACGTAGCAAAACTGGGGCCACCATGGTGGGACTAAACGACACCCATCTCGTGGTAAACTCATGCACACGACGTCCCGGGAAGCGGTCATAGCTCCAAACCGGCAATGAGACGAAACATACCCATCACGTCTCATCCCAAAATAAATATATATATCATATGGTAACACACGGGACGACTATGACCTGGGGAATATCCACACCCTGCTTTTCTAGCCAGTATGCTCACCCACTACGCGCGCAACTTCCCAATGATAGCATGAGCGGGGTATGCTTAACCAATTAAGTATATATATATCATTTACATGCATAATATATATAATCCATATGATCCAATCATATGATCAAATAATAAACCATCGTATACGGTTTAAATATCCATACCATGTATGTCTACAACATGCAGATATCTATATATCTATATACATACAGATATATATATATATATATATATATATATATATATATATATATCAACACATATTCACATATCCTTATCTATATATATAAACTAATTCTCGTTCATATGTATAAGATATATATACCTGGCTATAAGTATACATAGTCCTCGATATACAAGCCGTCACTACCATTTCCATTAAATTTACCTTGATATGTGAATATAATCCCTTACTTGAAACATATTCAATCATCTTCCTATGATGAGTAGTCTCCCACAACCATATGTATATATCTATACATATACATTCAACAGTAGGGTTATCACCCAAGAATTTGTGTAGGAATCCATCACCACACCTTTCACCTCTAAATGTGAAAGTACATAATTATCTTTAGTACTATCTAACCATAGGCATAAACATGACTTAATAGTCTAAAACCTCAATTTATTCCAACCTCATTTCAAGTATTGGAAATCTCAATGGCCATATCCCCATAATTGCGTATAAACTATCCTAACTAGAATTTACGCTACCGCTTATCCTAATCGATAGTACACCACCAAGTTGTTTCCCATTTTTACCTATGGTTCAATTTATTATATGAACCCTTACTCCTATCGGGTTATCATTTGTTCCTTAGTCTAAATATTTCTAAGGATAGGATACCCCTCACTCACTAAGAGTTCTCAACCTCAAACATATATATATACCTTTATCTATAATTGGTAATTCCAACCTCAAAGGGGTTTCCCCGATATCCATATGTAACTCCAATACGTACATGGGTACATTTCTCCCAAGTTACCCTAAGGAGTCCCCAAATCCCAATATGTGAGAAACTCCTTATATGACTCCAAGAATATATCTTTTACATCCTAGAGAAAGCCCCCAAATCAATAAACCCAACCAAAAAGGGTTTGAAATCACTATGGAGAAAAATACCTCAAAATGCCCTGTTTCCGAATCGATTCGGCCCTATTCCGAATCCATTCGGCCCAGCGAATCGATTCGGCCCCCAAGGCGAATCGATTCGGGTCCAAAGACCTGGGCTTCTGCAATAGGCCGAATCGATTCGGCTTGGATCCGAATCGATTCGGTCAATGCAGACCTGCCAATTTCACCAAACCGAATCGATTCGCTTGAGAGGGCGAATCGATTCGGACCTGCAATTTTTGAAGGGTTCTTCTTCTTCATCAAAACCCACGAATTCTAAACCCTAAATTTTCATTTCTAACAATTAAACCTTCATCAATCTATGATTTTAAGCCCATAAGTCAACCCAAAGTTGATCCCAAACATTTCTATTCCATTAAATCCATATTTAATCATTGATTTCAAGATTTAAACCTAAAATCTAGGTTTTGACATTAATACCCAAAAATCCATTTCTTTAACCCACAAATTATGAAATGAAATACACAAATAGCTATTTAGCAAGATTAAACACTTGCCTCAGGTTTGTAGAGGTTGAATCGTCCTCAATGTCGCGGTAGGGCCGGAAATCTCCAAGCTTTTCTTCCTCTCTCTCTCTTCCTTTCTTCTTCTTCCTCTTCTTCTTCTCTCTCTAGGGCTCTTCTTCTTTCTCTCAAATGAGAAATGGCTTCATCCGTAAGCCTCCAACCTTTTAAAACAAAATCCCAGTTTTAAATGTTAATACACACTTTAAATGACTCGTTGACTCCAATTTAAGTCAAAACAACTTAAAAACATTCCGGAGCCGAAATAAGACCCAATGACAGTCATTTTGACTATCTCGACCCTTCCGGGATCGATGGTACCCTCAAAAATATCATCCGGAATACTTTGAAACGTCCTCTATTTTTGGACTTAAATTCCCAAATTTTAAAATTCTCCAATTTAATTAAATTTAATTTTCCCAAAATTAAATTTCTCAGTCTCAAAAGTCTTGGGGTGTTACATGCAATTCGAGTGTAGATTCTTCCAAGTCTTTTGTGATAAATACGGTATCAAGAACCACTTCAATTTTGGGGTATATTCCCAAAGCAACAGGAGAGATTTCTAACAAAACCATGCTCGATGGACTAAGGAAAAGGTTAAAAAAGGTCAAGGGTGCCTGGGTGGATGAGCTCCCTCACATTTTATGGGCTTATCACACCACCCCCAGGCGATCAACCTGGAAGACACCATATGCACTCACCTACGGGATGGAGGTTGTCATTACACTGAAATAAGGTCTCCCCTCCATGAGAAGTACTTTAGTCAACCAAGAACTTAACGATGACGCATTACGTACTAAACTTGACTTAGCAGATGAGCAAAGAGATCAAGCCATGATTAAATTGGCTTCTTATTAGCTGAAACTAGATAGTCAATATAGCAAGAAAGTTAATCTGATGATGTTTCTAACAGGAGATTACATACTAAGTAAAGTACTCGGTAGTGCCATAAAACCATCAGATAGTAAGCTGGGGCCAAATTGGGAAGGACCCTTCAGGGTAATCAAAGACGACCTTCAAGAGCATATCACCTGAAAACATTGGAGTGTAGGGAGATAACTAAAGCATGGAACATAGACAACCTCAATAATTTTTACTTTTAAATCTTATTTATCTTTACTAGCACATTTAGTATAAGCAAATTTTTATTTTTAAACTTATGTTGCTCAGACAGTAGTCGATGAATAAAGGTCAAATTGGCCCTTTCACTTCCATATTTTTCATTGGCTTCTTAACTCTTATTGGTAACATCTCGTTAATACGCACCTTTTCCAAGCGATATCTCCTTCGTGCATGGCTAAATCCTAGAGATTATGGCAAGTTGTTCAACTTGTTTTCAAATTAGAGAACTTAACATGTCGATCAGGGTTCGTACCAATCATAACAAGTTAGTAGGTTCGTTTCAATTATTACATCCCTCGAGTTTAGTTTATAGACACAAGGGACCTCATAGGTTACCCTGACGAAAACAAAAGCCCTATAGGGGATCCTTAGGCAAAAAGCCAACTCAGGTTGTTCTCCAACTTTGTTGGTGGAAAAAAAACTGCACGGGCGAATGGCCCAATTTCCAGTTACATTCTCTCCATCATCTCACTTAGGCCTAAAGGATTTTGACAACACAACCTAAAAGGTGAAGTAGATGGAATGACACTGTTGAGGCTTGTTGGACTGGGACAGTGATCATAGCAGCATACGACTAATGTTATCTTTAAAGTACCATTTAGTCAGCTAAAGAGCTCAAAAAGAAAAAAATCAACAAGCAACAAAGGACACAATGTGGTCAAATATCGTACAGAGAATCACTACTTCTCAGTCTATAAAATATGCATGTTTAGTCAGTACAGGCTCAAAACATCATAATTTTGTAAATAACAGTTTTTCATTAACTTAGATAAAAGTTACATTTACATCAAAACCAAGATATACACGAAAGATCTACGATGGCTCCGGATGGTGAGCAAGGTAGTCATCAACACATTCTCTCTAACCATAATCTAGGTGAGGCACAAATTCTTCTTCTACATCTTTTAAGTAATGTTCCAAAAGCTAAGCAGGAATAACATCAATTGGAATCCATCGATCATCCCTCAAAAATGGATTGTAGCGGTAAGTCGGGCACTCAATCTAGTATCTATACCACAGGTTAGACTCCTTAGGCATATCAAAATCCCTAATATCACTAAGCCACCCCCGGTCAAAGGCAAGGTCCTTTGATTCCTTTAGCCTTACTGGGGCATCAGTGCATCCTTAGTCATAGCCATCTGCCCAGATCTGCAGAGGACCCCTTCGAAATAAGTGCCTCATCCTTGTCACATCTCTCTAAAGCCCTACAGTAATTATGTATTCCCGTCGAACAACTCCTTTGAGCTCAGTGACCTCCCTTTGTAAAGCTTAGGACTCAGCTCAAACTACCACCATGGGTAGCGAAGAGGATCTTCGCAGTACAAAGGAAGACCCTGATGGGGTGTTCTCCTTAATACGAGCAATCTCTTTCTTCAGATTGTTATTTTCCTTTTGGATCAGCTAGCTCACCTAATTCATCTCGCTGGCATCAAGGAGTTTGGCCTTAAAATCATTAACTTCCTCTTGAACAAAGGCCCTAATCTCCTCCATCTCTTAGAGATCGTCTTTTAATTTGGCGACCAGTTCAGATTGGTCCTTGTATTGCTGATTTCTTGCCCTCAAATATTTACAGATCTTTACAAAAGCCTTATGAGCTTTCAAACTGACATTCGGACTCAGTATCTTCCCTAGACAGGAATCAGTCGGGATATATCCATCTAGATCAATGGTCTACAATCATCAAAACGAGTAAAAGTCAGCAAGTACAAACAAAGACACAAGTGGATATAACACAAGGATATTTTTTTCATTCAAAAAGGGGGGTGGCCTAGGCTAATACAACAAGATCAAAGGAAAAGTAATAGTTTGTCAAAAGCAAAAAAAAAAGGAAAAACTTGTACAAGGAAGGAAACCATATTCCTAGTCTATGAGTCTTTCCATATCACTTGATGTTCTTCCACCACGACCTTCCCCTTGTCAGTAGCTACAGAGGTTTGGCCAGCTTCAACCTCACCCTTAAAGGGGATAATCTTTGTGCCAGCAGGATGACCAGCTTCACCTTCTCCTTCTTCTTCATATGGATCAGGGCTAGGGCAGTGGAGGTTGAAGATATCGAATTCAGCAGGGGTTCCATTTGCCTTCAGGGTTTGGTCCCAAACCTTTTTAAAGGCAACTTTGCAGCCATAAGAGATCTGCCCCTCTGTATCATCATAGGCTTTGTTAAAGCCTTCATGGTAGCTGGCATCCTTCTCTTGAGAAAGATCACCCTCCAGTTTAGTGACCTTTCTTGACAGGCTCTAATTTTCATCGATGAGCTTGTCTTTTTTGAGAGCCACCTTCTTCTGGGATGCTTCGATCTCAACAAGGGCATTGGATAACTTTCCCTTCTCTTGCTCTCAGGCCTGGTGAGCTCCAGTAAAGGCCTCCTTCTCATCCATAAAAATGTCCTTCAGTTGTTGCTCTTTCTTGGACTTATCAGCATCATCGCCTAGGAGGGTTGTAAAATCATATAACAACTGCACAAATAGAAATAGAGTCACAGAGTCATCTCAAGGAAAGAGAAAGCAGAAGAAAAAAGAAGATTTTAAGCATAAAGGCTTACCAGGGCCATCCCCTGAGCAGTCTTTAGGGAAAGTTGGGACGACCCCAACTTTAAAGAGCGCTCGTAATTAGTAGCGAGGACTGACCTCTTCAAAAATTCAAGGATAAGGTGGGGACCATCTCCCATGCTAACCCCCTCATTATCAGCAATGGGATCTAACCTTATCTTATCCTCCTTCTTTTTTTCTTATCTCCTTCTCTCCCTCTCTATTCTTTTCTTCCATTTCATTTCTCTTTTACTTCTCTTTTTACTTTTCTTTCCCCTTGGCCAGCAGGTCATAACTACTAGACCTTGAGGATCCAGTATCGGACGCCTTCAACGACTTTAGCCTAGCGGATAGGATAGCCTGATCGTCGCCATCATCATGAATCTTCAGATTCCTCCTTTTCAATAAAGGCGCCATATCTTCCTCTTCTTTTTCTTCCTCATTTTTCCCTCATTGTTCTCCTCTTCCCCCTTCCTCCTCTTTATATCCTTCTTCCTCCTCTTCTATCACTATGGCATCAGAAGGGCCTACCTCAAGAACGTTTAAAATTGGGACTCCATAAATTGAGCGAGCAATGAAGCTAGAACCTATATTTTTGTACTCCAATAGAAAGGCTACCAACCTCGGGTGCTTGCTGTCTGCCAACCTTTCCTTAATGCTTGAGGCCTTTACAAGCTCGTCAGTATCAATTTCACTGATATCAGGTTCCTGATTTTTAGCATGAGCTACAAGAACAAGGGAGGAAAATTATCATCTAAAAGAGATGGGATAAAAGAATAAGAAGTCAACAAGCGAAAAGAAAAGAAGAAGCGACCTATTTAGACCTCTCCATAATAAAAAATCACACGGCCCCTTTATCTCTCGCTCTTAGAAACACGAGGGCGCTGCTAGTTCCTAGCAATAAAACCATGTTCCTAATAATCCTTATGGGAATCTGAAATATTTACTACTAATACCCACTCAACCTTCCTGGTCTTCAAATACAACAGATCTTCTTTGGATCGCGACCACACGTAATAGTAGCATAGCTCAGCATGACCTAATTTTGTTCCATATAGGGTGTTTATTCTATGGACTCCATTGACTATCTTCCAAACATTTGGGGCACATTGAGTGGGCACAATCTCAAAGTATCTAAAGAACCTAAGAAACAACTCGCTTGCGGGGAAATGTTAAACCCCCCTGAGTTATCAAAAGGGTGTGAATTTAGTGCCCATCCTCAATATCACGAAAATCCCGTGGAAGAGTGGCACAGTTGAAAACTATCCATTCAGGAATATAGTACTGGAACCTAAATTCTTCTACTGATTTATTATCCAACATCGCCATAAATAAACAAGGAAGAAAAACCCTGACTATAACTATGAAATACTTTCCAAAGAAAAAGCTTAGAGAAGGAAAAACTAAACTTACAAGAATCAGTAAAGCTTTGGAGAAGAAGAACAACTCTAATTTTCAAGCAAAAAGAAAGGGAGGAATATTAGAGATGAAGTATGTGCAAGGATGACCAAGATCAATGAACTGACGGTTGAGTTTTCCCTTGAACTGGTTTCAAAAATCTTAAATAATAGCCACGCTTCCCTAAGAAGATTTCAACGCTTTGGTTTCTCCAAGATGACCAGTGTACCCTTCAGCTCTCATAAAAATCACAAGTATGCCATGTCAGTTTTGAATATCACCTTAGCCTTTAGGCCTTGGGCCTATTTAAAATCTATAGGCCCAGAATTACTAGCCCAAAGATTTTAGGGGCAATTGTGGGAGAATATTTAATACGATCCATGAAAGTAGTCGACCAACCTAGATGGATTTACACGCTGCCCAGCCCAAATCATGACTTAATTTCCACACAAGTATTTTAGTGGTATAAGAAAACTTACGGATATGGTCAAATCAAGTACCAAGAATCTCGGATGAGATATTCAGGTACCTCTTGGCAAATCCACATGCTATTTTGAGTTCCTTGAATAACTCAAAATTCGTAACAACATATCTATATATTGTACACCTTAACCCGGGGCAAAGGGATTGTAACTTGAGACATTGAGAGACACTTAATAAGAATAATAACCTCCCCGTGGATGTAAGTAGGTTGTCGAACCACGTATATCATTGTGTTGTGATCTTTATGTGACACCCCGCCCAATTAAATATAGGGTGATCAGTCCTCTACCAATTTAAAATAGGATATTCAGTTGGTTCATTCTCAGCATCACTATCAAAAAACTTTTTAACATATTAATCTCCTAATATAAAATTAAGCTAGGTGTCAAAACATTTCCAATTTTAATAAAACCAAGTAAATCCATTTCTTTCCATATTAAAATATAAACCATTCACCACACATAGGAATGTAAATAAATATTGAACATGAATCAGGTATTGCAATAAATAAGACTGAGTAAATTTCTCAGTTCAAAACTCCAAACCATACAATAAATTGAATACAAAATCTCTGATGGAAGAACTAGAAGTGGGTGACATATGCCCTAAACAAGAAGTCTAGATGAAACTGAATGGAAAGGATAGATGCGTCTATTGTAAGGACCTACAGGTCCCACAACAGCTGCAGCACGTCAAGCAATCCAAATCTCTAAATCTGATAATCTTGTGGCTGAGCACCTGATATAATACATATATATAGCAAAAGAGAGAAGAGATACAAGAAACGGGTTAGAGCCCGATGTGTAAAAATGATTTAGCAAGTATTTAAAACTGGTTCTTAAAACAAGTCTTATACGCATGTTAGTTATCGAACTCTCACATGAGTTTCTCACCTCTCGTCTATTGTGCACGCCTAACGTACATCTAATCTCCCCCTAGTTATACCTCCCAGTCTAACTAGTCAGAAACCATACTAATACTAACTATGCTTACTAGTAGTATTCCCGTATCACCCATACAATACGCTATTCAGATAGTTTATCTCACATACTAAATTTCATTATTTACCGTTTGAATGGTTAATATTTTATTCACTAAGATTATTTTACTTCTCATTTTCATTTTATCTACTAGTCTCACAAGGTAGAAAGTTACCCAAGTACACTCATACATATATATAGTCTCATCATCCCTATATATATACACTAATCCTGCACCCTTAGGTTAAGACCGCTTGGTACAATGTAATAATTATTATTATTACCAAATCTACTAATTTCACACAGTAGCAATATTCACAAGTCCATATATATATATATAGTACCATCATCCCTATACATATATATATATACTAATCCTGCACCCCCGGCTAAGTCCCATTAGTGCATATCTCTAGAAAATCATGCATCCCCGAGTTAGCACCCATTAATGCACCTATCAATAATAATTCAGCACCCACGGGTTATCACCCATTAGTGCGCCTAACAATAGAATATTGCATCCCCGGGTTAGCACCCATTAATGCACCTATCAATATTAATCCAGTACCCCCGGGTTATCACCCATTAGTGCGCCTAACAATAATCATCTTTGTACCCCCGGGTTATCATCCATTAGTACACTTATCAATAGAGTTTCTGCACCCCCGAGTTATCACTCATTAGTGCTCTTAACTATAAGGTTCTTGCACCCTCGGGTTATCACCCATTAGTGCTCTTAACAATAATATCACATAATAGGAATACACACATCCTATTATAAATTATAGGTATTTCTCCACCCTACATATATACTCTTCATATGTATTTTAACCTCATCACTTACGTATAGTATAAATATTTAGATTATTATCTCTCTCGTAATCCCCAAGGTACATTCTCTTTATACTGAAATAATTAAAGTATTTATTCTCACATACTTTCTCGAAATTCCATCTTATTTAAATTTACTATCTGGCAGTTTTTCTCACTCCAATAAACCGACAAACTCAAAATTAAACTTTGAGAAAATTCCCAAAAATTCCCTCTGTTGCTCGAACCAGAAGGGTTGTGGTTTGAACGACTTCTACGTGTCGCTCGAGAGACTTCACGTGAGATGCCATCTCGCTCGAACGACTTCGTGCGAGATCTCCATCTCGTTTGAACCACTTCGCGCGAGATTGCACTGTTCGTCTTCTTCACCAAAACTTCAACGTTTTTCACCATTTTTTAACCTAAAAACCTCTAATATTCAATTCCAAACAACTCATCATCAATACCCATCAACCCCTAACGGGTTATAGATCATTTCTATCATCCTAGGATCCTTAATTCGTCATTAATCATCATAATTATATAAATCCCCAAATTAATTCACATGAACCCTAGTTTTCCAAATTCCAATTCAAGAACCTAATCAACCCAGATTCGTTCATCAATATATAATCCAATTCCATGATTAATACTCTACATACATGAATGAATTCCAACCACTAATTAAACCAATCCTTAATCATAATTTAAATCTCCAATTTTCACCCAATTAACATATAAATCATGATTAATTCCACCTAGACTAACATGAGCATGATTATTTCTAAAAGAAAGCAAGTAATAAACACTTGCCTCGAATATTACGGTCTGATCCGTTGGTGATGTTGGTATATACGTGTTCCTCTCTTCGCGATCTGCGCGTTGGTGGTCACGGTTGTGCAAGGTGATGCCGAATGAGCCTTCTCTCTTGGAAATTGGTTCTCCCTCACACCCTCCATGGACGTTCTTGATTTGTATAACCTATTAACCCTAATGGACTTTCCTAGGCTAATATAATTACTCTTAATTTTCGTCCATTAATTTAGCCCAAAAATACAATTTACCATAATGCCCTCTCGGGGTGCCGGTTAGGCCTAAAATCGCCCCGGGACCCAAACTAAACACCTGAGTATACTATTTTGACTATCTCGACCCTCCCGAACTCAATGGCGCACTTGAAATGACCATATGAGTTAATATAAATAATTTCTCTTTTTATTCCATTCAATTAGTCCCGGCACGACTCACACGCGTGTCAGACTTAAATTACCAAACTGTCGTATTTCTCACTTCCGACAATTTATCAATTATCATAAATCCATATTACATATCACACAGTAATATTTAATAGTTCACAATAATAAGTATTAACCCTTGGCACGTTAGTTAATAATTATTTTAATCCGGATTAATAACAAATTAATTTCCCATATTTTAATTTAATTAATCCTACAACAATAATTAATCGCATATTTATTCCCATAATAATAATTAATCACATAATTATTTAAATCATCAAAAATACGGGGTGTTACACTTTACTTTCTTCTTTTTTGATTATTTTCTTGAATTTCTGTATTGTGATATTTTATGTACTCACATTAAGCATCATGGATCAAGATCTTTGGGTTCATCTTGGGTTTGTACCCGGTTCAACCCCCGCACAGTCTATTCATGTTTTAGTAAACTTGTTTCTCTAGGGGTAGGTTCAATCAAGGTTAAAGACTTGTATTCAGAGGAGGAGAAGGAATTGATAATTGAATTAAGAGTTCCATCGTCAACATTTGGGGGCCATCACATAATGTCCTCTCCCTCTAAATGTTCTTACAGAGACCATTTACCTTAAGAACTAATCCGCACTAAAGATCATACCCTCCTGGTCCCATATCCCCACACTATCAAATCATCTTCCCTAACCATTCAGCGACTAAGAAACATGTTCATTACAATACATGTTCCCTTTGGCTTGTGCTTTATTAATACAATCAAACTCGACTTCAGCCTCAAAATGAGTTTATACAAAAATTAG
The DNA here is from genome assembly GCA_949130495.1 of Sambucus nigra. Classification (NCBI taxonomy): domain Eukaryota; kingdom Viridiplantae; phylum Streptophyta; class Magnoliopsida; order Dipsacales; family Adoxaceae; genus Sambucus; species Sambucus nigra. Next base: position 288,079,955 of record OX422223.1, read on the forward strand.
AAGCGGCTTTATCTAAACATCATCAAAAAGCGTCAGAATCAAACTTCGCGAGTTTATAATTTGTTGGCACCGAACCAAATCATTTTCGATAAACCCCAGGTATGTATGTGTATGGTTTCTGCCAAACCTTAGACCCTGTTTGCAGAGTTTTATTTTGGAGAGAAAAGAAATGAAAGGAAGGGAAAGTGTATTTTCTTTCCTTCGTTTTGGAGTCTAAATACGAAAGAAAGTATTTTTCTCTTGTTTCAAAGTTTAAAAGGGGAGAAAGAAAAGAAAAAAATTTTAAAAACTTTCCCTTCTTTTCTCTGCAAAACTTTCTTTCCAAATTGAAAAGAAATGGATAGAAATGAAAGATTTTTAATGAATTTTACCTTGTTTTCCTTAAAAATTAATTTTCCTCCCAAACTCCCAAACACAAAAAAGAAAGTTGTTCTCTTCTCTTCTTTTCTTTTCTCTTCTAATAAAATTTTCCTTTCCTTTATTTTCTCTCCAAAACTCCCAAATGAGCCCTTATTCAGGTCGAGTCTCGATCGTGATTTTTAAGTTAAACCCACCCTTAGATCAATCCTTTAAGCGTGTAAGTTGATCTTTCTTTGGGTAATCCAATTGATTTTTAGACGTCGATTGTTGAGTATATGCAGAGTTTCAACAGAAACCTGATTCTTTAAAATACTATGTTCTTTGTGATTTATGATATTCACAGGTATTTCATCATCAAACTTTTACTTCCAGGCATTTAAATGAAGATGAAGGTCCAGAATATTTCGAGTAGAGCCATACATAGTCGAGAGGCTAATTGGGGCTTGAAATGCCCTGGTCGAGTTTTATATAGCTGAGAGGTAGTTGGAATTTTAATTTTACCTAAGCCGAGATAAATTTAGACACATATAATTGCCTCAGTCAAGGATTGGCAAGAGTATTGGGTTTGTTCAGGTTGCTGAATTTGTCTGTTTGTTACAGAAGCTGAGACTAGTCATAATTGAACTACTACTGGCTGAGAGTGACTTTTAGTTGGTACTTCTACTTAATTCCAAGACCTTTTGCTTGTATTTCATACGTCCACGGTGTGATGGATGAAAGTAAGTGACATGATTATTGTGGTTAAGCATGTTACGTATGCAAGTTTTCTTTTTGACCTGATTACTCAATTTCACTTACGAATATGAGGTCGAACCTTAACCAATTTGTCTTCCATCCAACTCATCTTAAATTATCCGAACAAATTAATGAAATATTAATTTGTCCTTAAACGAGCCATACCAATTATTAATTTCTTCCAAGTAAAATTCAGATTATGCCACTCCCTTTATATACTTGTTTTACATCGTGCTTATATTTTTCATTAAAATGAGGGTGACATTCTTATCAATGCAACAATTAACTTCTTTTCAATCCAGTTTTTCTTTGATTAGCCAAACATGCAGTACATATCAATGCAAAGTTGTCCTTAAACTAACTTTATAAAATCAATTAACTAGTTAAACTATTCCAACCTACAATTATCCTAGACCAAATCCAAGTTCTACATTACGATGAGGGTGATACTGTTATCAATGTAATAATTATTTAGTTCTCAAACAAATCATTTTTTCTTAAATCAGCCAAACAAGTAATGAACATGCTCGTCCTCAAACTAATTTTTATAAAATTGGTTGAACTAATTAAAGTTTTTCCTTTTATGTTTATCCAGGATTGCATCAAATTTTTACATTTAATAAGAGGGTGACTTTGAATCAGAAAAGCATTTTTCTTGAGTTTTGGCTCATCACTTTTAAGTTATGATTTCTCGCTTTTACTAGGGGCATTTAAGCTGACCTTTTTGTTGTTAAAGTTTTTATTACCATTAACGAGATTGACGTAGACTTATCACGTGGTAAATAGTCTTTGTGGGTCTCTGCCTTGATCTTTTTAGATTAGGCATGTTTACCCTCATAGTTTCATCCTAAATATTAACCGAACTTTTGTTGGGTTCATCTTTTTTAGGATTCGACCCCCATATATGTAATAGTCTAAGAAATGCCTATGAGTTCAGATCCCAAAGCATTTCACTTTTTATGTCATGGACGAGGTTTAACATAAGAAGTAGATATAAGAAGCTTTTATTTACATCATATAAGGGGAAAATTGTATAGGAGGGAAAGTTGGATAGGATGGAAAGTTGTATTTGTATTCATCCACATGGGGAAAATTTACATCAAATAAGAAGCTCTTATTTGCATAATTTATATTCATTACCGGAGTTATCGTTTGATTCCCTTCTTTTAGCTTTTTACCTTCCTTTTATTATTTTTGTCTCGTGCGGGAGATCCCCCGCCTCTTCCTTTTCTCTTAACGCCATACGTTCTTATCCATGAATCTATTCAATCTACTTTTCTTGATCCTTGAGGCCATAACAATCATTGGTGTGATGGTTATGGTCTTTGTGAAATTTACAGTGCTTGTTTTGGTTTCTCTTAGTTGGTAGGGACTTTAGCTTTCTGGGCCATTTGAGCTTCTCAACATCCTTAATCTCATTCAGGATAAAAGCACTTTTGTTATAAGGGGCATGTAATTGGTGAACTTTTGATCCGACTTCTTACCCCTTGTCTTTGTCCTTACTTTGAGAAGATTTATCTGACCTATCTTCTTTGAGATCTCCCTTTTTTGGTTATCATCGCCTCCTCGACCGCCATGACCTTCCCAGCCTCAGCTAGAATTTCATTCATCATGGTAGGAGGGTCTTTAGAAGTTTCGGGTATAATTTTCTTGGTAGGAGTCCATTGATGAGAGTTGTCATTGTAACTTTTTCATCATAGTCAATAACTTCGAGTTTGTCTTTATTGAACTTGGAGATGAAGTCTCTGATACGTCATGAATATTTCATTTATTACCCGTTAACTTATGAATTTTTAACCCCCCCCCCCCCTCGGGTATCGTAATCTCTATAATTATGCTCATTAATCAGATAACCTCCGTTTTATGCGCTAACATGTTATTTGAGGTATTATTGAGTGTTTGTACGTGCTACGATTCTTTGTGTGAAGTTTTATCGTGTTTCGATATAGTTTCGTAAAAGTTCGCATGTTCAGGGGCATTTTTGTAATTTCACACTTTGAGATTTTGCTCTAAGTATTCACGAAAGTTGTAGCTCTCGGATCAAGCTTCACATGGCCATGAATGGTGCTCGAATCGGAGTCTGAACGAAGAAAACACGGGTCTTTAAATCGAAGAAAAATTTTAAGGAAATTTATTTATATTTTATTAATATACTAACAATTTAATTAATGCCCTCCGTGTCCCTTTCTCTTTTACCTAATCTTGCAGCAAACTTCAAATACAAATGGAAATTTTGGGTTTGCCCTCGGGTTTTGGTTTTTGCGAAATTGGAGCCTTGGGTCTGAAATTGGAGCATGATTTTTAACAACACACGCAAATGGGGTTCAGCTAGATACTTTATGGAGCTTGGGGTTCATGGTTTCGGCGATTAATAGAGGTGGTGGGTTTTGCCATTTTAATGGAGGTGAAGTTTTTTTAGCCATTTTTTGGAAATGAATCTTTGGTCTTAACTATGGCTACCATTGTTGGTCTCAGATTTCCACGCACATACACAATTATAGCAGCGAATTGGTGGTCTCGGCATAGAGCTTCAGCCATAGCAAGTCTTCTGAAACAATGTTAGGGCTTTCCTCGGCCAAGGTGGACTGTGCAGGAAGTGGGCCTTAGACGATTTCCATGGCAGCCGTTGTTGTTTTTGTTGGAATTAGATGGCTTGGGAGAAGATTGCAAACAACAAGTGGCGAATCCATTCGCTACGAGGCAGTGTTGAATTTTTCCAGCACCGAATCGATTCGCTATCTTGCAGTGCTCAAGTCTCCCATTTTTGAATCAATTCGGATAGTTTCTATCCTTTTTTTTACTATTTTTTTCTTTTTCTTTTGTTTGTTTAATTTAGGACTTATCCCCTAATTTCTTTTCTTTTTCTTTTTCTTTTATGCCTTTTTTGCAACTTACTATAAATACACCACTTGGTGTATTTTTGTAAGGAGGTGAGTTTTAGTTCATTTTCTCTTAGTTTAGGAGCTAGGATTAGTTTTATTTGGCTTTTTTGGAGTATTTTCCCTCTCCTACATTTTGTTGTGTATCACCAATTTAATGTAAGTTCCTTCTTCTTCCTTGTCTTCTTTTTTTATTTATGCTTTGTATTTTATTTCCATGCTTTTTATTTATTTCTTGCCTAGTTTAATTTGAGTAGATAATTTATTTCTTGTTTTAATTATTAATTAGTTATTTAATTAGATTATTCATGTTGTGTGAGTAGTTAAATAGGGTTTGGGTCGTGTGTCCGCCATTAATGGGTGTTGAGCTCCGAAAATTTAAGTTTTGGGTAAAATCACATTTAATTACAACCTCGCGTATTAAAATTAATTTATTATGCATTTAACTTTCTTTGTCATGCAACGTTAGTATTTATAACGATAACCCGATTTTAATCCACGTGAGATCATTTTGAAATAAATGTTTTATCTCGCAACTTTGAGTTAAATTTCTTGTTGCGTGATGTTTATGATCAACTAAAAATGCTCAGTTAAATAGTTTCGAACCAAAATCCTAATTATTAGTTGTTTAGCCCATGGTGGGATACGATCCCAGCTCTCGTTTTATTAATATTGTTTAGGGTTAACTTCTTTTATTTTTCTCTTTTTCACCATTTTCAACCTATCACCTTTTACATTTTTATTCTTGAAATAATAAATCGATTAAAATCTATACGACATTCCCTATGGATTCGATCCCTACTTGTCGCTACACTTCCATTAGTGTACCAAGTTATGGTATTTATTTTGTATAGGGCATAAACACCCAACAATGTGTTTTAAATATAAAGTTTATGCCTCATCAATCTCTGAGGATTTTCCCCTTCCTCTATTTGGCATTTAGGAGGTGGGTAACCCTACTTGCTAGTTTAAGGAGGAAGTATAAGTCATAAATGAAATTATCAGCATGTTCCTTGAAGCTTCTGATTTGCCCCTTGGTCAAGCTTGTGTACTATATGTGTTTTTCCCCTATAAGGGTACCAGAGAATGCTCGGCATATCATTTCATCTGGCATGGAATAAATATTGGTAATCGACTTATACATTTCTACATGATGAATGGGGTTTATGCTCTCATCATATCTTGGTGTTACCTCCGAGAGGTTTAAACTTAGCAAAAGTAGGATAGCTTGCAATTTTTGGGATGAATGGAGACCCTTCCATGTATCCACTTTCAAAGAGATTCTTACTCTTTATCTGGTTGTCCAACTTATTCTCAAGCCTTTGAATGGAACTTTTCCAATGCTTTATTCTTTCAGGGTACTTTTCCCTAGACCCTTATCTCCTCGATCCTCCTCGAATCCTATTAGTCAATGTATGAGATAGATCTCTAGGCCCTACCTAGGCCGACCCCCTCAAGATTGATGTTTTCCTATCCCCCTCGAAGAATTGTCTCATGTTACATTAACTTTGAGTTGCAGGTGGACCACGGCATTTGGGTCATAGACTATCAAAGGTTGATTGCTTTGTAAGCCTAGTGAAGGCACTATCCCTCTGTTGCGATGGATTATTCATCCAAATTATAGATATTGTTCTTGGAATAGAGAATATTTTGCCTGGTTGATAGGAATAGTCTCAACTTCTTGGTTGAGATTCAGCCTCAGGCGCTTCCTCATCTTTTGAGACACATTCATTTCTAGAATTCTTCTTCACTCCCCAATTCAGTCTAATGAGATCCTACTACATTTATGAGGCTTGTCCTCCATGGCCTGGTTTTCCTTAATGCATATAAAACTCTTGTATGGGGGTTTGCCACCCCTGTCCGCTGGAGTATAAGGGTTCGCTACCCCCTCTGATGGTCTTCCCACCAACGTCTAAGTTAGAGCCATCATCTGTGATGGAATTTTATAGATTTGTTATCATCACTTCCAATTTTTCGATAAGCTCTGCCATTTCTGACGGTGGTGCACTAATTGAAGCATACATCCCGTCAGGATGGTGGTAAATCCGATGATATTTTTCGACATGGGAGTGAACAATACACACAAAATTCTAGACAAGTGAGTGAACAATACATGCAAAATTCACAGATATGGGCTAAGGTTTCCACCCATGATTTCCATATCTATTAGACATAAAATTTGAGATGAATTAGTGATGATTTTAGGATCAAAATACCAAAAATATGATGGTGAATAGTGATTTTTACCCAGAATTGCAATTAAACTTTGAACAAGTTCATACGATACCCAGAAACTAAGTTGAAGATAAATGAGTGTAAACCCTTAACTCGGACCTTCAAACTATAGATACAAATCTGAGCTAACTCATATATGTGCCTATAACTAGGTTTTGAGCGAGTTACCCTTGAAAAACAACTGAGTTAATTGCCGACTCTCATAGACGGTGCCAAACTGATGTTACACGAAATTATAATAATTCAGATAAAAGAAGAAGAACTCGATAAGTCATTAACTAACCAGTTTACGGGTATGATGATAAATAGTAATGCGATAAATAAGTTTAGAAAAAAATATCATCACAAGGGATTTAAATTGATTCATTTAACTGGCCTACATCCACTATTAAGTATTTCGTTTCTCACTAATTATAGAATATTGTACAGGTTACACTTTATACTTTCTCTCTCTAATAGTATTTTATCAGATTTTTAGTACTATTTACAATCACATTACTTATTGAACAAGTTAGGAGGTAAAAACCTATTAATAGGTGGTTTGTGGTGTAATGTGCACCCAAATTCACATTAAGAATGTTGATATGAAATGCCTCTCCTGATTGCTGGCACATATCCTTCTAGAAGCTATATGAAATCTCTATTTATGCCTTACATGTGCATTGCAATCACATACACTCATCTGCGCGGGCTTGAAATGATCGAAATGCCCATTTTAGTGGATTATATGCATTCTTAGTTTCCTAATGTAAAATGGCTGACCCTGTGAGGCCAAGGGTATGAGGCCGACCCAGGATCAGTGTGAGGATGACCCTGAGTGAGTACGAGGCCAACTCTCTGATGTTAACCCCTAATTTAGGTCGAGGGGCCCAAAATGTCCAATATGTAGAGAATACCACTTCTTGGATCGTCAGTGAATGTTTAAAGAGGCATTTAGTAGGGGAACCCTGTTATTGAGTAAAAAATTGGGGTAACCCCTTGATTTCATTCGATAGTATCCGCACGGTATTGGTAATATCGACCATGTTGTTCTTAAGGTCTGACACTTCCCCTTGTATCCTGGCCTCTTTTTCTGTCTGGCCCGACATATGACTCTTTACCCAAGACATCTCGTCCAATATAGGTGTTTTGTGGTTTAATTTGGTACTTAGAATATGTGACTCTACACATATTATCCTCCCCCTTTTGTCATTCCCAAATGTATTAGATAGGGCACATGCTTCAATGTCATAAGGGTTACACGCGGACTGATTACTCGACATGCCTTCAATCGTTTCCTGTAATCTAATATCATATTTAGGACTATGATTTTAACATTATTTTTTTATAACGTGTGTATATATGATAACTAAATTCAAACTCATTAGAGTCAAAGCTAAATTGCCTGGAAATTTATTGGTTCCTTTATCCTGTCGAGCATGTAAGTACATATTGACCCGATTAAGGGCTTTACTTTTTTTTGCAGTCCCCTTGGTCCTTTCCACCTATTCAACCTTTAGTTCATCATTTGATTTTTCATTTAGTTTATGGACATCAACTTTTTTTGCCCTATTATGTCTATTTTCATCCTTCTGGACCATTTTTTCCTCGCGGGCCTTATTCTCCAAGAATTTGTTCCATTGGTCGACCGGCATTTCAATATTTTTGAGAACTCTGTCTTTCAACCTCAAAATATCATAATTTGATGAACCCTTTGGGAAAAAAATTCTTCTAAAGGTTCTTCCTCTAGGTTTTCATATGTTACCTACTCGGGAAAGAACCCTTGCCTTCGAACTGGATGGAAATATAAAACTTGAAGTGGCCCTTAAATGAGTGCTTTAGGTAAAACCAACTTATTCAATTATTTCCAATTTTATCTTCTTAAACCCTAAACATGCATCTAAATGATTTAATCCATTAAACAATTAAAGCATGTAATAAAAGAAATAATTTTAGAAAAAAAATGAAGGGTAAAAACCTTTTATTTCACTATAATTTTGTAAATCGCAACTTACATGGATTACAATGAAATACAGTGACACGCGAATACCTGCAGGTGTCAGTTGGTGTCGTTAGCAAAGGAACAACCGTAGCTACTTCTCAAGAACACACAGTCACACACAGCGAACCTCAAAAATTACAGTCCAATCTTCAGTAAGGAATACCCTCAAGCACTCCCAATGACCTCAGTCAACAATTTTCTTCTAGTGTATGTGTTCAAGATCACAAACCTTTGGAATTATGCAAATTGGATCTTGAATAAACTTTAGATGAAACTAAACAGAATGGGATTGTTAGAATTGTTCATCTCTGTGAAAAATGTATATGGTGAGTTGTTTTTATAACTGACTAAAACAGAGTCCAAGAAAACTGAATCACAAAATTCTAGGCGGTGCTCTCGTTCGAGCGACAAACGTTGTGTTTGAACGACGGGCGTTGTTGTCAGAACGAATTTAAGTGTCGTTTGAACGACAATAAACATTTTTCCTATTTAAATTTTGTCCTCGAATATTTTTAAATAATAATTTAGTTCAGATATAATAAATGCATTTTTCAAAACTTTAATTTTAATTCTAATTCCCATTAGTAAAAAAAACATTTAATTCATTCAATATTTAAACAAGATTCTAAAACCACATATTTCTTTGATTATTCATACCTGTGTGATCTTAGAACAAACAAAGTGTGAAATTGCAACCTGATTTCATTTGTTCTTCATCGCTTTTAATTGCAACTCTTTCAATCTTGAATCTTTGTAGACTTTGAATATTCTTGAATTAATAACTAGTCCGGGCTCAATTTATTTTGTCTGAAATTAAGCCAATTATAAACAAATTGACTAGATTAGAAATTTGTACTTACAAAACTCTTACAAAGTTGAGACCACACGATATCCTTTATGGCATGATTAAACTTCATTCAGTTATCTGATCTCCCGATGCCCATAGTTATCTTTTCGAGAGACAAAAAATGAACTTTAAAAATATGGCCGTCATTTTTTCTACTAGTGGGATTAACAAAATTGGAGAACTCAATGGGCTTTTTTATCATTTGTTTGGAATTACTTAGTAGCAGTAGGTTGGGATGTTGGATTTGTAGGGGTTTTTTAAGTTTAATAACTTGGAGATAAAGTGGTAGACTGAACCTGCGACGAAGTAGAGTATTGCTATCTTGTAGGTGATAAGAATTGAGGTGGGTGTAGGACGGGATTGATTTGTAGGTGTTCGATTATTTAGTTGATGATCTTCGTTCCTGTTCGACATTACCTATAATAAAAACAAAATTAAATACAAATGTAGGAAAGTCATATTTATGACTATATACATATATATGCATTTTCAACAACTTTTTAAACATGCTCGATATTTCTGATTTTCATCCAATCGGTATTAATTTTATGAAATTTTGTACGCGAACAATTGAGCAGGAGCGTATCTATGATTGACGTATAAAGGTCTATGACATGAACTCAAAATCCTTTATTCTTCAACTTAATTGTAATCTCACTTTTAATGTGCATATGTCACGACTCACGAGATGTCACAATCTGGGTGAATACCCTGTTTATAGAGTTGAATACAAAATGGATGAATATTTTTTCTTCCTTTTTCTAGTAGTGTCACTAACGTCAGTGCCTTTTGAGATTTTGAAGGAAAAATATATTCTCTACTCCTTCATCCCAGCATTCTGGTAAGGAAAACAAAATACGATCGAACAAGTACGCTTGTGAGAGGTCAACTACACGATTTGTAAGGTAATTAAAATGTTCAATTTTCACATTCCCATACATGTAAATTAAAGCTTCCTCTATATAACGTGCACTAATAAAAGATGTTTCACTGCGATCCAATTGCAAACTCTCGTACTCTTATTGAAAGTAATTATTATCGTGACTCATATTTATTTAGAAAATATATAGAATGAGGGTGTAAATATGAGTCCTGGAGGTAATAGCTCTAATTAATCCTATGATAATTATTGTTTTTCATCCAATCAATCATACACAACAAGTCCAATTTAAGTTCATTTTAATTAAATTAATCCTAAAATTACTATGTGTCCACCAAATGTGCAAGCCCTTCCACCAATTTGTGTTCACCCAAACAACAACCACATAAAGAAAGAATGAACACGAACAAAATAGTTAACTAAATAGATATATGCATTAATATCTATCCGAATAGTAACAACAATTCCAATTTAAATTCATTTTAATTAAATTAATCCTAAAATTACTATGTGTCTACCAAATGTGCAAGTCCTTCCACCAAATTGTGTTCACCCAAACAACAACCACATAAAGAAAGAATGAACACTGCCAAAACAGTTAAATAATAGATATATGGATTAATATCCATTCGAATAGTACCAACAATTCTAATTTAAGTTCATTTTAATTAAATTAATCCTAAAATTATAATGTGCCCACCAAATGTGCAAGCCCTTTTACCAATTTGTGTTTACCCAAGCAACAACCACATAAGGAAGGGGTGAACATGACCACAACAGTTCACCAAGAAGTTATAACTATATAAGACTGTGTTAGATAAAAGAAAAGATAAGTAAAATTATTTGAATAAAACAAGCACCTAGAATCTGTTGAACTCAATAATTGTTCTCTAATGGCATTCGCACATGGAACGAGAAGAAAACGTGTTAACTGATAACTCAATGTGAAATATTACCAAATTACTCTATTCTAAACATGTAATTTATGTGTACTATGTTACTCAAAACTTTCATTTAGGTAGAAAGTGTATTCGGTATATATATATACATATATGTGTTCTACATGTGCGCGTATGTGTACATATATGTGCGCGTGTGAGTATGTGTGTATGAGTGTGTATAACTATATGTATATATATATATATATATATATATATATATATGTGTGTGTGTGTGTGTGTGTGTGTGTGTGTGTGTGTGTGTGTGTGCGTGTATGTGCGTGTGTGTGTGCGATTGTGTAAAATTATATATGTGTGTTCATATGAGTATATGAGGGGCTTCATGTATATATAGAAATTCACAGGTTATACGAGAGCGCATATATATATATATATATATATATATATATATATATATATATATATATATATATATATATATATATGCGCGTGTGAATATGTGTACATATATGTGTATGTGTGTGTTTATATATGTATATATCTTTGAAATTATGTGTATATATATGCCCAATTTCAATATCAATTTTACATTTACAAAACCAAATTGGTCCAATTTTATGTATTTACCTAATTTCAATATCAATTTCACATTTACAACAAAATGGGTCCAAATTCATGTATATACCCAATTTTAGACTTACACAACATTATACCCAATTTCATATTTATACATAATTTCAATTTCATATTTACATAACAAAATGGGTCAAATTTTAAATTTGTACCCAATTTTTATAAACACTAAATTAATCACACACACACACACACACACACATATATATATATATATATATATATATATAGAGAGAGAGAGAGAGAGAGTAATACCATGAGTGTAGAGAGAGAGAGAGAGAGAGAGATAAACATCGGAGAGAGGGAGATGAGAGCTAGAGAAAGAGATAATCGTCAATAATAGTGAGAGAGTGAGCAGAGAACAAGAGAGAGATAAATGGTTCTGTGAAATGAAATAAAGACCGTGGGATTTTTATTTATACCCGATACTTGGTCACGGTTCCAAATCGTGACCCATTCTATAACCAATTATATTATCTCGGGTCCCAATTTATGGTCACAGTTCACAGTCATGACCCGTTGTGTCACCTTCACCTAGTCACAGTCCCAAATTGTGACCATTAGTCCGTGACAAATTCGAATTAAAATACTATCACGATTTGGGGTCAAGGTTCAAAATTGTGATCATGTTTCTCGGTGGTTTTTCATGGTTTGGTCACGGTCTTAAATCGTCACCCTCAACTTGATAAAATTAGCGTCAACATTACCGCCATATGGGTTACGATTGGGTCATGGACTGGAGTCGTGGCCATGGTGGTCACAATTTTTAACTGTGATCGTCGTCCTGTATAGGTCTTCCCTAGAATTGGTCATTGTTTTAGATGGTAACCCATATGGTCAAGGATTTGGACTGTGACCCACCTTCCGTGACCATTCTTGGCATATGGAGTGTGACTCCCCACCTATTTAAATAACGGGTGGCTAGTCCTCTATTGAAATAAAACAGGAATCTCAAGCTGGTTCATTCTTAGCATCACTGTCGAAAACCAAATTAATTACTAATAACCTATTAAGCCCGGTGTCAAATTTTTAAACTTATTAACTTGATTTAATAAAACTTTCCATAATACAACAAACCATTCCAAAATACAAATACACATTCACCACACGAATGAAATAAATGTTGAGTGATAGAATAAATAAATTAACCGAAAACTCGCGGTAAAAATCCCAATATAATAATCACACTTAACAGAAATAAAATAAGGCCTGCATAAATTAAAGACTTCCTAATAATAGGCAACATGCCCTGAGTAAATAACCGAATGAACTCCTATAAAAGGCAAGGGGAGATGCACCTAGTCGAGGCCTCCAGTCATCCACAACTGCTGCAGCATCGTCTGACCGGAAAGATAATCACGTCGGGTGTCCCTATGGCTAGGCACCTAAAAGGTTTTGAAAAGATTTTTGATACGGGCCAAAGCCCAAAATTTTTTGAAAATATTTTGCAAGTATTTAAAATTCAACGATGCAAATGCAGTATAATCATTCATATTTAAACTGGTGTCGCACTCATATGAGATAATCCTCACCCCTCATCTATAGTGCGCACCTAACGTGTATGTTTTAACACCCTAGTTATGCTACCCTGCCTAACTAGTTCCATCACTTACTTTAGCCCCGCATGCTAAATTCCTAGCCAAATTGTGCTACATGAATTTAACTCCTTTTATTCTCAATGAGCTATCACATAAGCTGTATCATTATAATTCTCAATTATAATATTATCATTAACCGATTCACCTAACTTTACTCTAGTTATAGTTTCAATGTTCGCACATTTGTTTAATTCACACATATAAATTCAACACGCTTATATACGTACATACATATCACATATTGTACACATACATATATATCACTTGATATATACGTATAACTTCATCCTTATAGCTGAGACCACGCGGATGCATTCTCTAGCATGCTATCAGCCTCCAGATACATCACGTACCACTCATTGGCCACCGGGTCGGAATTTCACCACCAAACCCAAAGTGTAAACACATAACTAGAGGCGGTCATAGACATACATCAGTAAGTCATAACAATACAACGTTCCCCCCACTAGACTCTAAACTCATATACCGTGGTCATGCAACAGTCCTATGACTTGGTAAATCTATCCAACACCTGCTGGTCCACGCCATGCTGGGCCACCCACTACACACAACCTCCAACGATCGCATCCATAAAGTAGGTATGTTTACATATATTAATCATACATATATATATATATATATATATATATATATATATAACCGGCTAAACGTGCATAAGTCACTTGTAACACTAGCCAATAATTCTCGAGTCTACCCCCGATTCTCGAATATTCAATCGTCACTTATTTGTAAAAACTTCATTAATATTATTATTATTCTGTACACTAAGCCATTCTACTTCAGCCTGTATCCAAACTCTATCCACTACACCAAAAACGCGATTTTATAAGTGTTTTAAACACTTACAAATCAAACAGTAACGGTTATAAACTGTTACAAAACAAGGAGTTATAACTTTTTTGTAACTTTTCAAAACACGTACAAATGAAAATTAGTAACGGTTCAAAGGGTGAATATTTTGGAAAATATGGATTATATAGTTAAGTCATTATAAGTGTTTATAATTGTTACTGTTTGAAATTTTATAAGTGTTTGAAATCGTTACTGTTTGATATTTTATAAGTGTCCAAATAATTTATTAGTGTTAATAATCGTTACTGTTTGGAACTTTATTAGTGTTTAGAACCGTTATTATTTGGCAATTTATTAGTGTTTAAAACCGTTACAAATATCGATATAAATTAAAAAAATCAATTGTTAGCGACGCCTCATCCAAAGAAATTCAATTATCCGAATAAAATCATCCCTAACTGATATAAATTATAGATGAAATGTTTGTTATCCTACTTCCAGAATACATATTACAATATACCCTAAATAAAATGCAATGCATACTCAATTTAACCCTAATCTGTGGACTAGAATTTAAGATTGTAAATGTGAGAGGACATTTAAATGTCAACAGAGTGCTCGCATAAATTGATGGTGCTGATTCAATGCTTAAATAGCCTTTTGTCCTTCTGTGGTCTCCTGACCTCAAATTAGGACACGATCAGGTTGGAAAATATCTTCAATTGCGATCCCTTTAGCGATGAACTCTAAGTTCGAGATAATCTGGAAGTTAATTCCTTTGCTGGATGTACAAATATGGGTACCTATAAAAAAGAAATGGGAAGTATAAAAATCAGAGAAAAAATCAAACTTAAAATCTATATATTCAATCAAAATATGTTTTACACCCCAACACAGTTAATTCCAAAAGCAGGTTCAGGTATATTAGCTAGAAGACCACTGACAATTTTCATTCTGAGTTCACTCTCAATAAACAGTTCATCAGCATTAAGTTACCCGAGTTCGCTCTCAATTGACATTTTTGTTAATAATATTCTTAATTATTTTTTCCCTAATATAAGCCTTAACTAAGGGAAATATCACAGCCAAGATGAAATAATGATATATGTGAAGATATAATATTTCGGTCTCAAAGTTGGACAAGTGTAATGTTCCCAGAGAAATGTTGAAACTCATTGTCGTTTAGTATTTCTCTTCGATTATATATTTTCTCCTGTGTAAACACTTAGTTGAAGCCTCAAATCATCATCTTTCAGGTTGTCTCCTTTGTCATGGCTCTCTCTTGCCATGTTTGGCGTTTGCACTCCCGTTCTACATCATTGCCTGGAATACATCATTTACTCATGAGTAAAAATACATATTGAACACACAAATTCAATTCATATACACACCTACAGTGCCACTCAATTCAAACCTACTATTGTGGCAGTTATTTCTTAGTTGGGACAGTAACATACTCATATGAGGCTCTAAAGATTATAAAAAAAACTTTATGCTGAGAGATGATAGTTATGCAGGTATATATGTGCATTTAATTGTAGTCCTGAGAGATGATAGTTATGCAGGTCTGCATACAAAACTCCTTCAAGCTTGTTGTCCCAGCGGAAAAGGTCCAAGAAAATAAAGAAAGCCCCTACCAAAAAGGCTGCTATAAATAGTTGAAAGAGAGTTGAAATACTATTTGCCCACTTGACAAAATTCTAGGCAGCAATCAAATAAAAATATATATAAATAATCAAAAGTTTCTATGAGCATTTCACTGGATAATAAAGAAGCATATACGGAAGTGTTACACAGCACAAGACATTCATATTTAGTGCCTATTGAAACATATAGCCATCTCCCCCAAAAAAGTAAACACAAAAACATAAGATTGGAATACCCTAAAATTGCACACTTTAAGAGCATAACCATATGGGTTTTCTTTGATGTGTGGGATTCACATAGTCAATTATCAAACAAACAAAAAAATCGTGGAATGAAAAACAACGAGGATGAAATTATTTTATCTCTACAAAGAACTATGAAACACAATTCAGTTTACAAGGAATCAAACTAGCAAACATCAAATTACAAGGTTAATACTGGAAGTAATACTAATGTGAAACTGCTTACACTCCAAGAAGGAATGGCGAAACCACTGCCTTGATAGTTTAATCAACACCCTACAAATGAAATTTAACAAATAATTACAAATAATATAACCTTAAATCGAACTTATAAACACTTAAAAGTGAAACTTTATACTACCATGGGAACTGAACAATAGAAACTACATGAATTCACAACTCACCCCATTGTGCAGCTTTTTCAGGAGTTTTAGTCAACCATCACGTATTTTTACATCCGGGGTAAACAAACTTTTCCATTGGTAAGGCGAAAGGGCATGCTTTCTTTTCCCTAAATCTCCATCAATATTTAAGTAAGCGGGATCATCCATCTCAATAGAAGGAGCCCCCACACTTTTAGAAGTAGAAGGCTGTGAGGATACTACCGATAATGAAGGGGTAATAACGTTGAACATCTTGTAATAAGCTGCTCCAAAAAATTTGAACGTTAAAAATCACATAAATGAATAAAGGCATGAAATCATTAAATCAATGCTCAAAATAAAAAATGGGTTCAAACTTTAAGGTGAATATATCATTATAGATCAACTCCTAACCTTGATATACTTTGTGTTTTCGGCTATGGGGATGTTTTCCAACTTCTAGTATATTGGCAAGATCATTAACCGAGTCTGAAGCTCTCTTAAATTGAATCTGATTTTCCTTCACAACCTCAGAGTCATCTCGAAAACCACCTCGAGCCTTAAAAGGAGCTACATATGTCTGATCCCCTGAGGTATCTTCCTTATTAACAACTTTCTTATCCACCACCTGTATTCCCGTCAAACCGGCAATAGAGATATCCACAGAACATCAAGTAGTCCTCAAGAATGTCCAGCAGCCTTGTCATCTGAATTACATAATATCAGCCCCTAAAATTAAATACAACTAAGGTACATCCACATTTTGCCTGCAATACCAAACTCATTAATGGGGGTGATTAGAAGCCAATGACAAAACACAAATAGTCGAAATATCTTTGATCAAAATTAAATAATTACCAGTATTTGTTACAAGATGATCCCCTGTCGTGTAAGGAGGGCCAGGTTCAGCACCTTGAAAAAGATAGGGGTGATTACAACATTTACGAAGCTTCATCATTATATTCAAAAGACGCTTGCGCTCTCCACCAGCATTTACAACCTCAAGATCTTTCTGCAATAAAGATTTATAGTACTGCTTCTGCCTTTGGGGCATGCCAACTTTTAAAACTATTTCCTTCTTAGGAGGCAATCCTTTTTCAACATATCTGACTTCAATCTTCGGAGAAGAAATGGGCGAAGGACCTAAACCATTCATCGAAATTTTTCGCTATTTAGACTTATTTAATGGAAATAATTTAGTTTCACTTTTACTATAAAATCCAAATAAGTGGGACTTACTGTTGATGTAAAAAACTAGATTGCTCTAATTATTCAATCACAGATAAATAAATAAGACAAAGATTTTTAAAGTGGTTCGGCTAGGAATAAAGCCTACGTCCACTGTTATGTTATTGCTGAGTGTTTGTGGAATTCTTGATTACAAGATCTCTCAAGAAATTCCGATCCCTTTCAATGGGATTGATACAAGGTATTTATAGCCTCAAGGCTGTACATGAAAGGTCCAATACATTAAATGATATACATATGAATGGGTAATACATTTAATGCAGCGTGTGCGTCAAGAACCTAATGAATAGTTGAGTAGTTGTCCGTCTGATAATTGATGACACGGCCGAGGTGCAGTTCGGACCGCCTTAGTTGCTCGTTGATCAAGAGTTCCTCGGAGTGCTTAGAGTATCTCGGGATGATGGAGTTCCTCGGATAGAGTTCCTCGGCATGATAGAGCTCCTCGGTGTATTCTCGTTGCTCGGTATTAACCATGGTTGTTCAGTAAATGATCTTCCTCGCTGTTATTGTGCCACGTAGATCGACACGTGTCTTCATACTATTCGTCCACATCAGCATATTAATTTTGGTATCAACAGAAGCCCCCAATGTTTCATATTTCGAACTTTGAGGAGTATGGGACATTCTTTCTCGGTATATGGTAATATTAAATGACCTTCCTGGGTTTTAGGAGCATTGTATTCAAATTTCCTTCTCATTTCGCAGTTTCCGCCTTTTTACAAGCGCTTCGATCTTCGTGCAACTTTTGTCTTTTTAGCCGCCGGAAGTTCGGTAGTTTCTTTTTATTAATCATTTCTTTCGCCGCTTCCCAATGCAAAGTATTTAAACTCCTTTGGTAACCATACCGTCGTCTACACTTTCCATTTTTCTGCATTCAAGTTTTCTATTCTCTTCCTCTCTCTTGTGTGTTCCGTTCGTTGTCAACATATCTCCTTTCTTTCTGTAAGATCTTCTTCTTTTCTTCTGCATCTCTTTTATTCAATATGGTTTATATTGTTGAATCTGCTGAAAAATTTCGTTCTGACTTTTCCATTCCTTCTTGGGTAACTCTAGAGGTTCTTTCTGAGCCTTTAGATTACTTTCGATTGGCTGAGGGACATTGGTTCCCCAGTCTTTTCATTGCTGAATGTGGTTTTTCTTTTCCCCCAAACCCATTATGTCTTGAGTTTTGTCAATATTTTGATCTTGTTCCTGCAAAAATAGCCCCCAATTCATGGAGAATAATTAACGGGGTGCACAAGTTAAATTTAACTCATGGGACTCGTATAGGGATCCCAGAAATCATGTACTGCTATAAATGGGCCGTTCTAGATAATATTTATTATTTGAAAACTAGGTATTTGAATAGGGCTCTTGTAGTTAATCTCCCTGACTCAAATAGGGATTATTTTGAGCATGGGTTGGTCATAAAAAATTGGCAACATGCGCCTTTATTTGGGAATGAAGTATACAACGGTCCCAGATGTCCCCCATATGGCAATGGGATAGGTTTATTTTTCGTTTTATTTTACTTATGAAATTATGCTTTCATCGTGTTTGACAAAATGTATAACTGATATTCTATTATGTATTTGTTTGCAGTTGATAGCAAAAGAAAAACTCCAAAAGAGTCAGAAGTGAATATCAAGCATTTGAAACTTCATTTGAAACTTATCTGGAATTTGCATAAGACCATTGCTGACGAGCATATTAGATCTGCTTCATATTTACTACAGTATAAGAGTTACACAACCTCTTATACTGCTCGCCCTGTTGAACCAGCTTCAACACCAGAAAGTTCGTCTTCAGATTCTCATATCCCCCTATCTCAGAGAATGGGCAAGAAAAGAGCTCCTCCTGCTCTATTTGGTAACACTTCTTCTGCTGTTGGAGCCCAGAAAGGCAAAATTGATGTCCCGGAGGGGACTAAAAAAGTAGATGCTGGTTCCTCCAAAATTGCCGAAAAGCCCCCAGTGGCCCCGAGCAAGAAAAGTGCTCCTGCTGATGTAATTGTCATCTCTCCGACCAAGACTTCTTCCTTGGTTGATGCTGCTGACCGTCCTTTGAAGAGATTGAGGAAATCATCCTCAGTTAATCTTGCTGGGACTGCATCTTCTCTACCAGCTGGTGGTAGTAGTGTTTCAAACATCCTTCTTCCGAGTTCTTCAACGAATTCAGTTATACCCGAGGTTCTCGGGGTTGATGAAAAAATTCCTAGGGATACACTGACGTCCCTAGCTACTCGCCATCTTTCTTCAGTGAATTTCTCATACCTTTGATCTTTCTCTCTTTTTCTTGAATGCTTGCATTTGTGTTGACTCTTATTGTTTTTCTTATCTTTCAGCTGGTGAACTGCTTCAATACCATCGTGAAGAAAGATCAAGTTATTAAAGCTTCCACTTCCTCGTCCGATGTTGACGATGCTTTGTTGGGTTTAACCCAATCTGTGAAGGAATCTCACCAACAGTACATTGAGGAGAAAACTGTTTGGGAGAAAAAATTGGCTGTGGCTGAGGCTGATAAGATGAAGATGGCTGAAACCTCCAAGAATTTGGAGGAGAAAATTAAAGATCTGGAAGTTAAACATCAGGAATCTGATGATAAATTGAAGAAGGCAGAAGAAGAAATATCTACTCTGCGAGATATTAAGGTTAAGAAAGAGGAACTGGAGGTGAAGCATTCCTCGGAGAAGTCGAGGAGAAAAGTTGCAATCAAGAAACATTTCAGTGTTGGTTGGGAGAAAGGAGAGCAACCGAGCTCCTCGTCCCAGCCTCCCGAGAAAGTCTTGGGGGACAAGGAAAAGGTGTGAAGTTGTTCGGCAGCCTTTCTGTATTTCCTTGTAATCGAACGATGTAACTTTTTGATGATCTAATAAAATATATCTTTGCTCATCTCTGTTGTTGATAACTTGTTTTTGTTGATTGTTGTCTTTTTCTTGTCATTAGTTTGTTGCTAGAATGGAATTGATCTCTTCTCATGATACCGAGCTGATGCAGCAATGCCATCAATATTATAAGGCTGGTCATACAGATCTTAGTACATCGGAAATTGTTGATATCCTTGGTCATGATGCTTCAGAGCAGGCTATTGAAGCTTATCAATACTTGAAAGCTTTACTCGACCGAGCAGTAGCCAACAATGTCGCTTACTATCAATTGATTGAAGAGCTTCATGGTTCCTTAAAGGATCTTCAAAATCAACATAACGAATCAATGGCTTTGTTACATGAAGATTATGAAAATAGATACCAGCAGCTCTCTTCAGAAACAGGCCACAAGAAAATCATTGCTGGGTATGACGTCAGGGAGAGGACCCTAAAAGGTGAAATTGAAGCCTGTAGACAAATCGCTGAGATCCTGGAGCAAGAAAATAACAATTTGCAGAAGAAATTAGCTCAGTATGAATCTGCTGCTTCATCCTCTACTGCATTAATACCAGTCACTGATGAAGGCTTCTCGTTCTTAGAAGTCGAAAATGCCAAACTGAGGCAAGAGCTGGAGGATTTAAGAAGATCTGCTATTTCTGGAACTGCTCGGGGACGAGGAAGGAGTTCTCGGGGACGAGGAAGAATCGTCGAGGAGCAAAGTTCTCCAGTTGCTTCTCGGAGCCGATCAAGAGTTCTTAGCCGTAGTGTTGAAGAATCTCGCACCCAATCTACTCTGGAAACTCAAGCATTCCAACTGAATGTTAAGGATCGTGCTCTGTCTGATTTGTCTAAGAAAAATTTATCTTTAGAGGATCAACTGGCTGCGATGAAGTCTGCTCTGAATAATAAAGATGCTCTTATCAAGAACTTTCTCGAGCAAGTAGATAGATTAACTTTCCAATTCCATAAACAGCCTCGGGAGTTCTGGAATGCAGACTATAATGAAGCTCTTTATCATTTGGATGCTCGCATTGAAAATGCTAACAACGAAGGTTATAAGCAGGGATGGTTGAACGCCCTGGGTGTATTAAAATTGGAACGAGGTCATTATTTATGGGATTATCATACTCCTGGATTGCTAGACTTGCCTGTTCCTCCTTATAAATTGGATATGGCATGGATTCCTGCTCGTTCCATTCCTCGGAGTTTGATCTCTAAATATCTTGGTGATTATAGCCTTCATTCTCAAGTTGAAGTATCTCGTCCTGAGCACCTGTTGGACACTCCTACAGTAATGAATGTCAGAATGTTGAAGGACATGAACTTTATTAATTCTCCTCTTTGTCTAGAGGATGCTCCTGCTGGCGAGGAACCTGTCTCAAAAGATAAAGGAAAGAAACCAATAGAGTAGGAATCTTTAATGTAATAGTTAGCACATACATGTAACATGTAATACATTTTTATCATAATGAAAGAATTTCATTTTCTGTTCTGCCAATAGCTATTTTTCTGTTTGCAAATTATATGGTTCATCAACCAACTTAGAATTTATAACAAGCATAAATTGTTCAAAATTGTTTCCAACCAACCAAGGTGGATAAATAATGTTTGTCGACCAACCACAGTTGATGGGTTTCTATCCCCGACCAGCCATACTTGGTTCAATTTTCAAATATAAACATGTATCCGACCAACTAAGGTCAATACTTTTGTCCTCGTCGACCAACTACAGTTAGTGGGTTTTTATCCCCGACCAACCATACTTGGTACAGTTTGGAATATTTTGTTCTTCAAAGAACTTTTTGTAATAATGTTACCTCCCGACCAACATAAGCTGTAATGCGAGAGTATATAAAGTCTTACCAACCGTAGTTGATCATGCTGGTCTACACCTCCTAATCAAAGGAGTAGTAGGGTTCTTTCGAACTTTTTGGCTCCTTGGAGCATGTCCTCCTAACCAAAGGAGGTTGGCTACTTATAGCACTTTTGCTCCGTAGAGCGCTCCGTAGAGCTTATCCTCCTAACCAAAGGAGGTTGGCTACTTATAGCACTTTTGCTCCGTAGAGCGCTCCGTAGAGCTTATCCTCCTAACCAAAGGAGGTTGGCTACTTATAGCACTTTTGCTCCGTAGAGCGCTCCGTAGAGCTTATCCTCCTGACCAAAGGAGGTTGGCTACTTATAGCACTTTTGCTCCGTAGAGCGCTCCGTAGAGCTTGGCTCCGTAGAGCAGTCTTCTTCTGTAGAGCATGGTAGTGTTCAACACTAGTATTCCCCGAAAAACTTTCAACAGAAAGAAAATGGTGAACCATCCTCGTTTTATTCATAATGAAGGAAATACTTTACATTTTACATTACTGATAATACTTTCGCAGGTGTTCGGCATTCCATGCATTCTGAAATTCTTCTCCTTCTAGAGTTGCTATTCTGTAGGTACCAGGTCGAACAACCTCTGTAACTCGGTAAGGTCCATGCCAGTTTGCTTCCAGTTTATTCTGTTTCTGAATGACTTTCTTCAGCACATAATCACCCTCCTTCAAATCGCATTTCTTCACTCTTTTGTTGTAGAACAGAGCTGTTCGTTGTTGATAAGCAGCATTCCTAATGGCTGCCTCTTCTCTTACTTCTTCGAGCATATCCAAATCCATTCTTCTCATCAAGTCACTGATCGGAGAGTTGAAATTCAGCACTCTATGCGTTGGGAGACCCAACTCGGCCGGTATCACAGCCTCACTTCCAAATGCTAACATATATGGTGATTCTCCAGTTGCTGCTCGGGGAGTTGTTCGGTATGCCCATAATACTGATTGGAGTTCATTAATCCAATTTGCTTTAGCTTCACTTAGCCTCTTTTTTAACCCGTTTAGTAATGTTCTGTTCGTCACTTCAGTCTGTCCATTGCTTTGGGGATGGCCTGGTGCTGAATGAAACTTTAAAACGTTCGACTGATGACAATAGGCAGCAAATTCTTCATTATCAAATTGTGTTCCATGATCTGTGATGAAAGCATGAGGGAGACCATATCGACAAATGATATTCTTCCATACAAACTGGTATACCTTCTCGTACGTCATATTGATAAGAGGCTCAGCTTCCACCCACTTAGTAAAATAGTCCACTGCAACTACGAGATACTTGAATCTTCCTCGGGTGGTCGGCAGTGGTCCAACCAAATCAATTCCCCACATGGCAAATGGCCAAGGGGAAGTTATTGGTGTTAGTAATGCTTGTGGAGTTCGTCGGATGGAGGAAAAACGTTGGCACTTGTCACATTTCTTAGCATAGGCTATACAATCAGCCCTCATTGTCGGCCAGTAATATCCCTGTGTCATCACTCTTTGTAAAAGTGTTCGACCTGCTACATGAGCTCCACAAGATCCTTCATGGATTTCTTCAATCAATTCTTTCACCTCGGTGGGATGTACACATCTCTGCAAACCTGCCATAATTCCTCGTCTATACAAAATACCATTAGTTAATACATACCGAGCAGCTTTATACTTCAGTTTCTTGGCAGCGAGTTTGTCCTCCGGCAATTCGCCCTCTTCAACATATTTCCTGATTGGATCCATCCAAGATGGTCCTAAATCAAGAGTAATCACATTCGTTGTCAGACCTTCATCTATGCTCCGACCTTCTAATACTTCAATCGGTATGGTTCTTCGCATCTCGGTACGAGTAGCTGATGTTAGTCGGGCCAGTGCGTCTGCTTGTACATTCTCCATCCTCGGTATTCTCACCAATTGAATGGCATCAAATTCTGTCAACAATTTCATCACCTTTGCATGATATTTGATCATTAAGTCTCCTTTAACCGCATATATTCCCATCATCTGATTCACAATTAATTGAGAATCACTGAATACTATCACTTGTTGTGCTTCCATAGTTTTTGCTAGGCTAAGACCTGCTATCATGGCCTCATACTCCGCTTCATTATTAGAGGCTTTGAATTGGAATCGCAAAGCATATTCCATATCAATCTCGTCTGGAGTGATCAAAACAATTCCTGCTCCACAACCAGCTGTGCAGGATGATCCGTCTACATATAATCTCCATGTAGGTATTTCTTCTTCAAATTTCTTATCTATCAGAGTTCCTCGATAAAATATCTGCTGTTTTCTTCCATCATCCCCCGGTATATTTCGCTCCTCGTCAGTCATCTGCTCGTACCCTTTTACCAACCGTGGTTGGTCTGAGTTTGTATCGTCCACAGGTAGATCAGCAGATGTTTCTGTTGATCCTGTATCGTCCACAGGTAGGTCAGCAGGCACCTTTTGCTCCTCGGGGGTATCAGGGTATGTGAATTCTGCTATAAAATCTGCTACAGCTTGCCCCTTGAATGATGATCTGGGCTCATACACAATATCATATTCACCAAGTTCTACTGCCCAGTACATCAGTCTCCCTGATTTTTCTGGCTTATGGAGGGCTTGTCTCAATGGCATATCAGTATAAACGATGATGGTATGGGCTTGGAAATATGGCCTCATTCTTCTACTTGCCTCAATTAGCGCCAATGCCAATTTTTCTAGCTTTGGGTACCTGATTTCTGCACCTCGGAAAGCCTTACTTGTGTAATAAATTGGCTTCTGGACTCCATTCTCCAATCTGATCAACGCTGAACTGACTACGTTCTCTGATACTGCCAAATACAAATACAACTTTTCTCCTGTTATTGGCCTGGACAACAGTGGAGGTGCTCCCAAGTATTTCTTCAAGTCTTGAAAAGCTTTTTCACATTCCTCATTCCATTCAAAGGTTTTTCGAAGTGTTTTGAAGAATGGTATGCATTTATCAGTTGCTCGAGATACAAATCTGTTGAGCGCTGCAACTCGTCCGGTAAGACTCTGCACTTCTTTCTTCGTCGTCGGAGATCGCAGCCCTAGAAGAGCTTTGATCTTATCTGGATTTGCCTCAATACCTCGCTGATTGACGATGTATCCGAGGAACATTCCTTCTCGTACTCCAAAGGTGCACTTCGTCGGGTTAAGCTTCATTTGGTATTTATCCAATTGATCAAAAGTTTGACTCAAGTCAACCAAATGATCAGCAGCTTTCTTGCTTTTAGTGAGCATGTCATCGACATAGACCTCCATGTTGCGGCTGATTTGTTCGGTAAAAACCTTGTTCATCAACCGCTGATATGTTGCACCTGCATTTTTTAAACCAAAAGGCATAACATTATAACAATAAGTTCCCCTAGGGGTAATAAAAGAAGTACTTTCCCTGTCTTCAGGTTTCATTTTGATCTGATTGTAGCCGGAGTAAGCGTCCATGAAGCTGAGTAGCTCGTGTCCCGAGGTAGCATCCACCAGTTGATCAATTCTGGGCAATGGAAAATGATCCTTGGGGCATGCTTTATTGAGATCGGTGAAATCGACACACATTCTCCATTTGTTGTTTTTCTTCTTTACCATCACCACATTAGCCAACCAATCTGGATATTTTACATCTTCAATGAATTGGGCTTTCTGGAGTTTCTCGACTTCCTCCTGTATGGCCTGGTTCTTCTCGGGACTAAACACCCTTCTTCTCTGCTTTACAGGTTTAATCTCCTTATTCACATTGAGTTCATGACATAAGAAGTTTGGATCTATTCCTGGCATGTCTTCATGACTCCAAGCAAAAGTATTTTTCCTATTCTTCAAGAAAGTTATCAACTCCTCTTTTATTGACATATCCAACGATGAACCTATCTGGGTTATTCGTTCAGGATGTTCGTCGTCCAGAATAACATTTTCTGTAGATTCTACCACTTGCCCTTTCACAAGTTGGGACTCATCCCTGGGATCAAGAGTTTCAATTTCTGTACCTTCCTCCACCTGGTAAGTAGTAGTCTTTTTCATCGATCCTTCTAGTTCTTCTTGTTCGGCCGACGAATAATAGCATTCCCGAGCTACTTTTTGATCACCTTTCACCACTCCAACTCCAAAATTTGTTGGGAATTTCAAACATTGATGTACTGTAGAAGGAACGGCTTCGAACTTCTTCAATCCAACTCTTCCCATGATGATGTTGTAGGCTGATTGCACATTCTTATCCATCACAAAGAATCGTATTCTTTCTGTTCGACAAACAGGCCAGGTTCCAATGAATATATCCAACTTGATCGTCCCAAGTGGAAAAACTTTCTCGCCAGCAAAACCCAGAAGGGGTCTGTGATAAGGTTCCAATTGAGATAATTTCAAATTCAGGCTATCAAAACATGAATAGTATATGATGTCTGCCGAACTACCATTGTCTACCAACACCCTTGAAATGATCACGTCCTTCATTCTCATTTTGATCACCAAAGGATCATCATGAGGGTAAAGAACACCTGCCAGGTCGTTTTTTGAAAAACCAATTACTAGCTTCTCTTTGTTTACCTTCCTCGGACGATCATCCTCGGCCAGGTTTATTCGCTGAATATATGAGCAAGCTTGAGCCTCTCCGAGATAAGCTTTTCTTTCTGCAGTAAGGTCTCCTCCTCCTGCATTTCCCCCTGTAATAACGTTACAATGAAATGATCCAAAACGTATGGAAAATACCTCTCGTTCAGGTTTTCTTGGCTTCTTGGGAAGATCGGGGTCATCATCTGGATCCTCTTCATGGTCCCTCCTCTTTTTCTCCTCTGCACGACGAGGAGATCTAGATCTCTTTCTAATTCTGTCCTCATTTGTCCTCTCACCTCTGCGATCTACATACTTTGATAATTTTCCTCTTCGAATGAGTGTTTCAATCTCGTTCTGAAGGGCTATACAATTTTTGGTCATATGGCCATGATCTTTGTGAAACTCGCAATATTTGGTCTTATTCCTCATGTCTGGATCTGTCTTCAGTTTCTCTGGCCATTTGATTTCCTCGTTATTCCTGATCTCTTCTAAAACATGATTAATACCCATTTTCAATGGAGTATAATTATCATACTTCTTTAGGGCTTCCAACTTTATCCTGTTATTCCTGAAATGTTTGTCACCACCATTACCTTTCTGATCTTTCTTCTTAGAGTTGTCGACCTCCACTTTAACTTCTTTATCCATATTCTTCTTCGCAGTCATAGCCTCCTCGGCATTCATGATTTTGGCCGCCTTTGCCATCAATTCCGACATATTTTTAGGCGGATCTTTAGCCAGAGTATAGTACAGCTTGTTAGGCAGCAAACCACTCATCAAAGCAGTGATTGCTGTCTTTTCTTCATAATCTATGACCTCTAACTTTTCGTTATTGAAACGAGTTATGTAATCTCTAGTACTTTCACCTGATTTCTGTCTAACACTTAGCAAGTGTGCTACTCGCTTTACCGGCTTTGCTCCAAAACAAAAATTACCAATAAACAGCTCGGCTAACTGAACAAAAGTTGAAATCTTACCCCGAGGAAGATTATTGTACCATATCTGTGCAGATCCGGTAAGAGTTCCCGAGAATGCTCTACACCTCATCTCGTCGGGGACAGCATAGATATCTGCAGCAGCTTGGTACTGTTCTATATGAAGTACGGGATCTGTCTTTCCATCGTACTTGGGGGTCACTACAGGTGCTTTGAATTTCGACGGTGTGGGGAAATCCACAATGGCTTGCACAAAAGGTGTCCCTTGAACAAAAGTTCTCTGTAAGGGGTTCCTCGCCTTAGCCATTTCTCCCAGTCTATCCTCCAATCGTTGAATGGAACCTTTCCATGCTTCATTCCCTTCCTCGGGCCGCTTAGTCCGAGCAACTGATTGCTCTGACGTAGCTTCCTGAGATTTATCTCGACGAGTAATTGGTCGTGATTGTGCAGATCCTTCTCTCAAACCTGGTGGTGGTCGAAAACTTCCTGATGGAGCTCTAGGTGGACTCATGTTCCTCCTTGGTCCTAACCGACTGAAAGGAGACACCCTGCTTAATCTTTCTAAAGCGCTAGTTCTCTCCGGAGAAAGAGAGATATGTTGATCTGTATCCGTAGCCCGTATTGATGAAGTTCGCCCAGGTTGATAAGAAGAATCATTGGATTCCCCATTGCGATATGACCCAATACGTCTGGATCGTGATTGCCCATGATCAGTCCTTTGCCCTGAATGAGTAGGTACACCGCCTTGAAGAGTTTGAAGGAGTTGCCTCATAGATTCTTGCATGGAAGTTTGTCCCTGAGCCAGATTCATCATAATTCCGGCCAGATCTGGAGATGCAGATGGATTTGGAAGATTTCCAGTATTTCCAGCATTTCGATTACTGGATTCTGGATTATCTGCCATTGGTGATAAATGATTTTTATGAAAAACGATAACAACAGTCGTTTCCCACAGACGGCGCCAATCTGTTGATGTAAAAAACTAGATTGCTCTAATTATTCAATCACAGATAAATAAATAAGACAAAGATTTTTAAAGTGGTTCGGCTAGGAATAAAGCCTACGTCCACTGTTATGTTATTGCTGAGTGTTTGTGGAATTCTTGATTACAAGATCTCTCAAGAAATTCCGATCCCTTTCAATGGGATTGATACAAGGTATTTATAGCCTCAAGGCTGTACATGAAAGGTCCAATACATTAAATGATATACATATGAATGGGTAATACATTTAATGCAGCGTGTGCGTCAAGAACCTAATGAATAGTTGAGTAGTTGTCCGTCTGATAATTGATGACACGGCCGAGGTGCAGTTCGGACCGCCTTAGTTGCTCGTTGATCAAGAGTTCCTCGGAGTGCTTAGAGTATCTCGGGATGATGGAGTTCCTCGGATAGAGTTCCTCGGCATGATAGAGCTCCTCGGTGTATTCTCGTTGCTCGGTATTAACCATGGTTGTTCAGTAAATGATCTTCCTCGCTGTTATTGTGCCACGTAGATCGACACGTGTCTTCATACTATTCGTCCACATCAGCATATTAATTTTGGTATCAACACTTACCATCTAAAAATAATATTTTATAAACTTTTTTAGAAGTTAACATGGTAATAAGATAAGGGAGGACAAAAAATAATATAATTGAACTAACATGGAATTAGAGTGTATAACTACAAAAGAATATACACTTTACTTTATATACGTCTCCAAAACCTTCTCAAACTATACATGCAAATATCCAACATTATAAATATAGGATAAATTGCAATTACTTGTTAATTATTTTAATATTTGTAACAATTATATGATAAAATCACCGAGACTCACTTTAAGAGTGAATCTTCAAATTTAAACTCTATATAAAAAAACTATTCCCTCTCTACCCTATGATTTATCCTAGCCCATTTGAGGAAGAGGATGAACAACATACGAAGAAATTTTTATATAATTTATTAGGTCCACGTCCAACATCAATATCAGCACCGGAAGTCCATTGGCAATGGTACAACTTAGTAATAGCTGAAAAAAATACACAAGTGGATTTGAATTTGTTTCTGGTATGAGAGAGGAGAGAGATAAAGGGCGTAAACATCCTTTTGAATGCTTTTGTTCACTGTATGTAGCCACTGCTAAAGTTAGTCAAGTCTGCAATGTAAAAAGTGGGAACCAATGGTAGTTACATTATTTTATGAAATTAAAGGGGTCAATTCAAGTTTGCAAAACATGTGTGCGTGTCTATACCATAGATGGAGAGGGGAATGTAAATAGTGGGGCACATGAGAAGCGCCAAAGGCGCAGGCCTCCCGCAAGTATCACTTTCTCTTCAAACATAAACAGAGCAGTGAACTGTGTCCACTCGAGTTATGCCGCGTGAATGTAATAATATTTAAAGAGGTAATCAAGTTTCTTGGTCTAGTGGTATAAAGTTGTCACAAGAATAGTATTGGGAGGGGATAGAATTTGGTCCCACTTCAATTCTCGACACTCTTAAAATAATGTTTGGTCAACAAAAGCCACGAATCGCAAACGAGAATGAAACGAGATGCACTTAAAAGTGACCCGAACACCTACCAAAAAAAATATTTAAAACGTGAAGGATACTGAGAAAGGTTGAGAGTGGATTTATGTAATCGACAACTCAATAATAATGCACACAGAGCCATAGAAAACAGAGTGACGAGACTTGAGATATCACGTAAACACTGACTCACTCCCAATCTCTTAACTACTGCACGCCCACGATAGTTGCTTCCGAATTTATAGGGTCCTATTAACATTCATTAACACCTTCTAAATAGTGTACACCCTAATTCCTGTATGTACCTCGCATTGCCGAAAGATAAAATTTTATCGCATTATGCATTTTGACCAAAATTATAATTTTTTAGTTTCAAATCTGAAACCATTCATCGAAAGTTTTCGCTGAACTAACGATCTCTCGCAGTAGAAAGTTCAATAGTGACCAGAGCTCATGAAGGTTGTTCTGCACATTGATATAGGTACCAAGAATATTAAGGCCTACATGAAAGCAATATAATATTCAAGGAAGCAACAACTTTGGCATTAGAAAAAGATAAAGAGGAAAAGAAAGAGAACACTAATGAACCTCCAAGAAATGTATCGGGTAAAGCATAATATAAAGAAAAAAACACCCATTATAAATCTCATTTTAATGGGAAGCTGCAGCAAGGGTAGAGGTGTGGAGGGTGTAGAATATAGAATAATCTCATAAGAGTTCATCAAAACTGGGAATAGATGATAAATAGAAGAGGATATAGATTAGTTACTCAGATGCATGTCTCACATTACTTTTTAGGGGGTAAAAATCATGAACAAGTAAAGGGGAAAAAAGATGTACCTGAAGTGGTGTTCCTGTGATAAGAAGGCGGTAATTAGTATTATAAATTCGCATTGCTTTCGACAAAAGTGAATTCTCATTCTTGATTCAATGAGCTTCATCAATTATAATATAACACCAACAAAAGCGACGCAATGTTATCTTCTCTTTGGGGACAAGTTATTCCTCTAAACTCGTGTAAATAACCAAGTAAGAAAATGGTTTACAATGTTTTGCCAAGCCCCTAAACAACAAGAATAATATTAATCCATCATTTTTAGATTGATTGATCACCGCTAAGATGATTGAAGTGATATGAATTAACAAGGTATCAACAGTCGCAGTTTCTAAACATACCATTTCATCATCAAGAATTCCATTTATACCATTCTCATACAGTCCTATCAGCAAGAATAACAAAAATTGCTTCCACTGCTCCAGCTGCTCCAAGGAGATGACCACTAGCACCCTGCAGAATAAATAGTATACTGCTCAAGTCAATTTTAGATGATGTATTAGATCATTATAATTCTGTGTAAAGCAATCCAGAAGCCTTTACCTTTCAGTTGCCAGCCTAGAACTCTAATACATGCATACAACAAATAGAACCATTAGATTCCCATCAATCAAGTCTTCCTACTATTCGCTAACTCTTCAAACCTCTTCCCTCCTCCTTTATCCGGCCTTGGGACTAGCAATGCAAAATATATATTTCCATTGGCGGAGTTAAAAAAAGTTTTAGCTAATAAAGAAGAAAATTAGTTAAAGATCAAAACATACGCATAACATAATAACAAAAAAGACATACAATCCATTATGGAAAGTTCCTAACAAAAATATAAGACAACAACACTTAGCATAAACCATTAAAATCCATAATTACAAAGTCCAAATCAAAAAAATAAAATTTGGAAATCATTAAACACGCTTGACAAGTGCTTTAGGCCAAACAACTCAGCTCCCAGTACCAACGTCTCTCAAATCCTCAGCTCCGCCCTGTTGGCCCAAGTAAAGACTAGCATTGAGGTCAAATATCGTGTCTAGTATCACTACTACCTCTTTCTCATAATCAACGGTGTGTGAGTGAACTTTTTCCCGAACAGTCGCGTCAATCGTTCCCTTAGCAATCACCTTACCATTCAAACCTTTAATCTCACATGACACACCATCTTCTAGTACGCACCGTGTTGCATTAGATGAAGCATAGGTTACATGTATGGCACTTTCTCCATTTGTGAGGCTGGAGTGATGCTTCCCCATATTAGACTTTACAAATGTAACCAAGTGAGCAAGTGTGTTCTCCAAGCCTTTTATAGATGCTTCCATTGTGTTCAATCGTCCTTTCATACATTCATTTTTTATTTTTTCGGTTCGAAGCATAGCAAGGGCTGGCATGGAAGCTTTAATAGACGATAGTGACACAGAAGACCCTACACCTCGAGTGCGTCCCCTTTTGTCTATGCCAAATACTTGGGACAACGCATCAGTTTCCAACGATTGGGATTGGTCAATACCCTTGTCTTTAAGCTCAGAATTCTTTGCTTTCACCTTCTCCTATAATATATTATGTAATAAAAATATTAGAAAATCATTTAATATAACTAATTGTAATACCCCATAATTTAATTGATTTTTATTTAAGGGATTAATTAAATTAAATGAGAATTAATTGGGAATTAATCCGGATGTAAATACTAGCGAGATGTGAGTTGGTATTTGATTATGATGTTAAAATTGAATATTTCATGAGTATTGAAAATATTAAAGTTGTCGCGAGGTTGAAATACGATAATTTGGAAACTTAAATTAGGACGCGTGTGTCAGTCGCGTTAGGAATAAATTTAATTAGATTAAAAAGAAATTTACATTTTTATAAACCGAATGGTCATTTTGAGTGCGCCAACGTATCCGGAAGGGTCGAAATAGTCAGAAAACACTAGCCGGAGGTTTAGTTTGGGTCCCGGGGCACTTTTAGGCTAAACCGGCAACCTAGAGGGGTATTTTGGTACTTTTAAAAATTGAGAAATTAAAACCCACGAATTTTAGAGGTTAATTATATATTATTTGGAAGACCACTAAGGCCATTACCAGAAAAAGATAAGAGAGTGGGCTACGGGAGTTTTGAGAGAACTTGGAGAGAGGTTACAAGAGCCAAACCAAAGCCATCACCCATCACCACCATTCTGGAAGGATTTGTGACCAAAAGAAGGGAAATTCAGCCTAGAATCAACGACAACAAATCTGAAAAATGAATCTAAGGCAAGTGATTTGATATTTTTAAGTGCATTGAATATTTCTTCCATGTTTAGTGTAGGAGCTGTTTTGTTTTGAAAGTTTTGAGGAAAACCTAATGAAATTGTTGTAGAAAATCTAAAGTTGGGTTAGGAATTGCATGTAGAATGGTTATGGACGAATTTGGTATTCGAAGACTTAACTTTGATGATTTAAAAAATGGATTTATGATGAGTAATTAGGCATAATAAAATTCTGGGTTCATGTTCATATGGTTTATGGTAAAATTTGGGGATTAATGATAATTACATGTTGATTAGGAGGATTTGACCCCAAAAATATGTTAAGAAACGACCTAAGAGGATTTAGTGAAGTTTAAGAACATTAAAATGCGATTGGGATGATCTTAGGATGAATTTAGAGAAGAGAAAAATTGAGAAAAATGAATTGGGAATTTTATGGGCGTATTCTGCCATCTCGTTAGAAGATGTGCCCAGGTCGTTCGAACGAGATTTCTAACTAGATGACAGTGCCCCTTCTAACTTATTGGTAGTTCGTTCGAAGCCATTCGTTCGAACGACCTCGTTCTAACAAGATTTCTAACGAGTTGACATAATGCCTTTTTAGGCCTGATTTTATTTAAAACTTCTAGTAGACTTATGTAATTGAGTGTTAACCTTCCCTTGTTGACTAGCGGGTATAATTGTGAGATTTGAAGTACGTTGAGGATTAAGACTTGGAATTAAGTAGTAAACCGGATGACATTTATGGGTTAGGGTATAAGTAACTAAAATTACGACGTGAGAAGAGTTGATAACCTTAATGTATAAAAATCGGGGACTTGTAAACGTGTAACCTTAAATGCCGGTATAGAGATGAGAAATATACCTCTATTAATATTATGGGATACCTAAGATGTGTGAATACTTGGTATATGTAGTATTTATGTATAACATACCTACCATACTTGCTATCACGGGAGGTCGGCGTTCGATCAGGGCCATCTAATCTTTGTGTCCCTACGGGGGGATTTAGATTCGTACCTCGAGGACATAGGTCAGAGAAGGACTTATTGAGAAGTTAATAAGTCTTCTGATCAAGGGACCGTAGGTATGTGCGTGACCCATGTGATGTGAACTATGTTCGCCTCTATTATGTGTGATTGTTGTTTATTGAAAAAGATTCCTGAGAGATTCGGAATACGTGGTCCTTATGTACGTGATGTACCGGGATTGGATAGCAGAGTATGTGTGCACCGCAGCTGAGTCTCGGGGTGCCATTATTGTATATTTATGATGAGAATAATATACTGCTAATTGAAATGAACTGTCATGAATAAATGTAAGTGTGAATAATAGCAATATTTTAGTAGAGTTAAAAATGGAAAATCTCTAGTGATTAGCATGACTAATATAGGAACTAAGAAGGAAAGTAAAACTCTCTGTTTAAATTGAGATATCGGAACTTAAATCGTGAATCGTATAGAAATGTTAGATTGTGTATTGGACTAGTTAGATATGAGAATAACTAGAACGGGTATGGGTACGATAGGAGTGCACAATTAGTTGAGAGGTAAGGAACTCGTGTGAGTGCACGCACTATCATGTACTTTATATTCACTGTTTAATTATATTAAACACTTGATGTATTTTAAACTGTTTTTCACAATCGAGCTCTGACCCGTTAGCTTTCAAATCTATTTTTGTAAAAACCTTTTTAGGTGCCCAGCCACAAGGACACCAATCATAGGAGTTTTATTCCCGCAACGTGTTGTAGCTGCTGTGGAAGTTACAGGACCTCGATAGTAGACGCCTACACTTTATATCTTGACTCTACTTCGAATTCATTCATCTGTAGGGCATGTCGCCCCTTTCCTTTCAGAGACATCTTATTTACTCGGTTTTTATTTTATATTTTGGGTTGTAATTAAATTAATGATTCAGGCTTGTAATTGCTTATTTCAGTATTCGGATAGTTGTGAGGTGTATTCCTCCAGATTCAGTTTATTATATCGCTATTTAATTGTGATTGTGATGTGGTTGTGGTATCAGTATTTCATAATTTAAATGAATTGCATGTTAATCAGATTCAATTAAAATTGACAACTCATTTTTTAAATATTAGGTGGCTAGTAATTGTTAAAACATTTTCGACAGTGATGCTACGAACTGAACCAACTTGACATTTTGAATTAATTTGAATAAAGGAGTAGATGCCCGGTATTTAATTAGTCGGGGTGTCATAGGTGGTATGAGAGCATTAGATTCTAGTGTCCTTAGGATCTGTACAGCTTGTTATGTTTCCGCTGAGCTTTCTTTGATATAGAGCCCTATATTTTAGGATTGTTGTATTCTTTTGTGTATGATTCGCTCTTCAGCTATTTTGAGATAATAATTGTGAACTTGTAAGACTTTAGTCTCATTTCGGATGCCTCCACGACGTGCACAGCAAGTTCCCATGGATGCTCAGCCCGAGCCACGGCCTGCACCAGTTCAGGGCTCCTTGAATGCCGCCGAGGTTGCAGCTATTGTAGCCCAAGCGATAAATGCCGCCCTAGGAGTTGTGCAGCAGGCACCACCTCAGGCGCCGGTAGTAGCGCCAGTTCAGGCCCATGCATTCCCATCTGCTTGGGAACGTGTTCATGATGCTTTTCAGAAAGCACACCCTCCGAAGTTTGCAGGTAGCTCTGACGTTGTTGTGTCCAGTCAGTGGAAGAAGGACATTCAAAGGCACTTAAGGATGTACAAGTGCATGGAGGTACAGAAACAGATACTGACAACTTTTAAGCTAGTAGGATCAGCGTTGCAGTGGTGGGAGTCCATCACCACCCCGGAGGAGAGAGATTCCCTTTTTATACAGGAGTTCTGGGTTCGGTTCGATCGCAAATATTTTCCATCAGTCGTTCATACCGAAATGAGGAGAAAGTTAATGAACCTTAAGCAGGAGGGGAAGACCGTGGCCGAGTATGAGGCTGAGTTCACTAATCTCTTGAACATCGTTCCTGATGAGATTCCAACCGAGGAGAAGAAGATTCAGAAGTTCATGGATGGGTTGACTTGGAGGACCGTCAGCACTTGTTGGGTAATCTCTCGTTGACCACTTATTCTGATGTGGTTAACGCAGCACTGCTTCACTGCCAGGACCATCGCTTCCACATGTCAGAGAGTAAATGATCAGGAGAGTCCAGCTATCAAGGCAGGACAGGGGAAATGGTGCCAGCGGGGCACAATCTGCTCAGTGTCAGCATAGGCAGGGAGATCAGAGTTCCCAGCAAGGA
The DNA here is from genome assembly GCA_949130495.1 of Sambucus nigra. Lineage (NCBI taxonomy): Eukaryota > Viridiplantae > Streptophyta > Magnoliopsida > Dipsacales > Adoxaceae > Sambucus > Sambucus nigra. The sequence continues at coordinate 288,116,309 of OX422223.1, forward strand.
GATTTTAAGAGGTTCAGATCTGGGGGTTTCAAAAATGGTCAGGGAGGTTTTCGTTAAGTCCAACAGGGTCAGCACGGCCAACAGCAGCAGTTTCATCAGGGCCAGCATAGCCAGGGGAGGAATGGCAACGGCCACCAGGGCCGTGGGCAGCAGGGTCAGAGAGGGGGGAACTTTTCGAGGAAATGCTTCATTTGTGGCAAGATTGGCCAAAAGCGCCAGGAGTGTCCTGATAGGGGCCGAGCCCCACAGCAGCAGCAGCAGGGTGCTCGACATGAGCCCTAGAGACCTATGTTTCCCGTCGGCCTCCCAGCAGCACCACAGATGCCAGCTTTGCCACCCATCCCAGCAGTCCCAGTCCAGCAGGGACAGCTATAGTATGGGCGAGTTTATCAACTCCAGCATGTCGCAGTCCCACAGGATCCACCTGCCATTGAGGGTATGTTCTCTATTCAGGGGACTATGGGGAGTATTTTATTTGATACGGGGGCCACACACTGTTTCATTGCCACGAGATTTGCATGCACTTTGGGGTTGTTAGACACTACAGAGAGCACAGGTTACTTGCGTAGATTCACCCTTGAGTAGGGGTTTTGTGATTTCCCTTATTTGTAGAGGTGTGGGTATAGAGATCGGGAGATTTACTTTACCCGCTGATATGTTAGTATTAGAGATGACTAAGTACGATGCGATTGTTGGAATGGATTGGCTGGTTGCGTATCGAACCATGATTGATAGTTTCAGTAGGAGTATCATTTTTTCCATTCCCGGGCAGGAGATGTTTTTAGTGGTGATGCCTCGCCTCGAGGGAGGATCATCCACTCACTTGTACTATATAGAGGAGGAGACCTCTAAGGAAGTGGTGATACCACTAGATTCGATTTCAGTCGTTAGGGAGTTTACTGATGTATTTCAGGATATACCTGGATTACCTCTTAGTAAAGAGATAGATTTTGTTATCGATTTGATGTCGGGCACTCTGCCAATTTCTCGTGCACCTTACCGTATGGCTCCAGCGGAGATGAGAGAGCTAAGAGATCAGATAGAGCAGTTGTTAGGTCAGGGGTTTATCCGAAGGAGTACTTCGTCGTGGGGTGCCCCTGTGTTGTTCGTAAAGAAGAGGGATGGATCGTTGAGGTTGTGTGTAGATTATCGAGAGTTGAATAAAGTCACGATACGGAATAAGTATCCGTTGCCCCGAATTGATGACTTATTTGACCAGTTGAGAGGAGTTTGCTTCTTCTCAAATATTGATTTGTCATCGGGATACCATCAGTTGCGTATCAGGGAACAGGACGTCTCGAAGACTGCTTTCTTGACGAGATATGCTTCCTACGAGTTTCGGGTTATGCCTTTTGGCTTGACCAATGCTCCAGCCGTGTTTATGGACTTGATGAATAGGGTATTCAGAGAGTTCTTAGACCAGTTCGTCATTGTCTTTATTGATAACATTCTGGTTTACTCCCAGACAGAAGAGGATCACGCCGAGCATTTGAGGCAGGTTTTATAGATGCTGCGTCAGAACGAGCTATATGCAAAGTACGAAAAATGTGGATTTTGGCTGAAGGAGGTTCAGTTTTTGGGGCATATCATTTCAGACCGAGGGATATCTGTTGATCCGAGGAAGGTATCCGCGGTAAGGGAGTGGGGACAGCCCACGACACCGACTTAAATTCGTAGTTTCTTGGGCCTAGTAGGATACTACAGAAGGTTTATTCGGGGTTTCTCAAAGATAGCGGGTCCTTTGACACATCTGACTCGCAAAGGTGTGGCATTCATCTAGAGCGATGCCTGTCAGTTGTCATTTGATGAGTTAAAGGAAAAATTGACCTCAGCGCCTGTGTTAGCATTGCACAGGTCGGGAGTTGAGTATCTAGTCTACATCGATGCGTCCTTATAAGGACTTGGAGGTGTGCTGCAACAGGAGAGTCAGGCCATATCTTATGCTTCCCGTAAGCTTAAGCCTCACGGGAAGAATTACCCCACCCATGACTTGGAGTTAGCGGCAGTTGTTTTTGCTCTTCGGATTTGGAGACACTATCTCCTGGGGGAGAAATTTTGGTTGTTCACAGACCGCAAGTCTCTACAATACCTCTTCACGCAGAAGGAACTGAATATGCGTCAATGTCGGTGGCTTGAGTTTGTGAAGGATTATCAGTTTGATATCTAATATCACCCAGGGAAGGCTAACGTGGTAGCAGACGCATTGAGCCGTAGGCCAGTAAATGAGGTGGTCGAGGTGTGGAAAACTAAGTGGAAGGAGTTGGGACACCAGGATGCAGTGGCCCGATCGTTCATGTCTGTAATGACTGTTACACCTCAGATTGTTACGAGAGTGTAAAGGCACAGGCAAATGACTCGTTCTGTCAGGAGCAGATAGTTCGATTACTAGCAGAGGGAGACGAGTCCTATACTATTAGTTCAAACGGGGGATTACGCTTCAATGGGAGACTGGTTGTTCCAGAAGGGGAAGACTTACGACACGAGGTAATAACATAGTCGCACGGCTCACGGTTCGCGGTACACCCTAGTGGGGATAAGATGTACCAAGACATGAGACGACAGTACTGGTGGAGCGGGATGAAGAGAGATATTACCGTGTTCATTTCTAAATGCGCCACTTGTCAGCTAGTAAAGGTGGACCATCAGAAACCGGCAGGACTTCTACAACCATTAGAGGTTTCGATGTGGATATGGGAGAGCATATCCATGGACTTTATCACGGGGTTACCTACGTCACAGAGGGGTCACGACTCCATATGGGTAATTGTGGATAGGTTAACCAAGGTTGCTCATTTTCTACCCATGAGGACAGACTACACCACGGGATAGTATGCCCAGATTTTCATTGCGGAAATAGTGAGACTTCACGGTGTGCCTCTAATATCGTGTCCGATCGAGAGAAGATATTTGTTTCACGATTTTGGGAGAGTTTCTAAGAGGCCATGGGTATGGAGTTGCGGCTGAGTACGGCATATCACCCGCAGACTGATGGGAAAACTGAACGGACAAATCAGATGTTGGAGGACATGTTGCGTATGTGCATCCTAGACTTTGGAGGTGGTTGGGAGAAGTACCTTCCACTGGTGGAGTTTGCTTATAATAACTCCTACCAGTTCACCATTGGCATGGATCCATTCGAGGCGTTGTACGGTAGACCTTGTCTTCACCAGTATGTTGGTTAGAACTGGGGGATAACAAACTCCTTGGGCCGAAAGTGATTCAGGACACTTTGGCAAGGATAGAGATGATACGGAGCCGTATTCGGGTAGCTCAGGACCGGCAGAAGAGATATGCTGATGCCAAGAGGTTCTTCAGAGAATTCAAGGTGGGAGACCAGGTGTTACTCAGAGTATCTCCTATGAAGGGGATTATGCGTTTTGGGAAGAAGGGGAAACTGGCACCAAGATACGTGGGGCCATTTCCTATCATCGAGAGTATTGGGCTAGTTGCATATAGACTTGAATTACCGGAGAACTTGCATAGGATTCATGATGTGTTCCATATTTCCTCGCTAAGGAAATATCTTAGGGACGATTTGGCCTATACTCACATTACTTTAGAGGACATCGATCTTCAGCCTGATAGTTCCTACGAGGAGGGGCCAATTGCTATTCTGGACCACAGCGAGAGGAAACTGAGGTCGAAGATAGTACCGTTAGTACGAGTGCAGTGGCGACATCATAATGCCGAGGAGTCCACATAGGAGCGCGAGCATGAGATGCGCGAAAGTTATCCAGAGCTATTTTTACCAGGTATTCAGTAGTTTTGAATTTCGGGACAAAATTCTGTTATTAGGGGGGAAGTATGTAACACCCCGTAATTTTAATTTTTATTTAAGGGATAAATTAAATTAAATGAGAATTAATTGGGAATTAATTCGGATGTAAATACTAGCGAGATGTGAGTTGGTATTTGATTATGATGTTAAAATTGAATATTTCATGAGTATTGAAAATATTAAAGTTGTCGCGAGGCTGAAATACGACAATTTGGAAACTTAAATTGGGACGCGCGTGTCAGTCGCGTCAGGAATAAATTTAATTAGATTAAAAAGTAATTTACATTTTTATAAACCGAATGGTCATTTTGAGTGCGCCAACATGTTCGGAAGGGTCGAAATAGTCAGAAAACACTAGCTGAGGGTTTAGTTTGGGTCCCGGTGCACTTTTAGGCTAAACCGGCAACCTAGAGGGGTATTTTGGTGATTTTAAAAATTGAGAAATTAAAACCCACGAATTTTAGAGGTTAATTATATATTATTTGGAAGACCACTAAGGCCATTACCAGAAAAATATAAGAGAGTGGGCTACGTGAGTTTTTAGAGAAGTTGGAGAGAGGTTACAAGAGCCAAACCAAAGCCATCACCAATCACCACCATTCTGGAAGGATTTATGACCAAAAGAAGGGAAATTCAGCCTAGAATCAACGACAACAAATCTGAAAAACGAATCTAAGGAAAGTGATTTGATATTTTTAAGTGCATTGAATATTTCTTCCATGTTTAGTGTAGGAACTGTTTTGTCTTGAAAGTTTTGAGGAAAACCTAATGAAATTGTTGTAGAAAATCGAAAGTTGGGTTAGGAATTGCATGTAGAATGGTTATGGACGAATTTGGTATTCGAAGACTTAACTTTGATGATTTAAAAAATGGATTTATGATGAGTAATTAGGCATAATAAAATTCTGGGTTCATGTTCATATGGTTTGGGGTAAAATTTGGGGATTAATGATAATTACATGTTGATTAGGAGGATTTGACCCCAAAAATATGTTAAGAAATGACCTAAGAGGATTTAGTGAAGTTTAAGAACATTAAAATGCGATTGGGATGATCTTAGGATGAATTTAGAGAAGAGAAAAATTGAGAAAAACGAATTGGGAATTTTCTGGGCGTATTCTGCCGTCTCGTTAGAAGACCTGCCCAGATCGTTCGAAAGACCTCGTTCGAACGAGATTTCTAACGAGATGACAGTACCCCTTCTAACTTGTTGGTAGTTCGTTCGAAGCCATTCGTTCGAACGACCTCGTTCTAACGAGATTTCTAACGAGTGACAGAATGCCTTTTTAGGCCTGATTTTATTTAAAACTTCTAGTAGACTTATATAATTGAGTGTTAACCTTCCCTTGTGGACTAGCGGGTATAATTGCGAGATTTGAAGTACGTTGAGGATTAAGACTTGGAATTAAGTAGTAAATCGGATGACATCTATGGGTTAGGGTATAAGTAACTAAAATTACGACGTGAGAAGAGTTGATAATCTTAATGTATATAAATCGGGGACTTGTAAACGTGTAACCTTAAATGTCGGTATAGAGATGAGAAATATACCTCTATTAATATTATGGGATACCTAAAATGTGTTAATTCTTGGTATATGTAGTATTTGTGTATAACATACATACCATACTTGCTATCACGGGAGGTCGGCGTTCGATCAGGGCCATCTAATCTTTGTGTGCCTACGGGGGGATTTAGATTGGTACCTCGAGGACATAGGTCAGAGAAGGACTTATTGAGAAGTTAACAAGTTTGCTGATCATGGGAGCGTAGGTATGTGCATGACCCATGTGATGTGAACTATGTTCACCTCCATTATGTGTGATTGTTGTTTATTGAAAACGATTCCTGAGAGATTCGAAATACGTGGTCCTTATGTACGTGATGTACAAGGGTTGGATAGCAGAGTATGTGTGCACCGCAGCTTAGTCTCGGGGTGCCAGTATTGTATAGTTATGATGAGAATAATATACTGCTAATTGAAATGAACTGTCATGAATAAATGTAAGTGTGAATAATAGCAATATTTTAGTAGAGTTAAAAATGGAAAATCTCTAGTGATTAGCATGACTAATATGGGAACTAAGAAGGAAAAACTCTCTATTTAAATTAAGATGTCGGGACTTAAATCGTGAATTGTATAGAAATGTTAGATTGTGTATTGGACTAGTTAGATATGGGAATAACTAGAACGAGTATGGGTACGATAGGAGTGCACAATTAGTTGAGAGGTGAGGAACTCGTGTGAGTGCACGCACTATCATGTACTTTATATTCACTGTTTAATTATATTAAACACTTGCTGTATTTTAAACTATTTCACAATCGGGCTCTGACCCGTTTGCTTTCAAATCTATTTTTGTAAAAACCTTTTTAGGTGCCCAGCCACAAGGACACCAAGCATAGGATTTTTATTCCCGCGACGTGTTGTAGCTGCTGTGGAAGTTACAGGACCTCGATAGTAGACGCCTCCACTTTATATCTTGACTCTACTTCAGATTCATTCATCTGTAGGGCATGTCGACCCTTTCCTTTCAGAGACATCTTATTTACTCAGTTTTTATTTTATATTTTGGGTTGTAATTAAATTAATGATTCAGGCTTGTAATTGTTTATTTCAGTATTCGGATAGTTGTGAGGTGTATTCCTCCAGATTCACTTTATTACATCGTTATTTAATTGTGACTGTGATGTGGTTGTGGTATCAGTATTTCATAATTTAAATGTATTGCATGTTAATCAGATTCAATTAAAATTGACAACTCACTTTTTAAATATTAGGTGGCTAGTAATTGTTAAAACGTTTTCGACAGTGATGCTACGAACTGAACCAACTTGACATTTTGAATTAATTTGAATAAAGGAGTAGCTACTCGGTATTTAATTAGTCGGGGTGTCACATTAATCATATACTTTATACTATTTTCAAACACTTACCATGCTTGAAGCAATGCTATCCGGGACTGTCCCATTTTCCTTAGAGTGGGAGGCTATCCACACATCAATACGTTTGATGTTGGCATTAGGATTGATGTCGAAGTTGTCATCGTTTGGGTTAGAGTTGGTATCTGGCTTATCAACCTTTTTCTTTTTCTACAAATATAAATTCACCAATTAGAGAATATTCAAGTAAAAGAATACAATTCACCGATTAGAAAATATTCAATTGCAAAAAAATAATTCATCGATAAAGAATACCAAGTTTGAAGAAAAAAGTGTACTTACAAGTTTGTATCGGACTTGGGGCTGACAATTATGCCCACTAGTGTGAGTAGCCCCAATTTTAGATCTATTGGATTTCTCTAATTCGCTTGTCTTTCTCGCAACTTCCGTACCCTCATTCTCCACGAACTCCCTCCACTGCTCTGGCATAACATAGGGAAGTACATTCGTTAACCTTTATGCATCTGTTGTATACTTCATGTAATATAACCTCCTTAACTTGGATTTCCATGACTTGTATTTAGAGGCCATGTTTTTTAAACATTGTTGCTTATGAGATGATGGAAGATCATATCTTGCCTAGTATGAAGAAACATTAGCTAGCTTTTAGGATATGAGATAATTCATAAAGAGAATGAACAAATAAATATATATATATATATATATATATTATTGATGTTTTACCAATATATCAATCCAAACGTCATCTTTGTAGTTAACTGTAACTTTACGCCAATCACCTTATGTAATTGGAACATTAGCACGAACTATCTTCCCAAGTCAAGACATATATGGACCTTTTTTCTCACCCACCACTTGATTATCCTCATCGATAGTAACTATTTCTCTTGCGTCACTACCTTCGATAGATATCGAATACTGTTTCAAAACAACTAAACCATACAAATTAATGTGCAAAGCAGGACAACAAAACTAAAATAAGAATTTAAAAAAATCATCATTGCCATTAAATATCCAACATATAAATCACTATTAAGCATCACCATGATCCCAACATTTGTATTATAAAAGGTGCTTTAACATCAATCGAAAAGATAATAATAACAAAATATGTAATATATAATGGGTTGTTTCAACAAATAGGAGTCTAGGATGAATAACAAAAGATGTTTGCATATGAACAAACTCAATTTAAACAAATAGCACACTCAAGAAATGAAAAAACTAGTAAACATGTCCAAAAGGCCATATATGTTCAGTTAACATTGAGAAAATCCTTTAGATTGACATTGTCCTCAAGAATGGATTGATACACGATCGTAACCTCAACGTCGTCCACCATTGTAGTCAATCTCTTTAGAGTATGCAAAACAATGGACCATCCCTCATTTAAAAAATCCTTAGCATAGAATACTTGAGCTGCTTCAGAGGCAAGAATGAACAGCTTGTCATTAATTCTCTCTTTACTCTTAAGCTTACTTAAGTTAACCATCACTAACTTTGAGTGAGGATCAAATTTTTAGCCATTAATCTTGTCCTCAACTTTCACCCCATCACAATAAAATACGACTATCTTGAAAGGCGTATAATCCAACTCAAATATGTCACGAATAATTTTGTAATACGTTGTCTCCGCTTCTTTATAATTGGTATCTTTCCCGCTTGATCTGAACTTAGTGATGGGCTTCATAAACACACCGTTATTTTGTGTTACCCGACGCTCGTCATATTCCCATGTAGAAAATTCAAACCCATTGTAACGATACTTCTTATATGAGTGTGCATCATATTTTGGCCCGTTGGCTAACCTTCACAGCATTGTATCAGTTGATCCCTTTTTAAGTAACTACAAAATATGATGACAAATAAGTATACTGAAATATAAAAAGACAAAATCAAATGTTTTCATATAGTCGACTTAAGTGCGAACCTCCTTAATCAACCATGGAACAAAACCCTCATTTTTTTCCTTCATTGTATCCACCTTTCGATTACGCCCAAAGGTAGATTCCCAGTAAAGATCATACTTCCTACATCCAATAAAAAACATTTAAACATATGATATGTGTTAACTTAAATAAAAAAAAATAACCAAAACTAATATACTCACATTTTCCATTCATCCACTTCATCATGTTGTTGAAATACCCATTTCCGGGCTTGTTCAAATTGCATCGTGGTTAACTTCACTTTCTTCCCCTGTACTAAAGGTCCCTCGTCGGCACATTCATCATCTTCATCAAGAAAAGCTTCATGCATATACTTGTGATTTCCTTCGCATGGGTTTGGCATGTACTCCATGCAATAAAGAGTTGATTCTTCTACAATGTATTTCTCAGCAATGCTCCCTTCAATATACCTCTTGTTGCCAACGTACTTCTTGTAATTTTTCATCAATCTATACCTCAAAAGCATAATGAAAACTAATAAATATATATTATATCGTACTATTTATCTAAAAAACATTATCACGCGTAATTCGCTTACCTCTCAAAAGGATACATCCATTTAAATCTGATCGGGCCACATTTTAGTCCTCGGCTAAATGTATGATGAGGTGGATTGTTAGAACGAAAAATGTGGGTGGAAAATACTTCTCTAACACACATATAGCCTCAAACAGTGCCTTTTTAGCTAAATCAAGCACATCCCTCCTTATCACCTTAGCGCACAACACATTGAAAGAAATGCTTAACCGCTGAATAACAACTAACAAATCATTGTGTTTTGCATAAGCATTTTTAAGCAATACCGGAAGCAAATGTTGCATAATCACATGATAATCATGAAATTTCAATCCCTTCAACCCGAGCGGTTCTAAAGTCACATTCTTACTCAAGTTAGAAGAAAGACCCTTCGGTAATTTTAACTCCTTTAAGGTACGAAAGAACTAGTCTTTTTCCTCTTTACCTAAAGTGAATGCAGCTACAGGTTTAACACTTTTGCCAGATTCATCTACGGTCAACCATAACTTTTTTTTATCAACATCGCCTCCACATCTTTGCGTGCATTGGTTTCGTATTTTGATTTATCTTTCAAGTCCAAAATAGTTGACAAAAGATGATCGGTGACATTCTTCTCAATATGCATAACATCTAAATTATGTCGAACATCATGCTCTTTCCAATACAGCAAATCAAACAAAATTGACCTTCGAGACCATGGAGCTGTGATATTTGTATCCGCACAATCATTGTTGTCCCCATTTCGTTTCCTTTTCTTTTTTATTTTTTGTTTACCAATTTTTGACTTAATGCATGCTACTTTTTGTTCAATCTCAGTACCAAACAACCTTTGTGGAGCTTTACGATCCTCAACATTGTTGTTAAAGTTGTGTTTGTCCACCCTAAACTTGCATTGCGAGAAAGGAATCTTCGATGACCCCGGTAAAAAAATTTCTTACTATTTTCAAGATGTTCTGAGTCGACTTCTTCTGCACAAACTGGACAAGCTTTGTACCCATGAACAATGCACCCAGACAAAATGCCATCTGCAGGAAAGTCATGAATTGCCAACAGTAGCATAGCTCTCAGTGTAAAATTAGCTTTCGTATGGGAGTCATATACCGTTAAACCTTCGAACCATAATTGTTTCAACTCACCTACTAAAGGTTCGATATAAACATCTATGTCCTTGCCCGATGCATTCGGCCCAGTTATCAAAATTGACAACATGGAAAACTCTCTTTCATACGCAATGACGACTTCATATTTAAAGGTGCAACAATGACAAACCAACAACTATAACTAGTGCTGAGATTACCGTATGGATTTAAACCATCTGTAGCTATAGCAAGACGAACATTACGCGATTCAACAGCAAAGTCGGGCCATTTTGTATTTGCAGACTTCCAAGCTGATGAATCAACGGGATGACGCATAATATTTGTAATAGATTTCGCTCGAGCATGCCAAGTCATTTCATTTGCAATCCATGGTATACTAAACAATCTCTTCAGCCTTAGAATCAACGAAAAATGCCTCACTGTCTTTCTGGGTACTTTACCCTCCCCGTTTAAACTATACTGATACCTAGACAAGTTACATATTGGGCATTTCTCCTTCTTTGCATGTTCCTTTCAGTATAAGATACAATCATTCTGGCATGCATGAATGATATTATAATCCATACCAACTTCTTTAATAATGTTCTTCATATCTGGATACTTTGTTGGTGTTGAATTTCCTTTGGGCAAAAACTCCTTAAATAAACCCAAGATATAGATTAAACTGTTGTCCGAAAAACCATGTCTTGTCTTTACGTTATTCAATTTGACAAGAAAATACAATGTTTTCTGTTTCTCGGTACACGATGGATGCAATGTCTCACTCGCCTTACCATGTATGTACGTGTATTTCAGCTCCTCGAGGGTTTGAGAACCATTTTCACCACCATCATCTCTACCAATGGAATCTGTCGAATGATTAACGCTTCGATTAAACATTTCAAACGCATCATAAACAAGTTCCTCCATCCTCGAATCTTCAGGCATGGCATCATTTTGTTCGACATCTTCCTCGGTTGAACGTTCGATACTCTCGACATATTCCTTTTCCCCGTGTAAATGCCAAAATGTGTATGAATGCAAGATACCATGACGAAGAAAATGAAAATGAATATCTTTGAGGTCGAGCAATTATCCATTCTCACACTTACAGCATGGACATGCAAACATAGTTTCTCCACGACCATTTTTCGTCTCGAAATCGATAAATGTAGTAACCCCATTTATATATTGTGGTGTTCCTCTATCACGTTCTTTCATCCACTATTTATAAAGTTGTGACGGGATTATACAAATCATACAAATTTAATGACAAATAAATGTTAATTGTTATATTTTATAAAAGTTACAAAGTGCTAAAAATAATACAATTAAAGGCCTCTTTGGTCAATGTTTTGACTGTTTTTTGTGTTTAAAACCTAAAACTAGTAGAATATGCGTTTGGCAACCTGTTTTTTTTTAAACAAGTTGTTTAAAATCTGTGTTTAAAAATATATTATGGATGATTCGATTTAGTATTAACTCATATTTGATTATCTCATATTAAAAAAAACTGTAATGAAACATATTATAGGTAGTATTTTTGTACCTATTTATGAGAAGAGGAAGCTCGTTAGAACAAAGATGAAACGTGATGAGACCAAAGATGATCGAAAAATCGCCTGAGACCAGATGATACCTATAAATAAAATACGAGAAGATTAATTAGATGAAAACAGACTAAGAAAATTAAATAAAATTAAAAATTATATAAAAAATTAAAAAACAAATTGAGTCTTAAAACAGATGAAAATAGTGGAGTCTTAAAAATTCTTCACAAATGAAAATAACAAACGGCGCCTAAGACCTAAATTTTTTATTCATGGGTTATATTAGTCAACTCCAAGACGAAACATATAATACTCCTTCCCTAAACTTTAACGAGACATATAATACTCCTTCCCTAAATTTTTGATTCATGGGTTACGAATCATCCTTGCGTGTGGAAAAGAAAGAACGAAAAACATGACAAAAAACCGATGAAAAAAAAACGAATACCTCTTTTATGTGTGTACGTGTGTGTGGGTGTGAAAGAGAGTTTACCTGAGGCCGAAGACGCGAGTCGAATACCTCTTTTGTGTGTGTGGGATTTTCGTATGTGTGGGTTGAGGGTTCTCTCAAGCGGGCTGCGGGTTCTCTCAAGCGGGCTGGGGGTTCTCTCAAGCGGGAAACAACGTAGGTGAAAATTCAATAGAGGGAAAGGGGCAAAACAATTTTAACACTTTCGAGTCTTTGAAAGGGATACACGTGACCCCACGTGTTCTATATTGTCTGATGTGTGTTATATTAATAATTTTGTATCAGTCATAAACACTTACAAATTTTTTAAGTGACTAAAACTGTTATAATATTTGTAAGTGTCACAAACACTTATAAATCATTTTTTCAATTAGTTATAAAATCGCCAATTTGGTGTAGTGATCTAAAATCCCAAACCGATTTCATTAATTACATTTTGAGTGTCATTCACCCCAAAACACCAATATTCTCGTACTCGAATTTTATTCCCGACTGACCCAAGGTAATTATAACTTCTCACATATTTTACCAGAAGTACTAATTTATACATTGAATTCCCTAAATAAATCTGAGCCCTAAACGGGCCACAAAAAATACAAGCAAACAACGTAGGCTGAGCAGCAGGGCCAAATCGGTTCGCCCCCTGACCCGAACCGGTTCGCCTATTGTAGTTAGTCTGGGCGGACCTGTTGCATTTTTTACGAATTTTCACAACTTTTAGTACACCAAACGAACACCATTCTTCATCCAAACTCAACCTAACATCTTCTGAACAATTCTAAACGTAATGATGCGCGTTTTTAGGTCCGAAATCATCTGATATCATATTAACTCCCTCGATTCAACATAATTAACAAGATTCTTAAACTTTCTTAATTAAATTTCAAGATTCCTTCAATTACCAAAAGGACCATTCAATATCACTTCACTTTACATAAATCACTCTTAGATTTATTATGGGAATATAATCATATTATTTTTCTACAGTTTTGTTCCCAAAATCCCGTTTTTACATGTAAATCCCACCCCAAAATTCATATTTCTACACCCACTATCATATGAATTATCAAAACAACATAAATCATCAAAGCAAGATAAACACATGCCTTAAAATTGTTGGAATTCTGATTTTGCCTCTATAAATCTCCTTCACACGATGGTTTTACGCTTGGAATTGGTTCAATCTCTTCCCCGAATGATTTTCTTCACTTTCTTTTTGGTTTTCCTTTCTCTTTACTCCTCTCTCTCAAGTCCATATCTTTTAGGATGGTGAAATGGCTACCCATTCCATCCACCTTCCCAAATTATATCACAAAACCCTCAAGAGGCCTTTTAACAAGTGCTTTAGGTAAAACTAATTTTTCAAATTAAATTCAGTTGCTTCTAATTTTATCTTCTTTAAACCCTAAGCATGCATCTAATCAATTTAACCCATTGAACAAATAAAGCATGAGGGAAAAAGAAACAGTTTCAGGAAAAAATCCCCAAAAGGCAAAAACTTTTTTATTTCACTATAATTTGTAAATCGCAACTTATACGGATTACAATGAAATACAGTGACACACGAATACCCGCAGGTGTCAGTCGGTGTCGTCAGCAAAGGAAAAACAGCAGCTACTCCTTAAGAACACATAGTTCTATTTTCAGCAAAGATCCACATGCAGCGAACCTCAAAGACCGCAGTCCAATCTTCGGCAAGAAATACCCTCAAGCACTCCCAATGATCTCAGTCATCAACTTGTATAGAAAGTCTTCCAATAAATATGTTCAAGATCACAAACCTTTGGAATTATGCAAATTGGATCTTGAATAAACTTTGGATGAAACTAAACAGAATGGGAATTTTAAAACTGTTCATCTCACTGAAAAACGTCTATGCAGTGTTGTTTTTATAACTGAGCAAAATAAAGTCCAAGAAAATTGAAACACAAAATCGATGCGGTGCTCTCGTTCAACTCTCGTTGGAGCGATACGCGATGTCGTTTGAACGACATGCACTATCGTTAGATCGAGTTAGGGTATCGTTTTAACGACAGTGAAACAGGTTCCCCATTTAAATCCAAACCTCGAATATTTGATAAAATATTTTAGCTCAGATATTGAAAGGTGTTTTCAAAACTTTTTAATTTTAATTCCCATAAATTAAAAACATTTAATTCATCCGATATTTAACCAAAATTCTAAGTCACATATCCTTTGATTATTCATACCTGTGTGATCTTAGAACAAACAAAGTGCGAAATTGCAACTTGAATTGATTTCTTCTTCATGGCTTTAAATTGCAACTCCTTCAATCTTGAATCTTTGTAGACTTTGAATATTCTCGAATTAATAACTAGTCTAGACTCAATTTATTTTGTCCGGAATTAAGTCAATTACAAACAAATTGACTTGATTAGAATTTTGTGCTAACAAATCTCCCCTTTTAGCTATTCCGGGACAAAACAAAAATAAAAAACCTAGCTGAACTCAAATGTCCTATCCCAGAAACCCAACTATGAAAATACAGGACATGAATAAACTATGAAGCATCTTCTGAGTCTAAGAAGTCTAAAAATCTCTCTGATTCGCTGAATGTGATGTAGTAATGAATACTTGAATCTCTAAACAAGTACCTATACACATGAGTCATAAATAAATAGACACAAGTGAAGTATGGAGGAACGGAATAATATATCCATAAAATTCAAACTCAATTTTTAATTAAAGCTCCATTTTTAATTAAACTCCCCCTACATCACATATATCTCCCCATTTTTCCCTGGAATAGACAAATCATGGGACAAATAAAACTAGCAAGGAGAACTAGGTATCAATGATAAGCAGGATAAACTGTGAGAGTGGATATAAGAAAAATAACAAGTAAATAACAGAAGAATGAATATCAGAATTGCATAACAATATATACATCCAGTCACATAAATAAAGTGTAGCATCAGGAGTTCATTAGTACATCATATCAAAATATCACAGTACATAAAGAGTCTCAAATACAATGTCTCAAAAACAATATCAACATGTATCCTCATTATCATCATCATAATCAAAATCACTATATGTAGCAGCAATGATGCTCAATCCTGATGAACCAGCTCCTCTGTTAATCTCCCTCTGTCTCATCTCATAAAAGAAGGTATTCATACGTGAGTCACTACGAGCCCTAGCCTCAGCCTCTGCATCAAATCGTGTTATTATAGCATCGTACATCTGGGACTGTGACGTCGCATGTGCCTTTAATGCATCAAACTCCTCCACAGTGGGTCGTTTAGGTATAGATGGATGAGATCAAGAAGGTATAAAAATCAGCTCAGAAGGACTAGATGGATCTCCAGTAAATGATGTGTCACTAGGAGGAGGTCTCTCTCTCGCATCAGATGGTAGATGATTCTCAGATCGAGTCAAAGTACTGCGATCAGTGAAGGAAGGAGTAGAAAAGTAAACATCATCCTCTGAAACTGAATCTCTAGCAAATGTGCATATACGAGATACCAGGACTCCGTAAGGAAGAGCGGGACGTACGGGTGTGGTACCAATAATGGTAACAGAGGACATCACTTGAAAAAGAAGTGACGGTAAATCAATGTCCTACCCCTGGCATACATCATACATAAAGTAAACTATGTCGAAGCCAATCTGAGTGTGATTGACTCGAGGATAGATGGATGAAGACACAAGCCGATTAAAAATCCAAAATGCGGTATGCAACTGACGGTGATACATAGTACTCCCTATGTGAGGAATCTCCCCAAAACAATGTTGAATAATCTCATCAGATGAAGGACAATCCTCAGAACATCTAAGAAAAATTGCATCAGGGACTCAGGGCAACTGAAGCATCTCAGAAATGAGATCAGTAGTGACTAATATCTGGACTCCCCTAACTTAAGACTAAATACCAGCAGAAGTGCGTCGCCCTATAGTAGAACTCGCGAACAATGTCAAGGTATACCATACCCTGACCGTCAAATAACCTATCTTAACCCCTACCATACATCCAAGTGGGAATAGATAACTCAAAAAACTAATCTCCACAGAAGACTTTCTCCCTAACAACTGCGCGAATGTGCAAACCAAGATGACAATAATGATCGTACTCAAATACATTATGCTAAGGCACTGGAGAAAAAGGTGGCCTATTATTCCTATCTGTCTCAGCCCGTGATGAGGTGGATGGTTCATCTGTCCAACCAGAAAAATTAGCCCTATGTCTAGGAGGCATGTCGAGTAAATAGATAACACGAGTGTAGAATAGGATGGAGAAAATGGACAAAATTGACGCCTACGAGCCTATATCCGTACATATCCAACTGAAGCACCGGATAAACCAAAATATAACCAACCAGCAAACAGCAATAAACCCAATCAGCAGAAGGGACACCTGAGAAACTACCTTAAACAAGAAATTTTAGACGCTGATCCAACAAAAGGAGTGATTTTGGGTTGACAAATCGGTTCAATCCACGATATTAGGGGCGAAAATGAGTTCGTGAGAAGCAGCAGAGCGAAGCAGTCGAACACAACAGCAAACAAGGGTTTCTAAGTGTTTGGAACAAGTGGACTGAACTGAGATAACGAGGTTTTATATTTGTTCCAGTGTCATTCGAATGAAACTAGTCTCGTTCAAACGAAAATAGATGTAGTTTGAACGACCTTCTTCTCGCGACATGAGATATATTCTGGAGTCTACCCCCGACTCCAGAACATTCAAGTAATCACCTATTTATAATAACTTCATAAATATTATAATTATTATTATTATTATTATATATATATATATATATATATAAATATATATATATATATAAATATATATATATATAACCGACTCAACGTGCATAAGTCACTCGTAGCAGTAGCCTTCCCGAGTCTACCCCCGACTCTAGAATATTCAAGTAGTCACTTATTTATAATAACTTCATAAATATTATTATTATTATTATTATTATTACTATTATTATTATTATTACTATTATTATTATTATTATTTACACTAATCTATTCTACTCCATCATGTATCCAAACTCTCTCCGAAATCCTGAACCGATTTCATTAATCATATTTCGAGTGTCATTCACCTCAAAATACCCATATTCCCATACCTGGATTTTATTCCTGACTGACCCAATGTAATTATAACTTCTCTCATATTTTTCTAGAAGTCCTAATTTACACATTGAACTCCCTAAATTAATTTGATCCCTAAACGGTCCATGAAAAACCCAAGCAAACAACGTAGGCTCAGCAACAGGGCCGCCCGGTTCGCCCCCTGACCCGAACCGATTCGCCTAGCGTAGCTGGTTTGGGACGACCTGTTGCATTTTTTATGAATTTCCACAACTTTCAATATACCAAATGAACACCATTCTTCATCCAAACCCAACCTAACGTCTTCCAATCAATTCTAAACGTGATGATGCACGTTTTTATGTCCAAAATCATCCGATATCATATTAACTCATGGGATTCAACATAATTAACAAGATTTTTTTACTTTCTTAATTAAATTTCAAGATTCCTTCAATTCTCATTAGGATCATTCAATATCAATTATTTTTGCATAAATCAATCTCAGATTTACTATGGGAATAAAATCAAATTATCTTTCTGCAGTTTCATTCCCAAAATCCCGTTTTTACATGTGAATCCCACCACAAAATTCATATTTTTACACCATCTATGTTATGAATTATTAAAAAAAACATAGAGCATCGAAGCAAGATAAACACCTGCCTTAAAATTGTTGTAATTTTGTTTTTCCCCTACAAATATTCTTTACACTATGGTTCTACGCCTATAATTGGTCCAATCTCTTCCCGAAATGATTTTCTTCACTTTCTCTTTGGTTCTCCTTTCTATTTTCTCCTCTCTCTCAAGTCTCTGTGTTTTGGGATGTTGGAATGGATGCCCACTCCATCCACCTTACCTAATTATATCACAAATTCCTAAATGATGCTTAGGGATAAGTGCAAAATGACCCAAATACCCCTATACTGGTCCCATTTATTCTAAAAAGTTTTTTAAACCCGATTACAACCCCCAGGTACCTAATTCAAACTATCTAGGCCCATTTCGGATCATCAGCGCACTCGAAATCACCATCTGAATCACCAAACATAATTTTACTATCTCATTCCAAACATGATCCCACACGCGCGTCCCAAATGAGATACCGTCAAAAATCGTTCATTTTTACTCACTTACGACGTAATATCATTTGACATAATTTTATTTTTTTATCACATTATTAAATATATTTTCAATATTAATCATTTTCTCGCTAATTAATATTTATTTAATATTTATTACTTCTCATTTTTATTAAATTACGTGCACACGTGTAATTTAAAATGCTCAAAAATATATACTCAAAAATACAGGGTGTTACATACTTCCCCCTTTACAAAGAAATTTAGTCCCTGAAATTCAGGCATACCCTGTATAAAGAGCTCCGGATATTTCTCTCTCATATCATCATCTTGCTCCTATGTCAACTCATCTGCATTATGAGGACCCCACTGAACACGAATCAAGGGCACCACTTTTGACCACGGTTTACGCTCACTACGATCCACAATAGCAACTGGAATCTCCTCATACGAGATGTCTGGCTGCAAATCAATATCCTCCAAATGAATGTGCCAATACCCCATCTCACTCCTTTGGTAATTCTTCAACTAAGACACATGAAGCACGTCGTGAATCCGCTGTAGATGCTCTGGCAGGGCGAGCCTATACGCAACTGGACCTATCCTTTCAATGATCGGGAAAGACCCCACATACCTCGGTGCTAGCTTCCCATTCTTCCCCAATCGCATAACTTATTTTATAGGAGACACCCGTAAAAATACCTGGTCACCTACTTCTATCTCTACATGCCTCCTATCAGCATCTGCGTAACTCTTCTGCTTGTCCTGAGCTATCCGTATACGATCTCAAATTAGCTCGATCTTGGCAAAAGTGTCATGGATCATCTCAGGTCCAAGAAGATTGTTGTCTCCCACCTCTAACCAACAAGTGGGTGAACGATAAGGTCGGCCATACAATGCCTCAATAGGCGCCATGCCGATAATGAACTAGTAAGAGTTATTATAAGCGAACACTACCACTGGAAGGTATTTCTCCCAACCTCTCCTAAAATCCAGTATATACATCCTGAGCATATCCTCTAGCATCCAGTTAACCCTCTCAGTCTGCAGATGGTAAGCCATACTCAATCGCATCTCAGTCCCCATAGCCTCCTGGAAACTCTGCCAAAAATGGGATACGAAGATCTTTTCCCGATCGGATACAATATTAATTAGTACCCCATGTAACCTCACTATTTTGACTATAAAAAGATGGGGGTACTGTCCCGTCATATAATCTGTTCGAAGTGGCAAAAAGTGGTCCACCTTGGTCAAGCGATCCATAATGACCCATATGGAATCATGACCCCCCTGTGATGTCGGTATCCTCGTAATGAAGTCCATAGATATACTCTCCCATTTATAAACTGGAATCTCCAATGGATGAAACATCCCGATTGGTCTCTGATGGTCAACCTTCATTAAGTGACAAGTGGTGCACTTCGAGACAAACTTAGCAATGTCCTGCTTCATTCCAGCCCACTAATATTGTCTCCTCATATCTTGGTACATCTTATCCCCACTGGGATGTACCAAAAATCGTGACCCGGGAGACTGTCATCATTGCATGTCATAAATCCCCATCCTCTGGGCTACAAGCCTCCCATTGAATAGTAAGCCTCCCTCTGAATTGATCGAGTAAGACTCAGCCCCCTCTGCTAATAACTAATGCACCCTTTACCTGACAGAACTAATCCCCTGTCTTAGTCAACACTGTCATACACTCACTCCACTTCGCTTTTTAGACCACTGCTAACTCTCCCATAGGTTGTCGGCTCAATGAATCTTCCACCACGTTAGCCTTTCCCGGGTGGTATTATATGTTAAACTGATAGTCTTTCACGAACTCTAGCCATCTACAATGTCACATGTTGAGATTCTTCCGTGTGAACAGATACTTCAGCTACTTATGATCCGTTAATATATTGAATTTCCCCCGCAGGAGATAGTGCCTCCAAATCCTCAAGGCAAATACTACCGCGACTATCTCCAGATCGTATGTGGGGTATATTTTCTCGTGGTGATTAAGCTTGCGAGAAGCATAAGCTATAGTCTGGTCCTCCTACTGCAACACACCCCAAGTCCCTGTAAGGAAGCATTTGTAAATACAAAGTACTCCACTGTCCCATAGGCAGTGCGAGAACTGGTGCTGAAGTCAATTTTTCATTTACCTCCATCGAAAGCTAACTGACAGTAATCATCCCACACAAACGGCACCCCCTTGCGAGACAGGTTAGTCAAGGATCCGTAAACTTTGAAAACCCCTTAATAAAACGGTAATGGTACCCAGCGAATCCCAATAAGCTATGGATATCTGTCAGTGTCGTGGGCTGACCCAACTCCCTCACCACTGCAACCTTACTCGGATATACTGCAATGCATTTTTAAGACATAATATGGCCAAAGAACTGCACCTCTCGTGACCAAAACCCATACTTATCGAACTTGGCGTATAATTGATGCTCCCATAACGTCTGTAGAACCATATGAAATTGCTTTGCATGCTCACCCTCAGTCTGAGAATAGACCAGAATGTTGTCTATGAACACAATCATGAATTGATCTAAGAAGTCTCTAAACACCCTGTTCATGAGATCTAAGAATATTATTGGTGCATTGGTTACCCAAACGGCATAATCCTAAACTCATACGACCCATACCTTGCCAGGAATGCGATCTTAGGGACATCGTGCTCCCTAATACGTAACTGGTGATAACCCGACCTCGAGTCAATCTTCGAGAAGTAGGTTTCTCCTCTCAATTGGCCGAACAGGTCATCGATGTGGGGCAATGGGAATTTATTTTGGATTGTGACCTTATTCAACTCACTGTGGTCAACACACAATATCAACGATCCATCTCGTTTCTTTACAAACAATACCTGAGCACCCCACAATGATGTACTCCGACAGATGAAGCCCAGCCCCAAGAGCTGCTGAATCTGGTCTCTCAACTCTCGCATCTCAAAAGGAGCCATGCAATACGGCGCACATTTTATCGGCCTAGTCCCGATGCTAAATTAATGACAAACTTAATCTCTCTTCTCGATGACAGACCTGGTATCTCCAGAAAGACATCTGCATACTCCATAAACACTGGAATCGAATCTAATGATATAACCACCTCCTGCGAGGCCTCCTCCTCGAGATAGTAAAGGTGTGTGCTCGACCCTCCCTCGGGAAGAGACATCACCACCAAAAATATATCTTGCACTGGAATGGCGAACACGACGGTCCTACTGAAATAGTCCACCATCGCCTGATACCTTGCCAACCAATCCATGTCGAGAATGACATCATAACCCATCATGTCTAGCACCAATAAGTCGGTTACTAAGCATAACTTTCTGATTACAACCCCGGGTATTTAATTATGACTATCTCAACCCATTTCGAATCATCGGTGCACTCGAAATCACCATCTGAGTCACTGAACATGATTTTACCATCTCATTCCCAACACGACCTCACACGCACATTCTGAAAGAGATACCGTCAAAGCCCGTCGATTTTTACTCAATTATGACGTAATATCATTTGACATAATTTTATTTATTTATCGCACAAGTAAATATTTTCACATAAATAGTAGTTCTTTTCTCGCTAATTAATATTTATTTAATATTAAATATTTCTCACTTTACTTAAATTACGTGCACACGTGTAATTTAAAATGCTCAAAAATAAATACTCAAAAATACGGGGTGTTACATGGTGCAGTGAAAAGTGATTAGTTATGCTCTATTATGTTGAAATCAAATTAGATAATGACCATGTATCATTAGACTTTGATTTAGGATTATTTAGAATGGATTTAGGGCTTATTCTGGGTTATTTTCGAGGTTTAAAAACAATCAATAACAAACTTTAGACTTTTGGGTTTATAAAACTGGATGTTAAGGATGACCTAGGAATCAAAACTACGTCATTTTGGAGGAGTACCACCGAGGAGAAAAACTCGCGCCTAGGTAGGCCGCGCAAAAAGATTTAATTTTTTCTTTAAGTTTAAGGATAGCTTGGGAATCAAAATCTTTTATATTTTAATTTTTTATTTATTTTTTCTTATTGTGAAATATACAAAAAGATTTTATTTGTCCTTTGAGATTAGTTTTCATCTGGTGCCTTTTTGAAAATATATTTTTTTTTAAATACAAAAAGATTTTCGTTTATTTGTAGTTTAATTTTACCCATTTTGTGTGATATGTTGGTGTGTTTGAATCCTTTTCATTCCATGCTTCCATATGTCTAGAATATTTGATTATGATTTTCAGTGCTTGGATTGTTCTTAATCATGCTTACCTAGAGTAGTTCGACTTTGATTTTCATAATGGATTCACTTTACATATGCCTCCGCACACACATGTATGAGCTCTTCTGGACTTTTATTTCATATGTTGTATGAGCTAAGCGAGGTGTTCTCCGAACAATCTCGTCATATACATATCTTTGACTATGAGATATTTGTTCATGTAATAACCATTGCCCATGAGTTTGATGCTTTATTAAAAATATGAGTGTGCACGGGAAAGGGCTATGAGGGGACAAATCTTCCTTGCGTGAAAGGGCACGTTGGCAAGAACCAAAAAAAAATTAAGAGGCAAAAGAAAAGAAAATATTACTAGGGCCAAAATTTGTTTCATTGATTCTTCAAAATTGATATCTTCAAAAGAAAATAAGAGAGAAAAAATTTTATATCTATGATTTTGAGGGTGTTACAAGCTGAGGATCAATGGGTTTACACAATAAGTCCTAGTTATTTAATGTTTGACACTATTGATTTGAGAATCATCAATATTTTCTAGGCCAGATGAGTGATTGGGTCATAATTCTTTTGTTTCTAGTTCGCACATCTTCATTATGTTTACCACATGTTTGTTTAGACACATTTACGCCATGCGAGTGTGGAAATCATACTGTGTTTACTATCTTTTGTGGTGTTTATATATATATATGTGTGTGTGTGTGTGTGTGTGTGTGTGTGTGTGTGTGTGTGTGTGTGTGTGTGTGTGGCATCATTTATTTTTTAGTCTTTGCGTTTACCTTTAGTCCATGTATGTCATATGTAAGGGTGGCAATTCGGGTTAGTCGTGTCATGTTCGGGACATGTTGATTTGTATTTGAGTATAAGTTTTGGGTACTCTTAAATCTAGACAAGCTAATCGTGTCATATTCAGGTCATTTCGAGTTATTACCATAAACGGGTTATCGAGTTATGACTTATATGCTCTGTCTTAAGTTTCAAGTAGATTTAAATTGGTGTGCTAGATGATCAAATTGATATCTTATGCTTTAGTTTTTGCATCAGAATTGGTATCATATA
This sequence comes from Sambucus nigra, assembly GCA_949130495.1. NCBI lineage: Eukaryota > Viridiplantae > Streptophyta > Magnoliopsida > Dipsacales > Adoxaceae > Sambucus > Sambucus nigra. The sequence continues at coordinate 288,139,998 of OX422223.1, forward strand.
TTCATTGTTTGTGCTTGTGTTGCTCAATTGTAAATGTCGTTGCTTGTTACACTTTACACCACTGCATAATGTACTTATTTTTCCTTTATGCTTGCCCATGATTCATTTGGGGGGAGAAATATTTTATTATTCATCTTTATCTTTGTTTATTCCTAAACAAAAAGGGGGAGAAATGGTATCTCAATCTTGATAGTCTAGGGGAAGATTTTTACCTTAGAGGGAGACATCCAAACTTTGATGGAGATTGTTAGGCAAAGTGGGAGGGTTTATTCTTATCCGGATTTATATTTTTATATATTCTATTTGCATTTAAAGATGTGTTTAAGTGTACGAGTTTGCAATGATGCGGCGGAGTTTACACAAGAGCAAAGTTACTCAATGTGAGTTTGTCAAGTGTCTCCACTTTATTCTTTCGGAGTTGGGGATTGAGTATTTTAGAAAGCTTGATGACCCATATGTTTTTGTTTTGTGTTTTGTCCCAGAATAGCCAATGGGGATATTTGTAAGGACGAATTTTCAAATTGAGTCAATTTATATGTTTTGGCTTATTCCGGGTTTGGACAAAACCTTTGCGTCATAGTTTAGGAATTGAATGTATTTACCTTTCAAGCCTGTGACGTGTATGTAGGAAGACCGCAGAGGCAAATTATAGCGTCTACATCATCGTGTCATGTGTCGTGCCACGTTTTGTCTTCAATGTTCAAGGATCTCTCAGGTATGAATGCGTACATTTTTTATCCTTGGATATTTATAATTGGGTGTTGTTTCTAGAGTATTTTTTAAAATATTTTTGGGGGGCTATTTTGAAAAGATTTTAAAAAGAAAAATATTTTTTGGGTTTAAAGTCGTCCAAACGACTTTATACTGTTCGTTCTAACAAGATGCTTATGTCTTTTGAATGGCATTTAAACGAGGATTTTTTGTTTAACATAGTAAATGTCGTTTGAAGTCTGATTGAATGAAATTGACATGTTCGTTCGAACGAGATTTAGGTTTGTTCGAACGAGATATGCAATTTCATTAGAACAACCTCTTGTTTTTGTTCAAACGAGCCATCAAAAAATGTGTCGCCTCGAAAAATGTGTTTTATATATAAAGTAGAGTTGGCATAAGTTTTCTTTGAAAGTTTTTTGCGAAATTGAATTCTTTTACATATCCAAAGGCCTCTAAAACCCTAGTTTCATCCAACTTGTTTAAGATCCAAGTTTCAATTCATATATGCTTTGAGATTTGTGTTTGGGCACCATGGTTAGATACTCTTCACATCTAAGTATTCGTTTCGTATTATGGAATCCGTACGTGTTGTTTACACACTGTGGACTCCGTATTGTGGTGTTTCGGTGAAGAAGTGGTGGACTCCGTGTTGTTTACACACTGTGGACAGTTGTTGAGCCTGTTCGGTGGATATCAAGGCGTGTATGAACTCACACTTTGTGGCAGCTTCGCGGGTGGACTCATGTGTGTCACTGTGGTGAAGGTTGAGGAAAGAAGAGCGTTAAAAGGCTTGCGATGGCATCAAGGTCATTGTGTAAGTCTATTGCCGCGTCCTTTGTAATTCCATACATAGTGAAATTTGCATGGCTGGACCGTTCGAAGTTTTTCCTGTTGTGGATTTTTCTCGTACATCGGCGTGTTGTGTGATAGATTTTATTTATCTTGTTATCGCCTAAATGCATGTTTTAGGATAAGATAAAATTGGTTAATCATTTTAACACAACAATTGATTAAAATGTGCGAGTTTAATTTGGGTTAATTTTTTAATTGAACTTAAATTTGAAAATTTTAAAAAGTTGTGGTTTGCTTGTTTTTACTATGCCCCATATAGAATCCCTTATTTGGGACTTTCAAATATGGTATGGAGTACACAAATATATTATAGTAGTTCGAATGTATAATTAAATTATATGTCTGCGTGTTTGTTTGGTTGAGAACATACCAATGAAGTTTAACTCACCGGGATTCTAACCTGGGAATGTGATGTTATTGGATTAAGGGACGGGGTATTGCGCCCCTGGCCGACGTAGCAGGTTGCGTGGAGGTCGATTGTTTAGACCCTACATTCAGTTGGTCGTCCTCGACTTGATCCATCGTGGAGTTTGGTGTGTGACCACCCGATGGTGTGACTCTGTAGCGATTCCCCAATTGTTAATGTGTGCATATTCTGAATCCATTAGGTCAGGGATCCCTACAAATTTACCGATAAGGGAACAAGAATATCCTCGAAGGTCGATACATTCGTGTGTTTTATGGTTGTGTGTGTGTGTGTGTGTGTGTGTGTGTGTGTGTGTAATCCTCCAATAGGCATATTTATATTTTAGATTGTGTCACTTTTTTATAATGTATTGATATGTTGTATATCTAATTATTCGGGTGGCACTTGGTAGGTAGGTGGTATTATATCCTTAAAGCTTAGTTAAAGATATAGTGAAGTTGTAATTGTGAGATAGTTTACATTCGAGTATTAGGGTGAGACTTACGAGCTATAGTTGTGGGTGGGTCCTTGTAATAGGTCATGTCAAGTAAGTAGAACTGACCACGTGCCATTCATATGAGGGTATTTCTGGCCATTCCAAAATAAAGGGGCATTTTTATATTTTTTGAATCATTTAAACTCTTAAAAAATAATTAAAAATGTGAAAAATACTAAAACCCATTTTTTAAGCATTTAAAACTCACAAAAAATATATATATATAATATGAGAAAATTTAAAAAAAGAATTAAGAATTCTAAAAATTACAAAAAAATCATTTTAAAAATTTGAAAAATAAGAAGAAAAAAATCTACAAAAATACTAATTGATATTTTAAAAAATGATTTCTAGCAGGAATTTAAAATAATGATTTCCAACAGGGGGAAACCCCTATTTTCCACAAAAAAATGATTTCCAACAAAAAAAAATTCTATTTTCCAACGAAAAAATAATTCACAACAAAAATAATAATTTCTAGCAAAAAAAATATAATAAATAGATTTAAAAGAACTCATTTCAATTAAAAAAATAATTTCCAAAAAAGAAAAAAAGATGTTTTCCACCCAAAAAAATGATTTCCAACAACAAGAAAATATTTTCAATCAAAAAATAAAAGAATGGTTTATGTTAAAAATATTTGATTTCCATAAGATATTAAAAAATAAAAAATAAAATTAAAAAATAAAAACTATTTTCCACCCAAAAATGATTTCCAAACAACCAAAAAAAAAAAAATCTCACATTCTTATTCACCAACAAACTCATTTCAATTTTCAAAAATCCACTTTCTTCATCAACAAACAAAACACACCCTCTTTTTCAACAAACCCTTAAAACATCCCTAATCAAACCTTGGAGTTGGGTAGCAAAAAAAAAACTAGGCCTATCAATAGATCGTGTCGTGTCGTATTTGTATCGATTTTTATCGTGTTTGGGTCTTATCGAATTCGTATCTAAACGCGTGACTTTTTATCGCGTAAAAAAATCATATTCAAACCTGATTCGTTATCTTAACGTGTCGTGTTCACTTGTTATTACCCATTAACATAATGTATTAATTTGAATTGAACACAAGTTGACATATTATCTCATTTTTAAACACAATTAGACCCATTAATTCATTATTATTACTCTCTCATTTAGTAATATTCGTTATGATTAAATTAACATTAAACTATATAAACTTCTTATAAGTCCCAATAATATATTTTATTTACTCAAATTAATTGATCTTAACGGGATTTATCGAGTATTAACAGATGAAGAGAGTCAACACTAACCCGACCCGTTAACTATCGTATCTTATCGAATTGGCACTAATATGACCCGAAACCATAAGGATTCAGCCATTAACTTATAATTTCGTGTCGGTTCATATCGTGTTATCATATCATGCCTCATTTTTGCCAGGTCTAAAAAAAAAATTCAATTCTTTCTCCAAACCCACATTCATCTTCAACCCCAAATTTGTGTGTTCGGATCCTTATATGTATGTTAGTGCATATCCGTATGCGTGTATGTGTGTTAAAAAGAGGATGGTTGAGAGAGAGAGAGAGAGAGAGAGAGAGAGGCAGTCATGGATACCCATGGCTGCCATGACAGAAGAAGGTGATGATGGAGAGAGAGGAGGTTTATCTAAAATATGTGAAAATACAATAATACCCTTTCAAAAAATTCAAATGGATCACGTGCTATTTTCAATCCAAAAAACTAATGGTGTTGGCATTGGGTGGTTACTTTAATCATTTTGAAATTTTGGAAGTTTAGTCCAGAAATGATAAAATTAATAAAAGATAAACATGCTTGTATAGTTGTATATCGGTTACCTACATTTGAAATCCTGTTCTTTTACTCACAAATTTAGGAAATGACTATTGAAACATAAGGTGAAAATTGAGTATAATTTTGTTGACTACTAAAACTGCACATCTAGGGAGCTTCGTCCTAATCGAACACAAGTCCCATTTGATTCAGGGTAAAATTTTAAGTACAAGTTCTGCAGCAGCACCCACAAGGTATCAATATTTATCTGTCATAGATACTACACATGTACATATGAATAAAAGGGTTATTTAAGGTTTGGCCCTACATTTAAGCATAACTGGCATTAATTTATTTATACATTTTTAGCACCCAATTGCATTATAGGCCCAAGGCGTCATAAATTCTCAAAAAGCATTATAAGCATTTGAGGCTTTTAAGGATCAAACGTGTACCCAAAAATTGTGAGCATCAGTGTCAATCATGCCTAAATGGATGGTGTCCGAAGCCCCATTCCCATCAAAACTTCTGCACATGAATTCTAGCTGATGAACTTCAAGAAAATCAATTTAATAAGATCCTCGTATAATAACGATATGAAGCTGATTCATCTCCATCAAAACTACAGTACATGAATTTAAGCTAGTAAACCTCGAGAAATCAATTCCCTCAAAAACAAAAAATACAGCAAGTTCGCTTGCCGAAAATATGCCATGTAAATACTCTCTGGCCTGCTGTACTACTATTACAAGTACGAGTTCTGTAGTAATTCCAGAGAGAGAGAGCAGAGTTGGTGTTATAAATAAGAAACGGAAAGCAGCCGTATATTGGATCGCTGATAAGATTGCATGTAAGGAAGTAAAACAAACGGCTTAATTTTGTCAGTGAGGTCTGCAACTGTGAGATTCGACTCGGCTGCTAACGCAAGAAAACAGTTAAATGTGTTGATATTGCGAATGACAGAGGCTATATAAGCCACAGGCCCTTCCTTTGATGCACCAAACTGACATTTGGGATTTGAAATAGCAGTGCAGATTGTTTTTTTCCCCTGGCCATCCTCGCCACTGGAATCAGATGTCTTCAAATCATCATGGGTGTATGTTTTTTCCCGGTTCAGAAGAATAGCAAGAACTCGAATAAGATGAGGAACGCATGATGGATCATATACTACATCTGCACCTAAACTGCAGAAAGAGAAATGAGGAAAATTGCACAAATATTGGAACGTAAAATAAAAATAAAAAAAGGGTGATTTTGAATTTTACTCTCGAGTCTGTTCCACCGTTACACCCTTAACTTTTTAAAATTTTGAGATACACCCTCAAAATGATAGCTAATGCTCACGAGGTACCATAAAAGACGCACAAAATTGCACTTCGTGAACTTGAAGGACTGTTAAAAAAAGGTCGTACCCAGTGAACAAGGCACCCGCCTAACTGCAGGGTCTGGGAGAGGCAGATGTCGGTTGGCCTTACCCTCATATATGGAGAGACTGCTCCCATGTCTCGAATCCGAGACCAACCGGGCGAGGGTACTTATCATTAAAAAAAAGTAATAATACTATACGAGGAAGTGGTTTGCAAAAGTCTATCCGGATTCTCGAATCCATTGCGCCTCATTTTTTATGATGGAAGTCGGCAAGCAGACGTCAAAGACGGTGATACTTGACAGAAATCTTAACGAGGCCATCAAATGTTAAGGTCCTGAAATATTTTATTTGACAAAAAAATCAAATCATTAATCAAAGTCTGGATGGGTCTGATGTGACAAGAAGTTTGATGAAAACATGGTGTAATTAGTACTATAATTGAATTGAATGACACCTTGCTTATCAGAAATAATGTGGAACTGCTATATGCAATTAGTGTGTTGTTATCCAGCCAGATCAGTACAAGGACTGAAGAGAAGCCAAGCACGCCCTTGGGATCAAGCTTTTGTGAAAGCATCTCCTTATGCTTCTGTAGTAGGAAGCCTCATGTACATGATACCGTGCACTAAACCAAACATCACCTTTACCGTGGGCATGGTCAGCAGAAATCATTGTAGACCACTGAATTGTGATCATTCTAGAGAAGTCTACACCAGGGAGTGTTCAATCAAGAGGTTGCTCCCAGGGAGTGTGTCATTATAATGGTGCCATTCACTGCTTATCTGCAGGGTCTGGGAGAGGCGAATGTCGGATGGCCTTACCCCCACATATGGAGAGGTTGCTCCCATGTCTCAAACCCGAGACCAACCGTAACTTGGGCGAGGGAACTTGCATCGCACCAGGTATGACCTCTACAAATAACAATAATAATCAAACCATATTTTCTCTCAAATACATAAATCAATAATATCTTTTCAAGAGAGGGCGAAGGGCCTTATTTATACTAATTCTAAGACTTGGGTGAGCGAATCTCCCAGTTAAACTAGGAAACTACCCACTAACAAAGAAACCTAGATAAAACAGGAAACGCTAAGTAGATAATTATCTACTCATAATAAAATACTAAAAATAAAAATAAACATGCTGAAAAATAAAAAGGGACCCCACGTGGGGGTGGGGCAACTCCCATGCGCACGTCACTATCCTCTTTTTCGAAAAGCTCGACCCGAGCGCTATAGCCTTGAATGTTGAAGATGCCAGACAAGTAGTGTAGCCTCCTTCCTCGAGAAGCTTTACCACAAACTGTAGGGGAGATTTGTAAGATCCCATGCCACATCCATAAATACTTGGAATTTTTTTAACCTTTTTATCTTTTATTGTGGTTGACAAAAAAAAATTCTGAAAATGCTGGGGGCCTAGATAAAATATTTTGCAACATTTTAAAAATTGAGGGCTGCCCCAAGTGTTCCACAGTAATAAAATCAAATTTTGGACCATTAACCTACAAACCAAGTGGTTTGTCTCTTAGAAATGGGTCCAGATCAAACAAAGACCACTTGGACAACTCACAGTCCTGAATAGTTGTACAGCCACATCTTGCACTTAAAAGCCCCATCTCAACAAAAGAAACCCTAGCGGTCTCCGCTTCTACACAAAACCTAGCAACCTCTCCTTCAAGGAATGCTGGCTTGACATCTAATGGATCCACCGGAGTCTTGCCGAAGCTCGTTTCCAGATGCTTACCTTGGCTGGAAGTCGACGACCCCATCAGAGGGCTAGGCCGGTGTTCGGCAGGGTATTTTTGTGTCGGAAGTTGCTTGGAGGGGGGGGGGGGGGGGGGGGGAAGTCAGGGTTGGGAAGGACTCAAATCTGGGTTTTGCAGTGTTGAGGGTCTCGTTTATGGGTTTTGCGGCGTTAGAAGGGCTGTCGGCTGGGGGATTTGACCGGAAGGTTTGCTGAGTTCTGGATGATGTGGCGGTTGGGCGGACTATTCAGCATTGGGTGGTTTTCCAAACCTTAGCTGCCTCGTGGGTAGCCAAAATCCCACCTCCTTGAATCGTTGCACTCGTCGAATGGCTTCTTGCCATCGATCTATCTTCAAAACTTCGATCTTTTGGCCGCAAAGTCAAATCCAGTCACTGTTTGTGGCGGCGAGACTTGCTCTTGAGGATCGTCCGTTGATTTTGATGAATGTCTTGAACCTTGAGAAGCGAAGGGTCGTTTATGGATGAACCACCCCAGTTTTAGAGCATTAATCGTCGCCGAGTACACGTCGTACGATAGGTTTCACCAAGCTCTTGCCATAGCTCGTGACCTTGATACACACATGATTGTCACACACTTGTGTGGAAAATCAGGAGTGAAGTGAACCTGTCTAGCTCTAATACCACTTTGATGTGAAATGCAAGATACCACTTTGATGTGAAACGCAGCAGAATTTACACACACGAATAACAGTAATAATCATGGTTCAAAGTCTCGGTATCGGTATCGGTATCGGACACCCGATTTTCAACTCGGTCGCGGTATCGTGCGATACGCAAATATACGCTATTTTGAGAGCGCAAAAAATTTCCGGAAAAAATATAGAAAATTTTAAAAAAATAAGATTAACAATGTGGACCAATGAGATACATTCAAACCCATCATTCAATATGCATTGCATTGTAGAATTGGTTATACTGAAGCGCGGCAGAGTTGTCCGATTCAATATTGCATAGTAAACCAATAATAATATTAAAAAACAAAAATGTACATTTTGTTTTAACAACAATGTATATTTTTTTACATTTTCACAAAAACGAACAGAAGAACATTGTTACAAAAATGTACATTTTTTTAACAAATATGTATATGTTTTTTACATTTTTATAAAAACGTACAAAAGAATATTTTTTACAAAAATGTACATTTTTACAAAAACGTACAAAAGGACATTTTTACAAAAATGTACATTTTTTTAATAAAAATATATATTTTTTTTACAAATATGTACACTTTTTTTTTACAAATATGTACAAATATATATTTTTTTACAAAAATATATATTTTTTTACAAATATGTACATTTTTTTAAACAAAATAACATTTGTACAGAAATGTAAATTTTTTACAAACATAAATGTACATTATATATTTTTTGTAAAAGATTTGAATATTTTTTGTAAAAAAATAACATTTCTTTGAAAAAAGAGTTTTAGTAGTCATTTAAAAAAAAAAAGTACTACTTTTTAAAAGATTTATATATTTTTTTTAGTAGAGTCATTTAAAAAAAAAGAGTTTTATGTTTTAAAAAATTATTGTTAATACTTTTGAAAAAGTAATACCATTCTGTAAATGTTACCATATATTTTCAACAACGAGGAAATATGGTAAAAGATAAAAGTTCTATAAAAAAATAAAACAAAATATGACAATATCGTTTGAATCGGTTGTCTCGGGCAATATCGCGGCTGTCTCGGCCGATATCGTGGCGAGGCGTCTCGGAATCGGTTGTCTCGGGCGATATCGCGGCTGTCTCGGCCGATTCAGTGTTTTTTTTTAAACGTCTCTCGGTATCGGATCGGTACCCTCCGATTCCGAGTTGACTCGGCCGAAACCGAGCCGAGTCAACTCGGCCGATACTTTGAACCATGGTAATAATCAAACCATATTTTCTCTCAAATCTCAAAAAGCAATAATTACTTTTTAAAAGAGGGTCAAGGGCCGTACTTGTACTAATTCTAACACTTGGGGAGCAAATCTCCCAATTAAACTAGGAAACTACCCACTAACAAAGAAATCTAGATAAAATAGGAATCACTAACTAAATAATTATCTACTCATAATAAAATACTAAAAATAAAAATAAACATGCTGAAAAATAAAAGCGACCCCACGTGGGGCAACTCCCACGCGCACGTCAAATGCGGTTCCTAATATTGTGTCCTTTCAGTTGGAGAAAGCTAAAAGAATTAGGGATACTCCAAATGGCATTGTAACAGTTGATTATGATAGCTGCCCTGGCATAGGGATTATAACCGGTGGGAAACAAACTAAAGAGGTACAAAAATTATTCTAAAAAAAATTTGGCATTAAGCAACGAGAAAAAAAACTTAATTAAATGTAAATATTATCTTAGGACTCTTCTGTCTAAATCAAAGTCAAATCAAAGTCAGGCAAATTTTCATAGCTTCATGATAGTTATTCATATTTGCTTGAGTCATAAGAGAAAGGCGTTTTCCCCTTCTTTTCTATATAAATTTTGTTTGTTTTTGCCAAAAAAAGAAGTTTGGTAACATAAGCCTAGTGACTACCTTTTCGGTGCACTCTCTTTATGATCGATGATATAGTTCGACCCCACAATTAAGTAATATATTTGTTCACCCTCACACGATTTGGTTGTTTCCTCACACAAATGTCTCATTTCGCACATGGTGTTCCTTATCATTAGTGTTTAGTAGCTATTTTGTTCGTATTTGGAGTTTGAGCACCATTTATTTTGTGTATCGTGTTATTTGGTTGTCATCTTTACCATCGTATTCTTGGTACTTCATCATTCACTCTTTTATTAATAGGGAATTTATTAACTCTTTGTTTATTCACTCTTTGTTCATGATAATTGTATCATCAGTCACTAGTTTGATGTCATCACTCTTAGTTGATAGTTGTTCATCACATTTTGTTGATTGAACCTTAGTGCTGGCTAAGTAATCATTTTTCTTTTGTTAGTTACATGACACAACCACCTATTCAGAGGTATTTACACCTCTTGAACCTTAGTGAGGTTCCATTGTCTTTTTTGTGTTTGTAGTGACGAAACAATCCTTCGTTGGGGGTTTAGTCGTTTTTTTCAATATTCTAAAAAATGCTAGGCGGTCCTCATGAGGTCGAGAGCCTTCTAGCTTGTAGACGGCCTTCTAGACGGTTTTATTTTTTAATATGCACTCTTACAAAATTATTCATTTACTAGTAAGGTTTTATTTTAACAAAAATAAGTCCAAGCATTAAAAAAAACTACTAAGAAACTAATAATTACAATAATATGCAGAGATTATGGGGATTACAAAGATAAAATAATTCAGAAAATAAATAAAAAAAGCTTTAAAAAAAACAGTTGTAAAAAAAATAAAAACAACTTTTAAGAATAAAACACGAATAAAACACCTTTGGCCTTCCAGTATATTAAACGGCCTTCCAGCATATTAAACGGCCTTCTAGAATATTAATGACGTGAATAAGGGCCTTTTCGTCACTTCTTTGTCATTTTTAGTATTTCTTTTATTTTTAGCATTTCTTCTATTTTTAGCATTCATTGTATTTTTCCTTTTACTTAGTATTTTGAGGAAGGAAGGTTAATTGGCACTTAAGGGCATAATTGTAATTAGATTCTTAGCTCATAAGCCAAGCAACCTCCTTCCTATAAATATTTTTTTGTAACCTCACTTGAGGCATTCTTCCATTTGATGATATAAAGATTTGAAAGAGTTTAGAGAGAGAATTATCTTTTCTTGCTCCCATTTTACGTCATTTACGTCAATTGGTATCAGAGCCTAGTCGCTCCACCGGTGGTGGTTGTTGCTGTTGTTGTAAAACAAAAACTCGTAAACAGCGTCAAGGTGGGTTCAAGAATGGATGAACACCTCTGATGACAACCCTTTCAATCAAATCTTAGAGGCCATCAACCGATTGATGGCCCGAGTAAATGCGATCGACGCCCGAGGTTCTCCGCCGACAACCACCACGAAACACCCCCACATCGCCTCGGTAACATCTCAAAACCCTAATTCTCCAAAATCAACCCATTCTACACCTCTACCCAAAAAAAAAAACTAATTTCTCAAACCCTAACCCCAATTTCATCCAAGAAAGTACTACCACCGAGGATGGTGCCCCACCACCACAACCCGCTGGCCGGACCACCCAAAAAAACCCTTGACACGTCCATTCCAACCCAAAACAGCCCAAAAACCACCAAAATAGCAGGCCGAACTACCGCAACAATCCCACCACCAGCCGACACAATCAAACACCCAAATCCGTCACCAAATCCAACCCAATCCACCCCGAACTCAACCTCAGACCACCGGAACTCAGCCCCAAGTCACCGGATACTTCCTCCGAAGTCGCACAACCCTATATCCAGTCCAACGGAATCTTATTCCAACGACAGCGGCGCCTAAGCCCTCCGACTGCATAGGCCAGGAGTTCCGACACTCAAGCAGCCCTACCGAGGGTCGTTTGACATCTCCGGTTCATTCCGACAATATTTTGGTAAATATGTCTCCCGTAAGTGTTCAAATGGCACCACCATGGTTCAAAGTCAAGGCCGATACCGCGACGATACGGCCGAGTTGACTAGGTATCGGTGCCCACCGATCTGATTCCGAGTTATGAGTTGAGTTTTCAATTATTGATGTGAATCGACCCTATATCGGTAATTTCTCGGTAGTATTGGTGATATAGCGGTATAATCGGCCCATATCGGCGATATCGCAGTAGAATCGGCCCATATCGGCGATATCACGATGGAATCGGCCCATATCGGCGATATCACAATAGTACGACCCATATCGGTGATATATCGGCCGAGATGGTACAAGTTAATAAGAATCTGTGTGTGTGGGTTATTTGATCATCGTGTGGGTTTAATTTAGTGCGTTGTATATGTGCCAGTTTTTTTTTAAAGAATGCAAATGATCCAAATGTTATTTGTTATTATTTTTTATAATAATGTTCCCAATGTTATATTTTAATATGTTATTATTTATAAAAAAACGTAAATGTCTTTTACAACCAAATATACAACTGTAATTATTATAAAAATAATATTTGTATCCTCTAAACATTTGTAAAAATAATATTTGCATCCTTTATGAAAAAATAACATTTGCAACACAAGTAGAAAAAAAATATTTGCATCCTCTTTGTAAAAAAATAACATTTCCATCAATTTAAAAAAAACATTTGCAACCCAACAACAAAAAAAAATAACATTTACATTCCTTTTATAAAAAAATAACATTTGCATCATTTTTTGTAAGAAAATAACATTTGCATCCTTTTTGTAAAAAACGATTGTAAAAAAAACGTAGTGTTTTGTCAAAATCACGATTTGTATCATCTTTGTGAAAAAATAACAATACGAAAAAAGAAACATTTCTAGCATTTTTAGGAAAATATAACATACTTAAAAAACACATTTGTATCCTCTTACTAAAAATAATAGTAAGAATATAATAGTTGTATCCTCTTTGTAAAAAAAAAAATATCCTTACTAAAAAAGTAACATTTGTTTTTCTTTGTAAAAGCATAATATTTGTAACCTCCGTGAAAAAAAACATTGATTTATTATGGAACATTGAATCTGTCAAGTTCGAAGCACGTCAATATAATCAATTGTACAATGTTATGCATATTAAAAGATAGTTTTAAACTTATATGATTGGTCCACATTGTTAATCGTATTTTTTTAAAATTTTCTAGATTTTTTTCGGAATTTTTTGCGCTCTCTAAATAGTGTATCTTTGCGTATCGTCCGATACCGTGACCGATACCGCGACCAAGTTGAAAATCGAGTGGCCGATACCGGGACCGATACCGAGACTTTGAACCATGGGCACCACCCTTGATCGGAACGTACTCTCCAACTATTGCCGAGATGATTCGTGGCATTCGGCCAATACAAATCCAATTCATCCTCACACAAAGGTATCAATTCCATTGCCAAATGAAGCTTACATGTCACTTAACCCAAATCTTGAACATCAAACTCTAAAATTTCAATCCTGCCACATTCCCCCTAATTTCACCCTCCAAAATTCACAAACACTCCCATATACCCCCCTCCACTACCCAAATCTTCATCACACCATTATAACATCTCACCACACCTTCCTCCACCCCGTATTCTCGTGTCCCCCCATTCCCCATCACCACACCCCCACTCCACCTCCACATGACTACCCCTTGCCTCCTATCTTTATTTGCCCTCGCCATCATCCACAAAAACACCACGAACCTCCCCACCTTCCCTCCATGCCTCCCGCTCCATCTGTTACAACACATCCCCACCCACCCCATTCCATTTTCGCTACGCTTCCACCCCCATCTATTCTACACACCTCTCCCCAACCCGGTCACCCCCCACATGTACCTCATCATCATCCTCCATGGGATACCCGTTATGTTCATTCCACTCCCGTTGATTCCCATGAGCGGGTACGGGAGAGGATTACCTTACCCCCACATGATGGTCCCCGTTCACCCCAACCCCACTTCGCCTCAGAGTTTGAGCCACCCCCTCCTACGGTGTGGCGCACTGATGTTTCTCCTTTCGACTCTCTGGCCCAAAGGTTACTCCACATGTACCTCAATCCGAGCGCCATTGTTTTTTGTGTTATCAAAAAGGACATCAGATGAACCACTGCCCCTACCGCCAGCCGTTAGTTTCAGCTCCCCCTCCTTCCCCACCACGAGACACCATTTCACCTCATGCATCTCCTCCCCCAGCCCCCTTACCACCACCAGCTCCTGACCCTCCTCATCCACCACCTCGGAGACGTCCACAACGAGCCCTACTTCCCGAGCCTCCGCCAGGCGATGATGATCTCGATGAGGATGCCCTAGCCCTACAGGGTGGGGATGTCATTACACAGTTGGCGCTGCAGTTACTCTCGAGGAACATCGGAGTGACATTCGGGTCGATATCCTGATATTTGACTGCCAGCTACAGCCCGATGCCATTGTTGACTGGCTTGCCGCCATGGAGTGAATATTTGAGTACAAGCAACTGAAGGGTCGTCGGTGTGTCTTACTAGCGGCCACTAAATTTCAGAGCTACGCGAGTGTTTGGTGGAATGACTCGGAGAAGCGTCGTGTTCTTGAGGGTCAGCCTCCTATAAAGACTTGGGCGGAGCTTCGCGACCAGTTGATGACAACTTTTGTCCCCGCCACTTACAAGCGTGATCTATTCTTGCGAGTCCAGTCTTTTCAGCAGGACACCACAGTTTTGGACTACACTGTGCTTCCAGCTTCTTTGTACTCGTGCCCGCCTCGGTAAGAGCGAGGAACAGAGGATCAGCCGATATATTCACAGCCTTCAGACCTATATCCAGCGTAACCTCGCTTTACATGACGTCACCTCCTTTGCTAAGGCGGTGGAGTAGGCCACTAAAGTTGAGTCTTTTCATTAGTTTACTCCTCCCCGTGGCCGCTCCATGACAGCTCCTCTAGCACCAGTGACTTCTACTCCTCCTGTGACTCCGTCTACTGCAGCTACTCCTACTCCCACTCATCCTGTCACATTCAAATGCTACAACTGTGGGGTGATTGATCATAGAGCGTCAGATTGTTTCCTTCTCCGTCGTCGCGCTCTCCTAGCTTCGGGCAATCCTGAGCATCTTGAGGAGGTACCGAAGATCCCACCCCAGCCAGCTCTCATTACTATCCTCGATGGTGACCCGGAAAGCCTTCCACTCTGAGTTCGAGGACGAACTTTTTCAGGAGAGGAGAGTGATGTGAATAAGGGCCTTTTCGTCATTTCTTTATCATTTTTAGTATTTCTTCTATTTTTAGCATTCATTGTATTTTTTCTTTCGCTTAGTATTTCGAGGAAGGAAGGTTAATTGGCACTTAAGAGCGTAATTGTAATTAGATTCTTAGCTCATAGGCCAAGCAACGTCCCTCCTAAAAATACTCTTTTGTAGCCTCATTTGAGGCATTCTTCCATTTGATGATATAAAGATTTGAGTGAGTTTAGAGAGAGAATTATCTTTTCTTGCTCCCATTTGACGTCATTTACGTCAATTAAACGGACATTTAAATCCAACACCTTTTTTCAGCCTTTTTTCAGTAAAACTATAAGGTATACCTTCAACCTTCTAGACAGTGTTCGTCTAGAAGGTAGAAGGTGATAGACCTTGTAGTTTTATTAAGAAAAGGCTAAAAATAGGTGTTGGATTTAACGATTGTTTAATATGCCGGAACGCCAAAAGGTTTTTTTAAGTTGTTTTCAGTGTTGGTCCAAGGCCAAAGAGGAACCCCCTTGGGCCCCCAGATTTGGTAAAATATTATAGATTGTATAATTATATATAAGTTAGCCCAACTATTTTGAGTAAATAGGCCCAGTCTTATTGTGTCCCAAATCAGTTTGTTAGGTAATGAAATTAAAAGGCCCACATAACTAGTAAGCAAAATGATATTGAAATAAAAATGCCCATCTACTTCAAAACCCTTGAACCTCAAACCTTCTCTTCCCTTCCAATTCTTTTCTTTTAAACCCAACCACCTTTCACCTTCTAGGAATCTGTTCAATTCTCCCAAAAGGCACCAAATCCAAAATGATTTCAACACATGAACTTCCAATTTCCACCGCCTACTCGCCTCGACTAGATTTGTTGCATACCCACATTAGCATGTCTTTTAATTCTTAAAGCATTTGAGTATAAATTATTTAACCACAACTCTCTCAGGTCTCAACCCCAAAACATTCAGTAGTAGTCAACAGGTTTGAATTCATCGATTTTTTAATCTCTGATTGTAGTTGTAATTTTTTTTTAATCTATAACTTCGTTGTTAATTTGTTGGTTGTATCTGTTTGCTGTTAATTTAATGTTGTTAACTAGTTCCCGTTATTTGTTGTTAATTTTTTAAGTTATTTGTTGTTGTTAACTAGTTCATGTTAATTTTTTGTAGTAAATTGGTTGTTATTTTTTTATGCCAAGTGGGTTGTGTCAGTAATTAATAAAAAACATTCGTTATTATCTCGTAATAATACATAATATTTGTAGCAAAAAAATCATTACGTAAAAAGGCCATATTTTACAAGTTCGCCTTAGGCTCCCAAATCCTCGAGGCCGGCCCTGACTGTTTTTAATTTTTTTTTACAACCATTTTTTTTAAGTTGTTTTTTTCTGGATTATACCATCTCTGTAATCCCTATAATCGCCGCATATTATTATTATTAATGGTTGCTTAGTAGTTTTTTTCAATGCTTGAACTTATTTTTGTTTTAATAAGACATTACTAGTAGTTGAATAATTTTGTTAGAGGGTATGCATACTAAAAACACATTTTAAAAAATGCCTAAAAGGCCGCCTACAAGCTGGAAGGCCCATGATCGCCTAGTGTTTTTTAGAACAATGTTTCTAGGCGGCCTTCTTTTAGAACACTAACTTGTTATTTGTGTTGTTGATGTACGACTTCTAGTATTGGCGACTTGTTGGTGATGAAGTCATAGTTACGTCTAAGGGCATAGTTGTCAAAATCGTCCGATTCGCGATTCGAATCGGACGATTCGATTCGATTCAATTCCATGCCAAAACGATTCAAATCAACCTTAGAATCGCAAATGTACAAAAAACCGGACGGTTCGATTCAGAATCGGGAATCGCCCATCAAACCGATTCATGAAATGGCTCTTTTCACCGCACGTTTTCAGCACACGTTTTTTTTAAAAAAAAAAGCTCATTTAACATACAAAACTGAACAAAACAAACCCCAAACATACCTTACGGCCAAACGAACCCTATTTCAATCAAAACCTCTTGCCGTAAGCCTCTATTTAAGCCATACGAGCCCTTACGACTGCTTCCCTTCTCAATCGAAAGTAAGTTGGTTATTTTTTGTAGTTTATTTGATATTTCTGTTGGTGTTTCTCTCATACGAGCCCTTATGGCTGCTGGTTCTTTTTTTTGGTTATAAACCATACAATCCCTTATGTTTTTGTTTCTCTTATAAAACCATACGTTTTTTTTAGTTATTTTGCTGTTTTTTAGTTATAAAACCATATTTGGGCTGTTTTTTGTTATAAATCATACGTAATTTATGTGTTTTTTTTTTTATAGTTATAAAACCATAATATATAAAACCTGTTTTTTTTAGTTTTAAAACCTTTTTTTTTGTTATAAAACCAATTTTTTTTTTGTTATAAAACCTGTTTTTTTAAGTTATAAACCATATTTTTTAGTTATAAAACCTGTTTTTAGTTATAAAACCACATATAAAACCTGTTTTTTTTAGTTATAAAACCTGTTTTTTGGTTATAAAACCATATATAAAACCTGTTTTTAGTTGTAAAACCATATATAAAACCTGTTTTTTACATTTTCAAGCTTAAAATGATTGAGATCATGTGCTACGGTTAATTTTTGGGCTACACGTTGGTATATTATCATGTGCTACGATTAGTTTTTTGTCATATTATGCTTAATTACCAATTCTATAGTGTCAAATCCCATTTATGTATGTTTTATTTCATTTTTATCATTTGATTCTGATTTGACCGGTTCGATTCACGATTCGCGATTCGGGGGGTAAACGATTCACGATACGATTCGCGATTTGACAACTATGTCTAAGGGTATGTGGTGAGGTAGTGGAAGCCTCATGCTGGTTTCAGAAGGACGATGATACACTTTTGATCATGGGTTTGAGGATTTTAAACAGTGATCGGTTCCATATTATCACAAGTGCAGTTAGTGGCTGCAATGATATAATGCTATGTTCATGCTACTTGTTCTACATTTGGGGTTTCTTCTTTCAAGTTGAGCATTTTAGTTCAACATGCTTCAACTTGAGGAGAGTGAGAGAGTATATAATTGTAGTGAGGACATATATGTAATATTACTCTTGAGGGTGTTTGGACTATGATGTAAACTGTACTTCGGTACAATACATATCATGTTATAGTGAGAGAAATAATATAGAAAGCTAGTATCATGACTTTCTTTTCTCTACTCATTCTTAATTTTCAAAACCCAATTGTCACGGTACTTTTTATTGTTTATTGCTTTGACTTGCCAAATAGTGAGATTCACGTGTAGGTAAATAAGCTCAGTGAGTTAGTGTTAGAAAATGGGTATCGGACAGCAAATTTTGAGCAACTTTGAGCTCAAATTTAGATAGGCCCCACATTACGATAATTGTAGGATCATATACGAATGTGTTCTCCTTCACAAGGAGATTAACGTAGTATATTCACATGTCCAATTCCATTAAGTTATGAATGATAAATATGTCCCAAAGTGAGTCATAAAGCAATGAAAGTTAATGAATTGGGAGTGTGCAAGTCTTGTTCCACATTGAAAGAGTAGTGGGAATGTGAAGAGTTAATATACAAAAAATTGACACTAAGGTTTGGTGCCTTAGAGGTATCCCAATTCCTTGAAGGGTAGATGACCTAAGCTATGTTTGGTTTGACTTTCGGTCAAAGGTCCACGCGCACACGTGCGTTCATCTGGCCGTCCGGCTCAATTCGATTCGGACCTGGACCTGGGCCCGGGCCCGGGCTTAATAAAATTCCTTAAATTTTTTGACCGAATTTAATTAACTTTCTAGGCTGTAATAATTAATTAATTCCGAACTTTCTGGGTTGTAATAATTAATTAAACCGTAATTAACTGTTTGAAAGTTAATTAAACAGTTTTTTCCAACAGTCGGGGTCATTATTATATATACCTGTTTACCCTCTAAATTTTTACTAATGCAAAATTCTCCCTCCATTTATCTCGAACCCGAAATGCAGTTCCAATTTCAGAAAAACATTTTCTACATCATTGCATTCATGTCATCCACATTAGTTATGTTGTTTGGTTGAGTAAATACACAGAATTGGGTTCGCTGGGATTATACATTGTTGTGCTACTTGTTTAATCCGAAAATCCGTTCTCTCTTGGAGGCAATTGTTCATCAACCTTAAAGCACTTATTGGCGGGAATAAATTTGCCTTACGAACACTGTTGATAAACAGGCTCGGATTCTTGTTATTACTCATTTTCTTACACATATATTATGCATTTTCATCTTCTTTCAAGTAAATCTCTCAAATTGTATTTATTCTTTTACTTTCTGTAATTACTAAATTTTATTCTGTTTTATTTTGAATTTATAATGTCAGTGGCATAACAATCTTAAGGAAAATTTAAATGTTTACTGTTTTATAAATTCATTCAGAAATATATTATTTTATTTGTTACAAAAATTATAATTTTTGTACTAGTTTACATTTATAATTAAAAAATTCAAATTTTAATTATTCTTGTAAAAAATTTATTTTGTACATATTTTGTTATAAATTGTATACTTTCTAAAAAATTTGTTTTGTATAGACTTCAATTAATCTTCATTATTAATATTTCACAGAATTTTTTTTAATCAATTTAGACTAATAAAAATTACTATTTACTATTTGTTTAATTATGTGTTATATATTTCAAAATAGTGTTTAGAATTCGTTTGGTATTAATTATAATTTGAAGAAATTAGTATAACAGAATTTGGTATTCTGTTTTGAGAAATACATTACAAATGAATATTATTATTGATAAAAAATATGTTTTTGTAATAGAAATGGAATCACAAAGTACAAACATAGTCCCACCGACCGTGAATGTGACTCATGCTATAATTGTTGCCCCCGTGAACATGCCACATGGGGAGAAACCAAAAAAATTTAACGGGGTCGATTTCAAACGTTGGCAAGGACAAATGTACTTCTATCTCACAATCTTCCAATTGGCAAGGTTTGTATATGAAGATTGTCCCCCTTTGCAAGAAGGAGATGAAACTAAGAAAGTTGCTGTCGTTGAAGCATGAAAACATTCTGACTTTCTGTGCCGAAACTACATCCTGACATACTTGGACAAGACGTTGTACCATGTGGAATTCGTTGGAGAAGAAATATAAAACGGAAGCTGCGGATATAAAGAAATTCATAGTGGGGCGTTTTCTAGACTTCAAAATGGTTGACTCCAAGCCGGTTATTGCTCAAGTTCAGGAACTAAGTTCAGGAACTACAGGTTATTCTTCATGACATTCATGCTTAAGGAATGTCAGTCAATGACACTTTTCAAGTGGTAAAAATAATTGAAAAGTTGCCTTCATCTTGGAACTTGTTCAAAAATTATCTCAAGCACAAACGCAAGGTGATGAATGTTGAACAATTGGTAGTGCGACTGCGAATTGAAGAAGACAACCGTGAATCTCAAAAGAAAAGTGGGAAGAACATCATAGAGTCCAAGGCTCATGTGGTTGAAGATCCTAAATCCAAACGTAAGCGTGATGGGGAAGGCACATCGAAGCAAAGAAAGAAGTTCAAAGGCAAATACTACAATCGCGGCAAGCCAGGACACCGCTCAAGCGAGTGTTGCATGCCAAAGAACGCCAAAAAGACAAATGCTCAAGCAAATGTGGTGGAGGGTGAGAACATTTCCGATGGTATCACAGACATTAATCTTTCAACTGTTGTCTCTGAATGTAATATGGTAGGAAATACCAAGGAATGGTGGGTGGACATTGGGGCTACACGCCACATTTGTGCAAACAAATGGATGTTTACTACTTATAAGGCTTTGGAAAATGAGGAGACCCTCTTTATGGGGAACTCTTCGAGTTCTAAAGTCGTGGGACAAGGAAAGATCATTCTGAAGATAACTTCGGGAAAGGAGCTCTCTTAACAATGTGTTGCACGTGCCTGACATCCGTAAAAATCTGATCATCGGCTCGCTTTGAAGCCAGAATGGGTTGAAACTTTTGTTTGTTTCTGATAAGTTTGTGTTATCCAAAAATGATGTGTATTTGGGAAAGGGTTACCTGTCTGAGGGGCTCTTTAAAATGAATGTAATGACATTGATGCCAAAGGCATCCCCAATGAATGAAATTGCTAGTTCTACTTACTTGACTGAGTCTCCTAATATTTAGCATGCTAGCTTAGGACATATTAATTTTGATACCTTGCGTAGATTAATTAACTTGGAATTTTTGTCAAAATTTAATATTGATAAAAATCATAAATGTGATATCTGTGTGGAAACAAAATTAACAAGATTACCTTTTTATTCTATTGAAAGGATCACTGAACCATTAGATTTAATTCACACGAATATTTGCGATTTAAAATTTGTACAAACTAGAGGTGGGTAAAAGTATTTATTACTTTTATTGACGATTGCAAAAAATATTGCTATGTATTTTTATTACGTAGTAAGGAGGAAGCTACTGATGCATTTAAACAATACATGAGTGAAGTTGAGAATTATTTAAGCAAAAAAATAAAGATTATTAGGAGTGATAGTGATGTGAATCGAGGGCATAACTATCCTTTTTTTATATATTTTTGGGCACATTAGTATTTTAATTTCTTTTGTTATTTTTCATTATTTTTATTAAAGCATTCTCGCTCGTTTTGTTTTAGTATCTAAAGGCTAGGAGTAGTAATGGCATTTTTGTAATTAGTTCCTTAGCTTGGAGCCTAAACTACTCTTCCCTTTAAATACCCATGTAGTCTTCATTTGAGGGCATTCCTCCATTTTGAAATATAAGAAACCATTTGGTTTTCTCTCTAAAGTTAGGGTTTGCTATTTCTTTCTAGCCTTTGACGTGTAGTTTACGTCAAATTGGTATCAGAGCGAGTGTCGCTCCCACATTGGCGTTTAGTGTATCGGTGTTAATTTTTATTAAATCGAACACTACTCGCAATGGCTCCCAAGAAATCCAAACAGCACGAAGAGGCCAACCAAGATTTGAAAGATCAATTCGAAGAATGGACAAAAAAACAACAAGTTGAGATGGAGGAGTTGAAGCATCAAATGGCACAACTTCTCTCCGCCATCAAACCACCCACACCTGCTACCCCAACTCAAAATGAAGCCCAAACCCTAGACACCACCCTTCCAATCACCACCCGAGGCTACCCCGAACCCAACCCAACCCAACCCAACCCCTGCTGTCCAGCCACCAAAAAGCCCCAACCGACCCATTAAACCCACCCCCCATCACCGCTGACCTCGCCTGCCCCCCCCCCCCTCCCCGCCCTGCTTCAGCCCCTGAGCAACCCCTGTTTCCACCCCTGCTGGCCTTAAGGAACTCCCGACGACCCCCTCTTTACTACTCCGCCCAGCCCCTACCCCTAACCCCTTGGAAAACCTCCGTACACCCAAGGAACTTCCCCGAACCACCACTAGCTCACTCGCCACTCTCACCCGCACCCCTCCGGCTTCCAAAAACAGCCCCTCGACCCCCCACCAAACCTGGCTTACTCCCTATCTTACCCCTGCCCAATTCCGCCCCCTGTTTTTGGGTTGTCCACCTCCTTTCAACCTCCCCTCGACCCACATAGAGACCCCCACCCATTTTCGGGTCTCGCACCTACCCTATACTCCCATCCGACAGCTTATTTGCACCCTCCGGCCCCATTTTACCCACCCACAACAGTTAACCCCTCCACTTTTACCCGAAACCCTCACCTCGATTTATATCCCACCCCCCACAATACATTCACTTACCCAGGAACCCTCAACCCTCAACCACCTAGGGGAGACTCCTAATGACCCTTTACCCCCACTTTCACACCATACACCCTCTCACCACACCCTTTCGACGCTCCGTTCACATTCCTCCTCGTCCTCCTCCGAGTTCAGGGATGGCCACCCCAGTATTCTAGATTGGATACCATCTCCACCACCCGATGTCCGCCGCCCTATTCCTCTTCGAGACCGACGTTGTTTCTATTGCGGCGAGCTTGGACATTTGATAGGCGCTTGTCCGCACTACCCTCGTATACCTCCGGCACCTCCAGTGCTTCAGCATGAGCAACCTCTTCGTCCACCGCCTGCCCAGATACTGCCCCCCAGTTGATGTTATTCCACCTGTGTCAGGCGACGTGATGGATCCCGATGCTCATCAGGACGAGGGCCCCCTCTCTATGGTCCTTCAGTTTCTCTCCCGAAGCCTCCATGGGGATGTCTGCATTGATGTGCCTATGTTTGACGGACGGTTCTCTCCAGATGCCATTGTCGACTGGTTAGCTTCAATGGAGACTGTTTTTGAGTATAAGCAGGTCCAAGGTCGCTCCTTTGTCCTCCTTGCAGCCACCAAATTCCAGGGTTTTGCCTGAGTTTGGTGGAACGATCTCTGCTATCGCCGCACGACGGCCGGATTTCTCCTTATCCAGGCGTGGCCGGAGTTGCGAGCTTCTCTTCAGGCATCCTTCATTCCACCTACCTACGAGCGCAACCTCTTTGCTCGCGTTCAATCTCTCAGACAAGACACCTCATCAGTCGTGGAGTACACAGAGCAATTTCAGCTTCTACGCACTAGGGCGCGCCTACCCGAGACAGAGGACCAGCGGATCAGCCGCTATATATTGGGTTTGCAGCCACATATTCAGCACGAGTTGGGTCTAAGAGGGATACCGACCTTCTTGAAGGCAGTCGAGTACGAGACTAAGGTCGAGGCTTACCACACAGTGCCCACAGCTCTCCCGACCTCTCGGACTCTGTCTACTCCGATTTCGGCCTCAGCTCCTCCGACGGCTTCGGCTCCAGCTCCTATTCCCACCACTCCCGTTGCCCCTCCCCCAAGACCCCCACCTTCCGGTGCTTTAACTGCGGCAATGTTGGGCACCGAGCTTCTGTTTGCTCCCTCCCGCGACGCCGAGCATTACTGGCGATGGACCATCCACCAGACTATCTGGACGCGGCAGAGGAGCTTCCACAACACGCCCTGATTACAGTTTTGGAGGGTGATTCAGTTGGTCTTCCCCTTTGAATTCGAGGACGAACTCTTTTTCAAGGAGGGGAGATTGATGTGAATCGAGGGCATAACTGTCCTTTTTTTATATATTTTGGGCACATTAGTATTTTAATTTCTTTTGTTATTTTTCATTATTTTTATTAAAGCATTCTCGCTTGTTTTGTTTTAGTATCTAAAGGCTAGGAGTAGTAATGGTATTTTTGTAATTAGTGCCTTAGCTTGGAGATTAAGCTACTCTTCCCTTTAAATACCCATGTAGTCTTCATTTGAGGACATTCCTCCATTTTGAAATATAAGAAAACATTTGGTTCTCTCTAAAGTGAGGGTTCCTCAATCGAATGGCATTGTTGCTGAACGCAAAAATCGTACATGGAAGGAAATGATGACCTCTATGTTAATAAGTTCAGGTGCTTCACAGAACTTGTGGGGGGAAGCCACATCTGCTAATTACATTCTTAACAAAGTACCACAAGAAAACTCATAAGACCCCTTATTAGTTTTGGAAAGGTCGAAAACCTTGCTATAAATATTTACGAGTGTGGGGGTGCTTATAACCAAAGTGATGGTTCCTAAACCTAAAAAGGTAAAAATAGGACCAACGACCGTTGATTGTGCGTTCATCGGTTATGCTATTACTAGCAGTGCATATCGTTTCTTAGTTTGTAAATCTGAGATTCCGGATATTCATATAAATACGGTCATTGAATTGAGGGACGCTTCATTTTTTGAAAATGAATTTCCTTATAACATGACCCGAGAATCTGGTATATCTAAAATGATAAATGAAGCTACTACAAGTGGTACTCATCAACCTATTGATATAATATCAATAGAGGATGAACCAAGACATAGTAAAAGAGCAAGAACCTCGACTTCCTTCGGTCCATCCTCAATCATACAAAGAAGCGATATCCTTACCCGATGCTTCTAATTGGAAAGAAGCAACTAACAGCGAAATTGAATCCATTTTGCAAAATCATACATGGGAACTAGTGGATCTTCCACCAGGTTCAAAACCTTTAGGTTACAAATGGATCTTCAAATAAAATTGGAAGGCCGATGGATCAATTGAAATATATAAATCAAGACCTGTAGCTAAAGGCTATAGGCAAAGAAAGGGTCGGATTACTTCGACACATACTCACCGGTAATGAGAATTATGTACATTCGAATGTTAATAGCAATAATTGCCATTAATGGACTTGAAATACATCAAATGGATGTCAAAACTATATTCTTAAACGGTGAACTAGACGAGGAAATTTATATAGAGCAACCTGAAGGGTTCAAGACTCCCGGACAAGAATGAAAAGTATGTAAACTTGTGAAATCACTTTACGGATTAAAACAAGCACCTAAGCAATGGCATAAAAAAATTGATAATGCAATGTTATCAAATGGTTTCAAAATTAATGAGTGCAATAAATGTGTTTACTTTAAAAGCATTCAAAATGGATATGTCATTGTATGCCCCTATGTTGATGATATGCTAATCATGGATAGTAACCTAGAAATTGTCAAAACTACAAAACATATGTTGAGTAGTTGATTTGACATGAAAGATTTAGGTATCACCGATGTTATATTAGGAATTAAAATTTCTAAAATATCAAATGGACTTATATTATCTCAATCTCATTACATAGAGGAAGTACTTAAGAAATTCAAGAAGTATGATATCAGTCCTACAAAGACACTTGTAGATGTAAATTTACATCTAGCAAGAAATAATGGTGAAAGCATATCTCAACTAGAGTACTCTCGTATTATCGGCAGTCTAATGTATATCATGAACTATACACTACCGGACATAGCATACTCGATAAACAAACTAAGTCAATATACGAGTAATCCGGGTAGAGATCACTGGAAGGCGATATTAAGAGTTTTGGGTAATTTAAAATACACTCAAAACTATGGACTGCACTATTCAAGATATCCAGCTGTACTTGAAAGACATTGCGATGCAAATTGGATATCTGATACAAAGGACTCTAAGTCTACAAGTGGGTATGTGTTTACCCTTAGAGGTGCAGCCGTATCTTGAAAATCCTCAAAACAAACGTGCATTGTTAGATCGACAATGGAATCTGAGTTCATTGCACTACACAAAGCTGGAGCAGAAGCTGAACGGCTTCGAAACTTCTTAGAGGATGTTCAAAATTGGTCCAAACTTGTGCCCGCAATATGTATACATTGTGATAGTCAATCGGCGATTGGAAGGGCACAAAATCACATGTATAACGGAAAGTCACGACACATTTGTCATAGACATAATACCGTTAGACAACTTCTCTCAAGTAGAATTATCACAATTGACTATGTAAAGTCAAAAGATAATATAACGGATCCACTAACGAAAGGTTTTAACCGAGAACAAGTTGAAAGATCATCGAGAGGAATGGATATAAAGCGTATAAATAAATAAGAATCAATATTGTGGCAACCCAACCTAGCTGACTGGAGATCCCAAGATCTAGGTTCAATGGACAAACCAAATTAAATTGTGTTCAGTATGCACTGGGAGATATTTAATTCTATCCATTCAAAAGATGAGACGATGCACATCTGCCGCGAAATTAGGATAAGTTATGTTTTTCATGACATCCATATCTTAGTATGTCTAAGTGGGGTATAAAAGGATACTCTTTATGGATGTCACCTACGTGAGTAAGAAGGGGGTCATATCTATGAGAATAATGAAAGGCAAATTCTTTAAAATACTTACGGAACCAAGTGGTGTTCATGGCCAAAACGAACACAAACGTGAGAACCAAATGTGTTGAAGAATTATTGTGTGAATATTATTGTCTAGGTTTACCGAAACGGTTGACGGTTCAAAGACATGAAGTCTACCGATTAACCAAGTAAATCCGATAGTACATCACTAAGGAAAGTTCAAGGCCACTAGGTTACTTCTCCCGATGCAATATGTTTTCAATTTTACTCAACATGTGCTTGCATCTGCATCTTGCATATCTTTATATGACGATATATCATTCATGTGGGTGATTGTTAGAAAATGGGAATTGGACAGCAAATTTTGAGCAACTTTGAGCTCAAATTTAGATGGGACCCACACCACGATAATTGTAGGACCATATACGAACGCGTTCTCCTTCGCAAGGAGATTAACGTAGTATATTCAGATGTCCAATTCCATTAAGTTATGAATGACAAATATGTCCCCAGAGTGACTCATAAAGCAATGAAAGTTATGAATTGGGAGTGTGTAACTCTTATTCCGCATTGTAAGAGTAGTGAGAATGTGAAGCGTTGATATACAAAAAATTGGCACTAAGGTTTGGGAGGTATCCCAACTCTTTGAATGGGAGATGACATAAACTATCACTATGCTTGGGTTAACATTCGATCAAAGGTCCACACGCGCACGCGCGCGTTCGTCCGATCGGCAGGCTCGGCTCGGCTCGGCTCAGTTCGGGCCTGGGCCTATAAAAAGTCCTTAAATTTTTGGGCCGAATATAATTAATTTTTTGGGCTGTAATAATCAATTCATTCCGAAATCAATTAATTAGAATGTTAAAATCATTATTAACTGTTTGACTCAAACAGTTAATTAAACAGTTTTTCCCAATAGTGAGGGTCATTGGTATATAGACCTATTTACCCTCCAGTTTTTGACTAATGAAAAATTCTCCCTCCATTTATCTCCAACCCGAAATGTTGTTCCAATTTCAGAAAAATATTTTCTACATCACTGCATTCATTTCATCCACATTAGTTATGTTGTTTGGTTGAGTAAATACACAGAATTGTGTTCGCTGGGATTATACATTGTTGTGCCACTTGTTTAATCCGAAAATTCGTTCCATCCTGGGAGGCAATTGTTCATCACCTTAAAGCACTTATTGGAGGGAATAAATTTGCCTTAAGGTCAATGTTGATAAACAGGGCTCGAATTCTTGTTATTACTCCTTTTCTTACACATATATTCTGCATTATCATCTTCTTTCAAGTAAGTCTCTCAAATTGTATTTATTCCTTTACTCTGTAATTACTAAATTTTATTCTGTTTTATTTTGAATTTATAATGTCAGTGGCATAACAGTTGGGTGATGGCAATGCGTGTATGGTGAACATTAATAGGTAAAGGAGTTCACTTCTCATAGTAAAAATTAGTGACATCCACGAGTCTTCATATAGGGTTTGATTATGTCCCACTTACTCGGTGAATGTTAATCATACACATCAAATAAGTTCAGACGAAGGTATTCAGGGATTATTTATTATTAAAATAGAATTGTTAGTAATTTAATTTCATTAATGTGTATTTATAATCTTACATGAGAGGTATTTGCATTCATCTCAATAACACGGAGTAAAGATATTAATTATAAGATACGGGGTTAGAGTACATTTATATATCTAAAGGAATTATGATAATTAATGGATAATATAATATGATTCTGGGTAAAGTTAGGTTTCCTACGTCCATTGGAAGTCAACTGTTTACGTCTCTTAGAGTCTCTAATGTAGTGTATATAATGTATCCTAGCTAACTTGACTCAGACACAGATTTCAGAACATACAGAACTCCAAAAATCAGAGAGAGAGAGAGGAGTGGGAGAGAGAATTTCATTCAGCACGAATTCCATAGCAGAGGATCTTGATCGAAGTCTTCCCTTGATCAATGGAACGTTAGAGTTTCAAATTTTGTTTTCCAAGGTTCAACCGTTTCACAATTTTCCGGCAGTATCAGATCTGGTGACCACCCACAGGGCAGGATTTTAAGCATCAAGGCAAACGCTGTAAGTAAAACCTACGGAGATGTTCGAGCATTTTTTAAAACCTACGGAGAGCGTAAGTCTCTTCCCTTCATTATAAATTTATTCTGAATAACTAAGCATTCCATCGACTTCACGCCATTTTTCGCTCCAAGCCCGCCTAGTTAAGCCCGTGACATACTTTGTGCACTCTTTGTGCTTTTCTTGAAATAATATCCCCAACAAAGTTTTTGTTGAGACTAGATCAAAGATCTAGAAAGTAAATCATAGTGCTCCTTTGTGGGATTATTATCGGCAATTTTTAGTAACTGATACGTCCACATCGTCATTGAAATTCTGGGATTTCTGCACCCATACGCATATGAGTCTTTGAGGAATGAGAGATCTTTAGGCTTGCTTCCTGTTTGCAAGAAGCTTCCTATGACAATCGTAAATTTTTCAGGAAAATATGGGGAAGATTGAAGGAGGTGATTGTATCCAGTCATCAAAACAATCGAGGTACGTTTTCCAAATAGTTGTGAAGGAGAACAATTTAGGGGTTCGCAGCAGAGGCTTTCAGAGCTGTTGAATTAACAGAAAGCACCGTGACGACCAATATCTTAGGTGGAGTTCACTGAATCAGAGATGTGACCTTTTTCTCTCAAGAATATGCAATACTTTATAAAGAATGCAAGATTTAAATGTGGATAATCTCGTCATTAGATGAGAGGGTGGCCAAATCAAAGGGTATAGACTCAGAGGTGTCGCTAGAGTTTTGTAGGGAAAGGCTGGAAGGTCTCAAGAGGTGCTTGGTTGGTAGGGCTAATAAAAATGAGGACGGAAGTCCCTTCTCAAGCTGAGATGTCATCATGCGTCAAGGGGATGTGAAAACCCCTGGAGGTGTTAATGTGTTCAATCTTAATGGTATGTATAATCTACTTCCTTTGTGTTTTTCCTTCTCAATTGGAGGCCAGAAGAGTCTTCATTATTGAAGTTGCACCTGGGCCTTAAAAGCATGCGCCTGGTTAAAGGCACCTTGCCTGGGCTTGCACGAAATGCAGAGGTGCACCGTATTTGCGCATTGACTCTAGATGCAACTTTGACAATTGTGATCTTTGGAGATGCATCATGACAGCTCGTGTGGAAGGCATGGAAGGAAATACACAGAAGGAATTTTAGGGTAAAGGAGAAGATAAGAGTATCTTGCAGGAGAGTTCATTTTACGGTTTCTTTTGGACGGCCTAATTTAAAAAATATAAAGTTTTCGAGGTTCATTCTATTGTAAGAAATTGGAAGAGGGTCATACTTTAATTTGGGAGTGGTGACATTCTTTTCATCTGTATACGTATATATATATTCAATCTTTCTGTATGTAAGGAAGATTCCGTCTCTTCCTTCATACTCTTCTTTTGCTTCTTTAATAATATTTCTCATTCCCTATAAAAAATAAAGTAAATAAAATACTTACACTATGTCTGGCCTTATGTCTTGGAGCTCAGTTTCCCGTGCAAGTTCCCAGCGCAAATATCTGCATTGTACCTGCAATTAAAATATAAGCACCTCTGGCTGCTGTCTATTTTTGGTTCCACTATCATGGCTTTAGCTCGAGTGAGCTGCATAAAGTTCAATGAGAAAGTTACACATTCAAAGAAATCTATCATAGGTGGTGCTGGGTTCAAAGGTTATCTAGTTTTCACATCTATTTTAACATCACCCTTACTATTTTCTCATATAGTTTACAACTATTTCTTTTCATCTGTGAGGAAAACAAAGGCACACAAGTGAATGAATTTTAGTATAAAAATAAAAGAAGCAGAATCTTCACACATGTACGAATAGAGGCAAGACATGATCCATGGACCCCCACTAAAATTCAAGGAATCATTCATACTATATTATAACACGAATCTAACAAATCCAAGTTCCTTAATGTTGACCCCCTTTTAAGTCTCTACTCAACCTTTACAGACACTAAGATTTTACCAGTGTACACGCAAAAAGGATGCAGGAAGATAAAATCCTATAAGCAGCAGTGTAAATGGCGAAGTGGAAGTATGCAACTCATTAATAATGGGTAAAGTAGACAAGGCGAAATCGTGATTGCAACAATTTCAACTTCGCTAATTTCTTCATCAGTCCCTCTAAATAACAACAATTACATTTATAATTTTCACAGTGAGATGAGTTAATATAAGGACGGGAAGAAAAAGTGAAGGGCTAGTGCATGGCGCGTAAGGGTGAAAACGGATATTTGAAAATTTGGATCCGTCCGATATTCGTATCCAATTTTAGCGGATATTTATCCGAATAAGTAATCGAAATAGTGGATTCGGATAGGCGTTTTAAATATCCGGAAAAACGGATATGGATACGGATAATGTTGGTATCCGTGATGGATAATTTGTATCCGATGCGGACTATCCATATTGACGGATATCCGTATTCTCGGATATCCGTTTCCCTAAGATAATTATATTTTATTAATTATTTTAAATATTTTTTGATTATATAATATAAATATTTTTTGTAGTATAAAATAATATTAAAAAATATTGAAGGGTAGAAAGGATGAGTAACTAATTTACTAATTTGCCATTTTAGTAAACTATTTTGTAAACTATTTACCAAAACAGCTCTCCATTTACTCTCCATTTTAGTAAATTATTTTATAAATTGTTTACCCGATCAGCTCTCCATTTCCTCT
Organism: Sambucus nigra; assembly: GCA_949130495.1. NCBI lineage: Eukaryota > Viridiplantae > Streptophyta > Magnoliopsida > Dipsacales > Adoxaceae > Sambucus > Sambucus nigra. Next base: position 288,171,537 of record OX422223.1, read on the forward strand.
AACTATTTTGCGACCTCTCTCTTTCCTCTCTCCATCAGCCGTTGATGGTGCCAAATATGGTACCACCAAGTAAATGAATAAGAGCTCTAACCAGTAGAACTTCAAGTGTGCAACAATGGTGAAATCACAGCAATATAAATGAAGCTGGAGGTGAGGCAATATAAATGAAGCTGGAGGTGAGGCAAAGAGGAAAAAGTCAGTAATAAAGTAGTTCAGTCTTTTTGGCCTGCTCCACTGTGCAGGTGAGTGTATGTTTACTATCAAACTAAGCTCTAATGGCCTTGGATTACGATGCACTCAACTTTCTCTCTACTGCAATTTCAACAAAGTTTTGCTAGGGTTTTGAATTAAGGATCCTTCTTAAGGTAGAAGGAGATAAGTATATATAGTGTTGGGGTGGTACAGTGTACACCCCATGCATGGATGCACCAGACATGTGTAGTATGCATTAACCAATGAGTAATAGCCACCTGTCACCTATGCAAGTAGATCATGATGACAAAATATTCCTCCCACGTGCGCATGTGATACGGTTGTAACTGCCTGTCCACGTATGATGATGATGATGATGATGATGATGATGATGATGATGATGTTGGAGCTTTGCCTTGCGCGTGGTAGAGAGGTCGCCCAGAAGGGTCTCGACTCGGCCAAGTATAAGACCCACAGGTCTTGTTCAAACATAATCTGCATAGTGTGGTCTTGGATGAGTAGATGTTGGGCCGAGATGGGGTCTTGGCTGTCAAGCGAACCAGACGAGGCGTGGAGAAGGAGGTCCTGACTGGTAGGAGGTCTCGACCCCAAATAATAGACGAAGTCGAGACAGTTGAGTGTGGGCTCCTCACGGGAAGCATGTTTTGCTATGTCGACTGAGCAGAAGTTGAGGGGTAAGAATGTCTACAAACGAGAAGCTCGAGGTGATGCTCTGATCGATGGTTGAGCAATCATTGTAATGTCGTATTTGAGCTGATAATGGGTGAAGAAGTGACACTTGGCAGTTGATTAGTGGCTTGTCAGGCTTGATAAGACACATGCCATACTATCCATAGGTTAGCGTACATAAGGGCAGCTGAGACGCTTAGGGTTTTGCGCCCTATTGATAGCTTACATCGAAAATTGTGCTTAATCATTGAAACGTTTAAAAACCAAACGTTTTACTTTTCTCTCTTCTTTACCAGACATTCTCTTTCCCGCCTGTAACTCTTTTGTGCTAAACCCGCCATTATCGTTCTTTAATTGCCCATGGTTACTGCCATTTCTTTGCAATCCCTTGCTTTTAAGTGTTCTTCCTCAATCAGGTACCCACTTTCTTGCTTAAGTTCTTTTTATTATAGTGATTGATGTGGTGTACATACATTCCGGTGATTTCTGCAATTTTCGACGGTGAATTTGGTTATTTTGGGTTAGGATTTTGGTTCTTTTACGAGGTTTTTTAAGCAGTGGGAGGTGTTCCTTGCCTAGGGTTAGATGTTTTAGGTCCTCAATGCCTCAGTTTAGGGATTCCGGTGATTCTCCGGCCATCTACTCCGGCGAAGTTCTCACTGTTTTCCGTTTAGTTCTTATACTGTTCTTATTCCTTTTCTTCAAAAACGATTGAACTTTCCCTTTTCAATCTTGTAGTCAACTTGGTCAATCCAAACATTTGTTTGAATGTTAAGGCCCTGATACAAATTAGCCGAGGAGTTTCCCACCCCGACTGGGCCGGTCGACCGCGCCAACTGTGACAGCCCACACACTTCCTTCTCCAAGCCGAGACCAGCCCCATGGAAACCCAACTAACACCAAAGTCGAGGTCTGCCATGGTACATATAACTGAGACCCAGCTCATGGCCAAAAATAACCACTGCCAATCGAAGCCACCAATAATGGCCAACCAACTAAAAACCCAAATCTCCATTAATGGCCAAACACCAAATAAACCCATTTCGACAAAGCACACAAGACCCAAATGCGCGTGTGGTCAAAAATCACGCTACAATTTCGGACCAAAGTCCTCAATTTGAGACGAACTCAAAACCCGAGCTAAGAACCCAAATCGCCATGGATGAAATGTGTTTGCTGCAAAAACGAGTTAGGGACATGGAGGGAATTTATGAAATTGTTAGTAAAAGAGATAAGGGACATGGAAGGAATTTATAAAATTGTTATTTATTTCTTTTAATTCTTCCTCCGATCAAAGGCACGTGGAATATTCATTTGGAGTCTGATTCGAGCACCGTTCGCGGCCACGCGAAGCTTGGCCCGAGAACTACAACTTCCGTACATACTTCGGGCGAAAATCCCTAAGTGTGAAATTACCGAAATGCCCCTGAATGTGCGAATCGCGACGAAACTTTATCGGAACGCGCTCAAACTTCATACTAAGCACCATAACACCGATAAAAGTTCAATAATACCTCAAATAACATGTTAGCATATAAAACGGAGGTTGTCTGATTAACGAGCATAAATATAGGCATTAAAGTACCCGAAAGGGGCTAAAATGCATATAGGTTCGACGGTAATAAGTGCTATGATTCGGGACGAATCACACCCCCTAACTTACACATTGCTAGTCCCTAGTAATGAAATTCAAAGCAAGAAGAACTAGAAGAAAAAACACAGAACTGGAGATATATACAAAAGAGATAAAAATAATAAAGGCCACTTTCGCGGGCAAACAATTGCATTTAGCGTATGCAATAAGCCGTTAAATCCTTATTGTCTCGATCGAGATGACACTGTTGTCTCGGTCGAGAGAGTTTTTCACCAAATTAATGATGTTGAAGTAAACCATACTTAAATGATTTTTGAATTTGAATTCATCAAATTATGGTGTTTAATCATAAGTTCCCTCTCGTCGTTTTGAGAGTGTGTGGACGAGTGACGTCTCGTCCTACACTGTCGTCTCGGCCGAGACAGTTTTTACCATCAATAAGGTCCAAATCCAACCTCCGTTCTTCAGCAATTGCTTTTGGGTTGTATGTCTGAACTCTGTGGCTTGGTAGGGCAATTTCTGTAGGGATCACTGCCTCTGAGCCGTAGGCAAGCATGAAAGGGGTCTCTCCCGTTGGAGTTCTCTCGATCGTCCTGTAGGCCCACAGAACAGCATGCACTTCTTTAGTTCAAAGACTCTTGGCGTCTTCTAATTTCTTCTTGATCCCGTCCAGTATAGTTCTGTTAGTCACCTCTGTTTGGCCATTCGCCTGAGGTCGGCCTGGAGCTGAATAAAACTGCTTGATGCCAACCCTCCTACAATATGCCTCCAAAGATGAGTTTTTGAACTATTTTTCGTTGTCCGAGATCAGGGTGTGAGGTAGACCATACCTACAAATAATGTTCCTCCAAATGAATTTGAAAGTCTTCGTCTCGGTGATGGTTATCATGGCCTCTACCTCAACCTATTTGGAGAAATAGTCGATCGCCACAATGAGATACCTATAGTTGTCGATTGCCCTGGGAAAGGGTCCTACTAGATCAATTCCCCAAATAGCAAACCAAGGAGAGGTGATAGATGACAGAGGTTGATAAGGTTATTAAGGGATGCTAGCATATCCCTGGCATTTGTCACATCTCTTCACATAACTAGTCTCATCCCTGGCCAAGGTCGGCCACCAATACCCCTATGTGACTACCCTCTTTGCCAACGATCTTCCTCCTATATGACTGGAGCAAGAACCCTCGTATATATCTTTCAGGATGTATTCCACCTCTGTCGGATGGACACATCAGAGCAGAGGGAGGAGGAATCCTTTCTTGTATAAAACATCTCCAATGACTGAGAACTCAGTTGCCTTATACCTCAACTTCTTCCTTTCTAGCTTCGACTCTGGTAGTTCACCATCCCTTACACATCGGATGAGAAGGTCCATCCAAGATTCTCCTATCGCAAGGTTTAAGCAGAACTCAACCGTGTTGTCTTCTTATTCAATGCTCAGTCAGTGTAGGATCTCCACTGCTACTGACCTTCTGATTTATGTCCTTGCTGCTGACACCAGTCTTCCCAGTGCATCGGCTCGGCCATTGTCTAGCCGAGGGATCCTTTTCCGTTTCATCTCTCTGAAGTTTTTCAATGTTGTTTTTACCCTTGCCAGGTATTTGGCCATCCTTTCATCTTTTGCTTCATATACTCCTAGGATTTTATTCACTACCAACCTAGAGTCACTGTGAACCAGCAACTGGCCAACATTCAGTGCCCTAGCGAGGGAGAGACCTGCCACGAGGGCTTCGTACTCGGATTCGTTGTTGGATGCCTTGAATTTGAATCTCAAAGCATACTTCGTATCAATTCCATCTGGGGCCGACATTATCAGGTCGGCTCCACTCCCTGCCTCACATGAAGAACCGTCAACAAAAAGGCTCCACTCAGTACCTTTTTCAGAGAAGTTGCCCTTTTCTAATGCTCCATTCTTGAACAAAAAAATTTCTTCTTCATTCTCGGTCACCACTTTCTTGGCCGTACTCGTCACAGCTTCAGCTTCAGCTGGGTTAGGATTTGCTCTTTCTGGCTCATTTACCAACTCTTTTAACGCTTTAGTGTTGGCCTCGTCCCATGGACTCGGCCACAAAATAAATTAAAGCTTGGCTCTTGATGGCTGTTCTCGGCTGGTAGACAATGTCGTATTCTCCCAACTCTATCGACCAGGCCATCAACCTACCCAATTTCTCGGGTTTATGGAGGACCTGTCTAAGACGGGTATCAGTGAGGACGACCACTGTGTGAGCCTGAAAGTAGGGTTTCATCTTCCTGGATGCATGTATGAGGGCAAATGCCAGCTTCTCCATCTTTGGATACCTCTACTCGGTCCCTTGAAGGGCCTTGCTGTTGAAATAGACTGGCTTTTGTATTCCATTATCATCTCATACAATTGTTGCGCTAATGGCCGATTCTGAAACGGCCAGGTACAAATACAGTTTTTCTCCCTGAACAGGCCGAGACAATAAAAGTGGGGAGCCGAGATAAGTTTTCAATTCCTGAAAAGCCCTCTCACACTCCTCATTCCATTCAAATTCTTTTCTCAACATTTTGAAGAAGGGCAAACACTTGTCAGTAGTCCTTTACACAAAACGGTATAAAGCAGCAACTCGTCTAGTCAGCCTCTGGACATATTTTATGGACCTTGGAGTCTTCATATCTACTAAAGCTTTGCTTTTTTCTGGGTTAGCCTCTATCCCCCGTTAATTGACAATGAAACCTAAAAACTTGCCTGCTCCGACGCCGAAGATGCACTATGCAAGATTAAGCTTCATCCTATATTGATCCATCATGTTGAAAGTGCGATCTAGGTCGGCCACATGCGTCTCGACCTCGAGGCTCTTGGTGATCATGTCATCAACGTATACCTCCATGGTCTCGCCGATCTGATCCTCGAACATTTTGTTTACTAGCCTCTGGTATGTAGCCCCGGCTTCTTGAGGCCAAAGGGCATAACCTTGTAGCAGTATGTACCTTTGTCCGTGATGAGCGAGGTCTTTTCGACGTAGGCTGGGTCCATGAATATCTAATTGTAGCCTGAGTAGGCATCCATAAAACTCATCAGTTCATGCCCAGCCGTGGCATCAACCATTTAATCTATTCTCGGTAGGGGGAGGTTATCTTCGGGACATGCCTTATTCAGATTTGTGAAGTCAACACACATTCTCCATTTGCCAGGCTAACCATTTTGGGTTAATAACCTCTCTGATTAAGTCAGATTTCTCTAACTTCTTCACCTCATCTCCTATCACTTCGTATTTCTCCCTAGAGTAGATTCTCTGCCTCTGTCTGACTGGTTTAGCTCCCTTGTCTACGTTCAATTTGTGGCAAAAGACCTCCGAATCAATTCCTGGCATATCTTCATGACTCCAAGCAAAAATGCTCTGGCTCATCCTCAAGAGTTTAATCAACTCTTCTTTGATCTCTCTTCAGGACTTTATCAATCAGGACGATTTTTTCCAGCGCGTACTCATTGAGGACGATGGATTCTACCTCCTCGACGGCTTCGCCCTTTTTCAGCTTCGTCTCGTTTCTGGGGTCGAGAGTGTCTATGTTGCAAGTAGTGGTGGCCTTTTTATGCGCCTCTCTCTCTTCGGCCAAATTGAAACAACATTCACATGCCTTAACCTGGTCACCTTGAACTTCCCTTACTCTATAAGGAGTCGGGAATTTTATCATTTGGTGAAGGGTTGAGGGCACGGCCTCAAGCTCTTTGAGGGTTACTCGTCCCATAATTATGTTATATGTTGAATAAGCATTCTCGTCCATCACGAAGAAATTGATATTCTTTGTGAGACATCTCGGCCAAGTCTCCCCCATGCTGACGTCCATCTCATAAATCCCCAGAGGATGTACTCTCTCTCCACTAAAGCCAATTAATGGTTGATGATATGGGACGAGCCTCTTCTTGCTTAATCCCAGGCCAATGAAACAATCCCAGAACATTACATCGGTCGAACTGCCACCGTCAACCAGTATCCTAGGGACCTCATACCCATGTACTCTCGTAGTGATTACCAATGGGTCATCATGTGGGGCTAAAATCCCCTTGAAGTCCAATCGTGTGAAGCTGATAACCAAGGTGTTCATGTTAACCTTCTTCCTTTTACCCGGCTTCAAATCAACAGTGATAGAGTTCACTACCTCTGGCTTGGGGAGAGCTTTGACTTCTGCAACATGGGCATTACAGTCGGCTATCTATTTACCACCACCGGCCAAACCGCCACATATCATTTTCACACTATGAGAAATACAATGCAGCCGACCCTTGGGATCAGTTTTCTTTAGTGGGAGGTCAAGGTCGGCCTCCTCATCGTCGTCTGATGAATCATCATCCTTGTTCACTGGATCATCCGATTTACACCCGTCGTCTTTTCTCTTTCGGGTGTCGTCTCGGCCACCCCTCTTATCCACATACTTTCTAAGTTTCCTTTGCTTCAGCATCTTTTCTATTTCATCTTTCAGTGCGAAGCATCTGCCAGTGGTATGGCTATGGTCTTGGTGGAATGCACACCATTTACTTTTATCCTCTTGTGAGGAGGGGCTTTGAGCTTCTCCGGCCATCTCAAGGGCCTATCATTCTTGATCTCATTAAGAATCATTTCTGGGGTGGCAGTCAATGGGGTATAGTCAGCGAACTTGTCATTCGCCGACCTCTTTTTGTCTCCTTTGCCTTAAAATTTTTAGGACTTGCTCCCACCAGCTCTTTTTTCATCTTCACCTTTGGCCGCCATGGCCTCCTCGGCGTTCATGACTCTCCCGGTCGTAGCCAGGAGTTCTGCCATGGACTTAGGAGGGTCCTCAGCCAGCTTCCACAAGAGGTTTCCTTTCTGTAATCCTCCCATCAAAGCAGTCGTTGCAATATTCTCATCATAATCTTCCACCTCCAGCTTCTCCTTATTAAAGCGGGCAATGTAGCCTCGAAGAGACTCGTTCTTTCAACAAGTGGGTGGTCTTTTTCCTCGGCTTCACCCCAAAACAGAAATTATGTATGAACCTCTCAGATAGTTGTTTGAAGTTCTTAATTAAGTTACTTAGGAGAGAGGTATTCTAGACATGCGCTGCTCCAGTGAGGGTGCTGGAGAAAGCCCTGCACCTCATCTCATCAGAAACTGAAAACATGTCTGCAGCCGACTGATACATCTCAACATAGTGGACTGGATTGGTGCTCCCATCATACTTCGGTGTCACCACCGTCGGCTTAAACTTAGCCGGGGTATGATAATGCACAATTCTAACAACAAATGGCGACCCTTCCATATAACCCCTCTGTAGAGGGTATCGGCTATTTACTAAATCTCCAATCTTATCCTCTAACCTCTGAATAAAGTTGTTCCATGGTTTATCAACAGCAGCAAATATGGCATTGTCTCCCTAAGCCAGAGTTGCAATGCCGTCGATCCCCTCCCTCTCGGCCTAGCGTTGGACAAGTTCTCGGTCAGCCGTTCTCTGACGCCTATTGACTTCACGTTCTTCCCCGTCTCGGCCATGGGAGGGTCGTCTGTCAGCATATCCTCCATTTCTCCTGGATCCTGCCCTGCTGCGAGACTTGGACAGTAGGTCTCGAAGATCACCTACAGGGCCTAGTCTGTCAAAAGTAGAGCCCCTACTGAGCCTATCAAACGCTGAAGGACGAGACCGTCCTTCTCGGCTCGGCCTTGCGGAGTTTCCCCTACTAGCTTGAATAGGGCGCACAGTATCTCCCGAAATTTCGTATGGTTCCCAGCATTCTGCGTCATCATCATACTCATTGTCTTCATATTCTTTACCTTGCCTCCTCAAGCGTAGACGTCTAGGGTCAGCAACGTCGCTCCGCCTATGTTGAGGCTGCACATCCTTTTATGGGGCTGGGGGTGGTCCCCCTGTCGCCTGGTGTATGCCCTCCTTGGCAACCGGAGTTATCATCTCCGCCGTCGCGCCAGTGGGCTTTGACAAGATATTCTGGCTGAAGGCAGCCAGCTGCATCTAAATTTGACTGGCTGCCAATGAGCGCAGCACTGCTGCGATGTCTGCCATCTCAGATTGTGGTGGTGCTTTACTGGAACTAGGGCCACCACCTGGTGGAAGATCTGATGCCATGGAATTCAGTGAATGAAAAGAACAAGAGGTGCACTGGAGCTAAATGAGAGGTATAGAAGCTTAAGCAACTCAAACCAGAACTCTATCAATGGTGATTCAAGCCCAGGCAAACGTGGGGTTGGACCACCACCAGAGAATCCGGTGAGGAGTAAGTTGTAAATGAGAGGAAGAAGATGATAATCTCGCTTCCCACAGACGGCACCAAACTGATGGTGCCAAATATGGAACCACCAAGTAAATGAATAAGAGCTCTAACCAGTAGAACTTCAAGTGTGCAGCAATGGTGAAATCACAGCAATATAAATGAAGCACGAGGTGAGGCAAAGAGAAAGACAGTAATATAAGTGGTTCAGCCTTTTGGGCCTATTCCACTGTGCAGGTGAGTGTATGTTTACTATCAAACTAGGCTCTTAATGGCTTTGGATTACAATGCACTCAACTTTCTCTCTCTGTTGCAATTTCAACAGAGTTTTGTTAGGGTTTCGAATTAAGGATCCTTCTCAAGGTAGAAGGAGACAAGTATATATAGTGTTGAGGTGGTACAGTGTGCACCCCATGCATGCACCAGGCATGTGTAGTATGCATTAACCAATGAGTAATAGCCACCTGTCACCTATGCAAGTAGATCATGATGACAAAATATTTCTCCCGCGTGCGCATGTGATACACTTGTAACTATCTATCCACGTAGGATGATGATGCTGGAGCTTTGCCTTGTGCGTGGTAGAGAGGTCACCCAGAAAGGTCTCGGCTCAGCCGAGTATAAGACCCACAAGGTCTTGTACAAACATAATTTGTAAAGTGGTCTTGGCTGAGTAAATGTCAGGCTGAGATGGGGTCTTGGTTGTCAGGCGAACCAGACGAGACGTGGAGAAGGAGATCCTGACTGGTAGGAGGTCTCGGCCTCAAATAATAAAAGAAGCCGAGACAGTTGAGTGCGGGCTCCTTTGAAGCATGTTTTGCTATGTCGGCCGAGCCGAATACGAGTTGTGCCCTGACGAGGTCACACTTGGGCATATCAGCCGTCAGTCCACCGATCTCAGCCATGATCAGCCGCCGCCCACCGATCTCAGCCAAGCGAACTCCCTTTCCTCTCTCCATCTTTTTCTTCCCACCGGTCAACGTGTTCTCTGATTTTTCTGAAAACATCTCGTGATTTTTCGTTCATAAAGTTAAATACTAACATTTATAACACCTATGTTAATGGGCTTTTGTTGGATCTATCTCTAAGTTTGGATCTAGATATTTGTAAATACACTGATTGTAAATTCACTATACTGATTTTAGAGGTTGAAGATGATAATTTTTATGTTTTGTAGGACGGATTTTGGCAACAAAAACTTATGTTACATGTATTATTAAACTCGTGATTTTCTCTTTTTAGTACAATATATTGGTGAAGTTTTATTTGGATGGATTAGTATGTTCAAATAATAGATATGTCCTAATTTATCTTTATGTATTACTACTAACTTGTGAGTTATTAGTACCTGAATGCTTAATGCGACAAGGATACAAAAGAAATGACACTTCAGGAACTTAAGGGGTAATAAAATATCTTCCCATCTTTATTGTATTATATTCTTTTTTTTTTCTTTTTTAAGCCCTGAACCTCCACACGAACGAGCCCTTTGGACTCCCTCGTGTTTGCTAAACAGGAGGGTGCAAGTGCCAGAGCCACCCTAACACACACACCAATTTAAATCTAACACCTGAGGGGGAATCGAAACCAAGACACCTTACGGCATACCCGCACGGCTCTGGGTCCGCCCTTACCCTCAGGGCAGGTATCCGTGGGGAGGGATCGAACTCATGACTTATGGTCTAGAGCGAAACCCTCCTTACCACTGGACCAAGCCAAGGTGGATTATTGTATTATATTCTTTATTTCCACTAGTTAATATTTTAATCGAGTTACATTTAATTATGTTCGCACCTTCTTTTATAATTTAATTTAATGTTTCACACATTCTCTATATCTTACTTGGATAATTATATATTTGATTCAGTGATTAAATTAGTGTTTAATAAGCTATGTATGCCTAAGGCATACATAGCCTAGAGAATACTATCCGAATCCTATTTTCTCCCCATTCTTTCTTACACAACCTAGGGTATTCTCCTCAGTCTTTCTTAAGCCATCCACAATGGGATGCGGTAAGTTATGGGTTTATGGTATGAAAAGAGGGTTGGAGTCACAGTGGGATTTGCTAATTTATCTCTCAGACGTGGGAGCGTTTTGCGGCTGGGTAAGTGAAAATTCCAGACGTGGAACATTTCCACATTCGGTAGAAAAGTCCAAATGTTCCACATTTGGAAACATTTTTTTGCCCGTTGGAAACTAACTGTTTCTAACCGTTGGAATAACCCTATAAATACTTCCTCATATAAACAATTCAACCCACACAATATTTTCATTCTTTCACTCCACATTCTCCTTAACAACATCTTCATTCTTCACTCCATGTTCTCCTTATTCACTCACAATATTCAATTTTGTAATAATTTTTTATATGGAGATTATTGCAAAATTCAAAAGAAGGTTTGCAGATAAAAAGGCCGAACCCCTCCCCAATAATCGGCACCCTCCGACACCCCAAAGAGAGACGGTGTATCTCGACCGATGGCGTTTATTCGCGAGGAGCGACATATTAGCATCGACATTGTCAACATTGATTTTACCAACATGCAGGGTCGTGTTCACAGCGCGTGGGAGGTTTATTCTCAAATGCAAGGCGACGAACAAGTCAAACAACTGATTGATATGTAGGGATTTTCTATGATTTTTGCCCTAGGGTTCCCTAATTCAGACAATAAATTAGTGGAGTCCCTCGCATCCAGATGGCCCTCCGTGACCCATATGTTCCATTTTCCGTATGTTGAGGTTGGAATAGCTCCATTCGATTTTGTTCATTTAACAGATTCGTACTTATTTAAATTATGTTCATTTATTTCATTACATTTCATTTCGATTTACAATTTTACTAAATGAAATTAGTTATTTTTTTCAAAAATTACAATCGATTTTGGAGATGCAGTGCCTCCATTTTCAACTGAATCCACTCGGACCGTTGACACGCTGATTGCCACATATTTTCCCAGCATTGATAATTTTAACATAAATGGAAGATATATGGTCGTCAATTCTGTTAAAACCTATTTACAAGAATGGTGGATTACAAGGGTCAATCACTCACTTATAGCTTTGCAGATAGCCACGGTATTTATAATCTTTGTTCTCGACACGTTATTCTTTCCTAATTCGAATACCGCTATTCTAAGTGATTGGGCCAAGTACCTAGACGATTTACACAATATAGCGATGTTCGACTGGGGCTCTGCTATATTAGCACGGATATTTTACGCATTAGATGCTTTGAGTCGTCTAGAGGTCAAACAATTGAATTGCATTTGGCAATTATTTGAGGTAATACTTTTCAGGGTATATTTTATATTTATTATTATATTTATGAGAAATTGTGTAATAATTAATTTATAAAATTTTAGTCTTGGGCCTACGAGTACTTACATAGTGCTGCTCCACTCCGCTTAGCCGATGCCAAAGACAAATGGCCTCGAATGACTACTCGATGGAGGATTGAGCGGTGGGCGGTTGTTGCGTGCCAAATGAGGTTCAAAGCAACCTCAATGCAAGAACAACTAGAGATTCGATCGCCCGAATCTATTACCTGGCAACCATTTTAAGAGCTCGTACAAATTCAACATGCTTGGATAGATTTGGCCAGAGAATTGTCCTTGCGCCACTATATGTTATTGGATCCGGAATTGGGAGGGACGTGGTACTTAGGCGATAAGTGTAACAGATAATTGGCAGGTATCATCTCCATTCATCTGAATCCACCATACCCAATGTCCTACTTGGCACGCCATCACTTTTTTTATCGAAACAATAATTGGGAGATTGTTGGTGACGATTTGAACCTTACTACTAACCAAGCCGAGTGGAATAATTATTGGAGTACAATCTCTCGCGGTTGTATATTGCCTCCAATATTTCGATGGGTTAACCACAATGGGGTTGGATTTGCGGCTGTGGCGCCTAATGACATGAAAATTCCTACTGCACCTCCGTCGACACCTGCGAATGTCATTTATGAGAGACAACATCCCACGAAATCATCTCAACGTTTAATTCCGTTAAGGCGAGAAGTTGAAGAGGTTGGTTTTGACGGTAATACAATGGTGGTGGAAATACCGAGGCCCAGTGAACGCAGTCATGCACCTCCGGTTGATACATACACGAAGGACGATTGGAGAACTATGTTCCTAGAGCACGAAGATTATTGGAAAAGTGTTCGGGAGCATTATTTTGAGAGGGAAAGAATGCATATTGCTGAAATTAATAATTTGCGTAATCAAAGACCAAGCTCATCTCAACATATTTATCCAACTCCCAACCTGCACGATGACTTCATGCCACGAGATTTTGCATCGTCTTTGTATGTTCCTGATCCCCCATATTCTGGCGACATAGATAATTGGGGAATGCCGGTATTTTTTCCAACAGACCAAAGATCTCCTCGTTGAATTCTGAGTTTAACAGATCAATGTATTAATTAGCCTTGTATAAATACTGTGGAATTACACTTGTGGTAAAAGATATTTGTTGCACTCTTCATTGATTATTTAGCATTATTTATTTCATTGTGTGTTGTTCTTCAAATAACATTTAAATACACAACGACTAATATTGTTACATAACGAAAAGCACATTATGTATACCAAAGCACGGTCTAAAAATTACAACCTAATAGTACTGGCGTATGAAACACAACTCCGTGATGTGTGATGAACCAGTGGCGAATCCAGAAACATTTACAAAGGTGGGCGGTTGGATTCAAAATAAAAAAAAAAATCTATAATAGCAAAAAAAATTCAACAAGTACAAGAGAAAATATTAGATAGTAACGGTGTTTAGAATTTCATTAGAATAACACCACAAGAGGGGTTGCACTCATTTACATATAGAGTTAAACAAAAAGCAACAACATACAAAAAGTTATCCCAAAAAACCTCCCATCATCTACAAAAGTAACTACAATTGCCCTCGACGAGATTTCATTTTCTGAAAACGTTGCATGATCACCTCATTGTCAATTCCATTAAATATCTCTCTCTCAATACATGTGACTAAAGTATCAGCCATCCATTGATCTCCCATTTGATTGCGCAATCGATTTTTCACTATCTTCATAGCAGAAAAAGCTCTCTCAACAATTGCTGTAGCAACAGGTAATATTAGTGCCAAATTTAGAAGCTTGTAAACTAATGGATACAATATATCATTTTTCCCTTTCACCATTTGCTTAGCCAAATCTTCAATTCCATTGACCTCTAAAAATTGAGCATTTGATGTTACATCAAGGATATATGTTTGAAGTTGGTTGTCAAGTGCCACAAGTTGTGTAGAAGAAAATTCAAGAGGATAAAAATGAGCTAGACGAATCAATTTTTCCTTATCAAAGGCAAAGAATGTATCATCAGGGTTCAAGCATGCCACACATATAAGCAAATCAGTGTTAATTTCATTGAAACGATTATTGAGTTCTTGCAATTGCAAATCTATAACGGGATAAAACACCTCAACTCGAAAATGATGCAAGTTCGTCGTTTTCTCTATATTACGTCGTGATCGTCCAGGAATAACAAATGCTTCTTCCATGCTAGGGACATCTATGTTGTGTTTAGCACTAAATGACGACACTTCATGCAACAACGAGTCCCATCCATTATCGCGCATCAATTGTAATCTTTGCTTCGATATTCTAACCAAGGACATTGCATTGACAATATCTTGGTCTTTCCTTTGTAGTGCTTGTGACAATTCATTTGTAATTCCCATTATGTTTCTCATCAAAAGTATATAGAATGCGAACTAAAAGATTGCAATGAATCTAACAATCTATGTGCTTCAACCCTTTGGTCAGACTTCCCATCCTTCGCAATAAACTCAAGCACATCAATGACAGAAGTGAACATAGCAATCAAGCTAATCAACGTATTATAATGCGACCCCCATCGTGTATCACCGGCTCTCTTGAGGTTAGTCTCTTGATTTAGACCCTGCCCACTTGAAAGTTCGCCACTTTCAAGTGCTTTCATTATATTGATAGCTTGAGTCATTTGCAGAATGTCGTTGCGTTTGCAAGATCCCCCAACAACATTGACCACATTGTTGACCAATGTAAAGAGTAAATCAACATATTCATTTTTAGTAGCAACGGCAACAAGTGCCAATTGAAGTTGGTGTGCAAAGCAATGGACAAAATGAGCATATGGATTATCTCTCAAAATTATAGCTTTGAGTCCATTAAATTGCCCTTGCATATTACTAGCGTCGTCATATCCTTGTCCGCGTAGACTTGATATGCTCAAATTGTGTTTGGAAAACATATTATCAATTGCCACCTTCAATGATAAAGACCTGGTGTCTGCAACATGAATAATACCCAAAAAACGCTCAATCACATTTCCACGTTTATCTACATAACGTATAACAATTGCCATTTGCTCCTTAGTTGATATATCACAAGATTCATCAACTAAAATAGAAAAGAATGAATTTCCAAGATCTTTAACGATTATGTTAGACGTTTCAATTGCACAAGCACTCACAATATCCTTTTGAATTTCCGGGGCAATCATTTTGAGGTTTCCGGGACTTTTTTTTAAAGTAACCCTATTGATATCCTCATTGTGCTCACCAATAAACTTCAATGACTCAAGAAAGTTTCCTTGGTTAGCCGAGTCATCGGATTCATCATGAGCACGAAAAGCAAGTCCTTGCTTCAAAAGAAATCGAATACAACAAACAGAAGCATTCAAGCGAATTAGATAATCATATCGAGCCTGGTCAGTTTGCTTATTCAATACTGTTTCGATGTGTTGTTTTTGCTTCAATAAAGCTTGACAATTTCTCAAAGCATTGTTATGAGTGCCGGTGGGTAACCCAATATGTAATTGAATTTTTTCTTTCCTTTTCCAATTGGTAAACCCCTCCACAACAAATGCATCACAACTACCTGCATGCTCCTTACCATCCACTTTGAAAAGATAACAACATAAACAATATGCCGCCTCTTTGTGGACACTATATTCTAACCAACTTGGGTGATCATCAAACCAAGAAGGATTAAATCGCCTTAATCCCCCTTGATCTCTTTGAAGAAATTTATGATCACGAGGTTGACAAGGCCCTTTTTGCCAATATATCCTCCGAACCTCATTTTGAACATCCGGATGATAACTTAAGACAGGGGGTCGTAGGCCGGGGTCTGCTGGAAGTCTGTTTGTATCAAAATCTGACTTTGAAGAAATTATTTTAGGCATTTTTTTGCTTTTTCTTAGGATGATTTTGGTCGTAGTCATCTTCATCACTCAAAGGAGGAGACAATGGCGAGACATTTTTTTTTGAAGTACCTAAGCATAACTAGAAGCAAAAGAAAAAAAAAAGATCAGATTTTTACCCAAATAAAATCAAAACGAGATTATAACATACAAAATAATTATATCAAAGCAAATTCAGATTTTTTCACACAAAAAAAAACAGGCCCTATGTTTTTACTAACAATTAAATGATTTTTACTAAGAAAATACTAACAAAATACAAAATGTATCAAATAGCAAGCTGAGATTTTTACTAACAGTTAACATTACCATTTTCCAACTCCTAACATTTTACAAAGTTGAGATTTTTACACCCCCAAAGCTTGAGATTTTTACAACCCCCCAAAAGAACAAAGCAGAGACACGCAAAAAAAAAAAAAAAAACTGAGATTTTTACAATTACAATTTACAGCAGGAGGAAAAAAAGAAAAAGAAAAACATTGCAAGTTTATAGCGCTGCAGGACATGACCTAGAAAAAAAATTGAGCAACTTTAAACTAACCTGGATGGAAAGGAGCTAGAAGAGGAAGACCACTATCTCTCTCTCTCTCTCTAACCCTGGCACTGGACTCGGCGGCTGGCTGGAGCAGTTTCTCTTTGGGATAGGTATTAGATATTATTTTTGGAGAGAGTAAGCAAATAGGGCTGACTAACCACTTAAGTTAAGGTGGGCATTTTACCCATTTATCCTTAAACTTTTAACTTATAACTATAATAACCTACAAATTAGACTTTGAAAAAAAAATCCAAAAGAGAAGGTCGGCAGCTGCCCACCATACCCCCTTCTTGCATCCGCCCCTGTGATGAACAACATATTGCTTTTCCGTTACGAACCAAACTGAGAGGGAGGTGTGAATTATTCTCAGCATGGTCGTTATATAATGCATTGTAATTTCAACAATTGGTTCGTAGTCGTCCTCATCAAACATATCAGACTATGAACCAAAACAGAGTCTAAATTAATTTTATTACCAAAACAGAGTCTCGAAATTTGTTTGATTACTGAATTTTGTATGTGCGCATTTTGATCACATTAATTGTACTAAATTTGTATTTATGTGCCTCTATTATATTTATTTATTTGTATGAATTCTAAAATTTGTCTCATTTTATTTGTTTTTGTTTTCACGGTGAGCATTTGAAAAAGGGGTGCACAGCTACAATCTATACCCACTGAAGGTTCATAACATAATAGTTATTTTTAGTTTTTCAAGTGTTGGTGAATAAGTATTATGTTGTTTCACATACACAATTTTATTTGTATATTGATAGTGTTGCTTTTATCACAGATATGTCAAGTGACCAAATTTCTTTTGGAGAGTCATTCACAAGTCCATTATTGGAGCCAAATAGTGATGTGAATGTTGTTAACGATTTGGAGATGGAGGCTAGTGAGAATGAGTAAGAAAATGCCTTCAGTGGAGAAGACGACAACCATGAGACTCCAAATGAAAATTCAATGGAAGCAAAATGCCGACGAGGCAGACCCTAATGAAAATGCCTTCAAGAAGAAGTTGAGGGAAAAAACTTCAAAAGTTTGGAAGGATCTAGATGATGTTGTCCTTCGAGATGGAACTAAAATGGCAAAGTGCAAGCATTGCAAACAATTACTTAAAATTCCTCGTACGGGTGCTAAGACACAACTTCATAGACACATAAGGGATTGTACAAGTCGTAGGCTTGAAGAGAGGAAGCAAAAAAAGTTGGCTTTGGAGGAGGGCACCAAAACACCGAAGAGAAAGTGACAACCATCTCAAACTTCAAGTATGATCACGCAAAGGTAAGAAAACTTTGTGCACATATGATGTTATTTCACGAGTATCCGTTTACAATGGTGGAACATGCATTGTTTAATAAGTTCATGAGGGCGTGTACTCCATTTTTGGGAAATATAACTCGGACAACGGCAAAAAATGATAGCTTCACAGTTTATGAAATTGAAAAAAGAAAGTCGAAATTTTTGTTAAGACTATAACTTGAATTAGTATCACCACTGACTTGTGGAAATCGGGAAATCAAAAGATTCAATACATGGTTATCACATGCCATTGAATTTATTCCAATTGGAAATTACAAAAACGTGTATTGAATTTTTGCAATGTCCCAACTCCCCACTCGGGTGTTATTATTGTCGATGCTATACATAAGTGTATCTTAAGTGGGTGGGGTATTGAGAACAACAAAGTTCAAACCATAACAATAGATAATGCTTCATACAATGATGTCGCCTTGAGAATATTAAATGATAACTTCACATTAAAAAAACAGTTATCTTTTAATGGAAAGCTTTTTCTTTTCATGTGAGATGTTGTGCCCATATTGTAAATTTGCTGGTGAAAGATGGGTTGTCTTTGATTGGAGATGTTATTGATTGTGTTCGGGAAGGGGTGAAGTATATAATTGCATCAGAACCACGTTTGGTAAAATTTAGTGAAATTGCAAAGCAACTGCAATTATCTTCTAGAAAGCTGATTTTAGATTGTCCCACTAGGTGAAATGGGACTTATATTATGATGTTGGCAGCTGCGCTAGAATTTAAAGAGGCTTTTCCTAGATATCAAGATCGTGATCCGGGGTTCATTTATGTACCAAGTTTTGAGGAATGGGTGAGAGTGGAATTAGTGTGCCAATTTTTAGGCGTTTTCAATGAAAACAAACATCATTTCGGGAAGTGAATATCCTACATCTAACTTATTTCTTCCCGAGGTTTGGAGAATTAAAGAAGTCTTGGATGAAAAATCAATTGATGATTGTAAATTTATGAGGGTGATGTCTTCAAAAATGAAAGAGAAGTTCGACAAGTATTGGGGAGAGTGTAACTTGTTGATGGCCATAGCTGCGGTTTTAGATCCAAGGTACAAAATGATGTTAATTGAGTTTTATTTTCCAGAAATATACTCTTCGATGGAAGCTAAGAGGAATATTAATTTGGTTAGGGAAAGTTTATGTGAGTTTTACAATGAGTATGTCATCATGCACACTTCATCCCTTGTTGGTCGAAAAGTAGAATCAAATTCTCGGGCATCTCGTTCTTCAAGTGGTGTTGCAAATGAAGGAGTAAGGAGAAGCGTTGTTAGTGAGAGGTCAAAGTTTGAGTCTATTCCTATCAATTCTGTAGCTTCCGAGTCGACATTTATTGTCGGGAGTAGAGTCATAGACCAATATCGTGCATCACTCTCAAGAGAGACGGTCTAAGTTTTACTCTGCGGGTCAGATTGGGTGCACGTGCTTCAAGGTCTCAAGAAAAAAACAGATGCAAGTACTCTTTTTTGTAAACTTGTTTAAAAAAAGTACTTTTCCTTTTTATACTAACATCTTTCTCCATTAATTGTTTTTTTTTTCATTTTATAGAATGAGGAAAAATTTAACTCCGTGATTCCACTGCCATAGTCTCAAGCAAACTCAGATTTCAGTGAGGTTCAAAATTCTGTCAGTTACTTTACAATTATTATTTTCTTGGGCAGTTCTTTAGTGTGCTATTTATCATTTTCTTGGGGTTTAAAACTCAAATTTATGTCATAAATATTTGTTCCCGCTGTATGTTATTCTTGGACAGCATTTAGTGTGCTGTTTTATACACCTTTGTGTACACCCCTTTCCAACTTTTTTTTTTCCTGTCAAAATTGTAACTTCTTTTTTATTATTATTATTAAATGCAGGTTAAAAAACAATTTTGAGATAAAGTTTGGTGGGAACTTGTTGCTGGGAGATGGGAGAAAAACAGAACTTGTTGCTGTCAAGAATTTGAGATAAAGATTATGTTGATCATTCGGATATTTTTTTTTTAAGTTTGTTCTGTATTTTATGGGAGTATCATATTTCTGAGTTTTGGATATATTGTTGGGACTGAAAACTTTTTTTTTCAAGTTTGTTATGTAGCTTGTTTTATATTTACTATTAAAGAATCTTTTTTTAGGAAACAACATTGAATTTTGTTTTGATTTGTTTGATATAAGTGCTTAATTTACTATTACAAAATTTTGCTTTAGTTAATATAAGTGATTTTAATTATTGTTAAAGAAATTATCGCATGTTCCATTTTATAAAAAAAAGACGCTCAAAATTCTCAAATTCCCTTTTGAACTAGTGAAATTTATTGTTAAACAAGCTCGAACACGAGCTCGAAATAGTATCGAACGATCATGAGTTCGACCTAAACTCGTTTATTTTGACGAGACGAGCCAAGCCGAGTTTAAACTAAATAAAATTTGAACCAGTTGAGTTCGAACATGTTTGCTGTTGATCGATTCGAGCTCGATCTCGAGCCGAGTTCGAACACCTCTATAATCTAAAGAGTCGAGCTTGAGAATTCCAGAACTCGGCTCGACTCGGTTCATTTGCAACCCTAGTCACACATTTAATTGAGTATATAAAGAGACTGACATACAAACAATCAAAATAAAAGTAAAATTACCGCTATTTCAAGTTTAAATATACATTGTAAACTAAACAGTACCCAATGCCCATTCAAAACAACCAACCATTTTTAAACAATAAAACCCCCAAGTTCTTTTCCATCCGCCTTTTCTCACCACACTTCATCAGATCCACCCAGGTCACAACGCACAAACACCGCAACAGCCATCCGTTCGAACACAAATCTCTCTCTCTCTCTCACACACACACACACACACGCACATACACAAAACTCCATATTTGAAACTTGGTTCACCGACAACCCAATTTTAGATGTATATGTATGTGTATACATGTGTTTTCATATATGTATATATAAACACACATGCAAACTTGTGATGTGCAATTAGCGGTGACGTATACGGGAAATGCAAAAGTTCAAGCCAAAGTTTCAATCACGATCTCTTAATAATTGGTGTCAAAATAAGAGGGGAACCCCTCTCTTTATAGGCATTACAAGACTTCGAGCCCAAAATCCCTAACAATATAAGGACGCTAAAATTGAGAAAACTAAATCACTTACCTAAATATGATAAATAGCCAATTTTCTAATATAAAGCCTCATAAGTATCTCCCAATATATATGCTAATTAATAGCTACTAAATAACAATAATAAAACAAAAGATTGCACATCCTTCTCAACCCAAAATCTGGAATTCCCTAAGCCCACCAATGAACGCATATATGTCAACCAATATATCGCGATCTGCAGTAGATATAGACTCGCGATTTTGGTGATGTTAAATTTGGTGTATACATGTTCCTGTTTGGTATTTACATATTAGAGGTATCTTAGATATTTGGGCTTTGATCTGTGTGTGTGTGTTTGTCTTAGCATAACAAAGGTAAATAGCAGGAAGAATAGGCATGTGTGACTGCATGTGTAGTGGTGTGAGGTTCATGGTGGTGGGGTTGCATGGTTCATTTTAGTGGCGGGTGGTGGTGACACTGAGGCATGTGGTGGTGGAAGTACTAAAGTGTACAACTCGCATGAAAAAATCCTTTAAGATTTGGGATTGAAACCTACCAGAATAGGGCAAAGTGTAACAAATGACAGGTAAAGTGTCGTCAGTAACCCAATAGAATAAAGTAAAGAGAGGTTCACTCCAATTTCCCCCATAATTTATAGAAATATTTGGTTTATCTAATATTGAATATAAGTCGATTCTGAACTAACCAATCAGAGCAAAAACATTTATCAACCAATTTACATCCATCACTGATATGTAGTATGGCTCCTTCAGGTAATTTCTTAAAATAAGCAACTGTGCATCTTAGTTCAGCTACAATACCAATATTATCCGTAAAAGATTAACTCACCAAATTTGAATCTTCAGTAGTTCTTTCAAACAACTCAGTTTTGGTGCTCAGCTGGTTTAGCTCCAAATTACGCTTCATATTTGCTAAAGTTGACAAGTCTCCATCACTTAGTATCACCTGTTTCATATGAATCAGTTTTTAATAAACAGCATACTGCTTTTCGGTGTTTCCACAATAAATGAATGCTTCACGCACCAAAAAAAAACGAAACAAAGAAATATGATTTCCGATATGGAAAACAGCTAACAAATATTTATTGAAGTAACGTTATCTGTTTGATAAATCCAAGTAGTTAGGGTCACTGCATTGCACGTGCATGCTCGCAGACACTAGAAACCGAGGGAGCCAAAGTCAGCAAAAATTTCTTTTCTTTTTTCACTTGTGAGGTAGAATCAAACCGATAAACGTCAACTATCGTAATAATTGAAGTATCTAATAAAAAACACTTTCAGGATAAGGATCGAGGGGTTTTCCACAGAGAAAATTCCACGAAATGCTTTGCCGAGCCTCGACTCTAAGACCTTTAGGAATAAATCCATTCAATTGATTAAAAACGACATTAAATTTACCAAGATTTTGTAGACTAAGATCAGAACTTGGCCTCCAAAATTGATTGTTTTGAAGATAAAAGGTCCACAAACTTTTCAAGTTGTTCAACCCATAAGAAATCTCCCCAGAAAAATTGCTGTCAGCAAGGTTAAGCTTTACTAGACTACAAAATGCGAATAAAAATCTGGTAAAATACCGGAGAAGTTGTCTCCTTAAAAGTAGACATGACGGACATGTGTACAATAGTCAAGATCAAAAGGGAGAGGACCAGAGAGAGTTGTGACAGAGACTAAGGACTTGAAGAGAGGTTTCCCAAAGTGTTGAGGGTATTTTGACACACCTAATAAGCAAGTGTACATACTAGGACTCGTGCCTCAAAACAAATCAAACAAGTTTTAAAGTCTCTTCAAACACCCCCAAAAAATGTCTACATTTGAAAAAGAAAAAAAAAACTCTCATTGGATTGGAGGACTCATGGCCTCTCCAAATCAATATTTGCATAGTTCATTCCGTACAAAATTGTAGTACACAAATAATTAACATATGGACAAGAAAAAATGAAAAAAAGTACAAAAGTAAAAATAATAAAAAAATAAATATTTTAGTACTTAGCCCAATTTGATTTAAAAATATAAATGAGGGATTCATATTGTTTTTCCTTATGTTTCTTTGTTTGAGCCCATTTAATTAATCAAGACTTAAATAGCATTAAGAGCTCTTATATGTCTTATAGTAGAGAGCATAGTAATTTCCTTAAACTTGCGTAAGAACTAGAGGTCCATTTGCAAAAAGTCGCATGACATAAAGTGGTGTATGAGGGTGATGCATGCGAGTGGAGTGGTCGAAAAGAAAATCTCTTCAATTATAACTTCTTCGTCTTTTTTATGTAGAGTAGCTTAGGTGGTTACTGATTTAAGGGAAGTCTGGTCTTTTGAGTCGTTCGGGTTACTTGGAGACAAAGCCCCTTGTCTCCTTTATCAAATATTGTATTCTCTCTTTTGTATCAATATTATGAATGAACGAAAAGGAAAGTGAGAAACCCTATTATTCTAACCGAATTAATGGACACCAACAACAATCATAATAATAGGACTTCCCACTCTCATTCTCACCCATTCCTAATAATTAATATTGATACAAAATAGAGTATACAATGAATCACATAAGAGACCAGGGGCTTGGGGCTTGGTCTTCAGGTAACCTACTGACTCCAAAGACTAGACTACCCCTAAATAGATAACCACTTGAGCTACTCTAGAATATTCTTTTGTTTTTTCTAATTGAAACAAATAAAAGTTACGAGTAAAGTGATTCTGTTCTTCGACCCGCTGCACTATATGCGCCTTGCATCACACTGTATTACTTGTATACCTTAACCAAAAATAAGATTGTTACAACCATGCTAAATTTTTGCTAGTGAACATAATTATTCTTAGACCAAAGATACAATAGCATAGGAGAACTGAAACAACATTATCTTTCTCAAGGATACGAGGATAAGCAAATCAATGGGGCTAAAAAATCCGCACAATACTCGAGTAAAATAACAAATGCGTTGGTAGATAGACACAACACTAGTGCAAATACGCAAACATATGGTGGGAGAGAGAGAGAGAGAGAGAGAGAGAGAGAGACTTGCCTTGGAAGCTTTTACATGGGCTAGACAGATGCCAACCAAGCCAACACCTGAACCCACCTTTTTTTGGGGGGGGAGGAGGGGGTTAAATAGATACGAGTATCAGTATACACATTCAAACAATAATCTTATACAATTATTAAAATATACAAGGACATCCAGAATCACAAAAATGAATTAAGTGCAACAACCTAACACCCACCCACCCACCTATTCTAATAATTCTTGTTTTTAACTGGCTACAAGTAACTCAATAGGTTACATGATATTAAACATTTGAGAGGAAGTTAGGTTTCCTGGTGTCTCTTCGCGTTAGACAGAAAATTGAAGTTCTATATAAAAGAATATTATGTAAAAAGACATATATTACCTCAAAACAACATTTACTTGAGAATAATTCAGGGGAAGAAAGAATGAACTCTGACAAGAAAAGACTTGAGGGCCAAATGGAACATCTGTAAACACCATGCATTAAGATCGCATTTTAATAAATCTACATGCCCACAAAATATCAATACAACATTCACTTATAAAAAAATTAGTAATTAGAACAAAAAAAATTCTTAAACTTCTCTAATTATTTGTAATCTTTCCTTTGTATAACGCTATAAAGGTATTTGGCCAGTTATCGGTAAAAAAAAATATTTAATGTGCTAGATTATTTTTGTGTGAATTTTTTAGACTTTTATATTATTTTTCTCTGGGTTTTTTTGGCGAGGCTCGCGCCTTTTTAAACATTGGCGGTGGTAGTACGCAGTGGTGATTGAAGGGAGGAGGAGGTGGTGGTGGAGATTTATTTTTCATGTAAGGAGGAGGAGGAGGAGGAGGGGGGGGGGGGGGGGGGGGGGGGTTAGGCTCAACAGGCTGCGGGGCTGGGTATGAGCGGGCTAAGGTGTTTTTTCTATTTTTTTAGTTTTGTTAATTATTTTTCTTTTTTCTAATTCATTTATTTGGTAATAAGTCGTGACAAGAAAGGTACCAAACTCAGAGTCAATTAAAAAATATTTGTTTACCAATTGATCCTGTTTATTAATTATGTAGTCAAAAAGGTCCTACGGATCACATGTAAATATTTTTGCTCCAATAAGTACTATTGGAAACTGGGTAGTAACATGTATAAATTGGACCTAATGAGAAAATTTGTTTTGATAGGACCAATGAGAATATGTTTTATGTAATAAAGATTTATTTGTCAAGCTCCCATTAAAAAAAGGTACCAAACTCAAAATGGGGTGATTATGGACATATTAAAGTTAAAAAACAAAAAATGTTCTACGAAAAAAGCAATTTTTTTCTTTGCAGTTTCAAGTATCCAAATGAAAGTTTAAAATTAGTCATCTAAATGCTAACTTTTCTACTAATTGATATAGAGAGATTGTTATTACTTGTATTTGTGTAAGCCTTCTTAACATTGCTATTGTAAACCCACACTTGGTTGTTATCCGTCCGTACCTCACTAAAACATAACAAATTAATCAAATCCTTACTGGGTTCGGCTCAAAAACTCGACCTAATATCCAAAATTATCCTTTTCTTTGAGTTATCTTCTTGAGAATCCAATGATCGGCATCAATAACTCAACTACACTTCTTAACAAATAAACAAACAAAAAATAGAAATTTGAGAAAGGTCCACTTAAATTTTTGCTTTCAAAAAAAAGCCCCTCAATGAAAAGGGGCATTTTGGATGTTGTGCAGATATCTTACTAAAATTTACCTTACCGAAATTACAGGTACCTTATCAATATTTACAAAATACCGCTCTATTAGTTTGTAACTCCAGGGACCTAATTATGAAAGATCCCCCCAAAAAAGTTACTCAACTATATAGTTCTACTACCACTATTGTGGCAGTAATGCTTACCCAGTATCTCCTTCAAGCATATTAAGTGAACATTGCAGTGGTATAACCAGCTTCCTCGACTTTTGACAAGTTAGAGCTTTAGGAGAGTCTACATGAAAACAAAAGGCAGCTTTGAACATGAATTGAGGTACGAAAAATTAAACTTCCAAATACATAATTCAGGCTTGGATGACTTACGTACCATAGGGAAAAAGAAATGAAACATATTTCAAAACCCTTGAGCTTTTTACTGAATCGTCACCCTAACACGGAACATAGTCTATAAATGAGATTAAAATAATTCAGAGTACAATACCCAGAAGACCAATTTAACCACAAATGTTACCTTTAACGAAGCCACGTAAGATACATATTGTTCATACAATTCATCTAAAACATAAGCACCTGTTGATTCAACTTCAACAATAAACTTCTTTAAAAATCGTCTCAAATAAGGTGAGTGGCATTTTCCATCCTGCAGCGAGAATCAAGCTCACAACTTAACAAACAAAAAAGAGTGAATTTCTTTGCAGAGAATATTTAGCAAAACTAAACATCAAATCTAATTGGGAACCCAGCATTCGTCAATATTTGATGGCGTTTTCCATTTTAGGGAATATATAGATCTTATGGCCTCTCATGCTACCCTATTAAGCTAGCCAGCGTTGCAAAGTATGAGTGTGTAAGTATAGCTAGAAAATATACTTACATTTTGCTTGTTTACATGTGTTTATTGATACAATTTATATGTGGTTATGATTTCAAATTCACACACACACACACATGTATATACAGGCAAAATCTAAAGCGAACCTTGTTAGAAAATAAAGGCATGCATGCATTGTAGTCAAAACCGACACTCAACAAAGTCATGAAGAACTATTCAACAACAAAGTCACGAAGAGCTGTTCCAAAGGAGCTAATATCGGAACACTTTAGAAACCACATTTGTAACAGATAGTTTAGTTTCCTTTTATTTCTCATTGTTAGTTTATGCTCTAGAGCGTGGGTTCCTTTTCTATTTGTAAGCAGTATATAAAGACTGCTATCTATGATGAATAAAAAGAAAGCAAAAGTTATAGATTTCTATCTGAGTTCTAAGTTCTAAACTTCTGAAATCTTTCATGGTATCAGAGCGGTAAGCTCTTGCGAGTATTCTTGATCCTAGTAGTCCATACGGGTACACCGTTTCCCTGGCGGCGGTAGACACCATTCATTGCTACCGTCCGCTGGGTACAAAAGATGTAGTAAGAATTTATTTCCAAGCCCGCCGGGGAATGCGTTGGTGGTTGAAGTTGAAACTTAATCTAGGCAATGTAAAAGATAGAGGTTAAACAACAGTTGCCATTGAAAGCAGTAAGTTGCCCCCCCCCCCCCCCCCTTTTTTTTTAATAAAAACATATGATGATGCTGTTGGAAAAAAAAAATGTTATTCCTAGTGATACAACGGGAAAGCAATCTTCTGATTAAAAATAAATAAATTAAATTCTAGCTGCTAAAACAACAATTTCCAGCTTGTATGTTGGAACTAATTCTAGTCCAACGCATATTTTCGCTGCTAAAACAAATTTTTTGCAAGTCTGAAGATGGAACTTTCTTCCTGCAGTCATTTTCATGCCTTGAAAAAGAAAAGAAAAAAAGAAAAGAAAAAGAAAAGAAAAGGGAGATTAGTGGGAACTTATCCCACTTTGAAAACTGTTTTAACTCAAGGTCGTTTATGTTGAAGTAGCTAAATCATTTTTTTATCCAAAAAAAAAAGTGGGCCCCCTGAATCCATTGTGAGGCTGTGTTTTTTTTCCGAACATTCCGATTTTTCCGATATCCGATCCGATATTTTCCGATTTTGGAACGTATATAAGGTTTCCGATTTCCGATTTTTCCGAAAAAAATCATATCGAAAATTGGAAATAATTCTGAATTTCCGATTTTCCGATTTTTCCGATACGATTTTTCCGAAACTATGCCGATCCGATTTTTCCGAATTATTTCCGATTTTTTCAGAAATATTTTCCGATTTCCAATTTTTCTAGTTTTTTTAAATATTCTCATGTGTCCCACATCGGCTAGGAGAGGAAGGGAGGCCCAAAAAAGTCCTCTATAAAAGGAAAATATCCTTCTATCCTCTACACAAATGAAAAAAATGGTTAAATCATTACATATTTACATGTTGGGTTAAATCTTTTTTTTCGATTTCTTTAAAATGAGAATTTCGAGTAATCGAAAATCCTATATTATTTTTTTTTTTAAATTTGGAATTTCCAAAATTTCTGAATTTTTAGTATATTTTTTGAATTTCCGATTTTTTTCCGATTTTCCGATTTTTCCGAATTCGGAAACTTTTTTGATTTTCCGAAAAAATTGGATAGGAAATTGGAACAAAAAATTTATTTCCGAAAAAATTAGATTTTTTTCCGAAAGGTCATTTTCCGATCCGATCCGGCCAAAACACAGCCCTAATTGTGATCGATCAAGCCCCCCTTTAAAAAAAAAAAAAATAGAGCCTCTGAATCCATTGTGATCAAGCTCATTTTGGCCCAAAAAGGCTCTTTACAGATGTCGGTCCAGCCAAAACCGATAATTAAACCTTTGAATCAATTTTGATCAAGCTCGTTATGGACTAAATGACCTTATTATTTTTAAATGTAGTTGAGTATCACGCCCTTGCGTCTACCGTGGCGTAAATCAATGGTTTTTTGTTTATTCTCAAGTTTTTTTGTGATAGTGGAGATCTTCTCAATCGATTAGATCGCACTCATAACCAAACCTTTATCAATTCAGCAATTTCAGTATCTTCGGTCCAAACTCAGTGTGTCTTCAGTACCCACACTTCGCTTGTACCCACACTTCGCTTGAGGGGGAATGTTAGAAAATAAAGGCATGCATGCATTGTAGTCAAAACCGACACTCAACAAAGTCATGAACTGTTCAACAACAAAGTCACGAAGAGCTGTTCCAAAGGAGTTAATATCGGAACACTTTAGAAACCACATTTGTAACAGCTAGTTTAGTTTCCTTTTATTTCTCATTGTTAGTTTATGCTCTAGAACGTGGGTTCCTTTTCTATTTGTAAGGAGTATATAAAGACTGCTATCTATGATGAATAAAAAGTAAGCAAAAGTTACAGATTTCTATCTAAGTTCTAAGTTCTGAACTTCTGAAATCTTTCAAACCTCAAAGAAAGGCCCAAAAAAACGGACCAATTAATTAAAATACCAACAAAATTAACTTTTCAACCAAACTTGGTGGAGATGATAACCAAAATGAGGAGATCGTATGCAAATAATTTCATCAAAAAATTCAACCGGGAAGTGAGTGAAATGCATATTTGATACGTATGTTCATTTTGAGCCATTGAAACTTTTGATGATCATCTCATCTACTTTTCGGATGAATTTTTTTATTAAGTTATTTGAAGATGATCTCCTCATTATGGAGATAATCTTCGCTAAGTTTGGTTGGAAAATTTATTTTTTTAGTATTTTAAATAATTGGTCTACTTTTTTGTCCGTTCTTTAAGGTCCACTTTAGATCCTGACTCAATATACACACATATCAGTGTACACACATAAATAATCATTTTACGTGCTTATATCGGTGTACGTGAATATTTGTACAAGTATCTGTGATTATTTTGGGGAGAAAATGGTACATAAATAAATGTGTAAATTTTACGATACGTTTGGTTTTGTGTGAAACTGAGAGTGAAATATTTCTTAACATGACTAAGATACAAGATATTTTAGAGGGTGTTTGTTTTTACCTCTTCAAAGATAATATTTAGCATTTGTTTTCAGCTCTTAATGGTGAAAACGGTTCAAAAATATAAAAAAATACAGCGTTGGGAGGCAAGTCCTAATGCTTAATGCTGAATTTTGATTTTTATTTATGAAAATTCATACCAGATTTATCCATACTGTAAGATAGTTTGGTAATAATTATTGATGACAAATGGTGAGAGAAGTTTAAACAAACAATATTTATATTGAAAACGACCAAGACTTTTAGCATTCATTCGGATTTCAGCATTAAGTATCCAGAGGCTAAAAAAGCAACCTGCCCCCATTTCAATCAGCTGAAAATGTTAATATCTCATCAGAACCAAACAAACCAAGAGCTAATTTCTTCCCTTCAAAAAAGAAGAGAACGATAAGAATAATTTTATACAAACATACATGCATATATAGAGAGAGAGATATATAGTCTCGTTCCAATACATACCTAAAATGAGAACCTAACTTGCGGACCAGTTTTGAAAAAATAGTAAAAAAAATATATTTTGGCTTGGACTTAACCCCAGTTTTTATAAATAATTAGAAATCATACAAATTTCATGCAAATCAACGCCTGTTTCATGCAAATCGACACTGGTTTATGAAAATCAACTATTATCAACACATATTTCATAAAAACTACACATATTGAATGCAAATCGATATTTTTTTCCCATGCAAATCAACAAATTTTTTTTCAAGAAATTAGTGTGATGTTTAATTATTTGCAAAAACTGAAATTAAGCCAAATATCATATTATTAATCTGAAATTTTGTCGAAATGACCCTTCTTTATACTATTTTTAAAAAGTCGGTCAATATTTGTCACTTTAAAAACTTACAAATATTGACCGACGTTTTTAAAATAGTAAAACACTTCTCTTGGGCACGATCTTTTTATGAGTAATTCTAAACCGACTCACGAATCCGACTCATTTTGTGCGACTTATTGACTTGTCGTTATCATTTCCACATTGGTTCATTTTTTGAATGATGAACCCCCAAAAACGAATGAGACATTAGTGAGTTTCACAAAATGAGTCGGCCTGGAATCACTCTTTTTTATGGGTTAGCCATAGAATGTTTAGTATTTTTAGATCCTGTATATATAGATATATAGAAAAATGATCTCACGAGATCTCAGTTTGAGGACACTTAAAAAAATATTTTTGGCCTGAATTTTTTTATGATTTTTAAAGAACTCAAATTAATTTTTTTGGTATTTTAAAAAAAGGGTCCAACTTTGTTAGTTTTTAAGTTGTTAAAATTTGTATTCCTCAAAAGCAAAAGCAAAAGCAAGAGAGAGAGTAGTTAGTGACTTACGGGTTTACTTAAACAGTGGTCCCAAATGAAACTTTGTATACTCTCCGTTATAGAACCTCCACCACAATGCCTATGGTCGGTTGGTTGGTTTCAAATTGAAACGCTTGTTGTTAGTTCAAAACAATAAGAATTTAAAACTTAAGAAAGTAAAAAATGAAGAAAGATTACCGGGCCAAGGAGATTATGGAATCGGGTGGTTCCATGGCGAGGAATGCAGAGACCAAGTGGAGCCGCGAAGTATCAAGGAACTCAAGCTCTTGCTCCTCCATGGCTGCACACTTCCTCTTCTCCTTCCCACTTTCCCACCTTATATTAAAATAGGGTTATTTTGATTTCATTTCTAAATTGTATATAAAGTCGACGCGTATCACCCTATTTATCGGATCGGTCAAGGCCGACGTTTAAAAAAAAAAAAAAAAAGTATCCAAAAGGGAAAATGCTTTGAGTCCCAAACAACTCCCCCAAATCTCCTCCAAATCTTACGTGGATGTCACATCATTCTTCCACTTGCCTGTCATCTATTACTATGTGATGTGGGTTCCGCCAGGACCAACTCATTTTGGGGGAGTTATTTGAGGTATGTAGTATTACTCATCCCAAAAGATATATGTACAAAACATACGTGAACATCTACGCAAAAGGTCCATCTGATTCGTGGTAAAATTGTGACAAATTTGATTATTTCCAAATATTTTTTGAGAAGTGTAAGATTATTGCATTTTATATGACGTTAAATTGCATGAAAATAGGAGTCTCAATTGAATCAGATTACTTTTGTTGTGAGAAAGTAGGTGGAATAAAAATTCATCAAATATAAATGGGATTCTTACTTTTTTATGGGAATCCTTACAAAAAAGTCGTGAAGACAAAAATGCCCTTAAAAATATTAATTAACTACCAATAAGGTCAAAATATTTATTTGGGCCTTTTACGGTCTAGTCTTTGGACTAACAATTTTAGACAAAAAAATCAGGTCCAACAAATTTCAAACGATTAGGACCAACATATAAATACCCCGAAATTAAAACAAACACGCACTTTTCAGAAATCGAAGCGTCGAAAACACTGTATTCTCTCTTGAATCAAAACCTTAATCGTACCATCTCTTCAATCAAAACTCCAAAATGAATCCCATTCTCATTCAAATCTTGGTCAACAACAACATATAAATACTCTTGATCGAAGCGCCAAAAACTATCTTCGATCAAAAATCTAACTCTCTTCGATCAAAATCCTAACTCTCTTCGATCAAACCCTAATCGTTGAAGTTCTAACGAGCATTTTACATTCTCAATCAAATTCTTCCAAACACCACTAACAAGTATGTATACATTCTATTACCACCTGTTTGTCCTTGTGTATTTTGCGTTCTCATATGTATAAATTTGTAGACACATGGACTGATGAAATCACATTCTTCTTCTTCATGATATAAAAAAATATAATTTTTTTTTCCTCATTTTAATTGCAAAACACATTTTTGCATGTTAGATATATGTATTTCACATTGTACTTTTTCTTCTGTATACATCATTTATCGAGAATTTATTGAGTACTAGGAATATATACATGATTGGAATATGTACATGTACACGCCCTGTTTTTATTGTGTGTACTCTGTATATTTTGCGTGTGCTTTCAAAAAGTACACGCAAAATACACAGAGTACACGCACATTGAAATTGAATTTCTCAATCCAATATGCGTGTACTTTTATGTTTTATACGTGTACTCTATAAAATATATATTTCAAATCCATATTTGATCAATCATATGTTATTTTGGTCCGCGCCAGCGGCATTTGAATAATATTCCATGAGTTTGTAAGAAGTATTATTAGTGTGTTAATATTTAGGAGTTATTTTGGTCCGCGCCAGCGGCATTTGGATGATATTTTATTAGTTTGTAAGCAGTATTATTGCATGTACTTTTTCATTTTTGCGTGTGCTTTGTTGCAAGTACACGCAAAATTCATAAAGTACACACACATTGAAATTCAATTTGTTCAATCCATATACGTGTACTAATGTGTATTATGAGTGTACTATTTTATATTGTTGTGTTATAGTTTAGGAATCATACGATCAAGCATGTTTAACTACAAAACTGTTGCTTACACCTTCGAAGATCTTAACAATACAAAACCTTTCACATTGACAGTCAATAGTACTAATGATGACGAAATTCATTTTCTCCTTCGCATAAATGATAGAGCTAAAAGGTTACTTGGTTTCTACTACTACTATGAAGACATTTACTGCACTTTTGATGTGCAACAGCTTCAAGTAACTGAATCGAAAGCGAATGATTTAGCTAAACGAATTGAGTAGTATTGCTTGAGGGGTTTTGATAATGGTGGAGCTTTTAGCATGCAGGTATTGTATCACTTCTTTACTGAATATGTTAGGAATAGAGAATCTTGGTTTTTTACTTGTCAAACAACCTCTGTTAGGTTTTACCCTGAAACAGACGATATATATTACCCCCTTTAGCATGTATTTTGTTGAGAATTGTATCAATTATTTATGAGAATATTGCATGTACTTTTGTTAAATATGCTTGTATTTGATTGTTTTAGTTTATGTTTTATTCTAATTCGCATGTATTTTATTTTTTGTACATTATAGGTTAGTAATTTAAATTTTGTTTATAGATCAATAGAATGGGGATGAAGATTGAGGCAAGAAGAGGAAAGAAACAAAAAAAAACAGTTCTGATGATAGTTCTTCATCCAGGTCCAGTTCTAGTTCTAGTGTGGCATTGAAATCTAAACGTCCTGTAAAGAAGAATGATCAATATCGATCAGATACTGTTAGCTCTCTTCATGATATGCATCAGATTAAAGAGAATAAACAATAGGCACATTGAACTTCTTAAAAATACCCCATTTTAGGAGCTTTTCAATGCCTACTACGGTGAGAACGTAGTAAAAGTGGACCACAAGAAGACGGATAAAAATATTTTATCAATTATCTAGTTGAACAATACGGAAATCAAAAGTTTTCTTATGAAGAGTAAGATTGAAATAATGCTAATAGATATAAGTAAAATATTTGGCATACCATTGGTTGAGAATTTAAAATCAACAGAACTGAAAAGGGGATAAAATACTGCTAAAAAACTTGGATTACATGCACGATACTTCGCAAAAAGAATAGGAAAGTCAAAAATATTGAATGGTTTGAAGAAATCAGTCGAATTGGAGACAGATGAAAGCATTGCCGATTTTGTAAAAATTGTATGTCTCCACTTCTTGAACACTTTATTTTTCTCCAACTCAAACTTCACCCTTGCAGAATTTTAGTTGAAATACATCGACAATATTGAGGAAATGAATAAGTATGATTGGGCATCTGTTGTACATGAGTTTCTCATACATTCACTTGACAAATCAGCAAGTTAAAAACCTAGCACAGTTACTGGATGTGTCATTTTCCTGCTGGTGAGCAAAAAATCATCATGATATTTCAAAATTTACATACCAATACTCGCGTGTACTTTGTAAAAATCACGTGTATTTTGAAAACACACGCGCTATTTTCACGTGTGTTTTGAAAATACACGTGACATTTTCACATGTATTTTGAAAATACACGTGATATAAGACGTGTATTTTGAAAGTACACGTGTACTTTATAAAGTACACTTGTACTTTTACAAAGTACACGTGTACTATATTTTGTAAATATAACCAATGTACTTTCAAAATACACTTGGTATATTTTTTATTAATATTATAAGTGTACTTTAGAAAGTACACGTGAACTTATATTGACAAAGTACACGTTTACTTTGTTAAAATCACGTGTACTTTCAAAATACACTTGTAAAATTTACAAAGTACACGTTTAATTTTGTGTTTATTTTGAACAAATCACTTGTACTTTCCATTATGAATACCTAGGTAATATAATTATTAATATAATTTTATTTTTTGTATGATCACGGTATTGGGCATGTGAGAAATTTGAAATTATTTCTCCTGTTGAAGAATTTAAAGATAAGACGCCAAAATTCTTGAGGTGGAAATTGTCTTATTTGAGACAATGGTTTGTGAAGAATGACATCGCAATAGCAACTTTGACGCAAACTACAAATAAACCAGCTTGTAAGGACAGTTCTGTACAAAAGGAATCTCAGTTTAAAGGCCAAGTTACTCTTTGAACATTTCTATAGAAAGTCCTATACATGCTGATTCATCAACAGAAAAAGTTGCTGAAGATATTAATGACAATGAGCTTTCATATGGTTGGAATATTCTCCTTAAAAACATTGTGACTCTAAAGAAAAATAAGGGAAATGATCAACCAGAGGTTAATTGGGAGGAACAAATTACTGTTTTGAAAAGGGAATTGTTGGAAAAAAATAACCAACTATCTAAAGTAGCTGAAGACATTTATGGTGCACTAGAGAAGGTGACCTATTTGGAGGTGGATAGTGTCATTTTGAATATACAGTTGCAGGTATATCGTGATTCACTTTTAGAAGTCGAAGAGGAAATGAAGAACTTAAAGTTGGAGAATTCCAACCTTTTGAAGGAAAAAGATTTAGTAAATAAGTTGGAGGTGGAAAATTCCCAACTAGTTGAGTTAAACAATTTTTTAAAAGAAAAGATTGGCTAAGTCACAATGAGTGACTCAGATAGAATTAAAGAATTGGATGAATCATTAAAAAAACAGGCAGAATCATCACGAATTTTGAAACAAATAAATGGATATCTGTCTATGAGTAATGAAGATCTAAAAAAAAGGTATGATGATACATTGCAAAAATTGAGAGATGTTGACATAGAAAAGATGACATTGAGGCAGGATCCCGAGGAGTCAGAATTGAAAAGAACTCAACAGGTTGATTATAAATAATGCAGAGTACACGCAGTTGCGCATTTTTCCTAAAGTACACGCAGTTTTCCTAAAGTACACGCAGTTTTTCTAAAGCACACGTAGTTTTATTTAATAGTATTTTTAATGCAGTTTTATTTTATATTAGAAATAATGTAGAGTACACACATTATTTGATTAGAAATAATGCAGTTTTATTCAAGTATTGCTTATAGTCTAACATTCGTTTTATATAACGGGAAAGCAATAATAAAATCCTTAATGACGAAATTTCGGAGTTGAAGAAAATGCTTGATGAATCAACATTGAAAAAAACTGATCAGGTATCTATAAAGTACAATAGATATTTATACTTTCTAAAGTAAACGCAAATTATGATGAAAGTAAATGTGTATTTTATAAATTTTATAAAGTACAAGTATTTTATAAATTTTATAAAGCACACGCGTGTATTTTATAAAATACACGCGTGTACTTTATAATATACACACAATTTTGGATGAAAAACACAAATTGTATCAAAATACACGCAAGAGAACTTAAATCATTGTTTCAAAAAATGCTTACAATCCAACATTCCTTGTTTAAATATATCAGGAAAACACTAATAAACAACTCATGGACGAAATTTCGAGCTTGAAGATTGAACTAGCCTCAAAGACAGTTCAGGGCACCCCCGAAATACCCAAAATAAAAGGACCTATTACTAGAGGATAGAAGAAAAGAAAAGATGATAGAGAAACCGAGAAGCATGAAGAAATTAAAAAATAAAAAGAGACAAAGCTGAGAAAATGCCCTCTAACAATAGCTCAGTAAATGAAATAAACTCACTTCAAGCTTGATGCAGTCAAAGTATACAAATATCTCAATGAAGCTGCGAAGAAAAAAATTGAAGAGTTTATTCAAAAGGCTGAGCCAGGGTAAAGTGTATTGTTTTATGATTTATCACTTCGCTAATTTATATTTTTTTGGGTGCAAAAGAATAAGGTTGTTATTATTATACAATTCTTATTGCTTATATAAAATGCAGAGAATTTATTTTCAAACGGCTGGTTTCGTATGTCCCATGGGAAGATTTGTTGAAGTCCTCGAGAATCAAGAAATTTCAAGACAAGTATATAGTCCAAATATTAGATATTCATTAAATTTCAACATTATTATTTCCTCACCATTTTATATTGTGTGAAATAGATAATACTTGCATTGAGGTTAAAATTGTCAAAGGAATGGCTCTCCCAATCACACACTTTTTTTATTATTGTTGGGTAAGTACAATTAAACCGAACGCTTTGTGAAATAAAATTTATGTTATTTTTATTAACACAATGTCTATAATTTTTATTCAGATAGAAGCTTGTAGCAAAAATGAAGTCAATAAAAAGGGGGAGTTATACAGAGATTTATTTGAATACTTAGGCACTTGCAATAATTTGTTCATTGTACTAAGACATAACATAAGGCATTTTACATTACTTGCGATATACAAAAAAGAAAAGAAAGTCGTCCATATGGATTCCCTTCGATCGGACGATAAGGAAACAAACACAATATACTTCGATGATGCGAAAAAAATGGTTAGTGCTTAAACTTAATTAGTAATGTTACTTGTACTTATATTATACACGTGTACTTTATCATATAATGCGTGTACTTTGTATTAATTACACATAATCACCGAGATTATCAAAGTACACCCGTCATGTTTTAAATTACACATGAAATGAACTAATACAAATTACGTGTACTTTAATATTATGCGTACACGCATCATATTTTAAAATACACGTGAAATGGACAAATAAAATACACGTGTACTTTAATATTATGCGTGTACTGTTCACTCTTTAATCTTTATACACTCTTTTATTTGCATACACTAAATATTTATCTTCTTAACAGTTTTCTGTCTTCCAAAAAATACCGTACCTATTGAAGACTGAAGCAGAAACAATGAAGAACAATGTTTTCAAAACTCAGAGAAAGTTTGATGAAGGTACATCAAATGAGTTTACATTGGATGATGATCCATTGACAGAGCAAGAAAAAAGGATAATAGATTTCTTGCTGGAAAGTGATCCAAAATTTAACCTAATAAGAGATCATGAATGCCCTAAGCAATATAATGCGTAAGCAAAAACTGCATTTCTAAAAATTACTAATTTGTATATTTTCAAAAATATTCATTCACATCGTACTAATTTCTATATTTATTTTATTTTAATTTCAGGGTTGACTGTGGGGCGTTCTGCATCTACTACATTGAACAAATTAGCAGAAATAAGGAAATGCAAAAATTGTTTCAAGACCCTGACATGCTAAAATACAGAGCATATGTACTAAGGAAAATTCTTCTATCAAAATATTTCTTCCCTTGAAAGGAGAAAAAACTTCTATAAATTAATTAAAATACATGTCATATTTGTAATTTACTTTGTGTTATATTGGTTATCGTTTACAATATTTATTACACCAAAATGGTTTATTTCCGCTGGCGCGGACCACAATCCACGTAAGGTATAGACAAACTATGCACCTGAGTGTTACGAAACAATGTGCAAGCATTTTAACCAAAACTACAAGTGATATTTACTAAGTACACACATGAATTCTTCAAAGTACACGCAATATAAACAATGTACGCGCAATATAAACAATCTACACGCACTGGTCAATGTAATAATTTTTTATTTTTAATTGAAAACTACTTTATATATTTATTCAGAAGGACACAATAACCAAAATCAATTTATTAAGCTCAAATACTCGCTTCCCAACTACTTCTGGTCAAATAAATAAATAACTTTAACTTTTTCTATAAAAGAGTGATATTTGTTCCTTTGTTAACCATTACATATAGGGTAAAGATTACATAATGACTATTCCAGCAGAAAAGTTACGAGATACTCTTGAGATAGATAAAAGAAATAAAAAAAAATTAGGCAAATTGAGAAAAATCTTTCCTCATATGAAACTGCCTTTGAGCAGTTTCAAACATACGTGAGGGAAGGCTACTCTGGACTTCCACCCAATCCCATAGATTTATTTGATGTGGATGAGGACTCTCCTCAAACACATGAAGACCTAGTGTCTTTATATAGACAAGAAGTTCCCTTGAAAATCGCCAAGCTGAAGGAGAAGAAGGCGCACCATGAAGGCCTTGTAGCTGTCATAGAAGAAGAAATTCGAGCATGGTCGAATTTAATTGACTCTCTTCCTGACACCATAGATGCCTTTAACAAATTTCCCTAATAGAAGCCTTCTTTAGTTTTTTCAGCTTTTGTTATGTGAAAAAATTGTACTTTATTTTTCTATTTTAATAAAAAAATTATTTCTTTTATGCATGTATTCTCACTTATATCATACACCAAATATATTAAAGTCACGTGAACCTTTATAAAAATGATCACGTGTATTGTAAAAAATATAAACATTAATATCATATATTGTAAAAAAATTGGTATGTCAAACTATGATTGTATTGTCAAAATACGATTCTATCTATTATACAAGTATTATCATACACGCAAGTTTTTATAAAGCACACGCACTAGGTCTTGTCCCAAACCATTATATAAATGCTTGTACTTTGTATACTACATGTGTACTTTATAAAGTACACGCATAGTCTATAAAGTAAACGCTTATTGAAATACTTGTATAATAATGCCGCTAGCGCGGACCATAATACACATGGGAATTTAAGAATATGAGTGACTTAAGTGTCTTTTATAAAGTAGAAGCACATTGTAATAATGCCCAAAAATATTTTCCAAATAGTACATGCAGAATACATAAAGTACACGTATATTGAATTAGATTTTGGTCATATCAATATGCGTGTACTTTATAAAAATATGCGTGTATACTTATATTTAAATGCGTATACTTTATATATTATGCGTGTACTTCATAAAGTACACGCATATTATATTTGTATTATACGTGTACATCATAAAGTACACGCATATTTCATCAAGTAAATCTAAATTAAATGTAATAAATAAAGTACACGCATGCTTTTATATAGTACACGCAGATTGAACTGACCAAATCCATTTTTAAATGCGTGTACTTTATATATTCTACGTGTACTTTATAAAGTACGTGCATATTTTATAAAGTACACGCATTGATAAAATGACTCTCGTCATCACAATGCGCGCGTACTCTACATAACATGCGTATATAAATGTAAAGTACATGTGAACATCAAGAAAAATGATCACATGTATTTTATGAAAAATACGTGTATAACTATACAAAAAACAAACTAAAAAATGAGACTAAAAATTAAAATTACATTCATTTATGTGAAACAAATGGTTTATTAATTAATTTATTCAATTAAACGGTTAAAATTAATCAATTCAACAATTTTAAACGTAATCAAACGAGCAAGTAACTTCCCTTACTGTGATCTCACCAGAAGACTTTATTCTCTTATTTCTTGGCCTGCCTGTGTGTCTCTTAGTCATTGGTAGAAGGACAAATGGATTTTCAGGTATAGGAATATTTAAGGAAATCAAATCAGGAAGAGTAACTATAGGTATAGAGTATGATTTTCTGTAGAAAGATACCTTATAGTACTCCTCAATATAATCATTAATACTAGTCCATTTCCTCCGTACAACACAAACAGCATGAGAACGTGGAAAACATATAATCTGCCAACTCTTACAAGAACAAGCCCTTTCTCCTAAGTCAACTATAGCTCGCACTTCTGAATGAACTTCAAATACATTTTGACTTGAGCGACTAATAGTCCAATGTCGGCTTTTATTCTAATTTTCATTCAGTAACTTTTTAAAAAAGGACATAGCTCATTTGTCCAAGTGTCAGACTCAACAAGTTTGTTTGCATTGAAATTCGTAATCTCCACTCTCAATTTATCAAGCATATTCATTACTGATAAATGTCTTTCCTATAGTATCCATGAATTGAATGACTCCGCAACACTAGATGCCATGTCACCATACCGTTTACCAGGGAAATATGCACAGGACCAATTCTCGGGAGGTAAACTACCAATGAAATCAGCAATAGCAGCTCCTCCTTTCTTCTTCAATGCTTCAATATTCTTGTGAAATTCATCTACTAAGACAGCATATGCACAAGACAAAAAATCTTTAACAAGTTTCTTTCGAAATCCACCACAATTCCCATGAATTTTCTTTTTTATATTCCCTTGTAAATGATGTATACAGTAGGAATGTGCAGACAACGAGAAGACCCTCGAAACAACTTCAAGTAATCCATTGTTTTGATCTGATATAAATGTTATGTTTCGATATTACTCAACTACCGCACTATGCAGATTGACAAGAAACCACATCCAGTTATCTTCGGTTTCAGAATCAATAACAGCATATGCAACAAGAAAAATGCCTGAAATATAAAAATGTATCAAACTTAAAATAAATAACATATCCACGTAGAACACATCGTAAATTGATGCTGCTGGCGCAGACCTTAAAACACATGGGAAATACATTATGTGTTTAATTTAAATTGTTTGTAAATAACAAGACAAAACATAAAAATATATAGTACACGTGATAAAGATAAAAAGATATGCACGTTTACTTTCCAATCTTTTGCTTGTACTTTGAATTAGTTTCAAATAACAACACTAACATCAACATACACGCATAAAAATATAAAGTACATGTGAACTAAACAAAGACATTCAATGGTACTTTACATTTTTAACGTGTACTTGGCTTTATTATTTCTAAATAACAACACATATCTACAAAGTACACGCATAAAATGAAAAGTACACATAAAATTAACAGAAACATTCACGTGTACTTGACATGTACTATGCGTGTACTTTAGTTTGAATTCAATATAACATTATCAAAGTACACACATAAAAATAAAAAATACACGTGAAACTAACATAAACATTCACGTGTACTTGACATGTACTATGCGTGTACTTTAGTTTGTATTCAACATAACAACATCATCAAAGTACACGCATTAAAATGAAAAGTACACGTGAAATTAACAAAAACATTCACGTGTACTTGACATGTATCATGCGTGTACTTTAGTTAGTATTACACATAATAAGGCATATCATAAAAATACACGTAGAAAAATAAAAAGTACACGTGAACTAAAACAAAGACATTCAAAGGTACTTTATATTTTTATGCTTGTATTTTGATGATCTGGAATGGAACAAACAAAACGTCGATGCAATACACAAAATAAAATACATATATCTAAGGGTTGGAGTGGGGAAAATATAAAAATATATCAAGTACACGTGAAATTAACAGAAACATTCACGTGTACTTCACACGTACTATGCGCGTACTTTAGTTTGTATTCAACATAACAACAACATTATCAAAGTACACGCATAAAAATGAAAAGTACACGTGAAATTAACAAAAATATTCACGTGTACTTGACATTTACTATGCGTGTACTTTAGTTAGTATTACACATAATAAGGCATATCATCAAAATACACACATAAAAATGAAAAGTACACGTGAACTAAAACAAAGACATTCAAAAGTACTTTATATTTTTATGCTTGTATTTTGATGATCTGGAATAGAACAAACAAGATGTCAATGTAATATACAAAATAAAATATTTAGAAATAATTTACCATTGTTCCCATTCCTTGCAGTTGCTGACAATATCGTTCCACGGTAGCGACTCTTCAAAAAGGCACCATCAAGAAATAAAACAGGTCTGCAGTATTGAAATCCATAAATACATCCTCTAAACATTACAAATATTCTCTTGAATTTTTTACTCTCGTGTTCCACGTCAAGGATGCAACGCGACCCAGGATTATACTGCGATAGAATGTCACGATAATTATTCATTAATGCATAAGAAACCTTTTCATCACCATGTATATCAACAACAACCATCTCTTTCGCACGCCATGCATGCTACTAAGCTATATCAAGACCATAATTCTTCTTCATATCTCTAACTGCATCAATTGGTCTCAATAGCGAGTTATCTCTAAGATCATCAACTACTAATGTTGAAACCAACTTGGAGGCTATCATTTTGGCTGACGGACTACGAAAGACACCTCTACATGTATGCTCATTATTCAAACTTCGTATGTAAAAGTATCTATTTATTGTAGATAATGAAGCATGAATTCTACACATGCAATTCTCAGTAGTCTTTTTAGAGCATTCATCTGTCACTCAAGTTCTATCATTCTTCAAATACACATACTTGAACCCAACCTTAACGGCATACTTTCGTAATTTATCTCGAAATTCCACTACACCTCATTCAAAACACTGCTGCTCATAACTTATATATGTCTTCCAATCATTCGAAAGATAGACTTTCGACTTACTTGGTTCCACACCTCTAAGATAAAAGTCATTATCAATGCAACTATTAAAATCATTTGCAATGCTTGATGATAAAGACTTTAACCTCTGTGTATTTGTATCACCACTGTCAACCCTCTCAGAACTTGTATTACTGCAGTCAATCCCTTCAAAAATTCGATTAGAGCATTCAACCCATTCACGACATGTATTACTTGGCAATGCTAATGAATCAATGACATATATCCAAATGAAATTAGCTTTCATGATCAATTGGGACCGCAACATACAATAAACATCGTTGTCACAAACCAACATGAATCGACATTCATCACCAAATGAATACCTCAATGAAAAACTCCCACTTCTCAAATTAGTAAACCTAATACACAACTCATTGCATATGAAATCTAATGAGCTATCTTCAAATATTTCAATACAAGCCATATTATCCAAATAACAACACCTTGCTATTATATTACTTACCATAATGTCCTGCATTAAAAAAGAGACGAAAAACATTTACTTTAAGGTCAATAATTATAAAAATGTGTGCAATAATTTAATGCATAAAATATCAAAATGTTTATATGTAATTAATATAAAATTGCAGGCACTGTTTAAAAACATATACTTGAAACAATAAA
Source organism: Sambucus nigra (assembly GCA_949130495.1). NCBI lineage: Eukaryota > Viridiplantae > Streptophyta > Magnoliopsida > Dipsacales > Adoxaceae > Sambucus > Sambucus nigra. The sequence goes on from OX422223.1 coordinate 288,215,150, forward strand.
GTAGACGCATATTTTCAAAAAAATAATCACGTCTACTTTATAAACACTGCGTGTACTTTGAAAACTGATGTCGAATTGGTTAGTTCCGCTGGCGCGGACCTATATCAATAAGTGATTCAATACCAACTCAAAATCAAGTACTCTTAAAATTAGAATGAAACATCAATAATATTCATTCAGCACGTTCAACTAACAATTACAAATATTGATAAATATAATCTTATATATGAAGAATCCAAACATAAATACATAAAAAACATAAAATCAAAACATATACATATAAAATATATAAAAAATTATTCAATCGCATGAATTACGAAATTACAATGAGTCTCTTGAATCAAAACAAAGTACATTGACCTATTACAATCGATCGAAAATAGAAAAACCAACTGCTGATAAAGATAAACTTACAAATGATAGAGCTAAGTGATACATGTATAATCGATTAAGAACACTTTAATCGATTATTGGACAAATAAAAAAAGCATCAATTTTTTATGTTATTTTCGATTTCGGAGAATAGTAGTTAGTTGCAGAGAAACCTCCAATAGTCGATTAGGTTTATGATTTTTTTAGATTGACAGTATTTATATGTTGAACCTAATCGTTTACAATTTGTTTCACCATTTTTTTTGTCCAAAATGTTTAGTCAAAGGACCAGACCGTAAAAACCTATATTTATTTTATGAAGACAATTTTGTTATATCCGTTTGTATTAAATTTAAATTCGAACAAATTTTATTTAGTTATTTTTCTACTAATGTAATAATTAATTTGATTAACTTACAATATAATACACGCATATCTATAATAAATTATTATATTTGTTAATTATTGGAAAATATATATATTTTAAAAAAATATATTTGAGTTCATACATTTATAAGTAGTGAACCGTAATTCTGTATATATACGCGTGTGTGCATACATATATATTATTGATGTAAAAAATTAGAGTTGATCTAATTTTATAATCACAGATAGAATATGAAATGGTAAATAAAGAGAGGGAGTTTTTAAAGTGGTTCAGTTATGTAAGAAAGTCTACTTTCACTGTTGTTTTATTGATTTCAGAGGTTACAGAAAGCTAGGTACTCTTATGGATAAGAATATCCCAGAATTCGTTCGACCTTGCCCTTGATGAAAGGGATACAACGTAATTATTGTGACCCAGAGGTCCAAGGTCGGAATGTCAAGGGATGGAATCTATATTATAGCTCTATTTAAGTAGTATTATCATATAGAGAGAATTTTATATGACAAAGGTTATTATAACTCTATTTATATTAAATGCAAAATCAAACGTTCATTAACCCTTGATATCCAAACAAACTTCCTCTCACCCTTGTCCATTCTCATTCACTGTTCCCGACACCCTATAAATCAAAGCGTAGATGCCCACAAACGTCAATCAACAAAAAAAACTTCACTAGTAAAGACAAATTGGAACCACCAGTTTATAAGTCCGAATCAGGGTACATGGTCTTATAAATTCTCATATTTGAAAACCAACAGATCGAAACTCAATCCATACATATAAAGATAGAGGAAAGATAAAACGAATCTGAGACTGACGGTATTGAAAAGAGCATTTGGGGATGAAAAGTTGGGTCCTTAGGTGTCTTGGGCAATTTTGATGGATCTGACTACAAAGGTTTGTTTGTTAATGCATAGTTGTTGTGTTGGTGATTTGTAGGAGAATTTGTTGTTGAGGTTCTTGGCGGAGGAGAGGCGATCAGATGAGAAGCTGTCTTTAATGGTTAATTTGGCAAAAAATCATCTAAGCGGCTCAATTCCAGAACAACTAATGGAGTGCATTAGTCTTTGGAGCTTGAATTTAAGAAATGACGGATTTGGAAATAACATTCCTCTTCAACAAATAATTTGCTCCATTTTCAAAATCTTGATCATAGTCAAAAATTTCTGATGAAGAAAGAGATTGGTTGTTATTTGATTTCTTGAGTTTTAATTGGTCCTATAAGCAGTGCCTCCACGTGGTGTCATGGATGTCCATTGGTGGGGTGGATTATCATCCACACACGTGTTAAACACATATTTGAGTTGGTCCGGGTTGTTTGAGTTTTAGAGGATTGTACTGGGCTTTAATTGTTTGATATAATTAGTCTAGATTTATTTTCTTTTGAGTTTGCTTGTTTGGATTAGGTCTTATTATATGGTCTTGTTGATCTAGATTGTATAGCTTATTGGGTTGCGTTGAAGTATTGGGTCTGGGTGGTTGTATTGTGTGGGTTGCATTGTATTTTTCTCTAGGATTGGCCTGTGTTTTAATATATTAATTACACTTCACCAATATATATATATATATATATATATATATATATATATATCCAGGTATGTTCGTTATTATTATTAACAAATAAACCAGACTTACTTTATATTATAGTTGTAGATTTATAGATGTGGGTGTTTGGATTTCGGTATTCTGGTAAAACAAGTGGACCCCATAAAATATATTTTATTTTCTACAATAACCATGACATAAAAAAATTTAAACGAAAAACAAATAATAATATGTATAGTTTTTTAATATAAAACACTACTAGAAAAATCACAATTAAGGACAGCTAATTTGCTGTCCCAAAGGCCCATTTGCTATCCCCAATAGTATTTAGGACAGTCATAAGGACAAGAAGAGTTGTCCTATCAGGTGGGCGTCATAAAAGGCTAAAAGGACAGCAACTGCTGCCCTTTTTGAGTTTTTAGGAGAGCAAAAGTCGTCATTTTAGCTCTGTCATTTTAAATCCAAATACTTCTAAATGTTTATAAGGACAAATGTTGTTGTCCTTTAAAACGGATTATTAGGGACAAAAGTAGCTGTCCCAAATTGATTTTGGCGCATAAAATGTGGCGTCAAATTAATATATTAAAAGAAGGTTATTGTTGATACCAAATTTAATCTGCTAACATGGACCAATCATATGAAGACACGTGGCTATCTACATGGCAACAACAAGCACTTTCGAGATGGTCGCACGCTTCGAGGAACCATGTTACTCCGAGGAACTCATACGCTCCGAGGAACATACCTCTACGAGGAACTCTTTAGCACCGAGAAACTCAAGCGGTCCGAGCAACTCATGCGGTCCGAGCTGCACCTCGAAGCAGGATACCAACAGTTTCACTGCTCATTAAATGCTTATCATTCAGACGCACACGCAAAAAGGGCATTAAATGTATTACCCTATCATATGTATACCATTTAATGTATTACCTTTTCACATTACAGCCTCGGGGCTATAAATACATTGTACAATCCTCATTGTAGGGACCCGAATCCAAACCCTGGAATCGAGAGAGGAATTTCTTGAGAAAATTTATAATCGAGAATTTCCAAACACTCAGTAGTAAAACAACAGTGGACGTAGGCCATTCTTATAAGGCTGAATCACTTTAAATCTTTTGTCTCATTTATTTATCTGTGATTGAATAATTAGAGTGATCTAATTTTTTACATCAACAGATTGGCGCCGTCTATGGGAAACGACTGATAATATCGTTTTTCATAAAAAACAATCCATTACCAATGGTTGATATTCCTGAATCCAGCAATCGAAACACTGGAACCCCTCCAAATCCATCTGCTCCACCAATTATTCCAGATCTGACTGGAATAATGGCAAATCTGGCTCAGGGCCAGACCGTCATGCAATAAACAATGCGACAACTCATCCAAACTCTCCATGGCGGTGCATCAGCCCATTCCGGACCACTAAGCATTCAAAGAAATACCTGTGCGCCTTCTTCGCGTACTAGGCATACTAATTCATATCGCAATAAGGAATCTGAAGATTTTTTTTATCAACCTGAACGAACTTCATCAGTGCGAGCCACAGATACTGAACAGCGTGTCACCCTTTCCCCAGAAAGGACCAGCGCATTGGAAAGATTAAGTAGGGTTTCTTCTTTCGATCGATTAGGCCCTAGGAGGAACAAAAGTCCTCTTAATGCAGCGTCGAGGAGCTTTCGACGACCATCAGATTTAAGGGAAGGATCTGCCCAGTCGCGACCAGCTGCTCGTCAAGATAAATCCCAGGAAGCCACTTCAACGCGATCAGTTGCTCGAACCAATAGGCCCGAGGAAAGAAATGATGCATGAAAAGGATCTATTCAGAGACTGGAGGATAGATTAGGAGAAATGGCTAAGGCCAAGAACCCTCTACAACGAACCTTTGTCCGAGGAACACCTTTTGTCCAGGATATTGTTGATTTTTCAACACCATCAAAGTTCAAAGCACCTGTTGTGACTCCCAAGTATGATGGGAAGACTGACCCTGTCATTCATATAGAACAATACCAAGCTGCTGCCGACATCTATGCTGTCCCAGATGAGATGAGATGCAGTGCATTCTCGGGAACACTTACCGGATCTGCTCAAATATGGTATAATAATCTTCCTCGGGGTAAGATTTCAACTTTTCTTCAACTGGACGAATGATTCATTGGGAATTTCTGCTTTGGAGCAAAGCCAGTTAAACGAGTAGCACATTTGTTAAGTGTTAAACAAAAAGCTGGTGAGAGTACCAGAGATTATATAACTCGTTTTAATAATGAGAAACTCGAAGTCATTGATTATGAAGAGAAGACATCGATTACTGCTTTGATGAGTGGACTATTGCCAAACAAGTTGTACTACACTTTGGCTAAAGATCCACCTCGAACCATGTCGGACCTGATGGGAAAAGCGTCTAAGATTATGAATGCCGAGGAGGCTATGTCTGTGAAGAAAAATATGGACGCCAAAGAAACCAAGGCGGAAGGTGATAAAGCTAAGAAGAAAGAATATAAGAACAATGGTGGTGACAAACAATCCAAAAATAGGTCGTCATGGGAGGTCTTGAGGAAATTTGATAATTACACACCTTTGAAGGTAAATATCAACCACGTCCTGGAAGAAATTAAGAACAGCGAGGAGTTAAACTGGCCAAAGAAAATGAAGGCAGACCCTGACACGAGGAATAGGGAAAAATATTACGAGTTCCACAAGGATCATGGCTATATGACCAAAAATTGCATAGCTCTTCAGAATGAGATTGAAACACTCATCCGATGAGGAAAGCTGGCGAAGTATGTTGACCGGGGAGGCGAAAGAAGAAACAACGACCGAACTAGAGAGAGGTCTAGATCTCCTCGTCGAGCAGAGGAAAACAAGAAGAGAAACCATGAAGTTGATCCAGAGGATGACCCCGATCTTCCCAAGAAACCGAGGCAGCCAGAACGAGAGATATTTTCAATACGCTTTGGATCATTTGATTGTAATGTCATTACAGGAGGAGATGCAGGCGAAAGAGACCTTACTGTAGAAAGGAAAGCTTACCTCGGTGAGGCTCAAGCTTGCTCGTATATTCAGCGAATAAATCTAGCTGAGAAAGATCGCCCGAGAAAGGTGAACAAGGAGAAGTTTGTCATTGGGTTCTCAAAGAACGGCCTTGCAGGTGTTCTATATCCTCATGATGACCCGCTGGTGATCAAGATGAGAATGAAGGAGGTAATGATTTCAAGAGTGCTGGTCGATAATGGTAGCTCGGCGGACATCATTAACTACTCGTGTTTCGATAGTTTAAATCTAAAGCTATCTCAATTGGAGCCTTACCACAGACCCCTCATCGGTTTTGCTGGAGAGAGATTATTTCCACTTGGGACGATCAAGTTGGATATATTCATTGGTACGTGGCCTGCTTGTCGGACAAAAAGAATACGTTTCTTCATGATGGATAAGAATATCCAATCATCGTACAATATCATCATGGGAAGGGTAGGATTGAAGAAGTTCGAGGCTGTGCCATCTACAGTGCATCAGTGCCTAAAATTTCCAACAAACTTTGGAGTAGGAGTTGTGAAAGGTGATCAGAAAGTAGCTCGAGAATGCTATTATTCATCCGCCGAGCAAGAAGAACTGGAAGAATCAAAGAAAAAGACTACTACCTATCAAGTGGATGAAGGTGCAGAAATTAAAACATTAGATCCTCGAGATGAGTCACAACTCGTGAAGGGTCAAGTGGTGGAAGCTACTGAAAATATCATTCTGGACGACGAGCACCCTGAGCGAATTACTCAAATAGGTTCATCGTTGGAAGCCTTATTAAAATAGGAATTGATAACTTTCCTTACAAGAAGAAGACAAACTTTTGCGTGGAGTCATGAAGATATGCCTGGGATAGACCCAAACTTCTTATGTCACGAGCTCAATGTGAATAAGGAGATCAAGCCTGTGAAGCAGAGAAGAAGAGTATTCAGTCCCGAGAAGAATCAAGCTATACAGGAGGAAGTCGAGAAGCTCCAGAAAGCTTGTTTCATTGAAGATGTTAAATATCCAGATTGGTTAGGTAATGTGGTGATGGTAAAGAAGAAGAACAACAAGTGGAGGATGTGTATAGACTTCACCGACCTCAACAAAGCATGCCCAAAGGATCACTTTCCAATTCCCCGAATTGATCAACTGGTGGATGGTACCTCGGGACACGAGTTGCTGAGCTTCATGGATGCTTATTTTGGTTACAATCAGATCAAAATGAAACCTGAAGACAGGGAGAGTACTTCTTTCATTACCCCTAAGGGAACTTATTGTTATAATGTTATGCCTTTTGGTTTGAGAAATGCAGGTGCGACATATCAGAGGCTGATGAACAAGGTCTTTGCTGAACAGATCAGTCACAATATGAAAGTCTATGTTGACGATATGCTGACGAAAAGTAAGAAAGCTGCCGATCATCTAGTTGACTTAAGTCAGGCTTTTGATCAACTAGATAAATATCAAATGAAGCTGAACCCGACGAAGTGCATCTTTGGAGTACGAGAAGGCATGTTTCTCGGGTACATTGTTAATCAACGAGGCATTGAAGAAAATCCTGAAAATATCAAAGCTCTATTAGGGCTGCGATCTCCAACGACGAAGAAGGAAGTACAGAGTCTCACAGGACGAGTAGCGGCACTCAATAGATTTGTGTCACGAGTAACTGATAGATGTCTCCCATTCTTCAAGACACTCAGAAAGACTTTTGAGTGGAATGATGAATGTGAGAAGGCTTTTCAAGACTTGAAGAAATACTTGGGAGCACCTCCACTGCTGTCCAGGCCAGTGATGGGAGAAAAATTGTATTTGTACCTTGCAGTGTCCGAGAATGCAGTTAGCTCGGCGTTGATCAGAGTAGAGAATGGAGTACATAAGCCAATTTACTACACAAGTAAGGCCTTCCGAGGAGCAGAGATCAGATATCCAAGGTTGAAAAAATTGGCACTGGCGCTGATTGAGGCGAGTAGGAGAATGAGACCATACTTCCAGGCTCACACTATAGTAGTATATATTGATGCGCCATTGAGACAAGCCCTTCATAAGCCAGAAAAATCAGGGAGATTGATGTACTGGGCAATAGAGCTCGGTGAATATGACATAATTTATGAACCCAGATCATCATTAAAAAGGCAGGTTGTAGCAGATTTTATAGCGGAGTTCACCTATCCTGATACCGCCGAGGAACAAAAGTTGCTCGCTGATCAACCTGTGGATGTTACAGGATCAACAATCACAAGCTCAGACCAACTCCGGTTGGTAAAAGGGCGTGTGGGTGTTACAGGATGTGATGCAGGGAAAGTTGTGAGCACTCCGGACGAGGAACAAAAGTTGCTCGCTTATCAACCTGTGGATGTTACAGGATCAACAAACACAAGCTCAGACCAACTCCGATTGGTAAAAGGGCAAGTGGATGTTACAGGATCATTGAATTCGAGCTCAAACCAACTCTGGTTGGTAAAAGGGCAAGAAGAAATGATCGACGAAGAGCAAGAAAAATCCGAGGAGGAAACGAAGCAGCAAATATTTCACCGAGGAACTCTGACTGATCAGAAATTTGAAGACGAGTTACCTATATGAAGGCTATATGTAGATGGCTCATCTTGCACTGCAGGATGTGGCGCGGGGATAGTTTTGAGCACTCCGGACGAGGTCAACATGGAATACGCCTTGCGTTTCTAATTCAAAGCTTCCAACAATGAGGCTGAATATGAGGCCATGATTGTAGGTCTTAACTTGACAAAAATTATGGAGGCTCAACAAGTTGTGATCTTCAGTGACTCTCAATTGATCGTAAACCAAATGATTGGAGTATATGCAGTTAGAGGAGAATTAATGATCAGATATCATGCAAAGGCAAAGGAGCTGGTGTCAGAATTTTCCGCTCTTCAGCTGGTCAGAATACCAAGAATGGAGAATGCGAGAGCAGACGCCCTAGCTCGACTAGCATCAGCCACTCGCACCGAGCTACGACGAACAATCCCAATTGAAGTGTTAGCTGGTCGGAGCATAGATGAAGATCTAACGATGAACTTTATCACCCTTGATTCAGGACCATCTTGGATTGATCCCATCAGGGCGTATATCGAGGAAGGAGAATTGCCAATTGACAAGATCGCAGCCAAAAAATTGAAGTTTAAAGCTGCTCGGTATGTATTAACTAATGGTGTTTTATATAGACGAGGAATTATGGCAGGTTTGCAGAGATGTGTACACCCCTCCGAGGTGAAAGAATTAATTGAAGAGATCCATGAAGGGTCCTGTGGAGCACATGTAGCAGGTCGGACGCTTTTACAAAGGGTGATGACGCAGGGATACTATTGGCCGACGATGAGGGCTGATTGTATAGCCTATGCAAAGAAATGTGACAAGTGCCAGCGCTTTTCCTCCATCCGAAGAACTCCACAAGCATTATTGACACCCATAACTTCCCCTTGGCCGTTTACCTTGTGGGGAATTGATTTGGTTGGGCCACTGCCAACGACCTGAGGAAGGTTCAAGTATCTCGTCGTCGCAGTGGATTATTTTACTAAGTGGGTAGAAGCTGAGCCACTCATTTACATGACGTACGAGAAGGTGTACAAATTTGTTTGGAAGAACATCATTTGCCGATATGGCTCCCTCATGCCTTCATCACAGACCATGGAACACAATTTGATAACGAGGAGTTTGTCGCCTACTGTCATCAGTTAAACATTTTGAAGGTCCACTCAGCACCAGGCCATCCTCAAAGCAATGGACAAACTGAAGTGACAAACAAAACGCTGCTAAATGGCTTGAAGAAAAGATTGGATGATGCAAAAGCAAACTGGATCAACGAGTTACAATCAGTACTTTGGGCTTACCGAACTACTCCCCGAGTAGCAACTGGAGAATCACCATATATGTTGGCGTTCGGAAGTGAAGCCGTTATACCTGCCGAGTTGGGTCTCCCAACACACAGGGTACTGAATTTCAATTCCCCTGTCAGCGACTTAATGAGAAGGCTGGATTTAAACATGCTCAAGGAAGTTAGAGAAGAAGCAACCATTAGAAATGCTTCTTACCAGCAGCGAACAACTTTGTTTTACAACAAGAGGGTGAAGAAATGCGACCTGAAAGAAGGAGACTACGTGCTGAAGAAGGTAATTCAAAAGCACAACAAACTGGAGGCAAATTGGCATGGATCATACCGAGTTACAGAAGTTGTTCGACCAGAAACTTATTGAATAGCAACTTTAGAAGGCGAGGAGTTTAAGAATGCATGGAACGCAGAGCACCTGCGAAAGTATTATCAGTGATGTATATGTAACACAGTTCCATTAGTATGAATAAAATGAAGATATTCTGCTAAAGTCTCTCCTTTTATTGAGAATTTTTCGGGGAATACTAGTGCTACACACTACTCAGCAAAACTCTGCAAAGCTTTAGACTACTCGGCAACAAAATATTCCTAAAAATGCTAACCTCGGTTGGTTAGGAAACAAAATATTCCTAAAAATGCCAACTTCGGTTGGTTAGGAAACAAAATATTCCTAAAAATGCCAACCTGTTTGGCTAGGAAACGAAATATTCCTAAAAATGCCAACCTGTTTGGCTAGGAAACAAAATATTCTTGCAAATGCCAACTTATGTTGGTCGGGAGGTACATATATTCTCGAAAATGCCAACTTATGTTGGTCGAGAGGTAAGATTATTCCAGAAAGTGCAAAAGTTATCAAGTACGGCTGGTCGGGGATAAAAACCCACTAACTGTAGTTGGTCGACAAGAAGAATTTTCGACCTTGGTTGGTCGGACACATTTTATAAAAAATCTACCAAGTATGGCTGGTCGGGGATAAAAACCCACTAACTGTAGTTGGTCGACAAGCATAATTTAACAACCTTAGTTGGTTGAAAAAATTTTAAACAACATTTTTATACTCATTACTTTATTATCAAGTGATCGAGCAACAGTACTGATACTTGTAGTCTTTTAATTATTACTGAGTTGGTTGACAAACAACACAATATTGTTATCTTTTTAACATATATACGCAAATATAAAGTGTTTGATAACTACAAGACAATAGCAATCAAGATTTTCAAACGAAATGAGAGTTTTTCATTGAATTCAAAATAAATTACAAGTACATTGATATTGAAATGTATACTAACTATTACATCAAAAATTCCTATTCTACTGGTCTCTTCCCCTCTGCTTTTGACACAAGTTCCTCGCTAGCAGGCGGATCATTTAAAGACAGAGGAGAATTGATTAAATTAAGATCTTTCAACATCCTTGTATTCATCACGGATGGTCGATCTAAAAGATGCTCGGGACGAGATACCTCGATTTGAGAATGTAAACTGTAGTCACTGAGATACTTTAAAATTAAGCTTCGAGGAATGGCCCGAGCAGGGATCCAATCCATGTCCAAATTGTATGGTGGCACAAGCAAGTCAAGCAACCCGGGATCATGATAGTCCCACAGATAATGACCTTGTTCGAGCTTCAACACACCTAAGGCATTCAGCCAGCCTTGCTTGTAGCCCTCATTGTTGGTATTCCGGATACGATCGTCCAGGTGGAATAGTGATTCGTTATATCCAGCCATCCAGAACTCCCTGGGCTATTTGTGTAATTGATATGTTAGCCTTTCTAACTGCTCGTGGAGATTCTTGATGAAAAGCTCCTTATTCTCCAAAATTGACTTCTGCACGGAGAGCTGTTTTTCCAGGTCCCTAATCTTTTTTGACATATCAGACAACGCCTGGTTCTTCGCCATTAGTTGGAAGGCCTAGTTCTCTAAGGCAGACTGAGTCCTCTGTTCCTCGACAAGAACCCGAGCTGCTCTTGCTCGTCCCCGAGGAGATGTGGAAGGGCCCGACCTCCTCAAGGTGTCCAACTCTTCCCTTAACTTAGCATTCTCAACCTCTAAGAACGAAAATCCCTCGTCGGTCACTGGGATCAAGGCACTAGAAGTGGAAGCTGCAGACTTCAGTTGTGACAGCGCCTTTTGCAGGTTGTTATTTTCCTTTTCCAGCAACTCAGCAATCTGTCTACATTCTTCGACCTCGCCTCTCAAGGTTCTCTCCCTTACATCATACCCAATAAAAAGCTTCTCGTAGCCCTTGTCGGTAATGATCTGCTGGTACTTCTCCTCATACCCCTCATGCAACAAGGCAGTGGATTCTTTGTATTGAAGCTGAAGGTCTTCGATGGTGCTTTGAAGATCCTCGATCATTTTATAATAGGCAACGTTATTGGCTTCAGCCCGATCAAGCAGACACTTCAGATATTGATATGCTTCCACTGCCTGTTCTGAAGCATCATGACCAAGGATATCGGCAACTTGTGCAGCACTCAGGTCTGTGTAACCAGCCTTAAAGTACTCATTGCATTGTTGCAGTAACTTTGTGTCATGGGCAGATAGCAGTTCCATCCTGGCCAGAAACTAGCAGAGAAAGAAGAGCAATCATCAATAAGAAGAATAAGCAGAGTATGAATGAAAGATAGACAACAGTATGCAAAAATTTCAAGTTTTATTAGATTATAATTCAGAGTTACATCTTCTGAGTTACATTTGATAAAGAGAAACAAAATAAAGAGAAACCCGAACAACACTAAACCTTTTCCTTATCTCCCAAAACCTTCTCGGGAGGCTGGGATGAAGAGGTAGGTTGCTCGGAGGGAAGAGATAGTTGTTCGGGTAGAGTAGGCAGTTGCTCGGAGGAAGAAACGATGTGCTGATTTTCCTCAGCGGTAGGCTGGATGGTTAGGGCACGATCTCCCATCACCATCGAAGACTCTTCAGAGGTAGCTTCGTCCTCTTCTAATTCTTCTGGAGTTAGAGGGGGACCAGGGATATGTCTTTGGAAGAGCTCGGAAGACTCGTCGACCTTCATTTCCTGAAGGGAAGCAACCCATCCATCCCTAAAGTATTTGAGACTGCCATAATCTACTTGCGACACCATGGCAACCAACCCCTTGTTCCACCCCTTGTCCCAGCCAGAGCTGAAGGACTTCTTCACAGCAACTTTCCTCTTCAGCTTCTCCGAGGAAAGTTTCTCGGACAGCAGGTTCTCAGTAGCTTTCAATTTAGTTTCCGCTTCCTCCTTCTGCCGACCTGCTTCTCGAAGTTGAGCCAACTCCTCCTCGACAGCTTTGATTTTATCTTCAAACTCTCCAGCAGTTTTGAGCCTCTCCTCAAGATCCTTATTTGCCATCTTCAGGGCATTTATTCCCTTCTCCAACTTCTTGGAGGCATCAACAGCCTGAGCCTTTTCTTGCTCGGAGGAGGCAAGGTTCTTCTCCCAAATAGCTTTGTCATCAGCATATTTCTGGCGAGACTCTGCCAGGGACTTGGTAGCTTCTTCAAGAGCTCCCTCCACACTGGACGAGGAGCAAGAAGCCTTAATCGCTTCATCCTTCTTCGGGATTATATTTAAGCAGCTCTTCAACTGTGAACAGAAAAAGAAAGCGAGTTAGAAACAGAAATAACAAAGGAAATATGAAAAATTCAAAGTAAAGAGACTTAAAGAAGCAAGATGACGAGCAGCTAGCGAGGTGACCATATCCCGAGTAAGGTTTTCTTCAATACATTGGACCTCGGGAATGATCCAGGATTTTATCGAGATCATGGCAGAGCTCGGGGGAACAAAAGTTGGAACCCCAGTTCCAGCAACTGGGGGCTGAGTAATGGTATCAGCCAAATTGACCGAGGAGCTTTTCTTCAGCCTCCTCGGGGAAACAGGTACAAATTCAACTAAGGAAGAACCCTTGGTCGGTGATATCACAATCACCTCTCCAGGAGCAGCAAACCTGCTCGGAGCTACTACGGGCTTCTCAGCAACCTTCACAACTGCAGCAGCTGAGGAAGGGGCATCACTCTTCTTCGTCCCCTCCCTCGGGACATCAATCCTACTCCTTTTTGCCTCCCCGGAACCGGAGGCAGTTTTCTCAAACAGGGTAGGAGGTCTTCTCTTTTTCATCCTTTCACTTAAAGGAATATGGGATTCAGGCGATGAGCTGGTGGAAGCTGATATTGGCTCTGATTCACTTATCACTGGACGAGCAGTGAAAGAAGTGGTGTAGCTTTTGTACTGCAGCAGATACGAAGCTGATCTAATGTGCTCGTCGGCAACACTTTGATGCAGACTCCAGATAAGTTTCAAATGCCTTATATTGACATCTGCACCTTTTGGACACTTTCTCTTGCTATCAACTGCAAATAAATAAACATTTTTATCAGTGGCACATTTTATCAAACACAAAAGAAACATGATTTCAAAATAAATAAAATGAAATAAAAATAACCTATCCCATTGTCATAAGGAGGGCATCTGGGACCCTGGTAAACCTCATCTCCAGCCAATGGAAGGTGTTGCCAATTTTTTACGACAACCCCGTGTTCAAAATAATCCCTATTGGCATCGGGGAGATTGACTACTAAGGCTCTATTTAAAAATCTAGTTTTTAAATAAAAAATATTATCATTAACTGCCCATCTATAGCAATACATGATTTTTGGGATTCCTATACGAGTTCCATGCACTTGATTTAATCTATGCACCCCATTAACTATTCTCCATGTGTTGGGGGCTATTCGTGCAAGAACAACGTCAAAGTACTGACAGAACTCCAGACACAAGGGATTTGGTGGAAAAGAAAACCACACTCAGCAAAAAAGAGACTAGGAAACCAATGTCCCTCAGCCAACTGGAAGTAATTAGAAGGCCCAGAAAGCTCTTCCAAAACAACCCATGAGGGAATGGAAAAATCAGAACGAAACTTCGCAAGAGACTCAACAGGGTAAACCATGGTGAATAAAGAAATGAAGAAGAAGAAAAAAGATCTTACAGGAAAATAATGGATCTGCTGACAACGAACGACGAAAAAGATGAACGCACAATAGAGTAGGAAGAGACGACGTAAAACTCGAAGATAAAAATTTGAAAAGGTAGAAGACAATAGGAGTGTCTGTGAAGTTTAAATACCTTACCTTGGGAAATGGTGAAGTAATGATTACAAAAAAGGATGATTACGTTACCGGCGGCTAAAATGATGAAAAGTGGCGCGGGAATCAAAGAGGACAACAACGGCTAAAAAGATGAAAAATGGCGCGGGAATCAAAGCGGACAACAGCGGCTAAAAAGACGAAAAGTGAAGCGGGAATCGAAGCACGCAGAAAAGTCCAAAAAAGCATGAGTCTAGGAATTGGGAAGGAGAAATAAATACAAGGGAAACGCTCCTAAAAATCAGGAAGACTATTTAAAGCTACCATATTCCGAGAAAGAATGTTCCATACTCCTCAAATTTCGAACTATGAAACATTGGGGGCTTCTGTTGATACCAAATTTAATCTGCTGACATGGACCAATCATATGAAGACACGTGGCTATCTACATAGCAACAACAAGCACTTCCGAGATGGTCGCACGCTCCGAGGAACCACGTTACTCCGAGGAACCACGTTACTCCGAGGAACTCATACGCTCCGAGGAATATACCTCTCCGAGGAACTCTTTAGCACCGAGAAGCTCAAGCAGTCCGAGCAACTCAGGCGATCCGAGCTGCACCGAGAAGCAGGATACCAGCAGTTTAACTGCTCATTAAATGCTTATCATTCAGACGCACACGCAAAAAGGGCATTAAATGTATTACACTTTCATATGTATACCATTTAATGTATTACCCTTTCACATTACAACCTCGGGGCTATAAATACATTGTACAATCCTCATTGTAGGGACCCGAATCCAAACCCTGGAATCGAGAGAGGAATTTCTTGAGAAAATTTGTAATCGAGAATTCCCAAACACTCAACAGTAAAACAACAGTGGACATAGGTCATTCTTATAAGGCTGAACCACTTTAAATCTTTTGTCTCATTTATTTATCTGTGATTGAATAATTAGAGTGATCTAATTTTTTACATCAACAGTTATAGTTATCCTAAAAGATAAATATATATTTTTTATACATTAATAAAAATTGTAGTTCTTCAAAAATCGAGGGAACAATAAATTAAAAAACAAAAATGTATAGTCATATTATACCAAAATATAACCTTCGGATTAATAACAAAATCAAATAGTATTTAATCACACTTCACAAAAATAAACACCACAACATATTTTCAAACCGTCATTTCCAATTCCATGTTAGTTACATCCATGACTTAATAACAATCCATAGCCAAAAACGAAATATAGACCCTTTGTAGAAAAAAGTTGATCATTTGGAGTCAATCGTGGGTATTGGAAGTATCAACTGGTGGTTGTGGTGGTCTTAGTGGGATGCCTGCCTTTCGTATTGTACAATGGATTTCAATCCTCGCTTCTACTAGAGTTTCCCTCTTGGCCCTCTTGTCTCTTTATTGTATTTTATTTTCCCAATTGGCACTCACCATATCAATTCTTCTTGACGACTATTCTCTCCGAAATTGAAGTTCCCATAACTCTGGTAGGAACAAAGATGTTCGGTTAATGACATTCATATCCGCGACTCGCTGCAAGAGAAAATAAATAATATTAATGACATTTCAAGTTACTTGTTATTGTTTTTAAATACTCTTTAAGTTGGTCATTTTTAAATACTTTATTATTTTTTAGAAAATTTCGACAGAGCTTCCTTTGTTTTTACATGTAATCTAACCTGCTTAATCATCAATAATCAACCACCACTATATAAAATCCCCCCCCCCCCCCCGTTTACCCCAAAAAATGTAGAAACCCAACATATACATACTAATATCACCAACTTTAGAAATCCATGAGGCAACTATTTAATAAGAGTCATTGAAAGTTATTTACCAACATAGTAGGATAGATGACAATCTCCAATTTTAGAGGCTTTGTAGGATCATGAGGACTGCAAGGTACAATGAAAACCCAACTGTAAAGTGAACTTTAGTCAGTATAATCACAGATTGATTAGTTAACTTTCCTAAACATACCATGGACGTACTAACATCATATGATCATTTTTACCCTCAAAACATTATTATGTTCCTCTCCTACATTACATATTGTTCAGACTGTTAGAAAATTCTAAACCCCAAGATAACTTGAGGTTAACCCCTTCTTATTCAACCACTATATTTACAAACTTACAAGAACCATCTAAGTTTACACTCTAAACACACATGCATATACTCTATAAATGTCAGTTAAATAAGTAAACAAGACTTGTTTGTATAATCGGTACTTATGGTCGTTCTTTGGTCTCAGGAACATTGCAAAGATCTATGTTAGTATGCAAATAAAAAAACAATCAGATACTATGTCATAATCACACTGTTGTCCATGAATGCAATGCCCCATTGGACAAGGAAGAAAGAAATAAGATATAAGAATGTTGCAAAATTTAGAATATCTCGAAATAAGCACTCCGAATTCGAAAATGGAAGAAATTCAAATTCTCTTTGCCAAGTGATATGTACATGTTCTCTATAAAAGAATGCATCATTAGATACAACATTAGGTTGGATTGTTAGAACACCTATAAGAAACGCTCCAGTACAAGCATTATTCGGAATTTCTAGGGAGGATTTAAGTTCTAAAGATGTTTAAAAGATTTAAGTTCTGAGACTACTAATCTTTATTGTGTTTTGTTTTTTCGTCTCTTATTTTCATTTATTAATCGAAATTTTATTTTTTCTATAAACGTTACTTTTGTTTTCATCCTTAACACTTCATATGTTTCTGCTTGTGGATTTCCCCTCAGTAGCAGGAATGCATATGTTGGATTAGAGTTGATTTGTTTGATGGTTTGACAATTTCATAATGTTCAATGTCATCCTATCACTGATTTTGAGGTCTTTAAAGTAGGTGGTCACGAACTCAAAACACCAGAATATTTAAAATTTCACAAAAACACATTTGTAAAGAAATTTATATAAAGAAATTGGTAAACTGTTAAATTAATTAAGGGCATTGGCACCACCACAATATTATTTTTAAGACACGTTTTGAAACTTTATTGACATTTTTCAATTGTGCATGCTAGTCCTCGTATTATAGTACCATGTGGCACCTAGCTCTAGAGTGCATACCCTTAATTAAAGGCAATAATTTCATCAATTAAGAGGATGCATCATTATATTGATAAATATGATATAAAACAAATAACGTGAAAAAGAAATGGTATTACACACAATTAAATAGGTACATTCACATTCTAATGCAGTGTGACAAATATGTGAAACAAATTCTTAACTTCGGACGCTCTTTCGACACTTCTATACAAATTCTTAAGTACTTGGAACCCTCAAACTCTTATTCACATCCCAAAAACATTATCAAGCCACTTTCACAATACATAATAATTCTAATTCTTCAAGAGATTAGTCTCCCACTATCACTTCATTTTCCACACCAGAAGTTAATTACCTTTTTAATGGAGGGAAGTGAGTTTAACATCTTAAAAAAATAGGCGAGGTGATTTAATTTTTTATAAACTTATATTTATGTTCTGTTCAGGCAAGCTAAACTTATTAAAGATGAAAGTTTGATAAGCTCGACCGCCTTATTCTTCTTTTTTTCTTCACTCTCTCAGGGCCTAAAGAGCTTCAGTACAGAGTCAACATCGGAGGACCATCTTTGTGCTCTCTTAGCTCTCTTCGGGTTCATAATCTCTCTACTGAGTGATATTTTCAGTAATTACAGGTGACATTGGTACCCAAGGTAACACCTAATGCATGCATAGATCGATTAGGTTAACTATTACGTAATACTATTAGTCCAGTGGGATTTCTATTGCAGCTACCATTGTCATTAATCATTAATGAAGATTGCATATGGAGCATTCTCTGGTACCATTACCACAACGCTCACCAACCCAGTTGAAGACCTAGAGGTGCGGTTGCAAATGAATCCCAACTTAGTTAGGGGATCAATTGGGGAATTTAAAAGATTGCTTTAGAATAAGGAATGTTGGCTCTATGGAGGGGGGTTGGACCTGCTATGATTAGAGCTGCTACTTTACTGAATTACACCCTCCTAACTGCACCTATGGAAATGGACTCTATAAAAGAGACTCTATAAAAGATGGAACCTATAGAAATGGATTTCATTGTGCATTTCAGATTTTGCATAGTGAAGGCCTTTGGGGACTTTACAAAGGGTGAGATTTTAAACATACCCGAATTGGCTTCCCATATAATTTCGAACTATTGTGATTACTGTTCAAGAATACCCTTAAGATTATTTATTAAAGTGGTCCTTATTACTGCATTGAATGTTCTAAATTGGGATATGATAGTTCCAAGTGTTTCTCGATCAAGAATAACATAAATGACTTTGATGATCAGAGGAAAGAAATAAAAAGCCCCAATCAAAGATAACTCCCTACATAAGCAATCCCAACCTGAAATGCAAGAACCTTCCAAACACATTCTAAACCAAGCTCTTAAAGAAACAACAGTCACTAAAAATATGCCTTATTTGCATACCAAAGTAATACAAGCTATAAAACCTTCAGTAACTCCCTCTCAAAACCTTCATCATGTTTCATCTCATAAGACCCAACCTCTTTACATTGAAGCTATAAAACACAACCCTATTAGTCCCAAGAACTCAACGCATTCATGCAAGATCCGAACTTTCATTTATTAAATTCAGGATGTTGAAGTTGATCAACATGAAGTAGTTGCATGGGAAAACTTAATGCTCTCTCCTGGAGCTATTGAGCTCCCCCTCCCTCAAGATAAAAACTCCCTTCATGATAGCGTGCCATTATCTAATTCTTAAATTGATGTTGAGGACAATTCACCATTATTGGAGGTTGTACAAGAAGGTGGAGTACTATAGAAGGAAGAAAGCAAAAGAAGTAGTGAAAGCAAACCTTGAACCTGTGCCAGTGCACCATCAACAGGAATCAAAGAAGCAAAGATTTCATCCAATAGATGCCATGTATAGAAGGCTTACAAGAGCAGCATATAAGGTATTAACAACTTCTAACCCCTCTTATTCTAAATGATAATTTCATTCCTTGGAACATCAGGGGACTGCCCAATAATCCCTCTAAAAGAAGAATGAAAACACTTTATAAGTAGCACAAACTTCCTTTCATTACATTACTAGAACCCAAAACCAAATCAGGAAAGCTTGAAGACTTTAGAACAATCATAAATTTTGAGGATGGTTATGCAAACTCATCCAATAAAATATGGTTTTATGGGAAAAAAAAGCTTAAGTAGAGAAGTCGTCATAATTGAGTATATAATTAAAAACTTACATATAAATATTAAAATATCCATAAATCTTAAGGGTCTGCACAAATCTTAAGGGTAAACTTACATATGAATCTTCCCCATTGATGTACTCTACTAGAAATACACAATGGTTTTAGAGTATTAACTGAATCTGCCACAAAGAATTCTTCAGCGTGCGATTTCCAAATGAACGAGACATTGCTATACACCTCATACACTCCAAGTTTCTGAAAATTAATCGAATATGAGAAACTGATAACCACTGGCCCGAAATATCACTTAATCATATTGAGAAAATATAGAAAGAATAAGAGACTGAAAAACTAAATTCATATCCATATGTACAAAGACTATAACAACAGTGAGTTTAGTCTTCTAAAACACTTTTGGCTGCTGCCGTCCCTCACGGATGTTGTACCCCGCCAAGCTAGATGGTCTGGTGGTAATGACTAGACCGTGTGTTTAGTTTTCTAGAGCACGTAAACGCACCTAGTCTATAAAAAAGAGACATATCTCCAAACATTAAGCGACATACCTCATTAGCTTTCCATAATTTCATATGCAAGAGTGACACGAATATTACAACCTACAAAAAGGAGAAAATATATTGGGTTCTCTCTGTGACACACATTCATAATGGGTGATACAAGTAAAAATTGAAATCAAACATTAGTTTAGAGAGATGAGAGTATACCTGATTTTCAAAACCGTATAAATACAAAAATATTCACCAAATCAGTACCTACAAAACTAAAACACAATATGAAAACCAAAAATATAAACTCAAAAAAGGATTTGATACAACATGAAAATAGATATCCCTATAGACACGAATGCACGAGGAAAATTAATGAGTTAATCAAAGAAAGACTTCGTTTGAGATAAGATGGCTTTGAACATATAAATTACCCAACAGGTAGAAAAAGATTAAAGTAACAACAAGTCTTACGATTATATCACTCATATGGGAGGTGTTTTAAGGCACTCAAAAATGATTATTAAGCTCCCCCATCTCCAACGCCTCACAATTATGACTAGAAGAGAAAGCATACACATATAAAAACTATAATCCATAAAGAAACACATTTTAGCAAACAATTGGTGGAAAATAACAAGAATGGGATATATAAGCACATCAATTCAATGGAATGAATTATTTCATGCCTGAACAATCAAATTATGAAATCATTTAACTGTATATGCCAACTTCAATTATATTTATAAAATACAATCCAAATATTTTTTCAAGAAATTTAATCATCGTAGAGGATCTATATAGGTCGAAAAGATACAAATCCAGCTTGTAACTTCACAACCACACTTAACTACTTCAATGGATGATAAATGATATGTCAACCCAACCGAAAAGCAATGGTTAATGGGAAAATCGAGCATGCACATCCAAAAATCAAGCTACCCTACAAAATTAAAGAAAATTAAAGTTACATTCATAAATTGTAGTTTTCAGAGATACATCTATTTGCAAACATGATTCAAATTCATAAAAAATTGACATACATTCATCAAAACTTGACATACATCCATTTTTACCTGATAACAACTCTTGAAAACAATACGAACTGCTATAAGTGGCTGAAATGTCATCCATAAATATATACCCACATCGGAGAACAAATTAACACAAATTTCATATATATTAAAAACGAGAAACAATCCTCAATCTTCGGGTTGGTCGATGTCAAACCTTCAATTAATCCCTAAAACATATTTCAAATCAAGCCCTAAAACATGTATATAGTGTATATATATAGAGATGTTAAGAAATAGATTGAAAGCACACAAACATACTTACGATTTTGAGTTTCTAGAGCTTTGGTTGATGGTGGAATTGTATTGAGGGAGAGAGGATTTGATGGAATCCATGAGTGAGTGGGGGTTGAGGGACGACGAGGTGTCGAGGAGAGAGGAGTAAAACGGGATGAAAAATAGGGTCGATTTTAATGAAAGTTGGAAAATAAAAATTGGAGGGAAATGAAATAGTTTAAAGGACGGCATTCTATGTCCTTTTAGAGTTTTATTTTAATGGACAACATGTTGCTCTGTCCTTTCAGAGTTATTATAAGGGACAATACAGTTTTAAGTGTCCCTAAAACTATATATCTTATGGTATAAAGGACGGAAAAAAAATTGTTGTCCTTTTAGACTATTATAAAGGACAGCCAAATTTTGCTGTCCCTTATACGTTTTTTAAAAGGACAGCTTAAAAGTTGTCCCTAATGCCTATGTCCTTAATTGTCATTTTTCTAGTAGTGAAATACGTAAAGTTTTTTATTTATAAAAAATATTTTTTAAGTTAAAAAAAGTTTTTTCAAAATGGCTTTTAATAAAAATAAAAAAAAGTTTTGGGATATAAAAATATTTTTAACGTTTTACTTTTGTTTATTATACACCACCCGTGCATCGCACGAGTTATATGCTAGTACTTTTATATAATTAAGCATTTACATCCTTACATAACGAATGTGACGATTGGTTGTATAAACCACGTGCAGTGTGACCCTTGGTATGATGACGCTTCATTGGTCTTGTTGGTCAACCTTCTTTGTGGTGGTCGATATTCTTCATATTGACTGGCATATTTATTATCTGTTGACTAGGATTTTAGCCATGTAGGAGGACACGTGTTCACTTCTCATTGGTCCACATATGTGGATGATTTTTTGCCTCAACAGAAGCCCCCAATGTTCCATACTTAATGTTTGCGTGAAAATATGGACCATTTGATTCTAGAAGTAGCTCGAAGTGTTTTCATGATGCTTGGTTGGCCGTGTGACACCCCGACTAATTAAATACCGGGTAGCTACTCCTTTATTAAATCAATACAAAATGCCAAGTTGGTTCAGTTAATAGCATCACTGTCGAAAACATTTTTATAATTACTAACCACCTAGTATTTAAAAAGTAAGTTGCCAAATTTTAAGTTAAGTCTGATTAACATGCAGTAAAAGAATAATGGAAGAACAACATAATCCATTCACCATAACGAAGAAATGAAATAACCAACAAATAGTAATAAGTCCGGAGGAAAACTCCTCACAACAATCCCACAACTGAAAATAATATGACAAGTCTGAATCCTGAATTAATTACATGCTAGAAGTCTGAATAACTGAAATAAATGAAGTGTCTAAAAGAAATGGGCGACATGCCCTACAACTGATAAATGCTGAATATAGAGTCAAGATAGATGAAGCGTCTACAAGTAAAGTCCTGTAACTTCCACAAATAGCTACAGCTCGTCACCTGAATGAGGATCCTAAGCATGGTGTCCTTGTGGCTGGGCACCTAAAATGGTTTTTACAAAAAGATAGATTTGAAAGCAAACGGGTTAGAGCCCGAAAGTGGAGAGTATTTTAAAAACAGCAAGTGCTTTAATAACATTTAAATCAATGAATACAAAATACATGTTAGGACGTGCTCTCACATGAAATACTCACCTCTTGTCTAACTGTGCACTCCTAACGTTCCTGTACCCATTCATGTGTTTTCTCATAACTATCTAGTTCAAAAGTGTTTCTAACACTTCTACTCGGGTCACGTTTTAATTCCAACCTTAACAATTAAATAGAGAGTTCTACTTTAATTATCGGATTCCCAATTATTAACAAAACCATTTAATGATAACTGTCCCCTTTTTATCTTTTCATAACGTTACAATAACTATACTCACAATTAAATATAGCAATTTCCGCTTCATTTAATCGTATATTATTCACATCATAAATATACAATACAAGCACCCCGAGACTAGGCTGCGATGCACACATACTCTGCTATCCATCCCGGTACATCACGTACATAAGGATCACGTATTCCGAATCTCTCAGGAATCGTTCTCAGATAACCACATCACAAACAATCGAGGCGAACACAGTCACATCACATGGGTCACACACATACCTACGCTCCCACGATCAGCAGACTTATTAACATCCCAATAAGTCCTTCTCTGACCTATGTTCATCGAGGTAACAATATAAATCCGGGCAACACAAGGATTAGAGGGCCCTAAGCGAACGTAAACCTCCCGTGATAGCAAGTATGGTAAGTATGTCATACACATAAAATCATATGCTAAGCATTCACACATCTTAGATATCTCAATATTAATAAAGGTATTCTCTACATCCTTATACCATTATTCCAATTTTATATCTATTTTAAGTCTCCCGATAATATAGAGTTTAAACTGTCGACACGTCACACGTCATAGTTCTTATACTTAAAACCTATCTTAAATAGATTATTAAGTTCCTATTATTCCCACATATAACATCATCATTCCTAAGGTCCTTACTTCTGCCCCGAACCTCATTTCATCAATTATTCAAATTTACCCTTTTAACCCAAATATTATCTCACTTATCGAATTCCATAAGATTTAAAATAATTCCTCAAATTGAATTCTAATTAAGGTCCAAATTTCATAGCCATGCCTACTGGTCCTCCTTAAGTTTAAGGGTATTCATAAGGTATCCAATAATATTTTCCAAGGGTTAACATCATTAAAATTTAAATAGGGAAAACTTTACTCATTCTGGGAAGGTCGATCGATCGACCTTTACCTTCGATCGATCGATGGTGGTCAATCGATCGACTGATGAATGTCGATCGATCGAACGCACCAGGTATGGCTACGGACTGCTTCGTTTTGCAGTTTTCAAATCATCACAAAACATCCTTTTAATGCATGAAACTCTAATATAACGTTATAATATCATCATACAACCATCCTACAACATTGTTAACGTTCTAAAACCAATAATTCATCAACCAAGGACTTTGTTTGGATCAAAACTTCATCAAGAACCCTAGTTTCCTATTTCTTTGAAGAACATTAATAAATCTCTTCTTAAATCCATTTTTAAATCATCAAGGGTCATAATTCTGAATTCATAATTCGTCCAGAATGTTTCTACTTGCAGTCCCTAACATAGTTCATAGTTTTACATCTTCAAATTCATGGGTCTAATCAATCTTCCAAGATAAATTTGATAATTTCCTAAACATGGAAAAGCATAGCATTAAATCAATTGGAATTAAACCACTTGCCTTAATCTTTCTCTGAATTTGAGGTTGAATCTTGAAGGTTGAATCTGTCCTCTCTCTCTCTCTGCAGAATTCTCCTCTTTCTCTCTCTCTCTGCAAGTTCTTCTCAAGGTGATAATGGAATTGGGGTTGGTTTTTGCCAAGTTTTAAAGTTTCTAACTTCTCCCGTAGCCCACTACCTAAATTGGGGTTGGAAATGGCTTAGTGGGTTAAGACTAAGTCAGATTTTTAACTCTAATTTTCGTGGGTTTTAATTACCCAATTTCTGAAATTACCAAACTACCCTTTTACGTTGCCGGTATGGCCTAAAAATCCCCCGGGACCCAAACTAAACCCCCGGCTAGTGTTTTCTGACTATTTCTACCCTTCCGGACTCGTTGGCACACTCAAAATGACCATACGGGTGATAAAAATAAAATTCACTTTTTAATTCAAATAAATATATTCCTGACGCGACTGTCACGCGCGTCCCAACAAAATTTCTCAAATTGCCGTATTTCAATCTCGCGACAATTTCAATAGTTCCAATATTCATATATTGCCATATATACACATTATAATCAAATACTAACTCACATCTCATTAATATTTTATCCGGATTAATTCTCAATTAATTCATATTTAATTCAATTAATTCCCAAGAATAAATATCATAAAAATACGGGGTATTACATACTTCCCCCCTAATAACAGAATTTCGTCCCGAAATTCGGAACTAGAAAGTAACTGGTAAGAACAACTCTGGATAACGTTCGCGCATCTCATCCTCGCGCTCCCATGTGGACTCCTCGACATTATGATGTCACCACTGAACACGCACTAACGGGACTATCTTTAACCGCAGTTTCCTCTCACTTCGGTCCAAAATAGCAATCGGCGCCTCCTCGTAGGAGCTATCAGGCTGGAGATCGATGTCCTCCAAAGTAATATGAGAATGAGCCAAATCGTCTCTAAGATATTTCCTTAGCGAGGAAATATGAAATACATCGTGAATCCGATGCAAATGCTCCGGTAACCCAAGTCTATACGCAACCGGTCCAATCCGCTCAATAATAGGAAATGGTCCCACATATCTCGGTGACAACTTCCCTTTCTTCCCGAAACGCATAATCCCCTTCATAGGAGATACTCTGAGCAAAACCTGGTCCCCCACTTGGAACTCCCTGAAGAACCTCTTCGCATCAGCATAGCTCTTCTGCCGATCCTGAGCTACTCGAATGCGACTCCGTATCAATTCTATCCTCGCCGAAGTATCCTGAATCAATTCCGGCCCAAGTAGCTTGTTGTCCCCCACCTCCAACCAACATGCTGGGGAACGACAAGGTCTACCGTACAATGCCTCAAATGGAGCCATGCCAATAGTGAACTGGTAGGAGTTGTTGTAAGCAAACTCCACCAGTGGAAGATACTGCTCCGATCCACCTCCAAAATCAATGATGCACATACGCAATATATCCTCCAACATCTGGTTTGTACGCTCAGTCTGCCCATCGGTCTGCGGGTGGTACGCCGTACTCAACCGCAAAACTTTCCCAAAACCGTGACACAAATATCTTGTCTCGGTCAGACACGATATTTAGGGGCACACCATGAAGTCTCACTATCTCTGCAATAATGAGCTGGGCATACTGTCCCGTAGTGTAGTCTGTCCTAACGGGTAGAAAATGAGCGACTTTGGTCAACCTGTCCACAATTACCCACATGGAGTCGTGACCTCTCTGTGATGTAGGCAACCCCGTGATAAAGTCCATGGATATGCTCTCCCACATCCACATCGGGACCTCCAATGGCTGTATAAGTCCTGTCGGTCTCCGATGATCCACTTTTACTAGCTGATAAGTGGCGCATTTCGAAACAAACGCGGCAATATCTCTCTTCATCCCGCTCCACCAATACTGTCGTCTCATGTCTTGGTACATTTTGTTCCCACCGGGATGTACTGCGAATCGTGAGCCGTGCGACTCTGCCATCACCTCGTGCCGTAATTCCTCCCCTTCCGGAACTACCAATCTCCCATTAAAGCGTAATTTCCCGTCTGAGCTAACGGTATAGGATTCAGCTCCCTCTGCCAATAATCGGACTATCTGCTCCTGACAGAACGAGTCATTTGCCTGTGCCCTTACTACCTTCGTGACAATCTGCGGTGTAACGGTCATCACAGACATGAACGATCGGGCCACTGCATCCTGGTGTCCTAACTCCTTCTATTTGGCCTTCCATACCCCTGCCACCTCATCTACTGGCCTACGGCTTAACGCGTCTGCTACCACGTTAGCCTTCCCCGGGTGATACTAGATATCAAACTGACAGTCCTTCATAAACTCAAGCCACCTTCGCTGTCGCATATTCAACTCTTTCTGCGTGAATAGGTACTGTAGGGACTTGTGGTCTGTGAATAATCGAAACTTTTCCCCCAAAAGATAATGTCTCCAAATCCGAAGGGCAAATACCACTGCCGGCAACTCCAAGTCATGGGTGGGGTAATTCTTCTCGTGAGGCTTAAGCTTACGGGAAGCATAAGTTATGGCCTGACTCTCCTGCTGCAATACACCTCCAAGTCCTTATAAGGACGCATCGGTGTAAACTAGATACTCAACTCCCGGTCTCGGCAATGCTAACACAGGTGCTGAGGTCAACTTGTCCTTCAACTCGTCGAATGCCAACTGACAAGCATCACTCCAAATGAACGGCACACCCTTACGAGTCAGATGTGTCAAAGGAACCGCTATCTTTGAAAATCCCCTAATGAACCTCCTGTAGTATCCTGCTAGACCCAAGAAACTACGGATCTCTGTCGGCGTCGTGGGCTGTCCCCACTCCCTCACCGCGGATACCTTCCCTGGATCAACAGATATCCCCCGATCGGAAATAATGTGTCCCCAAAACTGGACCTCCTTCAGCCAAAACCCGCACTTCTCATACTTTGCATACAGCTCGTTCTGACGTAGCGTCTGCAAAACTTGCCTCAAATGCTCGGCGTGCTCCTCCTCTGTCTGGGAGTAAACCAGAATATCATCAATGAAGACAATGACAAACTGATCTAGGAAATCTCTGAACACCCTATTCATCAAGTCCATAAACACGGCTGGAGCATTGGTCAAACCAAAAGGCATAACCCGAAACTCGTAAGAACCATATCTCGATAAGAACGCAGTCTTCAGGACGTCTTCCTCCCTGATACGCAACTGATGGTATCCAGATCGCAAATCAATCTTTGAGAAGAAAGAAGCTCCTGTCAACTGGTCGAATAGGTCATCGATTCGAGGCAACGGATACTTATTCCGTATCGTGACCTTGTTCAACTCCCGGTAGTCCACACACAATCTCAGTGAACCATCTCTCTTCTTCACGAATAACACAGGGGAACCCACGGCGAAGTACTCCTCCGTATAAACCCCTAACCCAACAACTTCTCAATCTGATCTCGTAGCTCTCGCATCTCTGCCGGAGCCATACGGTACGGTGCTCGTGCTATAGGTCTCGTATCTGGCAATAAGTCTATGACAAAGTCTATCTCACGACTGGGGGGTAGGCCTGGTATCTCCTGAAACACCTCAGAATACTCCCTGACAACTGGAATCGAATCTAAAGGAATCACAACCTCCTTAGAAGTATCCTCCTCTATGTAGTACAAGTGAGCGGTCGAGCCTCCCTCTGGGCGAGGCATCGCCACTACAAACATCTCTTACCCCAGAATGGCAAAAACAATGTTCCCACCGAAGCAATCAATCATGGCTCTATAGTCTGCGAGCCAATCCATACCGATAATCACATCGTGAACATGCATATCTAATACCAACATGTCTGCAGGTAATACCAAGCTACCAATCCCTACCCCCACTCCCTGACATATAAAGAAAATAAGTGACCCACTCCCCAATGGTGAGTCTACACACGTCACTGTGCTCTCTGCTGTGGCTAACAACCCTAAGGCTTTCGCAAAATTTGTAGCTATAAAACAATACATTGCCCCCGTATCAAACAAAACCCGACCCATAGTACCATGGATAGGAAACATACCCTCAATCGCGGGTGGTGCCAGTGGAGCTGCTGCCTGGTGGACATTATAGACACGTCCATACTGTAACTGCCCCTGCTGCACAGGAACTGCTGGAATGGCTGGTAGTGCTGGCATCTGGGCTGGTGCTGGGAGGGCAGGTGGAAAAAGTGGCCTCTGTGGCTCATGTCGAGCACCCTGCTGCTGCTGCGGGGCCCTGCCCCTGTCAGGACAGTCCTGGTATTTATGGCTAGTCTTGCCGTAAACGAAACACTTCCCCGGGAAGTTCCCCCCTCTCTGTCCCTGCTGTCCCCGGCCCTGATGGCCGTTACCGTTCTTCCACTGGCCCTGCTGAAACTGCTGTTGACCATTCTGACCCTGCTGGTTCTGATGGCCGTTCGGACCCTGATGGCCCTGCCGGAAACCTCCCTGTCCGTGCCTGAAATTTCCCGACCTGAACCTCTTGTGATCCCCCTGCTGGGAACCCTGATCACCCTGCCTCTGCCCCTGAATAGAATGTGCCCCACTGGCACCATTTCCCCCGGTCCTGCCCTGATGGCTGGACTCTCCTGACCTCTTGCCTTCAGCCATGTGAAAGCGATGATCCTAGCAGTGTAACAGTGCAGCGTTAACCACGTCAGAATAAGTGGCCAACGATAGGTTCCCCAACAAATGCTGACGAATCCTCTATGTCAACCCGTCTGTAAATTTCTGTATCTTCTTCTCTTCTGTCGGTATCTCATCTGGGACAATATTCAGTAGATTTGTAAATTTGTCCTCATACTCGGCCACAGTCTTACCTTCCTGCTTGAGGCTCATAAGCTTCCTCCTCATTTCCGTGTGAACTGCTGACGAAAAGTACTTGCGGTCAAATCGCACCCAAAACTCCTGTATCGTGAGAGTGTCTCTCTCCTCCACGGTGGTAATAGACTCCCACCACTGCAGTGCAGATCCAAAAAGCTTGAAAGTAGCTAGCACCTGCTTCTGAACTTCGGTGCACTCATACATCCTCAAGTGCCGTTGAATGTCCTTCCTCCACTGACTCGAAACTACCACATCGGAGCTACCTGCGAACTCCGGAGGTTGTGCTTTCTGAAAAGCATCACGTACACGTTCCCAAGTAGACGGGAATGCAAGTGCCTGAACTGGCGCGGCTGCTGGCGCCTGGGGTGGTGCCTGCTGTACAACTGCTAGAGCGACATTTACCACTTGGGCTACAATGGCTGCAACCTCAGCGGAATTCATGGTGCCCTGTACTGGAGCTGGCTGTGGCTCAGGCTGTGCATTCCTAGGAACCCGTGGTGCACGTCGTGGAGGCATCTGAAATAAGAGTAAAGTCTATAAGTTCGCAGTTATAAACTCAAAATAGCTGAAGAACGTAGCATATACAAAAGAATACAACAGTCCTAAAATATAGTGCTCTACATCAAAGAAAGCTCAGCGGAAACATAATAAGCCGTACAGATCCTAAAGGACACTAGAACTTGATGCTCTGATACCACCTGTGACACCCCGACTAATTAAATACCGGGTAGCTACTCCTTTATTAAATCAATACAAATTGCCAAGTTGGTTCAGTTAATAGCATCACTGTCGAAAACATTTTTATAATTACTAACCACCTAGTATTTAAAAAGTAAGTTGCCAAATTTTAAGTTAAGTCTGATTAACATGCAGTAAAAGAATAATGGAAGAACAACATAATCCATTCACCATAACGAAGAAATGAAATAACCAACAAATAGTAATAAGTCCGGAGGAAAACTCCTCACAACAATCCCACAACTGAAAATAATATGACAAGTCTGAATCCTGAATTAATTACATGCCAGAAGTTTGAATAACTGAAATAAATGAAGTGTCTAAAAGAAATGGGCGACATGCCCTACAACTGATAAATGCTGAATATAGAGTCAAGATAGATGAAGCGTCTACAAGTAAAGTCCTATAACTTCCACAAACAGCTACAGCTCGTCACCTGAATGAGGATCCTAAGCATGGTGTCCTTGTGGCCGGGCACCTAAAATGGTTTTTACAAAAAGTTAGATTTGAAAGCAAACGGGTCAGAGCCCGAAAGTGGAGAGTATTTTAAAAATAGCAAGTGCTTTAATAACATTTAAAACAATGAATACAAAATACATGTTAGGACGTGCTCTCACATGAAATACTCACCTCTCGTCTTACTGTGCACTCCTAACGTTCCTGTACCCATTCATGTGTTTTCTCATAACTATCTAGTTCAAAAGTGTTTCTAACACTTCTACTCGGGTCACGTTTTAATTCCAACCTTAACAATTAAATAGAGAGTTCTACTTTAATTCTCGGATTCCCAATTATTAACAAAACCATTTAATGATAACTGTCCCCTTTTTATCTTTTCATAACGTTACAATAACTATACTCACAATTAAATATAGCAATTTCCGCTTCATTTAATCGTATATTATTCACATCATAAATATACAATACAAGCACCCCGAGACTAGGCTGCGATGCACACATACTCTGCTATCCATCCCGGTACATCACGTACATAAGGATCACGTATTCCGAATCTCTCAGGAATCGTTCTCAGATAACCACATCACAAACAATCGAGGCGAACACAGTCACATCACATGGGTCACGCACATACCTACGCTCCCACGATCAGCAGACTTATTAACATCCCAATAAGTCCTTCTCTGACCTATGTTCATCGAGGTAACAATCTAAATCCGGGCAACACAAGGATTAGAGGGCCCTAAGCGAACGTAAACCTCCTGTGATAGCAAGTATGGTAGGTATGTCATACACATAAAATCATATGCTAAGCATTCACACATCTTAGATATCTCAATATTAATAAAGGTATTCTCTACATCCTTATACCATTATTCCAATTTTATATCTATTTTAAGTCTCCCGATAATATAGAGTTTAAACTGTCGACACGTCACACGTCATAGTTCTTATACTTAAAACCTATCTTAAATAGATTATTAAGTTCCTATTATTCCCACATATAACATCATCATTCCTAAGGTCCTTACTTCTGCCCCGAACCTCATTTCATCAATTATTCAAATTTACCCTTTTAACCCAAATATTATCTCACTTATCGAATTCCATAAGATTTAAAATAATTCCTCAAATTGAATTCTAATTAAGGTCCAAATTTCATAGCCATGCCTACTGGTCCTCCTTAAGTTTAAGGGTATTCATAAGGTCTCCAATAATATTTTCCAAGGGTTAACATCATTAAAATTTAAATAGGGAAAACTTTACTCATTCTGGGAAGGTCGATCGATCGACCTTTACCTTCGATCGATCGATGGTGGTCGATCGATCGACTGATGAATGTCGATCGATCGAACGCACCAGGTATGGCTACGGACTGCTTCGTTTTGCAGTTTTCAAATCATCACAAAACATCCTTTTAATGCATGAAACTCTAATATAACGTTATAATATCATCATACAACCATCCTACAACATTGTTAACGTTCTAAAACCAATAATTCATCAACCAAGGACTTTGTTTGGATCAAAACTTCATCAAGAACCCTAGTTTCCTATTTCTTTGAAGAACATTAATAAATCTCTTCTTAAATCCATTTTTAAATCATCAAGGGTCATAATTCTGAATTCATAATTCGTCCAGAATGTTTCTACATGCAGTCCCTAACATAGTTCATAGTTTTACCTCTTCAAATTCATGGGTCTAATCAATCTTCCAAGATAAATTTGATAATTTCCTAAACATGGAAAAGCATAGCATTAAATCAATTGGAATTAAACCACTTGCCTTAATCTTTATCTGAATTTGAGGTTGAATCTTGAAGGTTGAATCTGTCCTCTCTCTCTCTCTGCAGAATTCTCCTCTTTCTCTCTCTCTCTACAAGTTCTTCTCAAGGTGATAATGGAGGTGGGGTTGGTTTTTGCCAAGTTTTAAAGTTTATAACTTCTCCCGTAGCCCACTACCTAAATTGGGGTTGGAAATGGCTTAGTGGGTTAAGACTAAGTCAGATTTTTAACTCTAATTTTCGTGGGTTTTAATTACCTAATTTTTGAAATTACCAAACTACCCTTTTACGTTGCCGGTATGACCTAAAAATGCCCGGGACCCAAACTAAACCCCCGGCTAGTGTTTTCTGAGTATTTCAACCCTTCCGGACTCGTTGGAGCACTCAAAATGACCATACGGGTGATAAAAATAAAATTCACTTTTTAATTCAAATAAATATATTCCTGACGCGACTGTTACGCGCGTCCCAACAAAATTTCTCAAATTGCGATATTTTGTAAGGACACAAATTTCCAATTGAGTCCATATATAGTTTTGGCTCAATTCCGGACAAAAACATTTTTTTTCATAGGATAGTATTTATTGTAATATTCTCAAGCCTATGAAGTGTATGTTGAAGACGTAGCGGCAAAGAACTTAAAGCTTCATCAAAATGCCGGTTTGTGTGCCTCGTTTCTACGTCATCAACTAAGGTTCCATGCTCCCAAGGTATGAATGTAATTATATGTATATAGGAGCTTGGAAAAATTTGTATTGGGTGTTAGGTGAAATAAAAACTGCATTTTATTTTCAGAAAAAATCAATTAAGAACTTTAAAATAAGTATATAAAAGTTTCTGGGCCAAAATCGAATTTTTCAATCTTTCTGGTTGTTCGTTTGAAATGTCGTTCGAACGAGTTTTTTCGTTCGAACCAGATTTCGTTCGAACTAGTTTTGTCGTTCGAACCTGTTTCGTTCGAACGAGTTTTTTCGTTCGAACCAGGTTCGTTCGAATGAGTTTTGCCAACGACCCTAACTGGACAGTCGTTCGATATGTCGTTCGATATGTCGTTCGAACGAATGGTCATTCTAACGAGGTATCTAACGAACTTCTAACGAGCCCAGGCTGGTCACTCGTTAGAAGTCTCGTTCTAACGAGAATCACGTTCGTTCGAACGAACTTCCAGCGGGAACAGTTATTTGGCAGTTTTTTGCAGTTTTTCCCCACTCTTCCACTTGGTTTTCAACCAACTTTTTTCATGCATTATTATGTGCGAGAAACACATTTTCCAAGACAACTTTTCCAACATTTGTTTATCTCCAAAAGAGAGTTTGAGAGCAAAATTACTTTAGGAAAAAGTTCAAGTTTTGAGTGTCAATTTTTAATGAAAAATTCATACACACTCTAGTTTACACCCAATAATTGTTTATCCAAGTTTCTATATTTATATCAATTGCTTGGAGTTTTTGGCACCGGTTTTCTCTACCGAATTCAAGAGACGTTTCGGGTTTGCTTCTACACCCCATCACAAAGAAGACTTTTGTTGAGATTCTACCCAAAAGGAGAAAGGCTCCATGCTTGGGTGACGGTGACCATATAAAGTCCCATCGGTGTATTCCGAGACCACGGTGGAGCTCCGTTGGTTATCCGCTAATTGGAGGTTGATACAAGAAGGAGCATCACGCTTGAGAGGGTTCGAGTTTAGGAAGTAAGTCTTTTGTCTTGTATTTTGTAATACCGTTTTTAGTGGATTTGAGGCTAGGGCCGTCCCGAGGTTTTTTCCCGTTAGTGGGTTTTTCCTCGTACATCGCGGTGTAGTGTGACATTGTTTATTTTATCTTGCACATCATTTAGAATCCATGCTTAGGATAAATTCAAGATAAAATTTGGTTTAATTATCACACTCATTTAATTTGGGACTTAAATTAAATATTGGGTAAATTTGGTTTATTCAAGTCACTTGCTAAAATTAGTTTCGCCTTACTTTGAATTATGAATAATCATGACTTAGGCAAATTCTAGGACTTGAATTACATGTTTTATTAAAACTCGGCCTTGTTTAATTGTTGTTGAACCATCATCTTATTATACGCTTCCGCATTTATGTAAAAGGAAATTATTATTTTAATGTGAGATAATTAATCACCGGGGATCCAACTGCGTCTTCAAATTGGTATCAGAGCCAAAAACGATAAATTATTTCGTTAAGATCCTTTAATTTTTGGCTAAAATGGATTTTTCCCCATTTTCAAAATTTCCTATTTTTGATGGTTCTAACTACGCGTATTGGAAAGTGCAAATGAAATCGGCACTTAAATCTATCGATGAACGTGTTTGGATGTCTGTTGTTACCGGGTACTCCCCACCAACTCATCTAATTGAAAATGAACGTGTTCCCAAACCCATCGATAGATGGACCGAAAATGAGTTTAAGCTTGCAAATTTTAATTCCCGTGGTTTAAATGCATTATTTAGCGCTGTCGCACCGGATGAATTCCGACGTATTATGACGTGTGAAATCGCTAAAGAAGCTTGGGATATTTTACAATTAACTCATGAAGGAACGAGTGCCGTTAAAGCTTCTAAACTCCAAAACCTCACCACTCAATTTGAAACTATCAAAATGGATGAAAAATAAACTTTTGATAAATTTTATGCTAGACTTTCTGATATTGTTAATTCATCCTTTAACTTGGGAGAGAAAATACCTGACGACCGTGTTGTAAAGAAAATTTTGAGGTCACTACCCGATAGATTTATTCCTAAAGTGACCGTTTTAAATTCTTTACCCACTTTAGCCTCTACGAAATTAGAAGAACTTGTAGGTGATTTACAAACCTATGAACTAGATATGTTTCCCTCTAAAACTGAAAAGAAAATTGAAAAGGGCGTTGCTTTAAAAGCCCGAAAAGAGGTCAAACAAGTAGTAGAGAGCGATAGTGATAGTGACTCGGAAGACATGGCTTTGTTTGCTCGTAAATTTAGAAAATTTCTTAAATTTAACAAAGATAAAGTTAAAAATGATTTTAAGAAATTTGAATCTTCTAAACATGATAAAAACGAGAAGATTTCTAAAGCCGATAAGATCCCTAAACCTAGTAATGAAAATATTGATAGGGACGAGTCTAATAAATGTTTTGGTTGTGAAGGTTATGGCCATAGGGATTTTGAGTGCCCCACTAAACTAAGGAAAGAGGGTAAACGACCCGTTTCATATAATGCGACCCTTAGTGATAGTGATAAGGAAGAGAAGCCCGATTCCCCCACTAAGAAAAATTTTGTGGCTTTTATGGCTAGACATGTGAGTGATAATGAGAACTCATCGAATGATGAAATTATAGCACATGCCACTTCCAAGGTCATTGTACATGATTCTCTTATTTTTTATGATAGTGAGAGTGAAGAAGAAAGAGAGAGTGAAAATGAAGAAGAGGTTGATGAGAGTGAACTTCAAAATGCTTTTCATGAATTATATAAAGAATCTATTAAATTGAAAAGAGCTAATTTGAAGTTAGAAGCGAGTTTAAGAGAGAGTGTCAAGGTCATTGATGAAAGTGCCCTAATAGAAGACCTTAGGAAACATGAGAGGACTCTTCAAGAGAAGCTTAGCTATGTAGAAGGCGAGAGAGATAGCCTTAGGGGTTTAATGGAATCCTTGAAAAAAGAGCTTCTTACTTTTGAAGAGCGAAATGTTTTACTAGAATCTAAAATTTTAGAATTGGAAAATAAATTAAAAGATTCTAGTAATGTCAAATTTGATTTGGAATGTCGTTCGGAAAAACTAGATAAAATGTTAGGAACGGTCCAAATTAAAAATGACACTTTTGGTTTAGGCTTCAATTCTTGTA
The DNA here is from genome assembly GCA_949130495.1 of Sambucus nigra. Lineage (NCBI taxonomy): Eukaryota > Viridiplantae > Streptophyta > Magnoliopsida > Dipsacales > Adoxaceae > Sambucus > Sambucus nigra. Next base: position 288,251,320 of record OX422223.1, read on the forward strand.
ATGAATTTAACCCTAAAGTCAAAACCAATGTTTTAGGAGAATCTTCTAGGAATGCATTTAATGATCACTCCTTAGATAAATCTTTTCGACATGTTCTTACTTGTACACATTGTGGTCGAAAAGGCCATCTTAGGCAATTTTGTTTAGATCTTAAACGAATTCCTAGAAAATTCCATAGTAAAGTAACCACGATAGCTAACGTTCCTACACCCCAAGATAGTAATTCTTCATTAATTTGGGTTAGGAAATCCGACTTGGTTGCCTTACAAAATAGGGATTTTGATTCTCATTTACTTACACATGCTTCCTCCCTTGCTAAATCTAATGGATGAATGTGTTAGTGTTTGCATACTTTAGCGTTTGTACTTCATGCTATATTCATATGCTAAATGTATGCTTGTTTAGTCATTTTCTAGTCATTGCCTTAATTCATATCACATGCTAGAAATTATGACTTGTTTATCTTTTTGTATTATATTTTGTGTTTGAATCGACTGCATAATATACAAAGATTTTTGTTTATCATTTGTGTTTTATTTATTTCATTTAAGCTTAATGAAAAATACAAATGATTTTTGTTTGTCCTTTTGAGTAAATATTTATTTTTGATTAAAAATGTTAAAAACTCAAAAAGATTTTGTTTTGTGTGTATTTTTGTTTGACACACTTTATGTGGCATATACTTGTGTTTGAATCCCACCATTTACGCTCCCACGTGGCTAGAACTTTTGGTTTAGATTTTCAATCCTTATTATGTTCTTTACCATATTTTATGGAGTAGTTGGATTTTGTATTGTTTAAATGGATTCTATTTCTATATGCCTCTATTCACACATGCACGAGCTCTTTTGAGATCTTAATGTCACATGTTATATTTGAGCTTTTTGAGGTGTTCTCCTATCAATCTAGTCATCTACATATCTATGACCTAGGAGGACTAGTGCATGTCAAAATCCGTTGCATGTGAGATTTGTGCAAAAAATGAAAACATGATAAATTAATATATGCACGGGGAAGGGCTCCGAAAGGATGAATTAAATCCTTTGCGATAGTAAGCCACCGTTGATTGGATCTAAAAGAAATACGTGATCCAAAGGCCAAAAAACACAATATTTGGCATTAAACAGAAAGCAATTGCCAAGGCCTATGTTTATATGATATATTCATTCAAAAACAAAAGAATATATATGCTCATTGAGGGAGAATTGGATGGTATATCAACGGTTTGCACAATTTCCGTTTATCCTAGTTGTCTTTAATGTCATGACTCTATTTGGTTTGTAGAATCATCATCATGCTAGGCTTGTATGCATTGTGTATGTTTGTTCATTGAGTTCAATCTTTAAATTGTCACATGAGGTTATATTTAACTGTGATGAAGTTTGCAATCAAATGAGAACTCCGTGAACGTTTCTTAAGTGTTTGGGTCTAAATTTAATTGATGCTAGTTCACACCCCTACACTTCCGTTTCCATATGACACATTTTTGCCATACGAGTGTGCAAACTTATTGTATTTTGTGTCATGTGTGTGTGTTTATATCTATATATATGCAAGTACTATATTGGTATATTTCTAATGTATATATATATGATATTTGTTTGTCTTTGCCCTGCTTTTATTGCCCATATGCTTTCCTGTCTTATCACTTTAAGCTTTCACATGTTGTTTATTAGTTCTTTACCCTTTGCCTATTACCGAACAAAAAGGGGGAGAATGATGATAGGAGGGGAAATGGTATCTAATCCTATTATTATCGTATCTTCGTTTGGGGGAGATTTATCTTAGGGGGAGACGTCTTTCTAAGTTTTGTCATGTGTTTAAAGGGAGAATTAATTTAGGGGGAGTAATTAATTAATTGCATTTAATATTTTGATATTCCCTATGCATTTGATGAGTTTGCTTAAGTGTGCATGATTTATTCTAAAGCGGCATCTTTCTATGGCAAAGAGTTTAATCCTTGGGTTGAGTCAAGATTGGGCGGGTTATGTTTTGAGTCTAGTAGAGCTTGACGGCCCTTTAGGATTTTTGTTTGGTTTTTGTCCCGGAATAGCCAAAGGGGGAGATTTGTAAGGACACAAATTTCCAATTGAGTCCATATATAGTTTTGGCTCAATTCCGGACAAAAACATTTTTTTTCATAGGATAGTATTTATTGTAATATTCTCAAGCCTATGAAGTGTATGTTGAAGACGTAGCGGCAAAGAACTTAAAGCTTCATCAAAATGCCGGTTTGTGTGCCTCGTTTCTACGTCATCAACTAAGGTTCCATGCTCCCAAGGTATGAATGTAATTATATGTATATAGGAGCTTGGAACAATTTGTATTGGGTGTTAGGTGAAATAAAAACTGCATTTTATTTTCAGAAAAAATCAATTAAGAACTTTAAAATAAGTATATAAAAGTTTCTGGGCCAAAATCGAATTTTTCAATCTTTCTGGTTGTTCGTTTGAAATGTCGTTCGAACGAGTTTTTTCGTTCGAACCAGATTTCGTTCGAACTAGTTTTGTCGTTCGAACCTGTTTCGTTCGAACGAGTTTTTTCGTTCGAACCAGGTTCGTTCGAACGAGTTTTGCCAACGACCCTAACTGGACAGTCGTTCGATATGTCGTTCGATATGTCGTTCGAACGAATGGTCGTTCTAACGAGGTATCTAACGAACTTCTAACGAGCCCAGGCTGGTCACTCGTTAGAAGTCTCGTTCGAACGAGAATCACGTTCGTTCGAACGAACTTCCAGCGGGAACAGTTATTTGGCAGTTTTTTGCAGTTTTTCCCCACTCTTCCACTTGGTTTTCAACCAACTTTTTTCATGCATTATTATGTGCGGGAAACACATTTTCCAAGACAACTTTTCCAACATTTGTTTATCTCCAAAAGAGAGTTTGAGAGCAAAATTACTTTAGGAAAAAGTTCAAGTTTTGAGTGTCAATTTTTAATGAAAAATTCATACACACTCTAGTTTACACCCAATAATTGTTTATCCAAGTTTCTATATTTATATCAATTGCTTGGAGTTTTTGGCACCGGTTTTCTCTACCGAATTCAAGAGACGTTTCGGGTTTGCTTCTACACCCCATCACAAAGAAGACTTTTGTTGAGATTCTACCCAAAAGGAGAAAGGCTCTATGCTTGGGTGACGGTGACCATATAAAGTCCCATCGGTGTATTCCGAGACCACGGTGGAGCTCCGTTGGTTATCCGCTAATTGGAGGTTGATACAAGAAGGAGCATCACGCTTGAGAGGGTTCGAGTTTAGGAAGTAAGTCTTTTGTCTTGTATTTTGTAATACCGTTTTTAGTGGATTTGAGGCTAGGGCCGTCCCGAGGTTTTTTCCCGTTAGTGGGTTTTTCCTCGTACATCGCGGTGTAGTGTGACATTGTTTATTTTATCTTGCACATCATTTAGAATCCATGCTTAGGATAAATTCAAGATAAAATTTGGTTTAATTATCACACTCATTTAATTTGGGACTTAAATTAAATATTGGGTAAATTTGGTTTATTCAAGTCACTTGCTAAAATTAGTTTCGCCTTACTTTGAATTATGAATAATCATGACTTAGGCAAATTCTAGGACTTGAATTACATGTTTTATTAAAACTCGGCCTTGTTTAATTGTTGTTGAACCATCATCTTATTATACGCTTCCGCATTTATGTAAAAGGAAATTATTATTTTAATGTGAGATAATTAATCACCGGGGATCCAATTGCGTCTTCATATTTCAATCTCGCGACAATTTCAATAGTTACAATATTCATATATTGCCATATATACACATTATAATCAAATACTAACTCACATCTCGTTAATATTTTATCCGGATTAATTCTCAATTAATTCACATTTAATTCAATTAATTCCCAAGAATAAATATCATAAAAATACGGGGTATTACAGGCCGCCGACCTCCCGCACTTGTAAAACTTTCTGGCACAGTTTGAAAATAGCATTTTTATGAATAATTTGAATTTTAGCAAACCGCCAGAGGATAAATGAGTATTTTTCACCTTCCGATTCGCGAAGCCGTCGGAATGGCAATCGTTTGTACGTTTAATCATTATATTCATTATTTTCGAGGCAACCAATAAAAGGCGGGAGGCTTTTGCAGGTTTTGCCTTACCCTAAATTTTCAAACTGTAGCAGCCATCTCTGAGTTTTTATGTGATCGTTTGCCATTGTTCCTCCTTTCTTTTGACATTTCTCGCTAAATCCTTAATCTTCTGTAAGAATTATTTCTTTTTCTTTGTTTTCCCACATTTCCTTCTTTATGAACCGTGGTTTATATAGTTGATGCTGATTCTCTAGAGGAATTTAGGGAAGAACATAAAATCCCCTATTGGGTCGATTTAAAAGTTCCTCATGGCCCTTAAGATGTATATTCATTGGGTGAAGGTCTTTGGATCCCGACTTTGTTTATAGCAGAATGCGGTTTTTCATTTTCACCGAACCTTTTTCTTCTTCATTTTTGCCAATATTTTGACATTTTTCCATCACGAGTGGCTCCCAACACCTGGAGAATGGTGTGAACAGATTTAATGAAATATATGGGACCCATCTTGGGATTCCAGAGATTATGTTATGTTATAAATGGGCGATTGCAGGGGAGAATACATATTATTTAAAAACCAGAGCGGGCAATAAGGCTTTAGTGTCGAATTTGTCTGACTCCAATAAAGAATATTAGAGTCGTGCTTTAATAGTTAATCACTGGCAACAAGCCCCATTTGAGGGTGGAGTGGCCTATCAGGGTCCTAGGTGCCATCAAGCAGGGAATGGGATGGGTTGTTATTTTAATTTTTTCCCTTCTTTAATGATCTCATTTTTTTGATGTGTACTAATTGTCACTGCTTATTACTTTGTTGCAGAAGATTGTAAGAGAAAGTGCCCCAAACTCGTTGGAGTAAATTTTTAGGAACTGAAATTCTTGTGGGGTCTTAATCAGAGAATAAGAGAAGATCATCCCCGATAAGCTTCTGTGTTGCTAGAATATAAAACTTTCCATCACTTCTTTTGTAGCTCGACCACCAACTGTTATGCCTTCAATTGTAATTGATTTAGAGATTGGTCTGATAACTTGATTTTTGTGTGTCGTGTCGTTGTTGCAAGGCAAGTTAATCAAAACCTTGAAATACATACAAAAATATATCAATACTAGAGTTTAGAGGTAAGTAATGGAGTCAATCCAAATCTGAGGGTGAAACATGCAAGAGAGGAAATATGTTCGTTTTCTTATTTAATTTCTTTTTGGACTTTTTGCATTTTCTATTTTTTTTTAGCTTTTTCAATATTAAAACAATTTTTAGGATTAGTGAAATAAGACTAAACTAAATCCAAATATCGAAATACTAACTAAAAAGTAAGAGAATAAACTAAGTAAATCTAACTAAATAAAAATCTAAAATACGAGATGAGTGAGGAAATAAAAGTGAGGACTAACAAGGGATAGGATGACACCATATATTATAGTTAATCAAAATTAATTAATTCATTAAAATTAATTATTCCAAATTAGTATCAAAATCACAAATCAACCCTCGTTGCAAATGTAATTTTAATAATAACATTTTAGAAAATTAAATTCAACACTCCTACAACTCTTGAAAAGTAGATTCAAACATCATTTGACAAGCCACTCGCTAGGATCGATTTACTAAATTAGTTTAAGTCATAAAAATAAGCCTAGAGTTGAAATTCAAATAATTAATTTCACATTTTAGAAAAACCTATCTCTAGTTCGATTCTGAAATGAAAACTAAGACTAGAATCTCAATTTTCTCTCGAAAATCATTTACCCTCTCTCGAGGTGTAAATCAAAGCGTAAGAGCGCAAAGTTAAGCATCAAAGGGGCATTTAATTTAAAAAAGCTAATTAAAATAGGATTAACATCAAATAATGGGATCACTCCACCCCTTGGAAGGGGTTTTTAGCCTAATATGATGATAAAATACACAAATGCAATATTATCAACAAACTAAGCAAGAACTAAAAAAAAGTATAGATAAGAGAACAAATATTCAAACAAGTCTCCTTGATTGGCAAAATTGAACTATAATCTTCATCGAGCTTGAGTAATCTCCATTCAATATGAGCATCCAAATATATTTAATTCAATGCATACACTCAATTGAATCTCTCAACAATTTGATTTCTTACTAATCTCTAAAAAAAATAAAAAAATAAAAGTATTTACAAGGTATTTATCTCTTTATAGTATTTTTCTACTCCAAGCTATCTCCCTACAAAAAACAACTCCTCCAAATGGGTATTCTCTTTACTTTTATAATGGGTACACTAGGGAAAGGGGCATAATGGGCAAGAGGGGTGCATGTGAATTGTGAGGTAATAGGTGAGGGAAAAATAAGATTTGTTAAAAGGGTATTGGGGCAAATGGAGTAAGTTGGGGGTAATTTTGGAAAAGGGTAAAATGGGTTTTAAAGACATGTGGGGTAAATGACTTTTGGTTTATGGTCTTGGCTTTGGCAGGTGACAAATTTGTATTTGGCTTAAGAGGTTTGAATGTATGAAATGTGTTTGTGGCTTTGGAAGAGGTAGGACTCGGGTCGGGGTAGTGTGGAAGTTGGTTCACTGGCAGTAGGTGTAAACTGGGGTTTCGGGTAGGTTTCGGTTTGACCGGACCTGGGGAAATGATTTCGTTTTGTTTTTTTTCAAATGGTTCGGGTTTAACCCGTGTTTGGTACAACAACGGGTTCGATGGGTTCTGCTGAGTTGGGTGGTTTATCCGGGTCGAGTTCGATGGGGAACTGGGTAGAAGAGTAGAGGTGGTTTGGTTCGGGTTAAACCCGGAACGTGGGTGGACGGGAAGCAGATCCGATTGGGGGTTTCGGGTTTAAGGGTGAATAGGTTTATCATGGGTTTGTGGAGTAAGGGTAGGAGGTATGGATTAATGGAGGTTTGGTGGAGTGTGGTTATGGAGGAGAGAGAAAGGAAATGGATTGTGATAATGGTGGGTGATGATGATGATGATGAATAGCGACGGGTGATGGGTTTGTGGTGGTGTAGTTGGTTAATGGATAGGTAGGGTGTGAGTTGTTTTGTTTGGGTGTCCGAGTGTGTAGGGGTTTATGGTATGTGTGTTTAATTTGTACACATAACTAAAAATTAAAATAAATTAATAAAATTAAAATCTACTAAAAAAATAAAATCATAATCTATAAATAAAAGACACAAATTAAAAATAAATGAAAGAAATGACACTATAAAATAAAAATCTATCAAAACTAAAATTTAAAATTCTAAAAAAAATGAAAAATCTATTGAAACTAAAAATAAATAAAATCCTAAAAAAAACTAATCCTAATAAAAAAAATAAAGACAACTAAAAACTAATAAAAATTAAAATCAAAATAAAACTACACTAAATAAAAAAGAAATAGAAAAATAGAAAATAAATCCTAGAAAATTCTAAATAAATCTAAAATAAATCCTAAAAATAAAACGACTGGAAATAAAAATCTAAAAAAAAATAAAAAAAATATAGGCTCAACACACACATGGGGTTCGGTGAAGGGTTTAGGAAGGTCTACGCTAGGCTAGGGGTACGGGACAAGGTATTTAGCTTCCATGAATTGCATATTTGATTTGAATCAATCATTTGGGCTTCGCAACATGCATTTGACCTACAAGAAAAAGATTTAAGTATATAAGACCCAATTTGCTGAGAATTAGCAATTAAAAAACGTATATTTGGGGTATAAAATATACACTTTTGGGTGCTTATCACACCACCCCCAAACATAACAGTGCTGGTCCTCGAGTAAAATATAGAGAGAACAAGAAAGATAAGAAACCAAAAGTGAACCACTGTCGCGGGCACTTGCGATTGCACTTAGCATGTGTAACAAGCCTTTAAACTTATAGGTTGCCCTACAGGACGAGTTGTGTCTCGTGAGGGTTTGCAGGGAATATACCCACAAAATTCTTTATTTTCAACGACAGTTAATCTCTTATTAGACGTTGAATAATCGCATAATCCATCACAAGATAAATATTTTGAGAAATACAAGCTAGAGGTGCATAAAAAGTTTAGATAAGTAAATACTCAAGGCACATCCTTCCTAGAAGTTAACGTATGTAGTGTGAATTAGTCAAAACGGGTCGAGTATCACAAGAGCAATTCCTAGATTGCCTTTTCAGAATCAACACTTCAACTTCAAAATCTCACTGGATATCTCTCTCTCAAACGAACTCATGAGATTTGGGTAAGTGTATCTCTCTTGTGTGTGAGGAGGTGAGTAAATGCAAGCAAGGTAAAACGTCTCACACACATATAAGAAAGAACGGATACGTGAAATAATTTTATCTCATTAAAGGAATGCAAATCACTATATCAAGAATGTCGAATTATTCACCACGTTGACTATCATTTGCCCGAACACCTAGGGGAAAATATGGATGTTTATGGGTGAGGGGAAATGAAATGAGAAGGATATGATGATATGAGGTAGGATAGGATATATGGATAATGAATGGATGATGGATGAGAAGAGTGTATCACACTTGATGAATGAATGTCTTTATTTCACATGACTTGACTGCAAACTTTATCTTTTTTCTCTTTTTTCAAATACACATCAATGTCTGAGATAAATCTGCTCAAAATAAAAATAGCCTCAACATAGATTTGTATCTAAGTTTTTCTCCATCTGAATCGAACTATGGGAGAGATATTGCTAAAAATGCTAATACTCTCTATGATGGACTTTCTCCTTTTACTTTTTTTTTTTAATTTTCTTCTATTTTTTATTTTTTATACTCTCAATACCGAAGACATTTTACATTTGGAAAACACTCTGTTTCTAAAAAAAATGAAAGATGATATATAAATGGAATGATAGGTGTATAGATGATGTGGGGAATATGTGGACAAGGATAATATGGGAAGGTAATGGGTGAAATGAATAGTAAATGGTAGGTGTATGGATGTAAATCTAGTATTTGGGAAAAATTTCAAGGCACATGTTTCTTACATCTCGAAAGTGGGGTCGTTCTCAGTGATAAAGCTAAAAATTTTATGAAGAATAATGAGATCATACGAAAATTTAAAGTGTGGACCCAAACGAGGTTGAATCAACTTGTAACTCGGAGATTGCGCCAAACTCTCTGAAAGGTGAAAGACACAAATCTCACAAGCTAAAGTCTCCACTGGTGATCCATAAGGTTTTCTTTAGAATTGTAGTACTTTTCAACTCTAAACCGTAGTGACGTGATAAGTGCCTAAATTTTTATTGAGCCTAGAAATTCATGGTGCAACATGCCTTGATATGTATTATATAAGTTATTTAGAAAAAATATCCTCTATCTTGATTCCTAGACTTTAAAAGATGGATGATAGAAAATTCACGTCAATGAATAAGATGAAAGAAACTGCACGAAATTTTAAAAAATCAGGTTTAAAAATCAAATTTTTTCGAAAGAGGTACGATTATGATAAAATTCCCCACCCCCAAACAAAAAGGAACATCGTCCTCGATGTTAAGTAAAATTATTTTTAAAATTGAAAGCATAAGGTAGGAAAGAGATTACCTGAATCAACAGCTAATGAAGTGGACAGATGAAGACAAAATCAAACCTGAATAAATGATAAGATAAAAAAAAGGTGTACAAGTCTAAGAACATGACAAAACATTGGGTTGGGTGGTGTGACACACCACCCCCAAAAAGGATGAAACTTATACAAGAAACAACGGGTTGCCTCTCGGTAGCGCTAAATTTAATGTCTTCAGTCAGACCGAGGGAAATCTCACCCTAAGGATAAGAACTAGGAAAGTGCAGGGCGGCTGAAAAAATGGGATGATGATAATCACTCCCAAACAAAACTGAAGCGTTAACATTGTTGGATGAATGCTAAAAGGTTCAATGCACTTGGATGGAAAAGTGCATCACACGATGCAGAATATCGGTGAACCATGGGCAGGTGGGTGTTAGGGTAAGGGTGAAGAGGTATCGGTCTCGGGATTTATTAAGCCGAAAGGTGAGGGAAACAAGGGACCTATAAGAATGGTGCGCCAATTGGTGAGGGAGGCCATATGGTGGGGAAAGTGGAATGGGGTGGGCCGCCTCACAAAAATCACACGACCATTCTATAAATGGATGATGATAATGGTTTCACCGTGACACGCTAGGGAGCTGTCGATGGAAAAAATCAACACCACAAGAGAGTGGCGGGCATGGAGTAGCAAGCTCAGTGTCACGAAAATGGAGAGTAGCACCACAAATACTCTCATAAATGGTTGATGGTTTTAGGTTAGGATCTAAAAATGTAGTTGGAAACATGATATGTGTAAAATCAAGATTCAAACCAGGTGGTGAGGTGGAAGGGACAATGGGTGGGTTGGGTGGGATAAAGGGTGGAGGAAGATGATCCAACTCAAGAGTAGGGCACACACACACACACCTCGTGAGGTGCGAAGTGATCCTCAAGGGCACTCGCATGCGAAAGTGTGGAAATAAATAAGTGAGTGATCAACTTATCCACCAAAGTATCACCATCCGATGTGGTGAGAGGGTCTAATAAGGCATTAAGATCCGAGATAGATGAATCTACATCAATATTCGGCTCAAGGGGAGACAAATGTGACGGGGTGGGATCCATATCAAGAGAGGTGGGAGCCATCTCTGATGCTATCTCGGTACATCGGTGAGCACTCGTAGCCGGAGTTAACCTAAAAGATATGGGCATGTCAGAGACATATACAATTAGTGCATAAGGTAAAAGCTCGGGCGTATATTTGGATGTCACTAGAGTGGGAATGTTAATATGAACCTCAATGATGTGTTCACTTAATGTAACAGGGTTGTGATCAGTCTCACAATCGATGGATAAATCAACACAATTGTCAACTTGAGACCCGAACCATGGAATGGTCTCAACTTTGAGATTCTTAGGGTGGTAGGGTTGGTCACACTCAAAATTCGTGGCACAATATGACTCATCATCGTTCCACGTGGGGACAACGATGGGTTGACTCTGGGTGAAATCCGACTCGTTCGCACACTCAAATTCACTTTCAAGCCTTTGAAGAGCTCGATTTTGAATTTGAGTGGCTTGCTCTTGCTCGAAGATAAATTATTGCAAGAGTGCCTCAAGAGCGGATGTGGATGATGGTGGTGAAGTGTTGGTGGGTGGTGGCGGTGGTGGACACAACTCGCTACTATCATGACTATACGGAGAATACTCAAATGAAGTGTGTGGAGTGGGGCCAAGTTCATCATACACGAAAGAATCGCCTTCGAGATAGACAAATGGTTGATACTCATGGGGTGCGTAGTGAGGTAACTGATTGGGATGGGGTGCACTTGAATGTCATGACAACTGTTGGAACGTGTGAGGATCCGCAACATCGGGTTGGGATTCGTATTGCCTGGGAGGGTGATCAGGCCTCCACGAATAGATGGGCTACTCACAACACTCGGGATTGGCTATGTCATGACAATAGACATAGGTGGATTCCGAAACAGTGTCATATGGATACACATGTTTCATGGTGGGTTCGCAGGGACATGAAAAGTACGGGAACTCATGGGATAAGTGATCGGCATTTGAACAATGGGCGCCCGACAAGGTATGCGACACATGAGAACTTGACACCGAGGGTGATGGAATATGATGTGCGTGCATAGATGGGTCAAGAGTATCAACAGTACTTGTGAGTGAGGTGAAACCACTAAGAACATCATAAACAAACGGCTCGGGATCACTCTCACACGTGTCGCATGGCAATGAGAAATGACCAAAGTAGTCCCATAAGGGACGTTCTTCGGACATGATGGGAAAAATATTTTTTGGATGTTTATAAAAATGAAAGAAAATATTTTTGGATTTTTTTAAAAAATAAAGGAAGAAAATATTTTTGGATTTTTTTTGGAAGAAAAGGCGGGGAAAATATGGACTCTTGGATTGTGGACAAACTCACTAAAATTGACTACCGAAAAATGAATTGGACACAAACAAATCAAGGATAGATTCTAATTAGCACATAGCCAATATTTATCTTCAAAATTTAGGTGAGAGGGTAGTCAAATTTTAATGAAGTCCGCGGGCGATAAAAATCACGGAAATTATCTTTGTGATCGCCTTTGCAAAAATGTTCTCCTATTGGGCTACCTAGTTGATTAATTTTAAATTTAATGATGGATAGGGTAACACACAATGGTAGGCGAGTGAGTCAGATGATGAAATCCCTTCTCATGAATGATCGGGTGTAGGTCTTAGTAATTTCATTCATCACACCCTTCGAAAAATAAATGCGAGAATAAAATCACACAAGAGAACGTAATCACACACAAGAATTGACTCCCTAACAGAAGAGGTGCGAGGGTTTAGAAATGTACTTCCCACGGTTTTTATACCATGGGGTGCTAAAAAATTTTAGTCGACCGGGAGGAGATCACGCCAATCTCAGTCGGCCCCGGGAGTCCTACCGACCCAAGGTAGAGAGGCTTCTAAATCCTCGCCGTGGACGCCCTCTCTCTACCTTGTTCGGTTTCCCTATCACGATTTTCTTCGCAATTGATTATTACAAATTTAAAATGAAAAATAAATGGTGTCTCCAAGCACCGCAAATATAAGCCATATAATAAAGTCCTAATACAAGCATTATGAGAAAAAATGAAAAAGGGTACGAAAAATGAAAAATACAAATGAATCACAAAATGGATCCTCTCAAGTGCTTCAAGCTCCAAAGATCGACAACGGCGCCGTTTGATAACTTGATTTTTGTGTGTCGTGTCGTTTTTGCAAGCCAAGTTAATCAAAACCTTCAAATACCTACAAAAATATATCAATACTAGAGTGTAGAGATAAGTAAGGGAGTCAATCCAAATATAAGGGTGAAACATGCATGAGAGGAAATATGTAATTCATTTTTCTATTTAATTTCTTTTTGGACCTTTTTCATTTTCTATTTTTTTACCTTTTTCAATATTAAAATAATTTTTAGGAGTAGTGAAATAAGACTAAACTAAATCAAATATCTAAATACTAACTAAATTGTAAGCGAAGAAACTAAGTAAACCAACTAAATAAAAATCTAAAATAAGATATGAGTGAGGAAATAAAAGTGAGGACTAACAAGGGATAGGATGACACCATATATTATACTTAATCAAAATTAATTAATTCATTAAAATTAATTATCACCAATTAGTATCAGAATTACAAATCAACCCTCGTTGCAAATGTAATTTTAATAATAACATTTTAGAAAATTAAATTCAACACTCCTACAGCTCTTGAAAAGTAGATTCAAACATCATTTGACTAACCACCTGCTAGTATCGATTTACTAAATTAGTTTAAATCATAAAAATAAGCTTAGAGTTGAAACTCAAAGAATTAATTTCAAGTTTTAGAAAAACCTATCTCTAGTTCGATTATAAAATGGAAACTAAGACTAGAATCTTGATTTTCTCTCAAAAATCATTTTCATCTCTCGAGGTGTAAATCAAAACGTAAGAGTGCAAAGTTAATCATCAAATGGGCATTTAATTTAAATAAGCTAATTAAAATAGGATTAACATCAAATAATGGGATCACCCCACCCCTTAAAAGGGGTTTGTAGCCTAACATGATGATAAAATACAGAAATGCAATATTATCAACAAACTAAGCAAGAACTAAAAAAAGTACAGAGAAGAGAATAAATCTTCAAATAAGTCTCCTTGATTTGTAAAATTCAACTCTAATCTTCATTGAGCTTGAGTAATCTCCATTCAATATGAGCATCCAAATATATTTAATTCAATGCATACACTCAATTGAATCTCTCAACAATTTGATTTCTCACTAATCTCTATAAAAAATAAAAGAAAATAAAAAAAAAGTATTTACAAGGCATTTCTCTCTCTCTATAGTATTTTTCTACTATAAACTATCTCCCTACAAAAAATAACTCCTCCAAATGGGTCTTCTCTTTACTTTTATAATGGGCACATTAGGGCAAGGGGCATAATGGACAAGATAGGTGCATGTGATTTGTGAGGTAATGGGTGAGGGAAAAATCATATTTGTTAAAAGGGTATTGGTGTGAAAGGAGTAAGTTGGGGTAATTTTGAAAAGGGGTTAAATGGGTTTTAAAGACATTTGGGGTAAATGACTTTTGGTTTATGGCCTGGCTTTGGCAGGTGACAAATTCGTGTTTGGCTTAAGAGCTTTGAATGGATGAAATGTGTTTGTGGCTTTGGAAGAGGTAGGGCTCGGGTCGGCGTGGTGTGGAAGTTGGTTCACTGGCAGTAGGGATAAACTGTGGTTTCAGGTAGGTTTCGATTTGACCGGATCTGGGGAAATGGTTTCTTTTTGTTTTTTTTCAAATGGTTCGGGTTTAACCCGTGTTTAGTACAGCAGCGGGTTCGATGGGTTCTGCTGAGTCAAGTGGTTTATCGTGGTCGAGTTCGATGGGAAACTGGTTAGAGGAGCAGAGATGTTTGGTTCGGGTTAAACCCAGATCGTGGGTGGACGGGAAGCAGGTTCGATTGGGGGCCTCGGGTTTGAGGGTGAATAGGTTTATCATGGGTCAGTGGTGTAAGGGTAGGAGGTATGGGTTAATAGAGGTTTGGTGGATTGTGGTTATGGAGTAAAAAGGAAGAAAATGGATTGTGATAATGGTGGGTGATGATGATGATGAATAGTGATGGGTGATGGGTGATGGGTTTGTGGTGGTTTAGTTGGTTAGTGGATAGGTAGGGTGTGAGTTGTTTTGTTTGGGTGTGTGAGTGTGTAGGGGTTTAGAGTATGTGTGTTTAATTTGTACACCTAACTAAAAATTAAAACTAACTAACTAAAATAAAATTAATAAAATTAAAATCTACTAAAAAAATAAAGTCCTAATCTATAAATAAAATACACAAATTAAAAATAAATGAAAGAAATGACACTAAAAAATAAAAACCTATTAAAACAAAAAATTTTAAATCCTAAAAAAAATGAAAAATCTATCGAAACTAAAAATAAATGAAATCCTAAAAAAAATCCTAATAAAAAAATAAAGATAACTAAAAACTAATCAAAATCTAAATCAAAATAAAACTATACTAAATAAAAAAGAAATAGAAAAATAGAAAATAAATCATAGAAAATTCTAAATAAATCTAAAATAAATCCTAAAAATAAGACGAATTGAAATAAAAATAAAAAAATGATAAAAAAATACAAACTCAACACACACGGGGAATCTAGCTTCCATGAATTGCGTATTTGCTTTGAATTAATCACTTAGGCTCCGCAGCATGCATTTGACCTACAAGATAAACATTTAAGTATATAAGACCTAATTTGCTGAGAATTAGCAATTAAAAACCGTCTATTTGGGGTGTAAAAATATACACTATTGGGTTATTATCATGATCCAGTGTCGACTTCCTCGACCACTGAATCTGTTAATGTTGGTGCTAAAGTTGGTACTTTTTGTTCTTTGATTCCAACCTTCCCCTCTCTGTCAGCAAGGGCAAGAGGAAAATTCCTAACCTTTTGGAGGATGACTCTGCAGCTGGTGCCAAGAAAGCAGTTGATACTGCTACCCATAAGAGGAAAATTGAGGCTAGTAAGAAGCCCCCAGTCCCCAAAGGTGACGAGTCTCTTTTCAGGAGACTAAGAAGAGGTCCTGCTGATAAGCAAGTTGAGCAGGTCGTTGATGCCGACCAACTGGAATTGGTTGATAAAATCCCATCTGTTGTTGGCTCACCTATAGCCTTTAGTCTTAGCTTGGCTAGGAAGTTGATCAAGTCTGGCACCCTCCCAGACCATCGAGTTGTTGCTGTCTCAATGTCTCGATCACAATTATCAGAAATAGCTACTCAAAGCTAAGCCTTAGTAAATTTTCTTACTTGAAGTTGGTCGGATACTGTTCATGTCTTATTTGACCTGTACTGACTTGTTTTTTTTCTTACAGTTCCTGGGTTGATTATAACCAAATACTGGAGAAGGACGATCAGTTACGTTATTATTTGGGAGAAGTTGAGGTGGCCTTTGAAGGTCTTAGGAAATATGTTTTGGATTCCTAGGAAGCTTTGGAGACAGAGAAAAAGGGCTGGGAGGAGAAAATCAAGACTGATGAAGACGCACGACAGAGGGATGGAATTATTTTATCTGTGGATAACTCTGTTGATGTTGAAGCTTAGTGCAGGGCAAAGGCTACTGAAGGATAGGTAACCAAACTATCCACTGACCTTTCTGCTGAGAAGGCTAAGAGAAACAAAACCAGAGAAGCACCCTTCAATAGGGGATGGGACAAGGCCATATCTACCATTTTTACCCAAATAACATATGCCAAGAAGAAGTTCTTCAAAAAATGATGGTCGACAGCTTTGAGAAAAGTGGGTACTCCTGAATACTCAGAACTATTTTCGAGACATGATCTAGGGTCTCCCCTAATCGTGATGATGAAATTAATGATGCAGGTTCGAGGGAATCCTCTATGGAAATTGAGTTTGTTATCCCCTCGACCAATCAAATAATGCTCTTGTGGATTCAGCTGCCCCTTTTGCCAACAAGGGTATAAACCCTGAAGGTGAAAATGATAAGAATAAGGTGTAGACTTATTTGGCTTATGGTATTTGTATTTCACACCTTTATTTTGTTTTCTTTTCGTCTTTGTTCTGATGTATTTGTAATGTTCCTTATTTATCAATGAAAAAACATTTTTTTCAATTAACTTGTCGTTTATTGTTGCTCTGTTGTTGTTCTATTCTTCTTTTATTGTTTATCAGTTGTTACTTTATCTTTCTAGTTTAATGCCAAGATGGAAAAAATTTCCTCCACTGACTCTGACCTACTCAAACGCTGCAACAATCTGTTCAAAGATGGTCACTTGGACTTAAATGGTGAATAATTAACAAACTTGCTCGGCACAGACGCTTTTGATCAGGCAAGGGATGCATATACTTATCTCAAGTTTCTTCTTGATGATCGGGTTATGGCCAACAATGTTGCATACTTTAAGATGATTGAAGATTTACAGGCAGAGCATAATGAAAGCAAAGCTCTACTGCATGCTGATTATGAGGCCAAATATAAGGCATTAAGTGAAGGTTAGGGTTTTGAGGAGAAACTAGAAAAATATGCCTCTGCATACAGGAAGAAGGAGTTCTTGTTGAATTGTAAACTTAATGAATCTCGAGAGATCGCTAATGTTTGGGAGGATGAGAGCAATAAACTTCGAAATAAGCTGAAAATTTTGAAAAAGTCTTCTAGTAGTGGTGTCGACGAAGGTGCCTCATTTTTAGAGACTAAAAATGCTAAGCTTGTAGAGAAACTTGTGAATCCAAAGAAATACAACCCTGGACAATCCGTCAAATAATTAATAACGAGCCGACCAACTATTAAGGATACCAGGACTAAGAAAACCTTAGCCGACCAAGGTGCTCAGTTGAAATCTAAGAGTCAGGCTGTTGTTAAGTTGTCTTCATAACTAAAAGTTAAAGACAAATCTCTTACTGATCAATCTTCCCAATTAAAGGTGAAAGATGATGTAATAAAGATACATCAGCATAATGTTGAGAGATTGACTTCCCAATTTCATAAGAAACCTCAAGAAGTATGGATAAAAGGCTATAATGAGGCTTTTGGCCATGCTAATGGTCATCTTTCCCAAAGTCGTGATGAAGGGTACATGTGGGGATGGACCAATTGTCTAACTTTGTTGAAGAATGATGTGGACAACAAACTATAGTATTGGAATGAACCTGACCCGCTGGATTGTGATAATCCTCCATTCAGGATGGATAAATCATGGATCCCTCCTGACACTATTTATCAATGCTCAATCACTAAATACTTGGGGGATTATGATCTCCATGATGTTCATGAAATTATTGGTCCTTCACATCCGATTAACAGGAGAATGTTGAAAGACTTCAACTTTATTAATTCTCCCTATACATTGGATGATCCTCCTGCTGGGATAGAGAGAGTTCAGTCGGCTTCCAAAGCTGAAGGGAAGCATCCAGTTGAATGATTTTCCTGTATTTTGTTATTCCTTTGAATGTAATACAGTCTATATGAATAAAATATGTTTGTTTTTGTTAACTTATGATTATTTTAGTCAATCAGTTAACTTGTGATTGCAATGCCATTGATTATACTAATATATTTAGATATACTAATCTAAATTTAGTATTAGTTACCAGTGGTAATGCCATTGATTCCACTAATGCACTTAAATATATTAATCCAAATTTAACATCAGTGATCAGTGGTGACCAAGTGTATGAGGAATGTATGTTTATATTCTAGTATATAGGATTTTTTACATATATTCCTTCATTTAACTTAGTCGAGTAAAACTTGTTTATAACTTTTTTAGTTTTATACGAAGTTTTACACTTCTTATTCTTGGCTTATTTATACAAAATCATACATGAAGTAATCAACCTCTTGTTCGTAATTTATTTTTTATGAAGTCTTACATGAAGTAAATTGTTGTTGTCGACCAAGTGCTGAGGATTATAATCCTATTTTAACTTGGTAATTTTGGTTGTCGACCAAGTACCAAGGGATTTTAAACCTATTTTGACTTGGTCAGAGTTGAAGATATATATGTACTATGTCATTTCTGTTCTGTTCGGGTGGATGTATCATCACCATACTCTGAAAAAAATTAAAAAATTGAAGAGACTGAACTCAACATTTTATTGATATTCAAATAAAAGAATATGAAATACTATAATGGAAATCCTTTATTTTTGAAGATGTTCGACATTCTAAGGATTTTTGAATTCTTCACCATCCAAAGTCTCTATGCGATAGGTCCCTAGTCGGATAAAAACTAATATGCGATATGGGCCATGCTATTTGGTCTCAAGCTTTTTGTTCTTCTGGAAAACTTTCTTAAGTACATAATCACCCTCTTCCAGGTTAGTTGGCTTAACCTTTTTATTATAAAAGGGAGGAGTTATGTGTTGATATGTAGCATTTCTCGGAGCTGCATCTTCTCGCACTTCCTTTAACATGTCGGGATCTAATCGCCTTATTAAATCACTAACTGGGGAATCAAAATTCAGTACCCTGTGGGTTGGTAGGCCAATCTCGGTTGGTACCGTGGCTTCAATCCCAAATGCAATCATGTATGATGTCTCTCTAGTTGCTGTTCTCGGCGTTATTCTATAAGCCCAAGGAATAAAGTATAGCTCATTAATCCAGTTGCCCTTGGCAACATCAAGTCTCTTCTTCAACCCATTCAATAAAGTTATGTTTGTCACTTCTGTTTGACCATTACTTTGAGGATGGCTTCGTGCATAATGCAATTTCTGGATTTTGGATTGGGCACAATATGCTTCAAACTCCTCGTTGTCGAACTGGGTGCCATGATCTGTGATGAAAACATATGGTAAACTATATCGAAAGATTATATTCTTTCAAATGAATCGATACACTTTCTCATAAGGCATATCATCCGATGGCTCTACCTTCACCCATTTGGTGAATTAATCCATAACAATAACTAAGTATTTGAACCTTCCTTTGGTGGCCGGCAGTGGGTCGACCAAGATAATTCACCATATAGCAAATGGCCAAGGCAAAATAATTGGCGTTAAAGCAGCATTAGATGTTTTATAAACGACAAAGAATCTCTGGCACTTATCACACTTTCTCGCAAAGGCTGTGTAACATTCCCTCATAGTCGGTCACTAGTATCGCTGAGTGTTAATTCGTTGGAGCAACGATCGACCAACGGAATGTGCCCCACAAGAACCTTTATGCACTTCTTTAATCAGATCTTCCACCTCCATTTGATGAACACAACGCTGCAAGGGGATTGTCAATCCCCTTTTGTATATAACTCCTTTGTCTAACACATATCTCGTTGCTTTATATCGGAGATTCTTGGCCTCTTTAGGATTGGGTGGTAGGGTTCCATCTTTAATATAAACTTAATGATATCCATAGAGGAAGGTCCCAGATCTAGAGCAATAAAACTAACCAACAAGTCTTTATCAATACTCTAATTAGCCAAGATTTATATTGGGATTGTCCTTCTGAGCTCAATTCTCATTGCTGATGCTAGCCGAGTAAGTGCATCAACTTGGGCGTTCGCTATTATTGCGATCCTATTTATGTGGATGGAAGGAAACTTGGTTATAACCTCCATGGCATTAGCGAGGTACCTGGTCATCAATTCTCCTTTGACTCCATATAAATTCAGCACTTGGTTAACAACCAAATGTGAATCACTATGCTCCACTACTTGCTCAGCGCCTAATGAATGAGCTAAATTTAACCTAACTATCAAGGCTTCGTATTCTGCCTCGTTATTTATTGCTTTGAACTAAAATCTGATAGCATACTCGATATTAATATCACCAAGAGTGTTAAGTATTATACCTGCTCCGCTGCCAGTAGCACATAAAGATCCATCCATGTACAAATTCCATAACGGAACATCATTATTGAAACCTTCTCCTGTCAATGATCCATACTGGAATATCTTCTTACTCTCCTCTGCATATTTCTGGGCTATTTCCTGAATTTTGATTGACTTAGGTTGATCGACAACAATTTCAGCTTATTTTTTAGTTGAGCTCTCTTTTATCGAAGTCTGCTTGGCAGGCAAGTTCTGTTTGTCAGGAACCTCCGGATAAGTAAATTTAGCAATCAAATATGCCAAAGCTTGGCCTTTCAATGAAGATATTGGTTCATAGACAATGTCATACTATCCCAATTCTATTGCCCAATACCTCAATCTTCCTGACTTTTTAGGCTTGTAAAGTGCTCACCGAAGAGGCAGATCAGTATACATAACTATGGTGTGCGTTTAAAAATAAGGTTTCATACGTCTAAAAGCCTCAATAAGTTCTAGGGCTAATTTCTCCAAATGTGGGTACCTAATTTCAGCACCTCTGGCCGCTTTGCTGGTGTGGTGACAATAAATCTCAATACAAATTATAAGCAAATGCAATCACCAGAATTAATAAAGAACAAAAATTAGAACAGTTGCCATCACTTGTGACACAAGATTTACGTGGTTCCAAATATTGCCTATGTCCACGGTGGTGTTCTCTTATTATATTTCTCTTTTCTCCAAGGGAGTGTTTTCAAAATTACATACCCTTTGCCCCGGGCTGGAGGGTTTGATATATGTATGTAATTCTCGGAGAGTGGGGGTATTGGGCACCTCCACATTAGCCCATAATCCCTAGAATATCTCTTGAGAGATTTTAGGGGTTGAATGGGTCACTGCTGAATTTGTTATTATCGAGACCTTAGGCTTTGGGTCGGACTTTTCCTATCTTTGATAGGGTTCGTCGGGCTACTCATCTGGGCCAGGACAAATAATCGAGGTACCCACAATTTCCCCTAAAATTTTTGGGTCACAATTTGGGCTCAGTAATTTTAAATAATAACCCTGATGGCATTTTTGTGAATTACATAATGCTTTGGGGATCAAAACATCCTTCTTCAGCAGATTCAGGCAACAGATTTACCTCATTCTCTGTGAGTCATGATTGAGAGGGTTTAAACTTGTTTTGATGAATCCATTTTTGGTGTCATTCCACAAACTCTTGAATTCTCAAGATATCCTCTGCTTCTTAGTGCATTTTCTCATCTTCGGGTCTCCTCTTTCGCCTACGAGGTATTCCTTATCTTCCCATTTTCTTTATTTGTGGCTTTGCATCGTCTCAAGCTGATTCTCACTTCGTAAGTTCTCCAAACTTCTTCTCATTTCTTTTTTGTTAGAATTTCTTCATTATCGCTGCTAGGATTTTTCTTTTCTGATGGCAAGAATAGGCAATAGGTCGATAGCCGAGTTTAGGAAGTTTTACAACATTCCAAACTGGGTGGACATTGAATGTGCCCCTGTTCCTCGTAGTGTAAGAGATATTGAGAACGAGCATTGGATTCATGTTCTTTTGTTATCCCAGGGGGTTTGACTTTTCCCCCAAATCGCTTATTTTTACATTTTTTTAGTTATTTTTATATAGTTCCTCCACAGTGCTCTCCAAATGTTTGGAAGATTATCAATGGTGTACATAGAATCAATCAGCTCTATGGCACCAATTTAGGTCTTACTGAAATTTGTTATTGCTATTCCTCATCTTGAACAAGTTTTGGTCTCCTCTATCTGAAAGCTAGGAGTCCTAACATGGTATTGGTAGTCAATCTACCTAATTCCCACAAGGACTATTAACAAAAGGGGTTTATTGCCAGGAATTGGCAATTCCCTCCCCAAACTGAAGGGGCGAGATACAGGGGACCTGTAATTCCCTTTTATGGGGAGGAATATATAGGTAGGCAAATCTTCTGTTTTGCTCATGGATTTTTTGTTAGTGTGTGACCTTTCTTATATTTTTCTCTTTTCCTTTTTTAGCGAAGACAAAGAACTCAGAACCTGCACTTCGCGACATTCGAGTTGCTGAGCTGGTCAAAGCTTGGAAGATCAGGGAATACTTGGCTGACGGTGAACGTTCGTGATCAACTGCATTCCTTCTGAACTATAAGAACATCGGGTCCAACTTCATCGCCCTACCTGTGGATAGTGTTCCTCAGCTAGATATCACAAAAGTGGTTGTTGCTGAACCAATTCAGTTAGACGAGGAGGAAAGCAGCTCGAGTGAAGAGAGTGAGGGAGGGAGCTGACAGAGGTGGAGTTGAGGGTGGTTATAACGAGGAAAGTTCAAGCAGCAAAGAAACTTCCAGTTCGAAGGAGGGTTCTGAGGGTTCAGAGGTTCCGGACGACTTAGAGGATTCGGATAGTTCCAGCGAGGAAACTATTGCTCCTCCTAGGAAAAATTTGATCCAGGATGATGATGAAGATAATGTGACACACTTACTCGTAGGTTGAAGAAGCATAAGTCTGAGAGTGGTGATACTGCCACTGGCTCCCAGATTGTTGCTCATGAGTAGGAGAAGAAGAAGAAAGAGGAGGCGTTGGTGAGAGAGAGATAGAGAGATAAAAAAGGAAGAAAAGAGGAAGACGAAGGAGATAGAGGAAGAAAGGATGAAAAAAGAAGCGAGGACTAAGATAGGGCAGTCTTTGGTTCCCGTGTCTGCCCTGGCTGAGGGGGTTTCTATTTCTCTTTCCCCTCAGTTGGCTTGGGTAGTGCTCGAGAAAGCAGTCTTGCCAGCTGATCGCCAAAGGTCGATGGGGACCGATCAGTTAGCCTTGAAGGCAGGTTAGGGGCTAGCCTTGGTAAGTCTATCTTTACTTCTCTATTTTTCGTAATTCTTCTTTTAATGTCTCTTTTGCTAATGTTCCTCTTCTTTTTGTAGTTTGTATCTGATTTCACCATCCTCTATTGCAGCCGCGATGAGCTGGTGAGGAGGAATGCTGAGTTGATGTCGAGTTTGAAGGTTGCCAATAATGCTCAGAAATATTGCGACCTTGATCTGGCCAAAGCTAATAAGGAAAAAGAGGCGATGTCCAAGGAGCTCGAGGAACTGAGGCAGTCTTACGACTTGGTCTGAACAAGCAAACTGGTTGTGGTGAAGGAGAACAAGGTGCTTGCTGGGAAGGTGAAAAATATGGAATCTAAGGCTGTCACCCTCAAGGAGATCTCGTACAACGCTGGATGGGTAGTAGCGTATGAGGATGCTGAGGCTCAGATTGGTTATATTAGCCGTCTCAACTTTAAGAAGGGCTGGGACAAGGCCTTGCTTTCTATCAAGGTGGATGTTGATTCCCCCTTTTTTGACGAGCACGACCCTGGCCCCAAGCCTATTAAGGACGAGGTGCCTCCTCCTGCTGCCAATAAAGGTGTACCAACTCCCCCGACCACTACTATTGATGCTCCATTTGATCAGGGAATGGTGACTGCTCCATCTAAGGGAGGCGTATCTAGAGCTACCATAGATAAGGGGAAGCAACCGACGTCTTCAGAGCAGACTGAGGTCGCCAACTAGTCTTTTTAGGGACCTTTGTATTTTTATTTCTCTATTGTTCTTTCTTTTGCTGATGTACTTGAACTTCCTTTTAATGAAATTAAAATTATGTTCTCTTCTGCATACTGATTTATTTATTCTCTAATATTTATATGGTTTGTATCTCATTGATGTTGAGGAATATATTCCTGCTACCTCTCAATTAGGAAAAATTCTTGGTCCTGATGCGATCAATCGAGTTCATCGTGCCTTTGTAAGAATCTGTAAGTCTCTTAGGTCGAGGAATCAAGACTATAAGGACCAGTCGGAGCTCGTTGCGAAGCTGAAAGATAGGCTTCAGGACATAAAGGAGGTCGACGCTTTTGTTTAAGAAGAAGTGAATGCTCTAAAGGCCAAGCTTCTGGATGCCTCCGAGGTTAATCAAGTTGGAGAGGTCCTCCAATAAAAGAATGATGCTCTAAGGAGAGATGTCTCGCGACTTAGGGAGAATGCGCCCAACATTGCCCCTCGAGTCTTGTGGGGTTACTCTTCGTCGACTGGTCCACAAGCTGGTGCTGATGATAGTTGCTTATCTAGGGAGATTACCGAGCTTCGAGGTGATGTTCGCAGGGCATATATGATAGCTGCTGGTCTCCAAAAAGATGTTACTTTGTTGAGGTATCTGTTCAATAAAGGTCCTCGACAAGTGTGGGCTAATGGTTATGACCAGGGTTGGACCGATGCTCCGACGAAGTTGAAGGAGGTCGAAGAGCTATCTTTCATAAGAGGGTGGTTAAATGCTCTTAGGGAGTTGCAAGTCCCTAGGAACTCTGTCCTCTGGTACCGACATGAGATCTCCCTTTCAACTTTGATGCCGAATCCATTCAGAAGGGATGATCGATGGGTTCCCATAGATGCAATCCCTAGGTAGCTCGTGGAACTAAATTCAGACGAGGTCGAGGAGGAATTAGCTCCTCACTCAGGTGACGGTCGAAGAGTGCGAGTGGTTGACTATCTTGCTGAGCGACCTAGTTTTCATTAGGATTTAATTTACTCAGCACATGTAACTCTTTGTATATGTAATTATGAAATAAAATAGTTATATTTTGGGCAATTCACCGACTAAACCTGTGTTGTATATTCTTTAATTTATTGATTTCTTGTTCAATCATCTTGGGCTCTTCTAGCCGACTAGCTTGATTAGGCAGAGTTGGTTTGTTGAGTGAGTATCCCTCCAGTCCAATATGCTTTAAGTGTACAATTCTGCCTTACTTTACCTTTTAGGCTGTGTCGTCACACTTCCTTGGGCCTAAGTGAGGCAACAGTGAGGATAAACTTGGTATCGGATGTTCTATCCGAGCAGGATTTTTAAGCCAAACGATATTGGCGACCAACTTGGGTTGGCCGTGTTGCCTAAGGGTCCCCTGTAGGGCTTTATATTTTGCCAGGGGCAAGCTACGAGGTCATTCGTGTTTGTTGACGAATGTCCGAGGAGGGCCATTCATAATGACCCTGCTATAATGAGTCTCTTGCGATCTTAGTTTAAGAAGGGAACTTGTGACTTGGAAAGGGTGCACGAATTATATTGTAGAGAGAAAAATCAACACTTCATAGAATGCCGCTGCCAAACAAATCTTTATTAATTAGAAATGAATTGAAAATTTCAACATTGAGTCTGAAAAGAGAAAAGAAAAACTAGAAGTATAATTTCTTCAAATTGACTGCATTCTAAGCTCTAGGTATCTCCCTGCCCTCTAGCATTTCAAAGTGATAGGCTCCTTGTAGGTCGTCTCTTATCACCTTGAATGGCCCTTCCCAGTTTAGGCCTAGCTTGCCATTTGATGGTTTTACAACGCTGCCAAGAACTATCCTTAAGACGTAGTCCCCGACTTGGAATTCTCTTGGATTGAACTTTTTGTTGTAGTTCTTCGCTAGCTGCTGCTGATAAGTTACTAGTTTTACTAGATCCAACTCTCTTCGTTCTCCAGCTAGGTCAAATTCAGCGAGTAATGCTGCATCGTTCTGGCCTTGGTCGACCAGGGTAGACCTCATGGTAGGGAGACCAGCTTCCAAGGGGATAATTGCCTCCATCCCATACGTTAGTGCGAACGGTGTCTCTCCAATTGCTCACCATAGGGTGGTACGATAAGCCCATAGGATGTGGGGTAGTTCGTTTACCCATGCCCCCTTAGCTCGCTCCAAGCGCGTCTTTAATCTATCAATCACTATTTTGTTGGAAGCTTCAGCCTGTCCTTTGCTATGAGGATATGCCACAGAGCTGAAGTAATTTCTGATACCATGGTCGCTGCAAAAATCCTGGAAGAGGCCAATTTCAAACTGGGTTCCGTTATCAGTGATGATAGTCACGGGGATACCAAAATGAGTGACAATGTTTCTCCATATAAATCTTATCATATATGCATCTCTAATATTTGCCAATGGCTCTGTCTCTATCCATTTGGTGAAGTAGTCTGTTGCGACTAGCAAATACTTGTGATTCCCAACTGCGGTAGGTAGGGTCCCACAATGTCCATACCCCATTGGGCGAAAGACATGGGTTAGTAAGTGACTTTAGGTCGCTTGCTGGCTGGTGAACCATAGGTGCGTGAAGTTGGCATTTTTTGCATTTGCGAGCATATATTCTAGCGTCTTTCTACATGTGCGACCACCATTATCCTTATTTAAATGCTAAAAAAGCTAGCGACATGCCCTTAATATGGCTCCCACAGATTCCCTCATGGAGTTCATGAAGAACTTGCTCGACGTCCTTTGGATGAACGCATTGGAGGTAAGGACTAGTGAAAGATCTCTTGTACAGCTTGCCCTCAACAGATAAGTGAAAGCAAACAACTTTGACTCTTATCTGATGAGCGATTTTATCGTCTGGTAGTGCACCATCTTTCAAATAATCCCTTAAGGGGTCCATCCAACTGGGGGCTGTCTCAATCTGGAGAATATGACCCTCGTTCGGCTCCTTATCGATCTGGTTGATGCTTGGCTGGGTGAGGAAATCAATCGGAATCGTTCTCTTCAAGTCAGAATTGATCATTGAGCTCAAGGCTGCTAGGGCGTCAATATAGCTATTTTGTCCTCTTAAAAACTGTTGGACGCTGACTTGTTCAAAATTGGCCATCAATTTCTTCGTTGTGGCGAGGTAGGCTACCACCCTCTCATCTCTAGCGTTAAAATCGCCACTTATCTGGTTGGAGACGAACTGTGAGTCGCCGAATATTTGGAGTTGCTTTGCTCCAAGCGCTCATGCTTTCTGTAGGCCTGCAATCAGTGCATCATATTTCACTTAATTATTAGAGGCTTCAAATCTAAGCCCGATTCCTTGCTCGAGGATTGCATCTTCAGGGGTTATCAGCACGATGCCTACTCCCGCCCCTTTGGAATTAGAGGCGCCATCAACGAATAGTCTCCAGATGCCTATTGCCGAGGGAACTTCCTTGTGTTGGGATTGGTCTCTAAGATGTTCTTCTATAAATTCTGTAATGAAGTCGGCAAGGATCTGCCCTTTGATGGCATTTCTTGGCTGGAACTGAATGTCAAATTGCCCAAGCTCGACCGACCACTTTGATAGTCTACTGACAGGTCTTCTTTTCTCAGGACTGCTTTAAGAGGGT
Organism: Sambucus nigra; assembly: GCA_949130495.1. NCBI lineage: Eukaryota > Viridiplantae > Streptophyta > Magnoliopsida > Dipsacales > Adoxaceae > Sambucus > Sambucus nigra. The sequence continues at coordinate 288,278,759 of OX422223.1, forward strand.
GGGATGTAAGTACGATAATGGAGTGAGCTTCGAAGTGGTGTTTCAACTTCCTTGAGGCTACCACTAGCGCAAAGGCGATCTTTTCTGGTGGTAGGTATCGCTATTCGACATCAAAGAGAGTCTTGCTCGAGTAGTATATTGGGTGATGGATCCATTTTTTTCCACATATCAGGGCATAACTTATAGCATGACTGGATACTGCGAGGTATAGATATAGAGAATCATTCTCTTGAGGGATTACGAACAATGGTGATGTGCTGAGGTAAGATTTGAGCCCCTCTAACGCCTTCGAGCAATCATCGTTCCACTCCACATCTTTGCTATTCTTCAACAACTAAAAAAATGGCTGGAACCTCTCGAATGACTTTGAGATGAACCGATTTAGGGCGGTGAGCATCCCCGTGAGCTTCTGTACGTCTCTTATCGTATAAGGGGGCTGCACTCTTTTAATGGCATCAATTTGGTCCGGGTTAGTTTCGATACCTCTCTTGCTGACTAAGTACTCGAGGAGTTTTCCTGATTGGACACCGAAGGAACACTTTCTTGCGTTGAGTTTCATTCGATATTTCCTGAGGATTTCGAAGGTCCTTGATAGGTCAGAGAGGTGGTCATCCTTGAGCTTTCTCTTGATGAGTATGTCATCGAGGTAGACCTCCATAGTGCTTCCCAATTGGTCTCTGAATATTTTTGTGACCAACCGTTGGTAAGTTCCCCCTGCATTTTTTAGCCTAAAGGGCATGACCTTGTAGGAATATAGCCCAACTGTGCTTATAAACGTTGTTTTGTCTTAATCCGGTTCGTACAGAGGGATCTGGTGATTCCCAAAATATGCGTCTAAGAAGCTCATCCTTTCGTGTACTGCAGTGGCGTCCACCAGCTGATCAATTTTTGGGAGGGGGAAGCTGTCTTTAGGGTATACCTTATTAAGTTCAGTGAAATCGATGCAGACTCTCCACTTTCCATTGCTCTTCGGGACTACTACTGGGTTTGACAACCACTTAGGGAATTAAACTTCTCGTATGCGTCCTGCATCCAATAATTTTCCCACTTCCTTCGCTACAGCCTTGGCTTTTTTGGGGCCGGCAGTCCGCCGTGCCTTTTATGCGATCGTCTTGAAAGTCGAATTAATGTCCAGTCGGTGATAAGTCATATTAGGATCAATCCCAGGAAGCTCGAGGGTTCCCACGCAAAAACATCCAAGTTATTTCGCAAAAGTACTATCAGTTCATTCTTCTCTCGATCCGTAAGAGAAGCTCCGATAAATAACATCATGGCTTTATTGTCGCCACTGGCTCTAACTTCCTCCAGGTCTTCAATAACCCTCTCAGAGGGGAGGAGCCTAGTCTCCTCCACTTCAGGTCTTCCATATCTTAACTACTATTTAGAAGGTATCAAACCTTCCTATTCTTTAACCCTCTCCTTGGCTTTCTTAACTTTCTTTTCTGGCTTGGGGCGGATGGCCGCTATAAAGCACCTCATTGCCATCGCTTGATCCCCATAAATCTCAACTACTCCTCGTTTAGTCACACATTTGAGCTTCTGATGGTGGGTAGATGGGATGGCTTTCATTGCGTGCAACCATCCTCTGCCGAGGATTGCTTGGTAGTGTGAATCAATATCAACCACAAGAAACTCGATCATTTTTTAGATATTTCCTGCCCTGACTGGTAGGACGATATTTCCCAAGAGGATGGTTACTTTCCCAGCTTAACCAACTCAAAGAACGGTGGATTCCTTTAGGTCGGTGACACTCAACTTCAACTTCTTGAACAGGTCGAGGTACATTACTTCAAATGAGCTACCTTAGTCGACGAGCAACCTGTCGACGTCATAATTTGCTATCCCGAGTGTAATGATCAATGCATCATGATGTGGGGTCCTTACTCCAACCAACTCCTCATCTGTGCACACAATGTGCTTGCTGTAGTCGACGTCCTCTGCTCACCGACACTTTCTTACTTGTGTTTTGGCTGAATCGATTTGAAAAGGTTGCATCACGGCTGTAAGCTTTTTGACTTCCATCCGAGTTGTGTTTACTCGAATCTGTTTGAGATCGAATGCCCCATGAATTACTACGAACTCATGGCTGACATATTCCTTGAGCACGTTGTCGGGCCTTTGATCTCCATTGATAACTACCTTCTCTGCCTTCTTTTCCACAAATTCTCTCAAGTGTCAAATTTGAGCTAACTCTTTGAGGTGAGACTCGAGGGCTTTGTAGTGCTCGATTTTGTGCCCGCCATCTTTATGGAAAGTGCATCTCAGTGCGTTGTTCCTCTTTGAGGGGTCTCTACCCATCTTTCTGGGCCACTTAACGAACGGTTCGTCTTTGATCTTTGCCAGAATCTTGTAGATTGGTTCTTTAAAAACTGTGTTTACTGCTTGAAATGCTTTCGAGGCGTCATTCTTGTTCCCATTCTTAGGGCCACCCTTGCCCCTATTCTTACTTCATTTATTTTGATTCTCATTTTTATCGCTGCCCTTGCTGACGAACTTGGCGCGACCATTTCTCCTGCACTGAGATGGGTCACATCTTCAACTTTGGCGTATTTTTCAATACGAGCCATTAAGTCGTGGCATCCTTCTTAGTGAGGGACTGGTGTAGGAGGCAAGAACTGGGTAAGCCAATCTTAAAGGATGCGAAAATGAACTGTTTCGAGCAGTCCTCGACCTCGTTGAACAATTCCCAGTACCTCTCCGCGTAGTCTTTGAGGCTCTATTGGGGCTTTTTCTTCATAGTCAATAAAGCATCCATCCTCTTCGGGTGGGAGCTGCTGGTAATGAAGCGAGTTCTGAAGAGCTATGCCAGGGATTCGAAGTTTCTAACAAATTTGTGAGGGAGTTTCTCGAACCACTTTTTAGCCATGTCGTGTAAGATCAACGGAAAGATTCGGCACATTAATACGTACTTGTGGTTCCAAAGGGTCATGGCCTGCCTGTACTGCCTGACATGGTCGATAAGATCAGTCTTTCCATCGTAGATCTTGAATCTGGGCATTACGAACTTCTTAGGGGCTTTTTCTTCTTCCATCTCCCTTTAGAAATGGGATTTCATCTGGGGCCTGAGAGCTCGCCTGGCTAGATCTCTGGTCGACCTGGCACCTCGATGCGCTGGGTGTTGGTCCATTTCTCTTCGAACTAAATTTTGTATATCGTCGTTTCCTCAGCCAGGGCTCCTGTAGCGAAGAGATGATTGTTGTTGCTCGGGCAAGTCATCATCTGACTTTGAGATCCACATCTCGGGCTACTTCCTCGGCTGCGAGATCTGCTGGCCTGAGGGATAGGAGTGCGATAATGATGTTGCCTTGTACTGTGATGGAGTTCTCTCGCCATCTTCTCCAGTCTCCTCTTGAGGCGAGCATTTTCAGCTTCTTGCTTGCGAGTGACTTCCTCCTGTTCTTGAAGCCTGGCCTCGTAGGCGTCGATCAACCTGGAAACTTGTGTGGATCTAGTTAGTCCCTGACTTTCTTCTGAGGCATGCCGTTATGGGCGAGGCCTTGGGTTTGAGCATCGAACTTCAGACCTAACCCTACGAGGCGCAGGTTGCTCTTGAATATCCCCTGCTTGAGGGGTATTGCTGCTGTGATCAAACATTCTGGGTTCTTGTTGGTGAATGCTTTCTTAAAGGAAGAACAATCGCTTCCCACAGATGGCGCCAATTATAGTGACAATAAATCTCAACACAAATTATAATCAAAGATAGGGAAAGTCCTCCCTAAAGCCTAAGGTCTCGATAATAACTAATTCAGCAGTGACCCATTCAACCCCTAAAATCTGTCAAGATATATTCTAGGGATTATGGGCTAACAAGGAGGTGCCCAACCCACTCTTTGAGAATTACAAGCCTATATCAAACCCCCCAGCCCTGGGCAAAGGGCATGTAATATTGAAAACACTCCCCTTGGTAAAAGAGAAATATAATCAGAGAGCACCACCGTGGACGTAGGCAATTTGCCGAACCATGTAAATCTTAAAGATAGGGAAAGTCCATCCCAAAGCCTAAGGTCTCGATAATAATTAATTCAGTAGTGACCCATTTAACCCCTAAAATCTCTCAAAAGATATTCTACGGATTATGGGCTAACGTGGAGGTGCCGAACACCCCCACTCTATGAGAATTACATGCATATATCAAACCCCCCAGCGGGGGGCAAAGGGCATGTAATTTTGAAAACACTCCCCTGGAGAAAAGAGAAATATAATCAGAGAGCACCACCATGGATGTAGGCAATTTGCCGAACCACATAAATCTTGGGTTGCATGTGAATTCAACTGTTCTAATTTATGTTCTTTATTAATTCTAGTGATTGCATTTGCTTATAATTTGTGTTGAGATTTATCGTCACCACAACTAGTCTAGTAGACTGGTTTTTAGATTTCATTATCCTGTTTGACCAAGGTCGATCCCACTGCTGACTCGGAAATAGTTAAGTATAAGTACAATTTCTCTCCCCAAACTGGTCGGGATAGCAATTGTGGTGATCCCAAGTACTTCTTTAACTCCTAGAATGCTTCTTCACATTCTGCATTCCACTCAAAAGTCTTTCTCAACACTTTGAAAAATGGTAAGCACCTATTTGTTGCTCGGGAAACAAATTTGTTTATGGCTGCCATTCTTCTAGTGAGCCTCTGTACATCTTTCTTACAGGTCGGCGACTACATTTCGATTAAAGCTTTTATCTTTTCTAGATTAGCCACAATTCCACTTTGACTAACTATGAAGCCAAGGAATATCCATTCTTGTACTCCGAACACACACTTGGTCGGATCCAGCTTCATCCGATGCTTTTCCAACTGATAAAAAGTCTGACTGAGGTCGACAATATGATCTAAAGATTTTTTTACTCTTCGTAAACATATCATCCATATAAACCTCAATATTTTTTCCTATATGCTCTTTAAAGACCTTGTTCACTAACCTTTGATATGTCGCTCCTGTATTTTTAAGCCCAAAGGCAATTACATTGTAGCAATAAGTTCCTCGGGGGGTGATGAAGGTTATACTTTCCCTGTCTCTAGGTTTTATTTTTATCTGGTTATAACTATAATAGGCATTATTAAAGCTTAAAATCTCATGTCCCGATGTAGCATCCACCAGCTGATCAATTCTAGGTAAGAAAAAATGGTATTTGGGGCACGCCTTATTTAAACCGGTGAAATCCATGCACATTCTCCATTTATCATTATTTTTATTGACCATTACAACGTTGGCCAACCAGACTGGATACTTCACATCTTTAATAAACTGGGCTTTTTGTATGTTTATACTTCCTCTTGGATAGCTTGATTCTTCTCAGGACTGAAAACCCTACGTCTCTGCTTGATCGGCTTGACATTCTTACTGATATTGAGTTCATAAGGAAGGAAATTAGGATCTATCACAGACATATCCACATAGCTCCAAGAAAATACATTTCTCCTCCATCTCAGGAATATAATCAATTACTGTTTAAGGACGGGATCCAGTGTTGAGCCGATATGTGTAGTTCTCTTCGATTTGTCATCGTCTAGGATAATGCTTTCAGTGGCTTCCACAATATGTCCCTTGACCAACTATGTTTCATCTCATGAATTTAAAGTTTCAACTTCAGATTCACCGTTAGGCTCAGTGGTATTCACCTGGTAAATGGTAGTCTTTTCCTTCAATTCAATCAAGTCCGCTTGCTCGGCTGAGGAGTAGTTACACTCAATGGCCACCTTTTGGTCACCTTTCACAACACCTACCCCAAAATGAGTTGGAAACTTCAAGCATTGATGGATTTTTGACGGTACTACTTTAAACTTCTTCAACCCTACCCTATTGAGGATCACATTATAGGCATATTCAACATTCTTATCCATCACGAAGAAGGGTATTTTCTCTATACGACTTGCTCGCCAGGTATCGAACAACACTTTTAGGTTGTTCATCCTAATAGGGTAAAATTTTTCACCAGGAAAACCTATTAATGACATGTGATAGGGTTCCAGCTGAGTGAGCTTCAAGACCAACCTCTGAAAGCAAGGATTTAACATAATATCTGCTGAGCTCCCAGTATCCACTAAAATTCCGGCGATGATAGTATCCTGGATCCTGAATTTGATAACCAATGGGTCATCATGGGGATAAAGTACCTCAGAGAAATCATTATTTGAAAAGCCAACCACCAGTTTGTTTTTATTGACCTTCGTTGACCGATCATCTTTATTAAGATTAATTATCTGGATATAAGAGCAAGCTTGGGCTTCATTCAAGTAAGCTTTCCTTTTGGCAGAGTGATCCCTTCTTGCTGCATCGCCACCTGTAATCATATGACAATTAAATGAACCAAAACTAATCATAACTACCTCACGTTCTGGTTGCTCGGGCTTCTTCTTCAGGTCTGGATCATCTTCATAATCATTTTCATGATTTCTCTTCCTATCATCTCTAAACTTGCATGGAGAATTCGACCTTCTTCTAGACTTTCTGCTATCACATCGACTAATAAATTTGTTAAGTTTTTCTCGGCGGATGAGGGATTCTATTTCATTTTGCAAAGCGATACAGTTATTCATTCTATGACCATGATCCTTATATAATTCATAATACTTGGATCTATCCCTCTTATTATGAGGTGCCCTCAATTTCCCAGGCCATCGCAAATCCTTATTGTGCTTGATTTCCTCTAGGCTATGGTGAATTCTATTACACAATGGGTATATGTTCCATATTTTTTAAGCTTGTCCCCTTTCTTCGGCTTCTGCTCCTTCTTCTTAGGCTTCGTATCAGGCTTCGTGGCTAGACTCTATTTTGCGACCATCGCTTCCTCGACAATCATTATTTTTTCTGCTTTTGCCATGAGTTCAGTCATAGTTTTGGGAGGATATTTAGCCAGAGTATAATATAGTTTCTTGGGAAGAAAGCCACTCATAAGAGAAGTAATGACTGTTTCTTCCTCATAATCAATCACCACAAACTTTTTAAAACGCATAATGTACTCCCTCTCCCTGGTACTTTACCCCACTTGATGTCTTTCACCTAGAAGATGAGCTACTCTTTTCATTGGCTTAGCTCCAAAACAGAAGTTGGCAATTTATCCTCGGGGGAGGTTATTATACCATATTTGAGCTGAACCCATAATGGTATTTGAAAATGCTCTGCACCTCATTTCATCAGGAACTGAATAAATATCAACTGCAACTTGATATTGCTCGATACGAAGAACTGGATCAGTTTTACCGTTATATTTAGGAGTAACCACAGGAGCTTTAAATTTAGATGGAGTAGGAAAGTCCACGATTGCCTGAACAAACGGGGATCCTTTAACAAAACTCCACTACAAAGGATTCTTTGCTTTTGCCATTTCACCCAACCATTCTTTAACCTCTGGATTGATCCTTTCCACGAAAGATTTCCTACCTCAGATCTATGCGAAGGAGCTCGGTTGTTCTGACCATGTGTCTGCGTTGAACTCTCTTCTCGAGAGGTTTGCTCAGCACGTAAAAATCGTCAAACGCTTGATCTTGATCTTGATCTAACTGATGCCTCATGCTAGTCGACTGGATGTTGAGTGTTCCTGGATAACGTCCTAGAAGGGTTTCTATTTGCTCGGGGTCCCAGATGATCAAAGGGTGAAGCTATGCTTAGCCTTTATAAGGAACTTGGCCATTCAGGAGAAAAATAATGGATACCATAAGGTTCTGTGGATCTGAGTGATGAACTTGCACCTGGACGATAAGAGGTATCTCGTGAAGATCTGGAATAACTATGTCTGATGGATCTTGGAGGTGAAGGTGTAATTTCTCTTCTGGACGAGGGAGTCATTTGTAGTGACTGAGCCAATTGCCACACCATTTCCTGCATGGCTTCTTGTCCTTTGGAAATACTTGCAAGGATTCTAGGTAAGTCTGGCGTCATAAGTTGAGCATATGGAACACGTGGATTGCCTTCATTTTTTTGAGTAAACTCAAGGTCAGTAATCTTTCTTTGAACATGAGTATATAAAAGTGAGAACAATAATTAGAAACACGTTCCCATAGACGGCACCAATCTGTTGATGTAAAAAACTAGACTTGATCGAAATTTATAATCACAGATAAAATATGTAATGGTAAATAAAGAGATAGATTTTTTAAAAGTGGTTCAACTATGTAAGAAAGCCTACGTCCACTGTTGTTTTATTGATTTCAGAGGTTACAGAAAGCTAGGTACTCTTATGGATAAGATATCCCAGAATCCGTTCGACCTGCCCTTGATGAAAGGGATACAACGTATTTATAGTAACCTAGAGGACCAGGGTCGAAATGTCAAGGGATGGAATGCTTTTATATAATTAAGCATGGTGATACCAAAAATTATCTACTCGTGTAGACCAATATGAAGCGGACAAGTGTCATCCAACATGGCGTAAATCATAATCATTAAGATATAGACTCACCGACTAACATGCAGAATGCCGACCAACAGGTCAACAAAGCGCCAAAGATCTTGTGCATTATGAACACCATGTACTGATGTTAATGCCTATTTTATAAAGGCATTCCATCTTTTTACATTCCACCTCTCTATCTCCTTATGAGACTATAAATACATTGTAATCCCTTCATCAAGGGCAAGTGGAAACCATTCAAATACGAGAGGCAACACCGAATACAATGCAATGAGAAATACAGTGGACGTAGGCTTTTCCCTTATAGCCGAACCACTTTAAAAACCTTTGTGTCTATTTTACATATCTTTATCCATGATTAAATAACTAGACCTAGTATAATTTTTAAATAAACAGATTAGCATCGTATGTGGGAACGTATTTCTAAATATTTTCACTCATTCATTTATCAGCATTCCAAAAATTACTGACATTCTTGAATCTAGTGCCAAAAATGATAATCCGCCTATTCCATTTGTTCCTCAAATAAATAATGATCTGAATGGAATATTGGTTAGTCTTGCAAGAGGATTAGAGGCTATGTAGGATACTATTAGGCAATTAGCCCAAACACTACAAGCTGGATCTTTCGCCTTGTCTATTTAAATGAATAGGAATATGCCACCATCACCTCCAAGAACCAATAGGCACAACCAATCCAGGACTACCAGAGACACGTCCTACCGCCCAGGAGAAAATTCTTCTCTTAGGACTTCAAAACCTTATGATGATCAATCCTTTACTCCTGAAAGATTAAGTGCTTAGAAAGGTTGAGCAGAGCATCTCCCTTTGATCATCTTAGACCTAGAGGGAATAAAAATGTTCACAGGTCATTGTCGAGGAATACTCGATGACCATCCGATCAATGTGAGGGCTCAGCCCAATCTAGGTCAGACGGCCGACGATCTATCCATGCCGAGAAAACCTCATTGGAGGAGAGCTCCGCATAAACAGTTGGTCGGAACAACTGAGCTGGAACGCATAAATCTAATTCTGGTAATAATGCATGGAAGGGATCTATTCAACGATTGGAAGATAGGTTGGGAGATATGGTAAAGATGAAGAACCCATTACAAAGAAGTTTTGTGAAAGGGTCTCCTTTTGTACAAGCTATTGTGGATGTTCCTACTACTTCAAAGTTAAAGCTCTCGTGGTTACTCCCAAGTATGATGGGAACACATATCCTGTTCTTCATATAGAACAATACCAAGCATCACCTGATATTTATGTTGTTCCCGACGAGATGAGATGCATGGCACAATTAGAGGTCATGCTCATATTTGGTATGACAGCCTTCCTCGGGGACAAAATTCTAGTTTCAACCAGCTTGTCGAACTATTTATTGGTAACTTCTGCTTTGGAGCCAAACCTGTAAAAAGGGTAGCTCACCTACTAAGTGTGAGGCAGCGGGTAGGAAAAGTACAAGGGACTATATTAATCGCTTCAACAATGAGAAGATAAAGGTCATTAATTACAAAGAGAAAAAAGTTATTACATCTCTTATGAGTGGATTGCTTCCCTATAAGCTTTATTACACTCTTGCCAAAGATCCTCCCAAAACTGTTATTGAATTAATGGTCAAGGCAACTAAGATAATGAACGATGAGAAAGCCATGGCAGCAAATAAGGCTTGGGCATAAAGTATGAGGAAAAAAAAGAAAAGAAGGAGCAGAAAAAACACAAGGAGCAAAAAGATTCAAGGCAAAATAAGATTGAAGACAGGCTCAGGAAATACAACAATTACACTCCATTAACGATGGACATTCACCATATTTTAGAGGATATTAAGCATAACAAGGAGGTACGTTGGCCCGAGAAGCTAAAATCACCTGCTGGGGAAAAGGGACATATCCAAATACTATGAATTTTATAAGGACCATGGGCATACTACAGATCGTTGTATTATTTTGTAAAATAAGATAGAAAACCTCATTCATCGAGGAAAACTGGACAAGTTTATTGATTGGTAGAACGATAGAGGAACTCGACGCAGGTCAAAGTCTCCATGCAGGCCCAGGGAAGAAAATAATAGAACTCATGAAGATGATCCCGATTTCCCCTTAAAACCCAAACAACCAAAACATGAGGTATTTACACTTAGTTACGGTTTCTTTGATTATCAGATGATTACAGGTGGAGATGCGGGAGGTGGAGATCACGCTGCAAAGAGAAAATCTTACCTCATTGAGGCTTTAGCTTATTCTTACAGCCAGAGTATCAATTTAGCCGAGGAAGGTGAATAAACAAATGGTGAGTGAATTTTCCAAATATGACATGTCAGGAGTTCTATACCCCATGACAACCCTCTAGTGGTAAAATTCAAATATCAGGACACAATTATTTCCAGGGTATTGATTGACAATGGTAGCTCAACAGATATCATGTTTTAATCTCGCTTTCAAAAGCTATATTTAAAGCTCAATTTGCTAGATCTGTACAACATGACCTTGATCGATTTTTTTGGTGAAAAAGTTTATCCTTTGGGGAACAATCAAGTTGGAGGTAATGCTTGGGACCTGTAAAGCAAGTCGGATCGAGAAAATTTAGTTCTTTATGATAGACAAGAACGTACAGTCAGCCTATAACGTCATAATGGGCAGAGTAGGGTTGGAGAAGTTTGAAGTAGTTCCCTAAACAGTCCATTAGTGTTTGAAGTTCCCGACCAACTTTGGAGTATGTGTAGTGAAGGGTGATAAAAAAGTAGTCTGGGAACGTTATTACTCCTTTGTCGAGCAAAAATATCTTCAGGAAATAAAGAAGAAGACCACCACTTATCGAGTGGACATTACTGAACCAAATAGCGAAACCGAGGTTAAAACCTTATATCCGAGAGAGGAGACACAACTGATGAAAGGCCAAATCGTGGAAGCAACGGAGAATGTCATCTTAGATGATGATAAGCTAGAGAGGACTACACAGTTAGGTTCAACACTGGATCTTGTTCTTAAACAGGAGCTAGTGACATTCCTGAGACAGAGAATGTATGTGTTCGCTTAGAGTCATGAGGACATGCCTGGGATTGATCCCAATTTCCTCTACCATAAACTCAACGTCAATAAGAACGTCAAGCCAGTGAAATAAAGGCGTAGGGTGTTTATCCCCGAGAAGAATCAGGCTATTCAGGAAGAGGTAGAAAAACTTCAAAAACCTTCATTCATTAAAGATGTAAAATATCCAGATTGGTTGGCCAACGTTGTCATAGTCAAGAAGAAAAATAATAAGTGGAGAATGTGTGTGGATTTCACTGATTTGAATAACGCATGTCCAAAGGATCATTTTATTTTGCCCAGGATTGGCCATCTTATGGATGCTATGTCGGGACACGAGCAATTGAGTTTTATGAACGCTTATTCTAGTTACAACCATATTAAAATGAAGCCTGAAGATAAGGAAAGTACCTCTTTCATTACTTCTCGAGGAACTTATTGCTATAATGTTATGCCATTTGGTTTGAAAAATGCATGTGCTACCTAATAGAGGTTGGTAAACAAGGTCTTTAAAGATCAAATAGGTAAGAACATTGAAGTGTATGTGGATGATATGCCAATGAAGAGTAAAAAATCCTCTAACCACATTATCGACCTCAGCCAAACCTTTGATTAGTTAGAAAAGCACCAGATGAAGCTGAATCTGACCAAATATATGTTCGGCATGCAGGAAGGAATGTTCCACGGGTATATAGAAAACCAAAGGGTAATTGAAGCTAATCCAGATAAAATAAGAGCTTTGATCGAAATGTATCACTGACTTGTAAGAAGGATGTTCAAAGGCTCACTGGGTAAGTAGCCGCCTTAAACAGATTCGTGTCCCGAGCAATAGACAGATGTTTTCCATTCTTTAAGGTGCCCAGGAAGACATTTGAATGGAACGACGAATGAGAGAAAGCTTTTCAGGAGTTGAAGAAATATCTGGGATCACCCCCATTACTCTTCCAACTAATTTTAGGGGAAAATTATAATTGTACTTAGCCATTTCTGAGATGATTCTAAGTTCAACTTTGATACGAGAAGATAATGGAGTGCAGAAGTCAGTATACTACACCAGTAAATCCTTTGGAGGGGCAGAAATCAGATTTCACGACTGGAGGAATTAACTTTGGTGCTTATAGAGTCATCCAAACGGATAAAGCCTTATTTTCAAGCACATACTATAGTGATGTACACTGATATGCTTCTTCAATAAGCTCTTCATAAACCTGAGAAGTCTGGGAGATTGATTTACTTGGTAATAGGGCCGAGGGAGTATGCCATTGTGTATGAGCCAAGGTCCTCGTTAAAGGGCCAAGTTGTGGCAGACTTCATTGCATAATTCACTCATATGAAGACCCCCGAATAATAAAGTGTTCAGGAAGAATAAACCCCAATAGGGAAAAGCTCAACCGAAGTCATCATCGAACAACAGTCTGAGCAGACTCCAGCTGGGGAGAGCTCAGATGAAGCAAATGCCTACCTACCAAAACAGTCAACCAGGATGCAAGAGATAACTAAGAAATATGAGGAGGAAAGAAAGAAGACATTCTATTATGGGACATTGACAAACCAAATCTTTGATGGCAACATCTCAGTATGGAATCTTTATGTGAATGGATCTTTGTGTGCAACATGGAGTGGAGAAGGTATTATACTCCATACCCTTAGTGGGATTGATATTGAGTACACACTTAGATTCTAGTTCCAGGCATTAAATAATGAAGCGGAGTATGAAGTATTAATTGTGGGATTAAGTTTGGCTCATTCACTAAACGTCGAGAAAGTTGTGGCGTATAGTGATTCTGAATTGGTGGTCAACCAGATCTTAAGTTTATACGGAGCAAAAGGAGAATTGATGACAAGGTACCTTGCCGAAGCACTTAAGGTTATATCCAAATTGGCCGCTGTTGGGATGAGCAAGATTCCAATATTGAAGAATGCCCGAGCTGACACACTTGCTCGATTTACATCAGCAACCAGGATTGAACTCGGGAGAACAATCCCTATTGAGATTTTGGCAAGTAGGAGCATTGATGAAGACCTGATGGTTAATTTCATTGCAGTAGATATGAGACCTTCCTGGATGGATCCCATCAGAATTTATATTGTGGAAGGAACTCTGCCAGCATATCCAATTGAGGCAAAAAAGATTAAGTATAAAGCGACAGGTATGTGTTAGACAAAGGAGTGTTATACAAAAGAGGGTTAACAACTACTTTGCAGCGTTGTATCCACCCAATGGAGGTTCAAGATCTGATAGTAGAAGTTAATAAGGGATCTTATGGAGCTTATATGTCAGAAAGATCATTACTATAGCGAATTCACACATAGGGATACTACTCGTTGACCATGAGGGCAGATTGTACAGCTTTCACAATGAAGTGTGATAAGTGCCAAAAGTTCTTTAACATTCACAAAACTCCATATACTGCTTTAAACCCCATTACTTCACCTTGGCCACTTGTTATTTAGGGAATAGACTTGGTTGGGCCATTGCCAACCACCCGAGGAAGATTCAGGTACTTGGTAATAGCTATGGATTACTTCACCAAATGGGTTGAAACAGAGCCATTAGTCGATTTGCCCTATCTGAAGTTGTACCAGTTCATCTGGAAAAAAATCATTTGTAGATATGGTTTGCCATATGCCTTCATTACCGATCAAGGCACACAGTTTGACGACGATGAGTTTGCAGCGTATTGTGCCCAGTTCAAGATTCAGAAGTTGCACTATATTCCAGGTTTTTCTCAAAGCAATGGGTAAACCGAGATGACTAACATGACTTTAGTCAATTGGTTGAAGAAGAGACTTAAAGATGCATAGTGGAACTGGATAAATGAATTGCACTTAGTATTATGGGCCTACCGAAAAACTCCTAGGGATGCAATGGGGGAAACACCATACATGCTAGCATTTTGGACTAAAGCACTGGTACCAACTAAGATTGGTTTGTCAACTCATAGAGTGTTAAATTTTGATTCTCCCATTAGTGATTTGATGCAAAGGCTAGACCTTGATATGTTGGAAGAGGTGCGAGAAGATGCAGCCTTGAGGAATGCTGCTTATCAACAATAAACAACACACTTTTATAAAAAGAGGGTGAAGCCGACCAACTTAAAAGAGGGGGATTATTTACTTAAGAAGGTGATTCATAAGAACAACAAGCTTGAATCCAATTGGCATGGGCCTTATCGTATCTCATCAGTTGTTCGACCAGGAACTTATATAATTGAAACTTTGAAGGGGGAAGAATTAAAAAATCCTTAGAATGCTAAGCATATTAGGAAGTACTATTAGTAATGTAGGAAGCAACATCTTTTGTAATCAATTTGCTTCAATGTCAATAAAAAGTTTTTTTTCCATTTTTTCGATTTTTTTTAGAAATATTGGTGATATGCATCCCCCCCCATAAATACTTGGTCGGTAGGTATTCAGTACTTGGTCGGACTTGGTCGAGAAATTCAATACTTGATCGGCAAAACACACAAACCCAAGCCAAAATAGGATTTTAAGTCCTCAGTACTTGGTCAAGAAAAATCAGGGATAAAAGTTTATATAAAAATCAACAAGTTTTATCCAAACCGAGCAAAATAGAGGTAGAACGTTATGAAGATTCTTAAATAGGAATGTAGACATATATTCCACATACGCTTGGTCACCACCGGTAATTAATGCTAAACATAAAAAAATAGTTGCATTAGTATAATCTATGGCAATACCACGTGTGACTAGTGCTAAACTTGGATTTTAATTTAGCTGCACTAGTGGAACCTATGGCCACATCAATGGTAACTAGTGTTAAGGTTAGAAATCTAAGTATATCAGTAGAACCTATGATAATCTCGTTGGTAACTGATACTAAATTTAGGCAAATGTTTAAGTGTATCAGTAGAGCTAATGAAACAATAAAGTCATTCAGGTATCTAGAAATTAACCAAATCAATTAATAAATTGCATTTCATTTATATATATATAATGATTACATGCAAATAGCATGTACAAATGAAATACATGAACAAATTATTCTCAAGTTATTCCACTGGACGCTTTCCTTCAGCTTTAGAAGAGCTCGGCGCTAGTTCCATGCCTACTGGACGATCATCCAATGTGTATGGAGAGTTGATAAAGTTAAAATCATGAAGCATTTTCCTGTTACTATTACTCGGAGTGTTCAACAAATGAGGGGGCCGAACTATTTTTAGGTCATAATCCAGGCCATAGTCCCCTAAATATTTAGAGATTAATCACTGGGGAATGGTTTCTATAGGGATCCAGCTAACGTCAAGTTTGAAGGGACATTTATCACAGTCCAAGAACCCAGGATCAGCCCAGTACCATAGTTTGTTGTCTTATTCAACCTTCATAACTGTTAGGCAATTGGTCTAGACCCATTTATAGTCTTCATACCGAGCCTGATTAAAATGATCATCAAATCGTCCAAGGGCTTCATTATACCCTTCCATCCAAACTTCTCTAGGTTGCTTGTGAAATTATAAGGTTAATCTTTCAACCTAGTGTTGCAGTTTCTTCAACAGTCCATCTTTAATTTATAATTGAGAAGACTGGGTGGAAAGTTACTCATCATGAGTTTGGATATTTTGAGACATCTCAGTAATGGCTAGTTCTTGGCCTTTATTTGTGCAGCCTGATTTGCAAACGTTTGTTGAGTTCTGGCCTCATCAGTTGTAAGTCGGCAAGATCTAGATCTAGATCTTGGTCGATAAGTAGAAGTAGTTTTGGATTTCTTCAGGGCTTCCAATTCCTCCTTTAGCCTACCAATCCCAGTTTATAAGAATGATACCCCTTCATCAGCAGCATAAGTTTTAGAAGGAGTCCTCAAGGAGTCCGATTCACTCATTAACTTGTTATTTTCTTCCTGTAATAACTTAGCAATGGCTCTAGCTTTATTAACCTCACACTTGAACAGGAATTCTTATTCCTAAACGCAGAAATGTGCTTCTCTAATTTCTCCTCAAAGCTCCGAGATCCACTTAAAGCCTTATACTTGGCCTCATAATCAGCGTGAAGGAGCCTTAAATTCATTATGCTCCTCTTGAAGTTATTTAATTATTTCAAAGTAAGCCACGTTATTGGCCACAACCCGATCAAGCAATAACTTGAGATAAATTTATGCATCTTTGGCTTGATCAGTGGCATCAGCCCTGAACAAGTTTGATAAATCTTCCTCGGACAAAGTCATATGACCAGCTTTGAACAAACTGTTATAACGCTTGAGTAGATCCAAATCATTGGAAAAGAGTTCCATCTTGGCCATGAACTAGAAAAATAAAGAGATATCCAATCAATAATAAGAAAAGGAATATATGACAACAATCAATAAATGATGAACAACCAAGAGACGATAAATAGTATGAAGAAAAAAAAATCCTTTTATTGATATGAAAGGAAATTACAAGTACGACAAAAAAGAAGCGAAAGAAAGGTAAAAAATAGAGAGGCCAACTGCCGAGAAAATCTACACCTTCTCTCTGTCAGTTTTAACTCATGCTTAGTTGGCAGAAGGGATGACTAGAGTGACTTTCTCGGTGGATGGGAGGACTGACTCAATAACATTCTTAAGTTGGTCGACTGAAGACATAACCACCAGAGATGACTCCCCAGAACTAACATCATCTTCAACTTCATCATCCATGTTGGGGGGAGAGCCAGGCTCACGCCTTTGGAAGAGTTCAAAGTCTTTTGCTATGACAACCTCCTTCACTACAGTCGACCAACCGTTCTTGACAAATTTCTTCTTTACATTCTCAATCTAAGCAGAGGCAACAGTGATAGCTTTATCCCAGCCTTTATTGATGGGATTTTCCCTAGCCTTCTTCCTTTTGGCCTTCTCAGCAGGTAGGCCCTTAGCCAGCTCAGCCACTTGCTTTCAAGCTTCAGCAACATCATTTTCAGCCTTCTATCGATCTTCCTCATCAGCTTTTATTTTGTTGTCCCTAGTTTTCTTTTCAGTCTCAATACTTCGTATGAGTCAAGCAAGGAATTCTTGAGATAAGCAAAGGCCTACTAAACATCACTTAAAGAAGAACGAAGAGCATCATCCTTCTCCAACATCTGGTTGAAATCAATGAGGAACTGCAAAGGAGACGGGCAAAATTAGTACAAGAAGTCAAAGACAAAGTACAAAGTATGAAAGAGCAAAAAAAAAAAATTCTCACCATAATAAGGCTTTGAGCAGCCCTTTCAGAAATGTTAAGTTAGGGCATTGAAGCAGCAGCACCCCTGTGGTCTAAACGAGTACAAGACTTAATTAGTTTCCTAGCCAAACCAGGACCTATGGCTAAAGAGGAGCCAACAATAGATAGAGTAACACCAACCAAGCTGTGTTGGTCGGCATCAACAGTTTCTTCAACCTGCTCAGCAATGGGACCTTTCCTCAATAGTTTTAAGAGAGAATCATCTCCCTTGTTGGCTGGGGGATTCTTCCCAGTGTCATCCTTCTTTTTGGCCCCACCATCCACAGGCTTGTGGATGTCAGTAGCAGCATTATCCCCAAGAAGGTTGAGAAATTTTCTTTTGCCCATGGCTGCAGAGAGGAACGTCTGACTCAAGGGAGGAAGAAGGGACAACAATAAGTTCACCACTACCTAATGAAGTCGACACCGGGTCCTGGTCCATGTTAAGCATAATAGTAGGAGCGACAGTTGAAGGTTGGGAAACAAAGGAGGTGATAGAGCTCCTGTATTTTAGTAAATAAGAGGCCAACCTAGTATGCTCCTCACCAATTTTTTGATAAAGACCCAAGAAAAACTTGGGCTCATCAAGATTAATATCACCTTCCTTAGGACACTTTCTCTTCCTATCATCTGCAAGTAAACAAACAACCAATTTTAGTTAACATTTCAATAGGTAATTCAACAGCATAATCGTATAAAATATATTCTGTACAACCTATGTCATGACCCGCTCGAGGGCATCTTAGTCCAGTATATACTTATTCTCCTTTAAGAGGTACATATTGCTAATTTTTGGCAATAACCCCACGATCGAAGTAATCCCTGTTGGAATCAGGTAGACTGACGACTAAAGCTTTATTAATAGACCTAATTTTTAAATAATATGTACTGTCACCAGTGACCCATTTGTAATAGAACACAATCTCAAGGATACTAATATGGGTCCCATGGATTTGATTAAGCCTATGGACACTATTAACTATTCTCCAGGTGTTGGGGGCTACTCTGATAAGTACAATATCAAAGAATTGACAAAACTCTAAGTAAAAACGATTTGGGGGAAAAGTTAAGCCACATTCAACTATGAATAAAGAAGGAATCTAATGACCTTCAGACAAAGAGAGAACATATATAAGAGGTTTAGGGAACTCTAAGTCTACCCAGTCTGGTATATTCCATTCCTTTCTAAACTCATCTAAAGAGACAACAACATAAATCATGATTCGATATGAAGAAAAGAAGAAAGAGAGACAATTCTTACAAAAACTTAAGGATTTAGCTATAACTTGAAAACATGAATAACGATCACACAAAAGTTCAAGAATTTTCAGCAAAAACTAAGAAGGTTTGAGGTAAGAGACAACCGAAAATGTATCGCCTTTCATAGATTGCCTTGAAAATCGGCGAGTGCTATGATTAAAGAGAAATGACGATTGAAATTTTGGCCGCGAGGCGGTAAAAGACGTATTTTCCCATAGATCGTTCGCTAAAGTTTGGAATATTTACAAAAATGCCATCAACAAAATACGCTACTAGTAAATATCAATAAAATTATACAAGTGTGGGAAGTTGGCAATTTACCAAGCATCAGGAATGTAGCCCGAGCAACTACCAAGACTAAATGCTCCATACTTTCAAGCAAGTATCAAGCATGGAACATTAAGGGGGTCTGTTAATAGCAAAAATTATCTGCTTATGTGGACTAATAAGAAATGGACAAGTGCTATCCAACATGGTATAAATCCTAATCATTAAGGTATAGACTCGCGGACCAACATGCAGAATGCCGACCAATAGGGTCAGAAAGTGCCAACAATCATGTACATTATGAACACCATGTACTAATGTTAATGCATATTTTACAAAGGCATTCCATACTTTTACATTCCACCTCTCTATCTCCTTACGAGACTATAAATACATTGTAATCCCTTCATCAAGGGCAAGTGGAAACCATTCAAACACGAAAGGCAACACATAATACAAGGTAATAAGAAATACAGTGGACGTAGTCTTTTCCCTTATAGTCGAACCCCTTTAAAAACCTTTGTGTCTCTTTTACATATCTTTATCTGTGATTAAATAATTAGATATGGTATAATTTTGTACATCAACAAAGAATTTATGTCCTTACATAATGAATATGATGATTGGTTGTATAAACCACGTGTAGTATGACCCTTGGTATGATGATGCTTCATTGGTCTTGTTGGTCGACCTTCTTTGTGGTGGTCGACCTTCCTTGTGGTGGTCAGCATTCTTTATAGTGGTTGGTATATTTATTATTTATTGACTAGGATTTTAGCCATGCAGGAGGAGACATGTTCACTTCTGATTGGTCCACATAGGTTGATATTTTTTTGCCTCAGCAGGTATTATTAGTATATATGATACATTACTATGTCACTTTCCATGCATGAACGAAACACAAAATTTTGTTTCCCAATAGGAATCCATTGGTTAACCAAACAAAACGAAAGGATTTAGAATCCTGGTAAAAAGTTTCCTGGTAATTACTTTCCTGATAATAACAATCCATCCAAAATATTACTGCGAACCAAACGGGGCCATAAAGTATGCATTTTTCAATATTTCCCTTGAATGTACATTATATCCATCATTTAATGAGAGTTGTTAAAATCTTACTAAGAAAAATTCTTATGAAAAAATAAAGTGAAGAGAAAATAATACAACTTTTATTATTATTTAATTGATGTGAGACGTGTTTGATGTTGCTTCGTTAAAACATTTACCAAAATAACCCGATGTGGAAAAAATAGTTAAAAAAAAGTGCAGCGCATTTATGTCCCCAAAAGAGCATGATTTTTGATCCTCCCCTTGATTTGCATATCTAAAATTCATCGTTTGAGAAGTCGACACCTTTTAATCCCATATACAAGCTTTTAGAATGTTACTTTTGGAAGTGACTTGGTAAACAGATCGGCTATGTTTTCACTTAAATGCACTTGCATGACTTCAATCAATTTTTCTCCTGACGCTGGATTTTGGTAAAAAGGGGTGAACATTTCACTTTATCGGATCTATTTGACTTCAATAACATGACTCTTGTGGTGGTCATGTGTTGTAAAACTCTTTTGAAGTTCATGTATATAGAAAAATTGAAATGTGTTGGTCATATCTTCCGCGTTGTAGCCTTTATGAATTTAAGTTATACATGCATCATTTCGTTCATAATTAGTGGTAGTAACATGTGTTACTAGGTATAAGTCATAACTGTTTTGATTGTTCCTTGTGATGATCACATAGATTACCTACATCTATATAACTAACTAAACACAAATGGTTAGATATAAAGGTTTATGTTTTTACGGCTTAGTCCTTGGACCAAACATCTTGGACACTTTAACCGTGTCAAACAAATTTAAACACTCGAGTCCTTGTATATACACACTTAGAATTAATTGGAGCATATTTTTTTCCATTCGTGACATACTCCTCTCTCCAAGCCGCCGACCCTAATTTTCCTACGACCGACGGACAACAAATCTCCATCATTATTTTTATTGTTATCTCTCACAACAATTCTCTACTGACTATTAAGATTATAATGATGACCCGTTAGTGTTCATGTTTGATTTATTGCCAGTTTTTGATTTGTAGAATTCAATCATGATCATATTGCAATTTTAACCTAAATTAACTAGGTCACGGCTAATTTATGAGATTTTTGTTGGTGATCAGCTTGGAAAACTTAACCTATACTACGATTCTCTGATAAGCATGTAAGTTTAATCCATTTGTATTTAGATTTAATTATTAGTTTGTTATTTTGTTTTACATAATAACATATTTTGAATGTTGATTGTGGTCCGCGCCAGCAACATTAGTTGATCAATATGAATAAGTAATTATAATTGGCTACGTCTTGTTTGGATTTTTCTAGTTTGTTATCCTTATTACATACATGTTCTCTGCGTGCGTGTACTTTGCTCATTTATTTGATTTTCATGTAAAACTTTATACACATAATTAGACATTATGTTAAGGGATGTGAATGGGTGATGATACTAGATTACTATATTTGACATTGATGCGAGAAGACATTATGCGTTTATGCTTTTGATTTATTTCCTTATTTATATCCACGAACACATCTTATATGTTGAATGTATATGCAAGAGACACATATTTTATATTGAATGTATATACTCGTTCTCTCCATTTTAATACCTCATATGATATTTTGGTCTACGCTAATTCCATGAGTTGCGGAATATGAATGAGTTATTCAAATTGCGTCTCTACTTCATTTGGATAATTGTTAGTTTGTTATGCTTATTGCATGCATGTACTATGTGAATATATTTGATTTGTACATGTAAATGTTACACATAAGGCATTATGTGTGGAGTGATGAAATCGTGTTATCTTGTTTATTGTTGGTGTGAAATGACAATATATGAAATGACTATACACGTGCTCTCCATGTTTAATACTAGCTATAATATTTTGGAATGTGGGTGTACTTTCTGGTAATCTGCATGTACTATGTTACATGAGAATGTTCTTTATTAGTTTTACATGTACTTTTTGTGTTGTGTATGTACTTTATTGTATTATGTATGTACTTTCTTGTAATGTGCATGTACTTTGTTATACGAGAATGTTCATTTTTAGTTTTGCACGTACTTTCTTGCAATGTGCATGTTCTTTCCTCTAACCGACATGTAATTCTTGTAATGTGCATATACTTTCTTAAAATTTGCATGTACTTTATTATAATATGCATCTAATCTATTATATGAGAATGTTAATATTTAGTTTTACATTTACTTTCTTATTTTGTGTATGTACTTTATTGTATTTGCATTTTTAATTATTTTTCCACTTTAATGCAGAGGAAATGGATAGTTGTAGGATTGTTAGGTGCTCCTATTTGTGCAATGTGGTTTGTATTGAGATTTATAAGGACATCTTGTTAGATTCCATATGCAAGGAATTGTGTAGTAGGTTTACGGGTTTGGAAATTGGGAAGTTTTCGTTATGTTACTTTTTTCGTGATGAAAGTCAGTTCACATTGGTATGTATAAAGATGTTAATTGTATGTTGAGGTCTAAATTGATCATCGTGGTTGATTTTATTCTGATATATGTCACGAATTTGGGAGTTTTGAGTTATTATTCCAATTATGAAAGGTTTGATGGTTCATCGTCAATTATTATGTTTGATGGTAATAGTGGTGTAAAAAATTATATCTATATCGGTGGGCTGGATCCGACTAGTTCCAAGATTTATCTTTTTAATGATTGGAATATATATGTAGGTCACATTGATCAATATTTTAAAGCAGGAATGTAAGAGTTTCGATATGAATTGAGGAAGTATGCTTTTAAGGTTGGGCTCAGATTTATTTTATGAAGAATGATAAAATGCGAGTGACTATAGAGTGTTGTAAGAAGTTATTTGGAAAATGTATACGACGAGCTCGTGCTTCTATATGTGTTATAAATGGTTTATTTTACATACGAACATTTAATAACTTGCATACATGTAAAGGTGTTATTCATAGTTCATGTATCAAAATGATGAACTCCAAGTTGGTGTAAAGTTTTTTGGTTGATTAACTTAGGGATAAGCCTTTGATTAAGCCAATTGATGTAGTGAGAGATATTAAAAAGAACGATGGTCGTGATATAGGTTATCAACATGCACAGCGCGAAAAAGAGATGGCAAATGCTGAATTACATGGTGATGAGAAGGTGTCGTATGCGATGCTTAGTATATATATGGATAAGTTATTCCAATTTAATCCAAAATCGTGTTGAACTTTGTATGTGGAATACAAAAGTAGATTATTCAGAAGGATTTTTGTAATATTTGGAGGATGCATTTATGGATTTCCTTACTGCAGGCTTGTGTTGTTTCTTGATTGCGCCTTTTTAAAGAGCCGGTGTCGAGGTCAAATTTTGTCTGCAACCGCAAAGAATGGTAATAATGGTAAGCTCGTTCTACATGTACTTTGTGTGGAACTACATGTACTGTTTTGAAAATGCTTTTTCTAATTTTACAATGTTTGTATCATTTTCATATAGGGCATGTACTTCATTTACTGCTTTGAAAAATGTGTATACTTCTTGAAACACAACATGAACTTTATTTAAAACTGAATGTATTGGGAATAATGGTAAGTGCATTTTACATGTACTTTGTATATTTGCATGTACTTTGTGTAGAACTGCATGTACTGTTGGGAAATTGCATGTACTGTTTTGAAAATTCATTTGCTACTTTTATAACTATAAGGACAAAATTTCCAATCGAGTCCGTTGTATGTTTATTTGACTTATTCTCGGAACAAAACATGTTTAAGTCATAAGTCATATTTTTATTGTCACGATCCCACACAAACTATGATGTATTGAAGTTTATTGAAGACGCTGCGACAAAGCTTTTAAGATTTATCATGTCGGTTTTATGGTGCATGTTTCGTCTTCAAGTCAAATTGCGTTCCGAGATCACTCAGGTATGAATGTGTAATGTTAATGGTACTCATAATATATTTTTAAATGTTTAAGGACGTTATTTTATTAAGAAATTAATTTTAAAGTGTTTTAAAGAGTTTTAAAGTGTTTACACTTCGTTTTATTCTAATTAGGATGTTTAGAGTTATATTTTACACAAACTCTATTTTGCTCTATGGCTCAAGTGACATCAGTAGTCATTCGAGCGAGATCACTATGTCATTCGAACGACATAGCTATCTCGTTCGAGAGACAGCTAATATCGTTCGAGTGAGCCACCGTCTCAAGAAAATTATTTAAGGCATGGTTTCCTCAGAATTTTGTAAGTATGCAGTCCAGAAAAACTGTATACGAACGGTATGTTTTATGCACAAAATTTTCTAAGGTTTTCTAAGTCTAAAACATCCGTAGAGTTTCAAAGATCCGAGCTTTCATTATCACATGCAATAATCATCTTTTTTTTGCACCCCGTTGGTTTTTGTTCTACACTTTGAAAAACATAGTTGGGTTATTTTGGTGAAGAAGCAAAGGAGTTCGTGTTTAACATCGTAGATGACACAAATCCATATCGGTGGACACCGAGACATACATGGACGCGTGTGTTGTGGACGAGCATCGTGGATGAAGAACTTTCTGCGTGGGCACTGTGGAAGAGTGGTTGAAGATTAGAAGAGCGTCAAGTATTGTGGGGGATCGAGTTGTTGAGTAAGACTTGTGTCTGTTTTTTATAATTCCACATCATAGTGATTGTCTAGCTTGGGCCGTCCGAAGTTTTTTCCCTTAGTGGTTTCCTCTTACAACCGACGTTGTGAGCATTCTTTTCCTTATTTTACTTGCTTTAATCACTAGATGTATGTTTAGGATTAATCAAGAAATTTTTTGATTAAGTTAAAATTGGTTCACAGTTTGGTGTAGTTTAAAAATTAGGAAAAAAAATTCATAAAAATAAAGTTGTTTTTATCATCTTTAAAACACATCCCGCACAGAAAAAGGGGCCTACAAATTGGTATCAGAGCTTGAAATATTTACTTATTGTGTTGATCCCTTGTGTTTTACAAGTTGAATTTTGGTGATTTTGAAAGTTTTCGTGCTCCTCTTTTTATGGCACGAATTATACTTATTGGAAGATGATAATGAGAAGTGCTTTAAAATCCATTGATGAGCGTGTGTGGTTCACGTTTGAAAAGGGTTGGTCACCATTAGTGACACGAGAGGGTGAGGTCACTAATTTGAAACCCGTTGAGTCATGGACTGAAGCCGAACATAGACTTGCACTTTACAACTCTAAAGGTGTGCACGTAATTTCCTCACATGTCACACCGGAAGAGTATAATAGAAATATAACTTGTGAAACTTCAAAAGAGGCTTGGGATACACTTACACTTACTCACGAGTGTACTAGCACAGTTAGGGCGTCTAAGCTACAAAACCTCACTACACAGTTTGAGACAATTAAGGTGTTAGAGAGTGAGTCATTTGATGAGTTTTACACTAAGTTATCCAACATTGTCAACTTGTCGTTTTACTTAGGAGAGAAGATACCCGACAACCGTACGATAGAGAAAATTTTGAGATCTTACCGAGTAGGTTTGATGAGAAGAAGACCGTTTTAAACTTCTTAGGTATGCTTAAATAGACAAAACTATAAGAGGTTGTAGGTGACCTATAAATTTATGAATTCTATATGTTTACCTCCAAGCAAGTACTAAAGAAAGAAAAAAGGGCATTGTTTTGAAAGCCCAGAAGGAGGAGACTAAAGTTTCGGATGACGATTTCGATTTCGATTTCGATTTTGAGGATGTCGCCTTGTTGGCAAAGAAGTTCAAAAAGTTTATTAAATTTCAAAAGCAATAGAAAGATGCCAAAAAGTTTGAGAAATTAAAGAACAACAAGGTAGAATCCACCCCTAAGGATAAGAGTGAGAAATTTAATAGGGTTGAGTCGGATAGGTGTTTTGAGTGTGAGGGGTATGGCCACAAAGTTGCCGAGTGTCCAACTAGACTTAAGAAAGCAGGAAAGAAATCAATAGCTTATAGTGCTTTCTTTAGTGATAGTGATCCAAAAGAGGGAGAGAGTTCCCCCAATGAGAGCAAGTTTGTTGCTTTTCTGGCATATCATGTGAGAGACGACAATAAATTTTCCCATGAGGATTCTCATGTGCATGACACTTTTGAGGCCGTTGAATCCCAAGTGAGTGAGGGTAAAGCGAGTGAAGAAGAGGAGGTTGATGTGAAAGAATTGCAAATTGCCTTTAACGAACTGTATGGCGAGACGGTAAAGGTGAAAAAGGCAAACTCGAAATCGCAAACTAGGTTGAATGAGAGTGTCGTAGAAAATAATGATGTTTTAATTGAGGATCTTAGGGCACGGGAGAATGTGCTTAAGGAGAAGATAGAGTACGTTAAAAAAGATAGAGATAGCCTTTGTGATTTGATGGAGGCATTGAAAAAAGGGGTGCTAGAGTTTGAAGAGTCTAGGATTTGTGAGTTAGAAGAGAAGTTGAAAGACTCGAGTAAGGTGAAGTTTGACTTTAACCTAGGTCAGAGAAGTTAAATATGATGTTAGGCACCGTCCAAGTCAAAGGTGATAGGTGTGGTATAGTCTATGATGATAAAGTTGTTCTCATTCCTAAAGCTAATATCAACCGTGTGAGAGAGCCCACTAGGAACATGAGGAGAGGTCGACATTTTGGTTATCATTCCCGTCGTCTTTACACTTGCACACATTAGGTAGGAAAGGTCACCTTACACGTTTTTTATATGACCTTAGTAATGCTCCTAGGATGTGAAGGAATAAAATTATGTCGGTTCCCAAAATCACTATTCGTCATGTCACACCTACTTGAGTTAGGAAATCGGACTTAGAGGCTTTAGGACTTAAACTTCATGGTTCTCATTTGGTTGCACTTGATTCTTCCCATGCTAGATCTAATGGATGATTGTGTTGCCAGGTTTATCATACGCTAGTCTTTGCATCATGATTTATATCTTGCTAGTGTTATGTCATGTGTATCTTTTGTATCATATTTTTTGTTTAATTTATTTGAGTCTTATTTGGAAAAATAAAAAAAGATTTTATTTTGAGCTTTTTTTTTAGAAAATTCAAAAAGATTTTGCTTTTATTTGAGTCTGAATATGTTGAAAAAAAACAAAAAGATTTTTGAGTTGTTTTTGTTTTTGAGTTTACATGTTTGATGTGGCATGTTGGTATGCTTTGACCCCTACCTTCCATTATCCATTTGGCTAGGACATTTGGTCATAATTATTGATGCTTAGAACGATCTTAACCATCGTATTATGGGATTATTTCGAAGTCAATATACTTTTTTATTCAACTTTGTATATATGCCATCCTTGAACACATGCATGAGTTTATATGAATATTTGACATCTCTTGCGTATTTTTGAGCTTAGTGAGACGTTCTTATCTCAATTTTGTCATCTATGCGTAAGTATATTTGAGGAGGATTTGTGCATGTAAGAACAGTTTTACCATGAGGATTGAATATTGAAAAAATAATGAGTGTTCACGAGAAAGGGCTGCGAGAGTGAAAAATTGACTTGTCGTGAAAGCCACCCTTTAAAAAAGCCTAAAAGAAAATCAAGGTAATAAAAATAAATATATGCCAAAAATTAGGCCAATAGGGTTTTCTCTAAGTTGAGAATGATAGAAACCTCAAAAGAACTTAAAAAGTAAATATATAAATGAGGGAGTTTGGTTGGAGAAAATTTAAATGGGTTTTCACCACGAATCCCAACGTTAAAAAATCGTGTCATGACGCTATTATTTGTCGAATCATCAAAATTCCAGATTTATGTGCATGATGTTTGTTTAGTTCATTTAGCTCACACTTTAATTGTCACATTTGGCTAAAATAAAGTTTGATGATTTATAGCTATCAATTAGAGCTTCTTGATCATTTCGATGTGTTGGAATTGTGATTCATTTGTTGTAAGTCCTTGCCCATACATTCCATGTTCATGTTTGAGTACATTGGTACTATGTTAGCATGTAAATCATATTGTTTTATTTGTTAGTTTTCTATTTTGCTACTATTTTACAATTTTTGCTCTTTCAAGTTAACTTTTTTAGGAAATTTTTTCACTGGATGAAACTACATGTTTTTCAGCATTGGAACTGAATTTTGGTTTTTCTCGTTCGAGCGACTTTTCTATGTCGCGTTAAGCCTTCAAGTGAGAAGCCTTTGTTGTTTGAACGATAAGGTTGTGTCGTTCAAGCGACAACCTGGAGATTTTTTTCTTTGATTTTTGTTATTTTCAGTACCCTGGTTCATATTGACATTTTTTGGTACTGTTGGGTTGCTTCTGTTCAGTTTGTTGTATGCAGTTCTCATTGATTACATTTATTACTGCATTGTGTTCGTTTAGTCACACCTGCTTAGATTGATTATTCCCATTGTGTGATTATTGTTTGCTAGCTACGGATTTGACATCCTTTTATCATTTTTAGCTGGTTGTTTCATGTTTATCTAGATGTTCTTCATTGATTATCTCATGCTATATATGTTTATCTTTTCACCGGGTTGTCTATTTGAGATAAAAGGGGGAGAGATATATGTGATGTAGGGGGAGATTTTGTTGGTTGAGAACATAGAGTTTTTTTTGCATTACATATTAATATCATATGCTTTCATGCTTATATGTCGGTATTAATTACTTTGCACAAATTGGTATCATATTTGTGATGATATTCTGATATCCTGATTTAAATGTTGTTTACAAATTGGTATCATGTTTGGCTCACATAACAAATGATTTGGGTTTGATTTTACATCTTGGTTTATATCATTTGTTCTTCCTTACTTCACTGGGTATTTGTCTGTTTCATGTGTGTGGGTATGCTTATGAGATTCGAGATTTCTAGATTATATCATATTCAGACAGTTCAAGGTTGCCGGACCATCATTTACTATTCTTGTTCTATAATTTTTGTTTTGGGGTTTATGGGATGGGATTTAGTTATGATACGGATTGACGGTCCGGCTTATGCATTTCACTATTATTTTTTTCCCGAAATTGTCAAAGGGAGAGATTTATAAGGACAAAATTTCCAATTGATCGGTTGTATATTTATTTGACTTATTCCCGAAATAAAACACACTTGAGTCATAGGTCATATTTTTATTATTACGATCCCACACAGACTATGACGTATTGAAGTTTATTGAAGACGTTGCGGCAAAGCTTAAAAGATTTATCATGCCAGTTTTATATTGCATGTTTCGTCTTCGAGTCAAATTGTATTTCGAGATCACTCATGTATGAATGCCTAATGTTAATAGGACTCGAAATGTATTTTTATATGTTTAAGCACGTTATTTTATTAAGAAAATAATTTTAAAGTGTTTTTAAAGAGTTTCAAAGTGTTTACACTTCGTTTTATTCTGACATGGATGTTTAGAGTTGCATTTTACTCAAACTCTATTTCTCTCTGTCGCTCAAACAACATCAAACGACATTGGCAGTCGTTTGAGAGAGATCAGTATGTCGTTCGAACGACATAGCCATCTCGTTTGAGCGACAACTAATATTGTTCGAACGAGCTGCTGCCTCAAGAAAATTATTTAAGGCATGATTTTCTCAGAATTTCGTAAATGTGCAGTCCAGAAAAGTAGTACACGGACAATACATTTTTTGCACAAATTTTTCTAAGTCTAAAACATCCTTAGAGTTTCAAAGATCATAACTTTCATTATCATATGCAATAATTATCTTTGTTTGCACCTTGTCGGAGTTGGTTCCACACTTTGAATAACATATTTGGGTTTTGCAGTGAAGATGCGAAGGAGTTCGTGTTCAATATTGTAGATGGCACAAAGCCATATCGGTGAACACCGATATATACATGGACGCGTGTGTTGTGGACAAGCATCGTGGAAGAAGTACTTTCTGCGTGGGCTATGGAGTAGTGGTTGAAGATAAGAAGAGCGTTAAGTCTCGTGGTGGATTGAGTCGTTGAGCATCATAGTGATTGTTTGGCTTAGGCCGTCCAAGGTTTTCCCCTTAGTGGTTTCCTCGTACATCCGACGTTGTGATCATTATTTTCCTTACTTTACTTGCTTTAATCACTAGATGTATGTTTAGGATTAATCAAGAATAATTTTGGTTAAGTTAAAATTGGTTCACAATTGGGTGACGTTTTAAAAATTGGAAATAGGTTTTTCATAAAAAGAAAGTTGGTTTTTGTCATATTTAAAACACATTCCGCATAGGAAAAGGGGCCTACAACAACTTTTGTACTATTTTCATATATTGTATTACTTCCTGAACCAATACATGTACTTTATTTAAATATGCATGTACTGCTCAGACACCTGCATGTACTTTGTAGTAGTCTATGTGTACCGTATAGTTTCCATGAATGTACACTGTAAAATATTTATCATAATGTACTTGTTTTGTGATTTAATTTTATTTTCAGGCCTTTTTCATCTTGCATTTACTGTAGTTGATCTAGAGACGAAGGATAATTAGTTGTGGTTTCTACAAAAATTACATGATGGTTTAGCTTATCATGGGAGAAATGTCACATTTTTGTCTTATCGAAACAATAGTCTTATTAAGTCTGTTTTGAAGGTGTCCCCAATGTCTGCGCATTCCTATTGTATGCATCATTTATAGGAAAATATTAAGAAGAAAATTCGCAGGAATTATGGGAAAAATTTTTAGAAGAGGATTGTTGGGTTATTTATCCGTTGTGCATATGTTTTAACGATTGATGAATTCAGGAAACACATGGATGAATGAACTAAGTAAGGAAGGGGGTGTTTGTTTCTCAGTTCCTTGATAATTTTCCTCCAAAAAATTGGCCTTACTCATTTTTCTCGAGTAAATTCTATGGTGGCATGCCATCCAGTCTTGTGGAGTCATTTAATTCTTGGATCTTAGAAGAAAATAATTTACCTATCATGCTTATGATTGATAAACTAAGGGTCAAGATTATGAACTTCAATGCACAAAAAATGGTTGAATCCCAAATGTGGATAGTAGAGTTGTGTCCTACTTTTAACAAGATGTTGATGGATTTATGGGACAAGGGTCGATATTGGAATATTAGTCGCTTAAGTGAGTTTGTATTCAAAGTTCTTTCCGAAGAGAGGTCCACTGTTGACTTAGATCATTGGATGTGTTCGTGCAAGCGATGGAATATTCGGGCTTTCCCTGTTCTCATGCTATAGTTGTTGTGCGGATGGAATATGGGAGTATTTATGACTATATCAAGGACTACTATAAAGATTATTTTTGTAAACAATCATACTCATTTCCTATAGTTCCTATCCCTGATTTGATGTTAGTAAACATTTCTATACGCGAAGAACCAGAAATCCTTCCTCCAAAGACAAAGAGACCAATAGGCAAGCCCAAAAATAAGATAATCAAGTCTGTGGGTGAGGTGGAAGTAAGAAAAGTTACATACTCTCGGTATAGGAAAGTAGGTCATTACAAGAGTACATGTAAAGAACCTATTTGAGTACGTAATTTCAATATTTTGTAAGTCATTCATTGTAACTACAATTTTATTAAATACGACAAATTTATTGATCGCATAAAAAGTTGCTTATAGAATTTGTTTATTGTTACTGAATAAATGAATTTACTTTCGACTGTAACGTATATACTTTGAAGGTTTGTGTGTTTCTTGATCGCGTACCCAGTATTTTAATGCGTGTAAATACATTCCATGAATATTACATTCAAATGAATAACTTGTATGGTTATGGTCCGCGCCAACGGCACAATTCTTATTTTGTTGTTTTTACATATACTCTTTGGTGACTCTACATATACTTTGTTTAATGTGCATGTACTTTGTTGTTTTTGCATGCACTTTATTGTTTCTACATGTACTTTGTTGTTTGTTGCACGTACTTTGTTATATTTGCATATATTTTTTTCCCGACAAACAACAAATAACAATTTTGAAATCCAACTTCATTTCTTATAATGTGCGTGTACTTTGTTGTTTTTACACGTACTCTCTTTTCATTTACTTTATTTAATCTGCATGTAATTTATTTAATCTATATGTACTTTGTTTAATTTGCATGTAATTTTTTG
The DNA here is from genome assembly GCA_949130495.1 of Sambucus nigra. NCBI lineage: Eukaryota > Viridiplantae > Streptophyta > Magnoliopsida > Dipsacales > Adoxaceae > Sambucus > Sambucus nigra. The sequence goes on from OX422223.1 coordinate 288,310,872, forward strand.
TTTATGTATGTATTTTGTTGTTTCTGCATGTACATTGTTGTTTCTGCATGTACGTTGTTATTTGTTGCACGTATTTTGTTTTATTTACATGTCTTTTTTTCCCAACAAATAACAATTTCGAAACCTAACTTCATTTATTGTAATGTGTATGTTCTTTGTTATTTTTGTATGTACATTGTTGTTTGTTGCATGTATATTGTCGTATTTGCTTGTATTTTTGTCCCAACAAATAACAATTTTGAAACCAAATTTCATTTCTTGTTTTGTGCATGTACTTTGTTATTTTTACATGTACTATTTTATTACTCTGCATGTACTTTCAACTTGTCTACATGTACCTTGTTTAATCTGCATGTAATTTCATCATATCTGCACGTACTTTGTTGTAATTTGCATGTACTTTTTATAATCTGCACGTACTTTGTTGTAATTGCATGTATTTTAAACAATAAACAACAATTATGAAACCCAACTTCATTTCTTTTTTTTGTGCATGTACTTTGTTGTTTTTACATTTATTCTCTAGTTATTCTGTATGTACTTTGTTGTTTTTGCATCTACTTTGTTATTTTTCATATATACTTTTTTTGTTTTTTACATGTATTTTGTTGTATTTGTATGTATTGTTTTCCCAATAGGTACTTATATGTTACATGTACTTTCTTGTAATGTGTATGTACTTTCATTTAATCTGCATGTACTTTCATTTATTCTGCATGTACAATGTTATATTTGCACAATTCCATGAATATTAATGCATTCAAACGGAAGAAAACCAATACACATGTACCTAGTGTTTTGATGAATGCACTTTTGTTATGAGCTCCATGTACCTAGTGTTATAACCCGCGTGTACTTTTATTTAATAACCCTTTCTTTTGTATGAATTATATTCATATGGTCCATGCTAGCAGCACCATTCCATGGATATTACATTCAAATGAATAGTTTGCATAATAATGCATAGTGACATAGTCAACATTCCATGAATATTAATACATACAAATTTAATAAAACCAATACACATGTACTTATCATGAAGAATCTTATCCTCGATCGTAAACCCATCACAAAAGGTCTCGTCCTCGTCTCAGAACACAGTCAACAATATCAGTATCAGTAATCTTATGACTTAAGTTCCCTCGACCTCGTCCATCACCTAGAGGCCCGGGGATGGGTGAAGACTCGACTCAGCATAACAGTTACCTTACCATCAGAGTATCAAACTTGACAACTCGGCTTCGACCTGGTCCGGACGGTCGATTGTTGGCACCTGGGAGAGCGCGTGGAATGGAGCACTCGTGGAGGAGTGTGCGTGGGTTGATGATCCCACGTGGAAAAAATCGTTATAATAATATCTCCCTCACACATGAGGGAATATTTCATTATCATGATCTATGTGTGCTAGTGATAGGTGGTTGATCCTTTTTGACAGATACATTCTACACATGCTTACTACATGCTTGGTGGGTATAGTGCTTACCCCAGGCACTATATATACCCATCTTCATCATCAGTGAAAATGATCGAAATATTCAAACCCTAGCCCAAGCTTTGCAGTAGAGAAAGAAAGTAGTGAGAATTGTATTACTTAGGCGATTAATGCCCATTTTATAATGAAATTCACACTCACCTGAATAGTGGAGTAGGCCAATGGTTGAACCACTTATATTCTAGTGCTTATTCCTCTTCTAAAATGTCCTCATCTCTTTCTTCGCTTAAACACTTGTTTAAACACCATTGTTGCATCTTCAAATCTATTCTGGATTGAGCTCGTACTATTTTAATTGTTGATACTAAATCAGGTATCATCAGTTGGCGTCGTTTGTGGGAACCAAGATTATTCACCTTCTTCCTCTTCATTTTTAGCTTGCTCCTCACTTGATTCTCTAGTAGTGATCAAATTCCACACTTGGTTGGATCTGTATCACCATTAAAAGAGATCTTGTTGAGTTTCGCGAGTTTTTCTTCAGCTTACATAGCTTATCAAGTTCACCTTTTATTCTTTTAATTCGCCAGAGTAGATGGCCTCAAATTTGCCTCAAGGTGCTGGCCCAGCTCCATCCAGGCTCTTCCTCAGTCAGAAATGGCTGAGGTTGCGATAGCACTGCGCTCGCTAGCGGCCAACCAACAAAAAATACAGGAATAATTTTCTCTCTTCAGTGAGAATGTGATGGCAAGACCCACTGGCGCTGTAGTGGAGATGATAACTCCGACCGTCAGAGAGTGTGGTGATCCGCTGACCCTAGGTGATTGAGCCTAGGAAGACAAGGTCAGGAATTCCAAGGCGACCAATATTATGATGAGGACGAGTACTGGGAGCCATATGAAACTTCTGGAGATACGGTACGTCCAATCTCGATTAGTAGAGGAAACAGTGGTAGGCCGAGCCGAGATGGCCAACCCAAGGCTTCAACACTTGACAACTTTGAGTAGAAGGTCGATTTTCGACAGACTTGGCCCAGTTGGTGATCTACAAGAATAATTATTTAGGTTATGTAGTATTGTAGGCTCTAGGGAAAATAGAGGATGTGCTGACCGACGACCTCTATGAGGTCGAGCTGAGGAACAAAGAAAGGTTAACAATCGTCAAAGGACGACTGACAGAGAACATGCGCAATGCCCAACCAACAGAAATTGGCTTAGGACAATGCTGTTGTAGCTAAGGGAGACATTGCAGCAGTGACCGACAAGCCATAAAACAACTTCATATAAAGGCTTGAAGATAAAATTAGTGATCGCTTAAAAAGTCGAGACCCTATGCAAAGGGGCTACATGGAAGGGTCACTATTCATTGCAAGAATAGTAAGCTACTCAACCCCGGCCAAGTTTTAACCGCCAATTATCATGCCAAAGTATGATGGGAGCACAAACCTCGTTCATTATGTGGAAATGTACCAGTCAACAACCGACATCTATTCTATCTCCGATGAGATGAGATGTCGAGCTTTCTCAAGCACCCTTACTAGCGCTGCACATTTATATTACTCCACTCTCCCCAAGAACTCTATTGAGAGTTTTAAATAGTTGGGAGAAAGGTTTCTCCATGATTTATTCTTCAGATTAAAACCTTGAAAGAAGACCACATATATATTATACGTCAAGCAAGGGACAAATGAGTATTTGAGAGATTATATAGCCCGATTTAACAAAGATAAGATGGAAGTAAAGGACTATGAGTAAAGCATCGCTATGACTGCCCTCACGGGGGGACTTTATGAGAGAAAACTCCTATAGAAGATGATTTAAGATCCTTCGAAACTAATGGCAGAACTCCTGGCCATGGCCAGGAGAGTCATTAATGTGGAGGAGGCCATGGCTAGTAAGGGAAAGGACGATAAATGAGCGAGTGGGAGTAAGTCTTAGAAATCAAAAGAAAAGGAAGGTGAGAAGAGGTCACCGGACGATAAGTTCACTGACTACACTCCACTAACGGTCAGTCCAGATATGATACTGAACGAGATCAAAGATGACCGTTCTCTGAGATGGCCAAAAAAGCTAAGAGCCCCTTCTCACGAAAAGGATAAGAGAAAGTGGTGCGAGCTACACTAGGATCATGGCCACACGACTGATAAGTGATTTGCACTTACGGACGAGATCTAAAAAATGTTAAGCAAGGAAATCTCAGGAAATATATTGATAAGAGAGGTGCCAGGGATGATACCAAGAAGAGACGAGATGATAAGCCAAGATGGGATGTTCAGGCAAACATAAATGATGATGTCTCTGATGATGATGATGAGTCCGACCCTGATCTTTTGCCAAAGGTACCTACACCAAAAGGTCAGCTAGATATGATCTCCTTGGGAGTGAAAATGATATGTGGTGGTTTAGCAGGTGGTGGAAAGGATGTGGTCGATAAGAAGGCCCATGTCGTAGAGGCTAAAGTAGCCCCTAAAAGTGAAGTGGTGAACTCGATCGCAGTTGATTCCAAGCCGAGTAAGAGGAATAAGGCGAATATGAACACCCTGGTGATAGGTTTCTCAAGGTTAGACTTCAAGGGATCCTATCCCATCATGATGACCCTCTAGTGATTACTATAAGCGTTCATGGATATAAAGTTCCCCGAATACTCGTTGATGGAGGGAGTTCAGCTAACGTGATGTTTTGGGAATGCTATAAGGTATTGGGGCTTAGTAAGAAAGACTTTCCCCATACCATAAACCTTTGATCGACTTTAGTAGTAAAAAGGTCCATCCCGTGGGGGTATATGAGATGGTTGTTTGTATGGGGACCTGACTGAGGTGCCTCATCAAAAAGATAAACTTCTTTGTAATGGATGAAAATGTCTATTCGACTTATAATATCATCATGGGAAGGGTAGCCCTCAAGGAATTTGAGGCAGTTCCCTCTACTATACGCCAAATGATAAAATTATTGACACTTTATGGAGTAGGGGAAGTTTAGGGTGATCAAGTAGAGGCACGAGAATGCTAATTTAACTCAACCGAAGGAAGAGAAGCTCATAAAAAGGATACCACCACATAAAACATTGATACTCTCAACCCAAGGGATGAGATGAAGTTGAACAAAGGTGAAGTTAATGACGAAGAATAATCCATCATCCTCGATGAAGACGAATCGAAAAAAATCGTCTAAATTGGCAAAGCCTTGAAGAAAGAAATAAAGGATGAGTTGAGCAAGTTGTTGAGGAAGAGGCAGAGTATCTTTGCCTAGAGTCATGAGGACATGCTAGGAATAGATACAAAAAGTCTCTGCCACAAGATGAATGTGGATGAAGGAATGAAGCCAATTAGGCAGAGGAGACGAATCTACTCTAGAGAGAAGTATGAGGCGATGTGAGATGAAGTTAAAAAGTTAAAAAAGGTTGAGTTCATCGAGGAAGTGGTATACCCAGAGTGGTTGGCTAACGCAGTCATCGTACCAAGGCCAAACGATAAATGGAGGATGTGTGTAGACATTACCAACCTAAATAAAGCTTGTTCGATAGACAACTTCCCCCTCCTAAGGATCGATCAGATGGTAGATGCCACGATTGGGCACGAATTATGAGTTTCATGGATTCCTATTCATGCTATAACTAAATATTTATTGACTCGACCGACACTAATAATACCTCATTAATCATAGAAGAAGGAACGCATTACAATAAAGTTATGCCCTTCGGCCTAAAAAATATCGTGGCAACATATAAAAGACTGGTGAACAAGATGTTTGAGGAATAAATTGGTAAAACCGTGACAGTGTACGTGGAAGACATATTGATAAAAAGCCTCAAGGCCGAGACATATATGACCGACCTTGAGCACACTTTTAATACCATGGACGAGTATCAGATGGAGCTCAATCTTGCTAAGTGTGTGCTCAGGTTATGAGTAGGCAAATTCCTGGGATTCATTATCAACTAATGAGTAATTGAGGTAAATCATGAAAAGAAAAAAACCTTGATTGAGATGAGGACCCCAAGGACCATTAAGGATGTTCAGAGGCTGACAAAACGAGTCACTGCACTGAACATGTTTGTATTAAGGGCCATAGATAAATGTCTACCCTTCTTCAAAATACCGAGGAAAGTCTTTGAATGGGACGAAGAATGTGAAAAGCCTTTCGAGAGTTTAAGGCTTACTTGGGCTCCCCAATGCTGTTGTCCCGTCCAGTTCAAGGAGAGAAGCTATATCTATACTTGGCTGCATCCGAGTCGGCCATTAGCGTCATGATCATATGAGACGATGATGGTGTGTAGAAGTCTATTTACTTTAATAGTAAAGCCCTTCAAAGGGTCGAGTATAGATACCCTAAGATGGAGAAGTTAGACTCTGCCTTGATATATGCATTGACAAAAAAGAAACCCTATTTTCAGGCTCACACAATGGTCATCCTCACTGAATCCCCTCTAAGACAGGTTATCCATAAACTCGAGAAATTGAATAGGGTGATGGCCTGTTCGGTTGAGCTAGGAGAATTTGATATTATATGTCAGTAAAAAATAGCAATCAAAGGGAAATCTTTGGCCAACTTTATAGGCTAGTTCACTTCGAACGAGGTCGATCGTGAAGAGTTTATAGTACCAACAACTGAGCCAGAGAAAGCAAATGGAAGCTCGACCGAATACAAGACAAGTTTAGCAAGGCCTGTCATGTTCTATACCGAAGAAAAAAAATCTTTTGTTAAAAAATGGAGTCCTGGGTGAAGAGGCCTTCTCAAAAGTAGGCACAGTTTGGATCTTGTTTATAGAAAACTCCTCATGTGAAACAGAATATGAAGCCGGGTTGATAGTATCAGCCTTAGATGGAACTGACATAGAATACACCTTGAGGTTCAGCTTTAAAGTGTCTAATAATGAGTCGGAGTATGAGGTAATTTTGGCAGGACTCTCCCTTGCCAAAGCATTAAACATCGAACAAATATTAGTTTACATTGACTCCCAGCTAGTGGTAAATCAGATATCGGGAGTATATAAGGCCAAAGATGAAGGAATGGCCAAATACTTGGCGTGAGTGAAGAAAGTGCTGATGAACTTTGAAAAGGTAAAGCACAAAAAGATCCCTAGGTTAGACAACAGTCGAGCCGATGCCCTGGAAAGGTTAGCATCTATAACGAGAATTGAGATCAGACGGTCAGTGCTAGTAGAGATCCTGCATAGGTCAACCATTGAAGAAGACGATAATGCAGTTGAGTATTATTTAAACCTGAACTTGGGGGCATCATGGATGGGTATCCCTCATCTGATACATCAAATATGGTGAATTATAAGAATCCAAGGTTGGGAGGAAGAACTTGAGATGGCAACAAAATTTTTAATAATATGAGATGTACTCATCCCTTTACTACAATGCATTAATGGCACTAAAGTGGAGTATTTATTGAAAGATGTGCAAGAGGGTTCCTGCTCAAGACACATTGGAGGAAGGTATTTGGCGAGGATAATAGTTACTCAAGGGTATTGGTGTCCGATCGTAGCCACAGACGCAACCAACTATGTGAAAAGGTGAGACAAGTGTCAGAGATATGTCCGCATCCTTTATCAGCCTCATCAAGCCTTATCATCTATCACTTCCCCTTGGCCATTTACAATCTGGGGGATTGAGTTGGTAGGAACCCTCCCTAGGGATACAGGCAATTCTAGATACCTAATAGTGGCGATTGACTATTTCTCAAAGTGGGTAGAGGCTGAGGCCATGATCACTATAACCAAGACGAAGACTTTAAAATTTATTTGGAGGAATATCATTTGCAAGTATGGTTTGCACAACACTTTGATCTCCTACAATGATAAACAATTTAATAACTCATCCCTAGAGGCCTATTGTAAGAAGGTCGTCATCAAACAATTTTATTCGTCACCAGGCTGACCTCACGCAAATGGCCAGAAGGAGGTGACCAACAGGACTATCTTAGACGGTATCAAAAAAAAATTAGAAGACGCCAAGGGTCTTTGGACATAAGAAGTAGGGGTGGCCGTGGGCCGGGCCTGGGCAGGCCCGATCGGGCTTCGGCCGGGCTTGAAAAATTAAGTGCTATACCAAGCCCGCTCGGGTCCAGATCGGGCCTTATTATGTAATCCCAAACCCGCCCAGATTTGAAATCTCTTTACCCAGGCCCGCCCGATCGGGCCTTATTATGTTAATTAAAATATTTTAAAAAAAATTAAAATACCTTTTTTTTTATTTAAAGACCAATTTTTTTAATTAAAAATCTGTTTTAAACTCCATATATTACAAAGTTCATATATAAAGTTTCCCACTCTACATGAAAAGACTTAGTATACGTTTTTATATTTATAAAAGTTCCCCCTATATATATATATATATATATATATATATATATATATATATATATTTCGGGCTTCGGGCCGGGCCGGGGCTCATCGGGCTTAAGAACTCATACCCAAGCCCGCCCGAAAAAAATCGTGCCTATAAAATTTTGCCAAGCCCACTTTGCGGGCCTATTCACCATACCCAAGCCCTATTTTTTTATTGGGCGGGCTTGGCGGCCCTCGGGCCTATGGCCACCCCTAATAAGAAGTACATGTCGTTGTAGCACTTTGTATTTCAGAGTATTTAAAAATTGAATTAATTCACTTAATTTTTAAAGTACACGCGTGAAGTAATTTAATGGAATTAAATATTACGTGTTGATTAAAATATTATCCGGAGAGATAATGATTAATGTTTATTGAATATAATTATTAAGTGAATAGTAAATAATTTTCCTTACGTCATAGCGGGTGACAATGACGTGATAGTGGTATATCTCCACCTAGTGTCGAGTGTAGACTATATGAGGTCGAGATAGGAAATTATTTTAGAGTGACTCTAATGATGATTTTGAGGTCACGATTAATTCCGGGAGGGTCAAAATAGTCCGAGTAGTGTACCTGAGGGTAGTAATTGGGTTCTGGGCCTTTCAGTCATAACCGAGCTTTCACGGGGGTGTTCGGATCATTTGGGCTTGGCCCGTTAGCCTAATTTCGAGAATTGAGATTATAAACCTAAGGCTAACTAGTTGGGGCACCAGGAAAAACACAATCTAACCCTAAGAAATAAAAAAAAAGAGTAGAGAGAGGATAGGCCATTAGAGAGGGAGAAAAGAGGTTTCTTAGAAGATCCAACACCTTTCTTGCATTATCTTTACCACCAGAGTGCAATCGGGAGGAAGAAAGGCATCTCCATCACTCTCAACACGAAATCAAACCTACAATTGATAAGGCAAGTGTTTAGCTTGCATGTTTTTAATGAGTTATAATACCCATATGTTGTAGGGTTCTCAATTTGATGATAATTAATGATGATCTCGGGATTAAATGAATAGAACTCATGTTTTGGGATAGTATTGCATGTCAATTGAATCCTTGTATCTTGGTAGTACGAAATCAAAACTTGTATGATGATAAATATAAAATAAATATGAAAAAATGAATGATTAAACATGAAGAACACATGAACTAGGGTTTTGGGTAGAAATTTGTGTTTTAATCCATTATTAAATAGGATTTGTATGGATTTAAAGTGTTAGTTACATTAGAAATTTCGTATATACTCTTAATTGATGTTGGTATAAATCATGTTGGAGTTTGGATATGTTGCATGATGATTTGTGGGTTAAAAATGGTGGGAAAACGGGACAGCGTACTGAAGGAGACGACTTACAAGATTTCGAATCTATTCGGCTCCAAGAGCAAATCGATTCGACAGGTGAATCAATTCAGTCTCTTCACCGAATCGATTCGATTACCCAGAATATGCCCAGTTTCTTTTGTTTATGCCCCGAATTTGCAAATAACTAATCCAGAAACTTTTGGGTTATTTTTAAACTATAGTAATGGACAGAGTGAATTTCACTAGGCCTATTATATAGCTTAGGCTTAGCCAAAATGGGAGAATTAAGGCTAGAACGTATCGAGCATAATATGAAAATTAATAAATTCACGAGAATTAGAACGGGTCAAATAGACTATGAGTGAACCTAAGATCAGACCAGTAGTAAAGAGATGTTATAACTACTAATATTAATTAAGGGGTAACTAGGACCCTCCCGGTAGCGAGTGATACTCAGGAATATATGGAAAGAGGTTATATGAGCACATTGAGTATGCAAGAGATATATACTACGTACGGATTGATATGATGGGTTGTGTGCATACCTACAGAATAATATGTATATATATAGGTTGCGTAAATACCTATGGTTGTGATTCGATTATGTGTGTGAATATAACTACGCTGCCTGCTATCACGGGAGGTTCTGCGTAGAGGGCGATCCCACCTTGATGATTCCACTCTAGATGTGTGATCCACAACATGGAACTTAGGGTGGATCACTATGTGTAGTGCATTAGTGGGACCGACATGTCATTTGGATACGTTAGGTATGCGCGTATTCTAAAGACTTGGAATCATGTTCGCTTCCATTGTGTGTTGATGAATTTTGGGTTCGCGACGACATGTTGAACCAATAATCCTTGATTTGGTACGAGAGGTACATGGACTTGATAGTTGAGTGTGAGAGTATCATGAGGGGCCATTCCGGGGATGCTTTAATTGTATGTATAAATGTGTGTTAAACATATACAAGTGTGACTTATCTACTTATGTGTGATAGTAGAGCTGATAGATTGTGTATATCTAAACGTAATTTAAATAGAGAGAATTAAATAACTGACTCAATAATAATACGTGGGTAATATTAATTATTGATACTGCGGTAGCGTGACGCATGTGTGATACGAGGAAGCTAGACCATTTGTGGATAATTAGATACGTTATCTAGTTGGATTGGATAACATAGCTAGGTAGGATACATTAGGTTTGCACATTAGTTGAGAAGTGAGGAACTCAAGGGGGTGTACGTTAAACTAACGCGTGTATCCAATAATTGATTTAAACTGTGATTTAAATACTTGGAAAATATTTTCAAATTGTATTATTGGGCTCTTACCCATATCAAATCCTTTTTCCAAAACCTTTTAGGTGTACAGTCACAAGGACGCCAAACTTGATGATTCTTTTCAGGGATGTGTAGCTGCAGTACTTGTGGAGGCTTGTAGGAGTTTCTTTAGATGCTTCAGTTTATTCATTCCTAGTTAGGAGTTCTTTCAGTATTTTATTTGGGCGTGTTGCCCCTTCAGACTATTCAACACGTTAGTTTATTTATCAGACCTTGTTGATATTCCATTTTATTTACATCGGATTGTAGTTGGATTATTTGTTTTGCGAATCGATACTTTATTCGGTATCATTTAATTATATATATATATGTATATATATATATATATATATATATATATATATATATATATATATATATATATATATATATATATATATATATATGTGTGTGTGTGTGTGTGTGTCGTGTAATTGTTCAAATTTTTTCAGTTTGGATGGTTTGGTTTATTTATTTTATTTTTCGCATGAAGTTAAATAAATGAAAGATAAAATTTGATACCGGCTTAATTTGACATAGGTGATTAGGAATTAAAAAAAATTCGACAATGATGCAAAGAATGAACCAAATGAGATTTTTGTTCATTTTGATAAAATGCTGATCACTCGTGGTTAAAATAGGCGGGTGTCACAGATGGTATCAGAGCATCAGATTCTAGTGTCCATAGGATCTGTACGGCTTACTACGATTTCAGCGTATCGAATCTTGATATAGAGCCCTATTATATCTAATCTTGACATAGAGCCCTATTATTAGGATTTTTTCATTCATGATTACATAATTGAGATTATGTTTTTATGTTAATATATTTGTATTAACACTGCTATAAATGCCACGGTTCTCCACTTCCCTTAGGCACAATAGCCACCGTAGCTAGTGGAACCAGTTGTCCAGGCCCACCCAGGGCTGGAAGAGTGGCAGAGAATTAGGGAGGCATTTCAAAAGCCCCCCCAGGAGTTCCAGGGTAGCTCAGACGTGATTGTGGCGTGCTAGTGGAAGAAAGATATTTAGCGCCACCTCCGCATGGTTGAGTGTTGCGATGTGAAAAAGTAGATGTTGGCCACTTTTAGGCTTGTTGGAGCAGCGTTACAGTGCTGGGAGTCGGTTACCACTATTGATGAGAGGGACACGATGTCCACTGTCGAGTTCTGGGTGCGGTTTAACCACAAGTACTTCCCGTCAGTCGTTGAGATAGAGATGCATAAGAGGTTCATTGAGGTGACTCGGGGTGACCGCTCAGTAGCTGAGTATGGGGAGTTCATTCATTTGGCTAATTTTATGCCAGACGAGGTGAACAGTGCAGAAAAGAAAAAAACTGAAGTTTATGGATGGATTAGCCTGGAGGATCAGGCAACATTTGATTGGCAACCCTGCATTGGTGGCTTATACAAAGGTCATCAATGACGAACTTTTACACTGACGGGACTATCGCTTCAATGTGAAGGGAAGCAAGAGAGGAGGTGAGCCTAATCATCCGGTCAAGGCAAGGGGGTCATGTTAGTGAAGTAGACTAAAACCATGCTTTATATAATAATTTTAGTTATGGATTTATTGTTATAATAATATAGTTATTCCTATTTTAATGAGAATCATGAATGGACATAGTATTTGTACTTTTTTATATATTGCTGATGTATTTTATTCTTCCCAGTAGGTGTTCTGGTGTGTAGAGTATGACTTACATATAGAGGATCAAATCACCAGTTCTTGTGGAATATAAGTTTTATCATTCACAGTCTTAGATGGAACTGGACACACCATTAGTAGGACTCTAGCACAATATTTTAGTAGGTTTATCTTGATTATAGGAAACTGTATTTGTAGACACCACATTCTAGGTCCCCCTAAGTCTCTCCTTAGACTCCTAACACTCCCCCTTTCACCCACAAACCTAGGTCGCACTCCGAGTATCGATCCAGAGGCCATCGAACTCCCTCGACCCCCATTTGACTCCGGTTAACTCTATAGATAGAGCCAAAACTCTTTTAATCTCTGAAAGTATACGAATAAACTTTCCAGTGGTTTGCCCCGTGTGCTAATGGGCATAACGGTTCTGACGAACAGACCATTTCACTACCGAAAATTGATTCTGAGGCCATCTGGCGCTCCCGAGCCCCAAATTAACCCCAATCAACTTCACTATCAGAGCAAAAGCTCTTTGAATCTTTTAAGGGCATTGAAACCCCTTTCCAACGGTCCACTACGTGCACAAAATAGCATAACCGTTTGGGAAAATGATTATTTTCCCCAGAAAATCGATTCGGAGGCCACCGGGCTCTCCCGGACACCGTTTGACCAAAGTCATGTCTTCAGCTCGAATGAGGATGAATGAATCTACGGAGGGAACTGAATAACCTTTCTAACGATTCACCCCATGTGAGATTTTCACCTACGGTATGGACGAACGATCTGTTTTACTCCGAGAGGTCAGTGGACACTTATGGGCCCCGTTTGACCAAGGTCAACTTTTCGAACCGAGCGAAACTCTTTGGAATGTCGAATTACATATCCTAACCTTTTCAACTATCCAACTCGTGCAAGATTCTGACTTACCATATGGACGAACGATCCGTTTGCGTCTGACGATCTCCCTTCCAAAGGATCGACGTGAGTTTTCGAGCCACATTTGACCCAAAATCAACTCCCAGACCTCGGAGCGATCCAATAACTCTTGAAGTCCTCTGAAATACCTTTCTAACGGTATGCCCCGTGTGCGATTCGTATAAATGGTTTGTGCGCTACGATCATTTTTCTAAAAAAATCCGCACGAGACTGCCAATTGGCAGGTCTTGAACCCTGCCTATCGGCACAATATCAAGGATGACCTGTCGATAGGCACCCCCTGGGGTAGGCCGATACCCTATAAATAAGGGCCATGAACTCACTCCCAAGAGACAACAAATCCATCAGCATCAGTGATCTCAGCAACATTCTCTCGAAATCAGCGAAGTTCCATATGAGAATGTGACACCCCGCCTAATTAAATACCGGGCGATCACTCCTTTATTAAATTAAAATCAAGGTGGACAGTTGGTTCATTCTTAGCATCACTGTCGTAGAAATACTTTTCCAATTTAAACACCCTAAATAATTAAGCTAAGTGTCAAAACCATTTAAAACCTTATTCTCATTTTATTAAATCCGGTTATAAAACCTTAAACCATTAACATCTAAAGAGTCACACATTAAGAATAAAAATAGAATTGAACATACACGAATTTAATCATCAATAATAAATCCCAACATTTACAATCCTAAAGGAAAACATCCTGACAGTAATAAATCCCGAAATAAAGGTACTGAAAGTAAAAATTTTAATCTCTGACAATACCAACTACATAATAGAAAGAGGGCGACACATGCCCCTGCTGGATAAAACTGAACTTGGAGTAGAATCAAATGGATGAAGTCGTCTAAACAACAGGCCTGCAACTCCCACCTAAGCTGCATCACGTTCCTTCCAAAGGATCCTAAGTAAGACGCCCCTGTGGCTGGGCACCTGTAATACATATATATACAGGAGAGAAAAGGAAATAGAAACGGGTCAGAGCCCGATAGTGTATATGATTTGAAAATTCATTTAGCAAGTATTTAAATTGATTACAGGCTAATGCAACAACATATTAGTGCGACACTCTCTTGAGAAATTCTCACCTCTCTTCTAATGTGCACACCTATCGCACTAACCTTCCCAATGGTCTATCTCGTCATATACCACACTATCTTTCCCCAATGATTTAACTTATCTTAGGTTATTCGTAGGATTTACAACTGAACAACACAAGTATTTAAAACTTAAGATTTCAATTTGTAACCAAGGTTCTCCTTTTAACTTTATTAATCAATAAATTTTTCCAGTGTCATATTATACTTTCTCAAAATAATTATTTATAATTTGAGTCATCACCCATGTTCTACATATCAAATCACAATAGGCAGTTCCAGATTTCAGAATTTCATATATATATTAACTACTCGTATAATATATATATCATAACAGCACCCCACATAAAAACTATGGTGCGGGCATACTCTGTTATCCAATCCTCGTATCAATCATACTAAAGGGAATAAAAGTTTGGAATCACTCTCGAACTGTATAAATACATACACAAATAATATTGAGGCGAAGCATAGTTTCCAAGTCCAAGAGGTCAGTACATACCCTCACATCTCTTAGGACCGTGACTACCGATTCGATAGCCTGTACCTAGGATTCCTATCTTCTAGGGTACGAGTCAATATCCCCCATAAGGCACACGAGATAAGATCGTCCCAGCGCGGTAACCTCAGGGATAGCAAGTAGCGCGGGCATGATTTTCACAAGTATATAATATATGCATACACAATCATATAAATATACCACTTTTATTATATCAATTTAGGTTTATCCAATAACCCACATTCACAACATATATCCTTATTTTCCCATTATTATTTATCAAGTATAATGGTTCGTTTCTAACTTTAATTCGAAGGGTTTTTCCAACTTACTACGTAACCCTCATGGACTCTATTCTTCCAAATGTACAATTCAGTAGATATCTATTTATGTTCCAACGTAACTCTCTCTTATGTGTCTCTCCCCTTTAATATATACTTACACTATCCCTTATGCAAAATATCCCAAAAATATAGATTTCACCTTACATTAAAGGATTTTGAATTTTATTTTCAAATGTGAGAATTTCAAACGGTTTCGAAATCGGAATTAAAATGGAGTTTTAATTGAATTTTTATTATCTCTAAGAGTCCTCAAAACATAAAATTGTCTAGCAAAAAAAAAAATATTAAAAAATATTGAACTGTCAGATCGAGCTGAATTTTTTTTTCTGTAGCTTTCTCTCGTCTTCAGCTAATTCTCTGTAAAATTTCATCCAATTCCAACGGTCCGATCGTCCGGAATAATTTTTTTTTTGTGTTTGTATCTGATTAGAACTCTTTTCTTAATCAAACTCTTAATCCTTTACATGATAAAGGGTTTCCAGAATATCATATAAATCATCACTACATGAAAATTTCCCATCTCAAATTGGGTTTTTCTTCCATAAATCTCATCCTAATAACTCCTAAACTAATATGGATGATGCATCAACGAAATAAGCAAGATAAACACTTGCATGGAATTTTCAGAAATCTGGTTTGGTGTTGAATTTGGTGTGGTTGCGTTCTCCGTCTCGCTATCTACGCGTTGGCGGTGGCGGCGGTGTAAACGGATGAGTTTTGAGCCTTGGAATGCCTTGAGAGCTCTCTCCTCTCCTCTCCAATGGCCATTCTAGTGTTTTGAGTTATCTAACCCTAGGAGATAACCTAAACATCTGATATAACCCCTTTAATTTTCGTGGGTTTAATTACCCAAAAATAAAAAAATGACTAAAATGCCCTCCCGGGGTACTAATTAGGCCTAAAAACGCCCCGAGACCCAAATCAAACCCCCGGGTATACTTTTCTGACTATCTCGACCCTTTCGGACGCGTTGGCGCACTCAAAACGACCATATGAACAACCTATAAAATATTCACTTTGATTAATCCACATTTAGTCCCGACACGACACAGGCGCGTCCCGACTTAAATTTCCACAATTGTCATTTTATTCACACGTGACAATATTATGAAAATAAATCTCATATATTACTATACTCATCCAGTAATATGCAACAAATAATATATTCCCAATAATTACTAACTCTTGTCACGCTAGTAAATATTTAAAACAACATTTCGGATTAAAATTAAATTAATTTATCTCAATTAAATTTAATAAATCCTTAAATTTAAAAGCCATGAAAATACGGGGTATTACAGAGAAGTCCCATTCAAGCCTAAACCATCCTTTTTGACACCCAATTTGGCAAATATCCTTCTCCCTCATCAACATCCATTAACATTCAAAGGAGTTCATCCAAGATCCAAGCTCAAGGTCCAAGGAAGGTCCAATTCGTCCTCCCTATCTTTTAAATCTCTTGTTTTCACATAAGTTACATTAGATTCCTAATCTAGTTTTACTTTAGTTCATACATCCTAACATCTACGCTTTTATTAGTATATTGCATATAATTTATTTTTCATAAAAAACCCAAAAACAAACAAAAGAGGGTTACACTTGTAGATTCCGAACGGAATAATCCATCACACTTTTTTCAAAACCAAAAACACATTTTCTATACGTACACTCATAATAAAATTCCGTTAGAATCTCTGCACTACACCAAAAAGGCTAAATTGGCACCCTTCAGCGGGCCAGCCTTGTCACGGTCAATAACCGTGATAAAAAATACGCGTTTTTTATCACGATCATTGACCGTAATAAAGGCTTGTCACGGTCAATGACTGTGACAAGTCCGTGATAAGTACAGTTGTCACGGACTTATCATGGTATGGTCAATGACCGTGACAATCTAATAAAGTTGTCACGGTCAAGGACCGTGACAATGTTCACAGTAAAAAAAACCTCCCCCTCCTTTTTTTCCCACCGTTTTGTTTTCCCACCCTTTTTCTCTCTTTAAGCGACTGCTCTCTCTCTACAATTTTGGAATATTTTCTCTCTCTATTTCTCTTCCATTTGTATATATGTGCATGTGTGTATATATATGTATGTGTGTGTGTGGTGGGGGCAGGCCTGGGGGTGGGGGTGGGGTGGGGGGTGTAAATGTGTGTGTGTGTGTGTGTGTGTGTGTATGTGCTTGGTGGGCAGTGAGGGTTGGGGCAGGCGGTGGGGCAGGGGGTGGGGCTGCGTGTGTGTATGTGTGAGTGTGTGTGTGGTGGGGGGAGGGGGGGCTTGTTAATTTTTCTTTATTAAATTTTGATTGGTTTATTATATATTTCCCCTCTTATGCAAGTAGTGCCCCTTGTAAAGGAATTGATTGATTATTAATTTTTTCAGTAAATTAATAATTAGCGCCCCTTTCATATGCAAGTAGGATTGCCCCTCATTGGAAAATAGTAAATTAATAATTGTATACTTTAATTATTAGTTTAATTGATGAAATGAATTAATTGAGTGGATGAATTAGAAGGAGTACGGGATACACATTTGTTGTTGCTATTGTGGTTGGATTATACTGGATCGATGTTCGGTTGGCTAATTTTAGAAGTGGAATGACCACTGGATTATTGTCCATACGGGGGTGGGATTTTTTAACTTTTTTTTTTCAATTACTTTGTATCACGAACAATATATATACATATATAGTATGATAATTAACTGAAACATACTTGAAATTACATATAGTGCGCAGAGATACTAGCCTTCTAGTTCTTATGAGTACGCATTCAATAGCCCTTAGAGCCGTTCGAGAGTCATTACCCCTGTAATGAGATCTCTTGAATTGTCCCGTTTGGATAGTTTGGGACTGCATAATTTCTGTATAATAATATTCTTTGTGGATTAAAGTTGTTACTTTTGAAGGAAGTTTTGCAGTCGTATCTTAATGTTCTCTGAGTACATACTAGATTGACAAGTGTGAGTGTTATTTCAATTGATCACTTGAAATAGCACTCACACTTGCCAATATACGTCGTGTACTTGGAGAACTATGGGGATAAGCTGCCGAATTTTTCTCAAATTATAACAATGTGCACGAGCTGTTAAGTATATTACAAAAATATGCGGTCTTAAATGGGATAAGACCACTCACCCTTTAGAGGAGATGGAGGAAATATGAATTTCTATTATAAATTGAATTTGAATTTGAAATTTAAAAATCAAATATAAATAAGACATAATTAAATTAAACATACTATAAATCTAAGTTTTGTTTATACTAATCCAGGAATATACGCTTCTTACCTTTAATAGGTGATTAGTTGTAGTAGCCGTGATGGGATATCTATAACACCCCGCCTAATTAAATACCAGGTGATCAGTCCCATACCCAATTAAATCAGAATATACAGTTGGTTCATTCTTAGCATCACTGTCGAAAATATTTTTTCTATCACCTAATACTCAATTAAGCTGCTGTTAAAAACTTTCCAATTTTAATTTAATAAAATTTCATTTTACCATTTCGAACAATTCCACATATTCCATTCCACAAAAAACAATAAACTGAATAAATATCAAAATATAATTTAAATGCGACTGGAATAAAAATTTTCCAGTAAATATATCTCAATACATAAATCCCAACAATAGTAGATGTAACACAACGACATGAGTATAAAATCCTGACTCGGATAGAATAGAAATATAAAAAATCCTCTTGGGCGACATGCCCTAAATGAAAAATCACTACAGATTATGAATTAAATAAATGAAGGCGTCTAAAAAATATTCCATAGATCCATAACTCATCAACCATCATAATCCTCTATGGCCGGTGTCCCGGCAGCTGGACACCTGATATAAAAGATACAAGAGAGAAAAGAGAATATGCTAGGAAACGAGTCAGAGCCCGATGGTAAAATAGTTTTGAAAATAGCAAGTGAATAATTGTAATATTTATCACTTATAATATACATGTTAGATTATCTAACTCTCTCTTGGGATTCTCACCTCTCATCTAGAGTGCACACCTAACGTACCTCTAAACCATTATATTTATAGTTCCCACGCTAACTAGATTAACCCATTGTATCCATTATTTTTAACCCAATTCATTCCCACGTATTAATCTCATAATACATATAATGATGTAATAAATATGTATATCCATATAGATTCAACATGGATGAGTACCTTATTAATTCAATTCAATTAAGTGTTCTCATACGTAACAATCTTACATTTTTACTTTAGCCACATAGTAGATATCATCACATGTATATATATACATTCACAATATTATATATATACTATACTGCACCCCGAGACACAGCTGCGGTGCAGCATTACTCTGCTATCTGGTCCCAATACATCTCGTCACTGTATAGGGAACTATAGGTTCGGTAAATATCCCTCGAACCACAAATATCAACCAGAAATATTATAGGTGAACATATTTCTCATACCCATGGTTCACGCACATACCTATGCTCACATAGTCAACGGACTTATCAACTCCCCGATAAGCCTTTCAGAGTCCTATGTTCTCGAGCGACAAGTAAAAAATCCCATGGATTCATCAGGATATAACTGCCCTCATGCGCAAACCTCCCGTCGATAGCAAGTAAGCTAGGTATGTCATACACATAAATTATCAATCAATCAAATAAACATTATCATCTACCTATATAAAATTAGGTACTTACACTACCTATATCATATTAGGAATTCATGCTATCACAAGTACTCGTCGTATTTATTGAATACCACCCACACTTGTAATCATGATTATCATCATAATTTTTTTTATGTAGTTATCACTCACATAATATTTTATCCGATCCAAGTACCCATAAATATATCATCAATATTACCCTTACTTGATATAATGATTATTCTCCTCTAAATTGTAATATAATTATGTAGATATCTCTAACAAAAATTTAATCCTCAAATCCAAATAATTTGTTAACATTAACCCAAGTCCCTCGCTTCTTCTTAATGTACCAAAATTAATAAAATCTCACCATGGGCCAAATTACCATTTTTCAATAATTTTTTTTCGATAAAGCTATATTATGTCAAAAATATAAAATTACAATTTGGAGGCTTTTATGCTCCGATTTTGAAAAAACGTAAAACTGTAAAGTTGTGCAGAACGTGATTTTATACAAAAACTGGCTTGCACACTGCCAATTTCCTCTTAAAACAGTCCCAAAATTCTCATAAAATGTACGTCATTTTCAACAATTTTTTATGCGTTTTATCCATTTTCTTTCTCATCAAAACCAGCACAAATCAATCCAAAACTTCTCATAATTAATCTCAATCGATATAGCAAGATATATGATCAGTTTTTAATAATCAAATGAACTAAAATCATCAAATAGTTTGGATGAATTCCTATTATTCCCATAATTCTCATAGGTTCTCATTTCTCCAAAAATCATAATAACTGAGACTTCTTCCATCATTTGAAATCCAAAATTCGTGAATTGAATCATTTAAATAGAAAGAGATTTATTCTATCTAATTTTCATATCAAGAACAAATTCCAAAAACTCTGTAGTTCATCCTTAAATCATGCAAGTTCATACTTCTTACTTAACTTAATCTAACATGGATATTGTAAGCAATAAAATAAAGCAAGAATTACGCTTACCTTAATTATGTAGATCGGAACCTTTGGTGATGATGGTGTAGAATCCTTTCCTCATTTTTTGGTGACTTTTCGGTGGTGGTGTTAGTGGTAGAAGGTGGTTAACCCCATTTGGCTTGCCCCAAAGGTCTCTCCTCCTCCATAAGCAACCTCTTCTCCTCCCAAGAAACTCTTCACTTTCTCGCACACTAATACCTCTCAAATATTTTGTGATAAAATGAAATGAACCTACATTCCTCTAATCCATCACCTTTATAATAAGACAAATCCCGAAATTACTATTCACCTTCCAAATAAAATGACTAAAATACCCCTTCGGGGTGTCCTTTCATCTCCAAAGTGACCCGAGACCCAAATCCAACACCCGAATAGCCTTTTCTGACTATTTCGACCCTTACGAATGCAACGACGCACTCGAAATGACCATAAGGTTGATATAAAATAATGTTTCCTTTTTATTTATTTAAATTAGTCCCGACACGGTCCATACCGCGTCCCGACTTAAGTTTCGTAACTACCGTATTAGCAACTCATGACAATATAAATAATATCATATTCATATATTACTTAAATATCACTAAGCAATATTCAGAATAATATATTTCAATATCCATAAGTAAAATAAAATCCGGATTAATCCCAATTAATTAATTTAAAATTAATTCCAACTAATCCCATTAACTTTTAATTTAACTCGTTTTAGAAGTCATTAAAATTATGGGGTATTACATACTCCCCCCTTAATAACAGAATTTCGTCCCGAAATTCAAAAAATAAAGCATAACTGGTACGGACAACTCCGGGTATTAATCTCCCATCTCATGAATGTGATACCCCGCCTAATAAAATATCGGGTGATCAGTCTTATACCAAATTAAAACAGGAATCTCAGTTGGATCATCCTTAGCATCACTGTCGAAAACTTTTTAAAACTTACTAACCACCTAGTATTCCAAAAGCTGGTGCCAATTTTAACTTTTTAATTACACAAAATAGTACATGCGGAAATAAATATAAACCATTCACACAACTGAATAAAACTCAATTGAATAATTAATTAAATAATTTGCCGAATAAACCACCGGCCACCAAAGTGAAATAATCCAATACAAATATCCAACACAGGAATAAACTAATCTGAAACTGAACTGAAAGTCTTGGCGACATGCCCTAAATAAAACTGAAACTGATACAAGATTCCTACTCTAGGAATGAATGAATGATGCGTCTAATTCAAACTCCTGCTAGCATCCACATATGCCGCAGCTCCGTGTCCCTGGAATAGAATATCAATCCTGGCGTCCCTGTGGCTGGACACCTAAAAGGTTTTGAAAATAGTTTTATAGCAAGGGTTAGAACCCAAAATATTTTGAAAATATTTAGCAAGTGAATTAACTGCAGTAATTTAAAATGCATGAATGCGCTTCATACTTAAGTTAGTGTCGCACTCCCTTGTGGACATTGTCACCCCTCCACTATTGTGCACACCTACCGGTTACCTTAACCCCACCTAGTTGTACTACCCCGCCCATCTAGTCCTGGTATAACCATCCCTTTTCATACTACTCTAACCCAAGTATAATGATTCTTGAATTATAAGTTATCTCACAATTAACTTAATTAATTCTTCTTAAATAGTAGCATATAACCGTGTCACAACTTATATAAAGTAAATACATCACACACTGTATTATTACCCATATATAATATTTACTACCATTATATACGTACCTTTACCACAATATCCACACATATAACATACGTATATCCATCCCTTCGAGTATACCCTCGCCGGATGATTCCCTCTAAAATGCTATCTCACTAGATGTGCTCACAAAACCTAGTTTTCTCCAAGTTGGAATCGCTCACCAACTTGGCCCAAAATATAAACGTAGTGGAGGCGGTCATATTCCTTTCCTGAAAGTGAGATAATCCCTCACCCATATATACCGGACGCTATGACTTGGGGATATACTCGTCCTACTCCTCAAGCTAGGGGATTCACCCACATCGCGCAACCTCCCTTGATAGCATTAGAGTATATAAATTGAATAAATATCTACTCACTGATATTTAGTATCACACAGAATATATACACGTATATATATACTATCATTATACCGTATATATATAACATAAACCTCGACTTTACCGTGTACTCAAAATCCCGTACACTGCCTGTAATTTCCTGAGTCTGTGGCCCGACTCAACGTAATTAATTTTCTCACTTAATAATTTATCGTCTTCCCGAGTCTATGGTCCGACTCTAATATTTTTAACTGACACCTCAATTTATATAATACTTTTTCCAAGTTTATGGTCCGACTCTAATTAAATTAACTAACACACATATTAATTTGATACCTCCCCGAGTCTATCGTCCGACTTTAATTAAATTAACTAACACACATATTAATTTAATACCTCCCCGAGTCTATCGTCCGACTCTAATTAAATTAATTAACACACATATTAATTTAATACCTCCTCGATTCTATCGTCCGACTCTAATTAAATTAATTAACACACCCATTAATTTAATACCGATCCGAGTCTGTGGTCCGACTCCCAGTTAATTAATTCACACATTAATTAATTTACACTAATCCAAGTCTGTGGCCCGACTCTAATAAAATTAATTTACACATTAATTAATTCAATACCTCCCTGAGTCTACAATCCGACTCTAATTAAATTAATTATCACATCTATTAATTTAATCCTACCCGAGTCTACAATCTGACTGTAATGAAATTAATTATCACACTTATTAATTTAATCCTACTCGAGTCTACAATCCGACTCTAATTAAATTAATTATCACACTTATTAATTTAATCCTACCCGAGTCTACAATCCAACTCTAATTAAATTAATTATCACACTTATTAATTTAATAACTTGTGTCACCTAAACATTATCCCCGGACTCGCTCACTTGGCCCATACCTTAATATTTCCCGAGTCTATATTCCGACTCCAAATTAATTACTCTCTCTCAATAATTAATTAAATACTTTGGTGTCACTTAACCAACATACCCGGACTCGCTCACTTGGTCCATTTTACCTCTCATAATTTCATTCCCACATTTTCGCCCACAATGTGTCACACATGCATCTCCATAAATTTTCTAATTATATTTACTTATAATTATCAATATACCCCGAACTCGATCACTTGGACTGAAATTAAATATTTCCCGAGTCTATATCCCGACTCTAAATTAATTAGTTGATCACCAAACTTAATTCACTACCTTGGGGTCGCTTGACCAATATACCCGGATTCGCTCACTTGATCCGTAGCTCACTATTTTGGAATAAAATTTCTCAAATCCATCCTTTAAGTGCCGCACATAAATTCATCGTAGTCCCAATTACTTTCTCCCATAATTGCTAGGAATATTTGTTTCATAATTATTTATCACTTATTAATGTATGAAACTTAACTTTCAACTAAATTTCACCTTTATATAACAAACTGGCCGAACTGCCCAGATTTTGCCATCATCGATCGATAGAGCCACCTGGGTCGATCGATCGATCGTTCCAGTATTCGTGCTCTCTAGCCACTGTCAGCCATTGACGAAACTTAAAGCTTTGATTCTCAATCTAAGCCCTTACCCAAACACAAATAACATATCCTCCATATGACATAAGGGTCTAAACATCCCACAGACCTTAATTAATCATCAATATCCATAAATTCCAAGGTTTTCCCGATTTGGGTATTATTCGGGTTTCAAATCCCCAATACGAATTTCATTCATATTATCAGCAATTAACCATTTATTCTCACTGGTTTTAACATACGATTCATTCCTCTACATTCTAGAATCATAAACACAAGAAATCTCACCCTTAATCCCATTAAGGTATATTAATTTCCAAAAACCCAATTTTAATTTTGGTTACACACCCAAAACAAAATTTTGATTTACACATCACTATGATATGAATTGATTATCATCAATTTAGGAATCATAACAGTTAACCACTTGCCTGGAATTGTTCGTAGTGTCTAATCCGTTGGTGTAGTCCCTTAACTTGGCTCCAACATCCCCAAATTGACTCTTGATTTGCTTTTCCCCAATTTTCCTCTCAAGCCCTAGGCTTAGAGTTGATTTGACTATCGTTCCCTAAACTCTCAATTAGGTTAAAAAGATCCAATCCTGTTTTTGTCCATGTGGGTCTAATTAAAAAGGCCCAACTCACCCCGTCTGGATCCGATTATGCCCAAAAATACCCCGAGACCCAATTACTACCCCCGGATACTCTTTTCTGACTATCTCGACCCATCCGGACGCAACCGCGTACTCAGAATTGCCATTCGAAATACTTTACGAAATTTCTAAATTTCTACCTCAAAATGTGACACACGATATTTTGAATCATTAAACTTAAAATTCGCCAATTATAAATAATTCGGCTCACTCAATTAAATTCTCCAACTCATGAATGTAAGTTCCTCCAAATTTGAATATTTTTATAACTCCAAAAAATAATTAAATATTAAATCCTCAAAATTACGGGGTGTTACAATGCAATCTCTGTCGTATCGCCCATACAGTACATTATCGAATACCCCCACTGATGTTATACACCAAGCCTTACTATTTAGTTTCAACTGTCTCGAGTTAAACTTTACTCAATCCTTCCTATACCATCCTCATGGAAAATTTTGGGGAGTAGCAATCCTAAATCATCAAACAACTAAATCCTAAAGTCACAACTTCTACTTTCATTAACCTCAAGAATACTTACTGTGCCACAATTTTGGAAAATACTGCAATCCAACCATCCAGGGCGCCCATACACACTATGTGTGTACATTCCATCATAAGATCTAAATGAATGTGATTCCTTTGTAAGGTTACCCTTAATTAACTGACTACTTATAATATAATCCGTATCACCATGATTTCACATTTGGCGACTCCATTTGCCTCAAATCATACCACAACTCATAACTCTCTGATTAATATATATACATATAATAGTAAAAGTTATAAACTCATATCCTAAAGACCCAACTTACTTCGAATCCCAACGTTCTTTAGTTTCATGCGTGGGGTGTCTCGCAGAGTGAAATCCAAATAAGGAACCCCCTCGATACACTACTTCCTAAAATAGTCAGTCATCGAATCTCCTCAGGTCCTTAGTCTATAGTATATAACTTACCAATAGATTTTAACTATTTATATAAAAATTTACTTATTCATTATCTTGACAAAAAGAATATGCTGGCTATAACGGTCATTCTTGGCCTCATATACAACAAGTTAATCCATGTCGATAATCACATTATACTCGAACATGTCTAAAATAAGTAAATCCCTAGTAAGCGTAAATTGAAATGCAACAATCCTAATGATAGGGCTCTACATCAAAGAACACTAACCTGAAAGAACGGTAAGCCATACAGGCCCTAAAGGACACTAGAACCTGATGCTCTGATACAACCTGTAACACCCCGCCTAATTAAATACCGGGTGATCTGTTCCATACTTAATTAAATCATAATATACAATTGGTTCATTCTTAGCATCACCGTCGTAAACATTTTCCAATCACCTAATACTCAATTAAGTTGGTGTTAAAAACTTTCCAATTTCAATTTAATAAAATTTCTATTTACCATTTCGAACAATTCCACACATTCCATTCCACAACAACAATAAACTGAATAAATATCACAAAAGAATTTAAATGCGAGTGGAATAAAACTTTTCCAGTAAATATATCTTCATATATAAATCCCAATAATAGTAAATGTAACACAACGACACGAATATAAAATCTTGACTCAAATAGAAGAGAAATATCTAAAATCCTCTTGGGCGACATGCCCTAAATGAAAGATCAGTACAGAGTATGAATCAAATAAATGAAGGCATCTAAACAATACTCCATAGCTACATAGCTCGTCAACCATCAAAATCCTCTATGCCTGGTGTCCCAGCGGTTGGACACCTGATATAAAAGATATAAGAGAGAAAAGGGAATATGCAAGGAAACGGGTCAGAACCCGATGGTAAAATAGTTATGAAAACAATAAGTGAATAATTTTAATTTTTATCACTTATAATATACATGTTAGATTATCGAACTCTATCTTGATATTCTCACCTCTCATTTAGAGTGCAAACCAAATGTACCTCTAATCCATTATAGTTATAGTTCCCACGCTAACTAGATTAACCCATTGTATCCATTCTTTTTAACCCAATTCATTCCCACGTATTAATATCATAATACATATAATGATGTAAAACATATATATCCATTTAGAGTCAACATGGATAAGTCCCTTATTAATTCAATTCAATTAAGTGTTCTCATACGTAACTATCTGACATTTCTACTTTAGCCACATAGTAGATATCATCACATGTATATATATATATATATATATATATATATATATATATATATATATATATATATATATATACATACATTCACTATATTATATATATACTATACTGCACCCCGAGACACAGCTGCGGTGCTGCATTACTCTGCTATCTGGTTCTAATACATCTCGTCACTGTACAGGGGGCTATAGGTTCGGTAAAGATCCCTTGAACCACAAATATCAACCACAAATATTGGAGGTGAACATAGTTCTCATACCCATGGGTCATGCACATACCTACACTCCCATAGTCAGCGAACTTATCAACTCCCCGATAAGCCTTTCACAGTCCTATGTTCTCGAACGACAAGTAAAAAATTCCATGGATTCACCAGGATATGACTTCCCTCATGCGCAAACCTCCCGTTGATAACAAGTAAGCTAGGTATGTCATATACATAAATTATCAATCAATCAAATAGGCATTATCATCTACCTATATAAAATTAGGAACTTACACTACCTATATAATATTAGGAATTCATCCTATCACAAGTACTCGCCGTATTTATTGAATACTACCCACACTTGTAATCATGATTATCACCATAATTTTTTTTATGTAGTTATCACTCACATATTATTTTATCCGACCCAAGTACCTATAAATATATCAACAATATTACCCTTACATGATAACAAGCACTACCAAAGGTTCTAAGGTATTTAAGATTGGGTTGTTTCCCATACCATAGTTCTTAAGGAGTTTGTTTAGAATTCTTCCTAAGATAGACCCTATTGATGACGTGACACGCAGTTCTAATAGGTTCTACCCAAGAGTATTTAGGTAGGCACTTGGCATGAATCATAACACGTGCCATCTCTTGAAGAGTACGATTCTTGCGCTCAGCAACTCCATTTTTTTGGGGAGTTGTGGGAGCACTGAATTCATGTTTGTAACCATTATAGTCACAACACTCTATAACACCTGAATCTTTGAATTCTCCACCTCGATCACTATGAATTCTATTTACTTGAGTGTCCTTCTCATTTTTAATCCGAAGTAGAATTTTCAAAAAGGTTTGGAAAGTGTCAGATTTTTATTTTAAGAAGGCCACCCAAGTAAATCTAGTGAAGTTATCAACCATACAAGAATGTAACTGTGTCCACAGAGACTAGCAGTTCGAGAGAGACCCATAAGGTCCATATGGATGAGCTCCAAAGGTTTATAAGTTAGGATATCTTTAACTTTTTTATGAGGTGCCTTAACAATTTTTCCTTCATGACATGATCCACATACAATATTAGATATAGGTTTGATCTTTGGAATTCCTCTCACTATTCTTGTGAAGACAATCTACTAAGGTTATCGTAATTTATATGACCCATTCTGTTATGCCATATTTCATTGTCATCCATTTTGACAATGTTACATACCTTAGTGACAGCTTGGAGAGTATAATAATTATCAGGAGTCCTGAGTCCTGTAAGAATGCACTTACCTTTTTTATTTAAAATTTTGCAATTATTCTTTTAAAAGGTGACAATATGATTTGAGTCTTAAAATTGTGAGTACTAAGTAGATTAGCCTTGAGACCTTTAACTAGGAGAACATTTTCAAGTATAAGTAATCCTTTTTCTTGGATTGTTCCTTTACTAATGATTTGAGATGATGCACCATCACCAAAAATAACTTTTCCTCTAGTAAAGCTGGTTTTGTTTAAAAGTTTTGTATCATCACCAGTCATGTGTTTTGAACATCCTGAGCCTAAATACCATCCAGAAGGAGTGTGTTCAGCTTTTAAAATAGTATTCACAATGTTACACTTCATCTGGGGCAATAACTCATCTTTTCTAACCCAAACAGCTCTTGTTTTTATTTTGCGCATAGTTGCTCTCATTTGATAAAATTTTCGAGCATTAGATTTTTGTTAAAAAATATTTTGCTCATGATTTTGTATTTTATGTAAGATATGAGCATTTGGTTTAGAAACGTGCTTAGTTATCCTTCTTATAAATGTTCTTTTAGGTTTGGTCTTTCTCTTCCTATAGTTAGAGTTTTTATCTGGTTGTTTAGGCAGAACATAATTATTACGGCTTCTCCTAGAGTAGTTAAAGTTCTGGTATAGAGGAGAATTACAGAAAGGTATTAATAAGAGTTTAGAATAACATCCTTCAAAAGAATGACCGTATACGTCACAGTAGGAGAAAGTCTCTAAACATAGGTTTCATGGAATTTTGATTTTGAACCTTGTTCCTAGGGAGAACAGTTTGAAAGGCAGACTCACTCTTCCTAATTTGAGGGAAAATGTATTTAGCCTTAGGTGGACTTTCACACTTAGAGTTACTTAATTCCCCATATCAAACTTTAGTTGATTTTTATCAAACTCATTTTTTAGGGAATGAAAATTTAGGCAAGTCTCTATAGGTCTTTTGCCTCCTGACACAAACTTGATTGATTCAAATTCATTTGTTTGTGTCTTAAAATTTGGGTAAAACCCTATTCCAGTTTGATCATCAGAATTGGTTTTTAAATCAGCAACAAAGCTATCAAAACAATTGGAGTTATTTTCAAATTTTGCAAATTTTTTGAAAACAATTACTATCTTTTCTTTAGCCTTTTCCAATTCTAACAATGTCCCTTTATATTTTTTCTCCAGAGTATCATTTGTTTCAATCAAATCTTTTAATTTCTGATCAAAATCTTTGACTTCAATTTCATGAGTTAGACATTGGATAGTGTACTCCTCAGCGTTAAGTTTGACCATTAGACTAAGATCTTCTAGTTTCTTAGTGAGATCTTTCACAGTCTTCTCTAGTCTAGTGCTTTTCTTGAGAGTCTTAGCATAAAGTGTGTGAATATCAGGGAGGTCTTTAGTGTCCGAATCACTCGTGTAGTGTGTGAAGTGACCTTCTTTTAATCACTTGCATGCCTTCTTTTAATTCATTTTGATATCTACTAATAACATTTTTTTACATCTAATGTCTCCTTCAGGTATCGATTGAACGGTTATGTATTCGACGCAAGGGTGTACGAGGAAAGTACAAATGTACAGAACTCGAGCATTTCATACAAGGCTCTTACTTTCTTTTGAGCGAGCGCAAAAGATAAAAATCTCGTCGAAGCTGAAATGACTTACTATGGTGCAATTCAAAATAAATTTGAATTGGATTATATAATCTTCAAAGACGTTGTATTTTACTGTGACTGGGTAAGAGTTGAGGATAAAAATGATTGTAAAGTTGACTTGGCTTCTCCTACCGAATATCAATCCATTTTTTTATGATAGCCCGAATTTGAAACAATTTTTCAATTTGTAATAAATATTCCAATTTGTACTTTATCAATCCATTTTTAATGCTTTTAATTGATTTTCACTCTTTTTATCTTTCTCTCTTTCCTCTGTATATGTATGTGGGGGTGGGTAAGGGTGGGGTCAATGTGTGTGTAGTGTGCGCGTGTGTGGGCAGTAGGGGTGGGGTGGAGATGATTCGGATTTTTAGTAATTTTACATATTATGAGTTAGATGTTGTTGATTTGGAATTCAGAATTGAGGTGGTAAGCAATAATAATTCATTTGGATTTGTAGTAATTGTACATATTTGCATGTCTTCTTCTAATTCATTTGGATTTGTACTAATAATAATATTTTTTTTTACAGAAAATGTCTCCTTCAGGTATTAAGGCGAGGATGATGACATTGATTACGATGATGTCATCTGGGCTCGGTGGTAGCAGAGGCGACGAGGGCTCCTCGAGCCTTAGGCTCCCCAAATGGGGAAAATTGGGGATGGCCGTCGATAACACGACGGGGATATTAGCGAGATGCCTTGATCTGGTAAAGAAGATCATCAGCCCGGGGCATACTAGTTGGAGGGAGGTGCCAAATGAGCTCAAGTTAGCTATTTGGGTGGCACTACAGGTAATGTATTTATATTTATATTTATATGAATATTTCAATTTCAATTTCAATTTTAATTTATATTTATTCGCAACTAAAATTGTATTTGTTGGATAAGAACAATTCAACCTGGCCCCAGAACTATGGGATTTCGACTTGGAACAGTTGAGGGAGCAACACAAGACGTAAAAGAAAAATTTGCGAGCTTGGTACTTTGGGAAGACCCGAGACTCCATTATTCGAGTGCATGAGTCCGTCCCGCCGAAGGAGCCGGTCTTATTGGCACAATGGAAAAAGTTCATTGGCAATGAGATCAGGGTGCGACAATTGGGATCTCGCCAATCGAAGAGGGAAAATCAGGCGAAAATGACGGACGTGCACTACTCCGGTCGGACATCTTACACTGAGATGGAGCATAGGATGATGGTAAGATTTTATTTTTCTATAATTAGAGAAATATGTTATTCTGCATTATTTTACTTTACGGTCCTGATACTAATTTTGCATTATTTTATTTAATGGAACGGGGAGTGGCCCTGGTGGTAGGCCACATAGGCTCGGTGCTTATGTGGCTATTCAGACGAAGAAGGGGAAGGATAAGGAGGTTTCCTCGATTGTCGCATCCATGATTGT
Organism: Sambucus nigra; assembly: GCA_949130495.1. Classification (NCBI taxonomy): domain Eukaryota; kingdom Viridiplantae; phylum Streptophyta; class Magnoliopsida; order Dipsacales; family Adoxaceae; genus Sambucus; species Sambucus nigra. The sequence continues at coordinate 288,342,320 of OX422223.1, forward strand.
AAGTAATCCGACAATTTATTTATAATTTTTTTACTTACTTATTTCACTAATCGTGTGATTTTTGTCGTTTCAGGCAAATCTTAAGGAAGTGCATGAGTTGCAGTCTGATGTCAACAAGGCATCTTTGTCCACGGACGCACTCAACCAAGTGTTTGGCGTTGATCGCAAGGGGAGGACAAGGGGGTGAGCTCGCGGGTGACCAAATCTAGGATCATCAAATTGGAGACGAGCAACACCGGGTTGGCTCGGACGGTGGACTCGTATGATGCGAAGTTGTCACGTTTGGAGGCGACAATCCAAGGTATGTTCTCATTTATGAAGCGTTTGTTGGGCGAAAAGGGTAAGGGGAAAGGGAAGGAGAAGGTGGTGGTGGAGGAGGACGAGGACGTAGATGTCGCTGTTTCATCAGCGACACGTGTGGACTCTAATGATCCAGTCCCCTATTTGGCTCCCTTCGACCAACCTATGATGACACTTGGTTGGCCGAGCGTGTTTATACACGACATATTTGATAGTGAGCGTATATGGAGGGGGTTGAGGGACCCGAATACCGTCCAGGGTATTCTAGTTCATGGACGTGCGCTTCAAGACATCGAGGCAAAGGTGCTCATCACGCATGTGATAACCGAGAAGAAGAACTCTCCATTATGGTTGCGCAAATAATGCAGCATGATGCATATTCAAGGGTGTATCAATTCATATATCGTGTGGCATATCCACCTCCTCAAACCTACCCCGAACATGTAGTGACATTATTTGAATTGTTTTGGATTGTTTTAAGTTGTTAAATTTGAATTTTTTTAAGTTGTTACATTTGAATTATATTTGTATTATATCATGATGCATATTATTTTGAAAGTATATTTGCATTATCTCTATTTTATTTGGATATATGATGTTAGAACAGGTACAACGTTGCTATAACAGGTACATATATACTACTGGGCAGTGGCAGTGGCCATACTGCCCAACAGTTTTTTTTTTAATTCTGCCCAGAATTCTCACGATCATTGGCCGTGACATTTTTTTAAAGGTCACTGATTTGTCACGGTGAATAACCATGACAAAGCTTGTCAAGGTTATTAACCATGACATTTCTAATGAGCTTGTCACTGTTAATGACCGTGACAAGTCCGTGACGACAAAATTTGTCACCCCCAAACTTGTCACGATCATTGACTTTGACAAGATGGACTTGTCACGGTCAATGATCGTGACAATCCGACATATTTGGTGTAGTGATGGGATAAACCCCACCCCTATTCAACATTCGAACTACGTGGACGGTGATGCCTTTATAGGCTACGTAGGCGTCTCGAATTAAAATTCGAGACTCGAGTCCAATTTTCCAATTTTTCCAACTTCTCTTATTTTCCAAATTTCTTAAAATCCCTCATTTTCATAATTATCATACATACCCAAATTTCTCTTAAGGTTAAGTCTCGTTTCGACAGTTAATTAAACCCAGAGTTATCACACCCCTAATTTTGTATAAAAGTCTAATAAGATTTTGGCGTCAACAAATACCCTGAAAATTACGCACGCAAGGTCGTAAATACGGAGCTTACATGATATACCCCGTTAAATCTCCTAGGCGTAATAACTAGGACAACACACTCGAAATAAATATGTAAACTCTATCACCAAAGCAAAGCAACACGTCAACCCTAGGTGAGTTCAGTTCGACACAACCTAATTAAAATTAGCCCCTAAGCATATCAAATGACATTAAATGAATTAACTAATTAATTAAAGCCCAACTAATTAATTAAAGTAACAATAAATAAATTGACAACTAAAATTATCTAGGCATGAAATAAATAACTAAGCATGGAAATCTAGGTTACAAAGCATAAAAATGAGAGAGAAGACAATAAATAGTGTCCACTTACATTAATAGGTGTCAAACCACCAAGAAACTGGAGGAGAGGGGTAGGTCTCCACAAAAATCCCCAAATATTATAAACCCTAAATTAAACTGAGAGAGAGAGAGAAACTAGAGAAACAAAACTAGATATCTTACAAAAAGAACAAAGCTCTCCTTTTTATACGAAGTTACGTAAATAACAAAAGAAAAAGAAAAATAAAAGAGAAAAAGAAAAAGAAATAGAAAAGGGAAAGAAAGCAAAGTCGGCCAACAGCAAACATGGGATTGGTCGACCGCCGGATCATGGCCGGTTGACCGATGAAAGAGGAGCAGCCCATTGGCTCGGCATAAAAAATGAAATGAAAAAATCGGTTGATCGTGGTGACTGAGCCGGTCGACCGCGTTTTCTGCTGCACCAAAATCGCATCTCCATTCTATACGACTGCCATGGACAAAACCATTTGCGTGTAAAACCCTATAGCTGATACATGTGCGTATTGAGCCAAAATCGAGGTCATCACCATCAAAATGCGTCAAAACCAACACCCACACTGCTACACCAATTCGTGTAAACCGACACCAACATCCAAAAAATGGCCAAAAACCAAATCTCCATAAAAAATGGCTAAATCCATGGAAATGTCAATGTGGGTACTCCAAAAACTAGAGCTGACTGACCCACAACTATATCCGTACGCAACCCAAGCTTCAATTTCGGACAAAAAGCTTCAATTTGGGACGAACCCAAAATTCGAGAACAAACCCGAGCTTGGCCAAAATCGCACATGGAAGCTCCTGCAAAATGAAAAAGAAAACGATATAGATGGAATTAAATAGATTGTTAATATATTAATAAAATAATAATAAATAAAGGCTTATATTTCTTCCCCGATTAAAGGTCAGTATTTCCTTCGTTCGGACTCCGATTCGAGCACCGTTTACGGCCACGCGAAGCTTGGCCCGAGGACTACAACTTCTGTGAATACTTCGGGCAAAAATCCCGAAGTGTGAAATATGAAAATTCCCCTGAACGTGTGAATCGCGACGGAACTTGATTGGAACACGCCCAAACTTCATACTAAGCACTGCAATACCTGTAAAAGCTCAATAATACCTCAAATAACAAGTTAGCATGTAAAACGGAGGTTGTTTGATTAATGATCATAAATAATATTAAAGTACCCGAGGGGGCTAAAATGCCTAAGTTCGAGGGTATAAATGTGCAAGATTCGATACGAATCACCCCCTAACTAGCACATTGCTAGTCCCTAGTAATGAAATTCAAAGTAAGAAGAACTATACGAAAATCACAAAACATGAGATATATACAAAAGCGATAATAAGGCTAAAAAAGATAAGACCACTTTAACGGGCGAACGATTGCATTTAGCGTATGCAATAAGCCGTTAAACCCTCAGGTTACCCTAGTGGACGAGTGTCGTCTTGTGAGTGTTTTTAGGGATGAAACCCACAAACATCATATAGTTTCCTCAAAATATGCCCAACCCAACATGCGACAAACCCAACATTACGAAAAAGATTTTATACACATTATTAGCACAGTGAATGAATTCACACAAAAGTTCGTATTATTAACATTAAAGAATGAACATCGTTAGATTGAAACCTTAACACGTGGGAGGAGAGAGAGAACATGAGAAGTGTGATTTGGAAAAAACTTAAATAAATCGGATACTAAATTAAAGCAATCATATATTCAATCCTCATCGGCATTAAACTCATCAAGTTAATTCACTCGAAAAGGGGAGTTAACGCACCAAACATGCGAGCATAAAGAGTAAATATAAATGGAAACTAGGCCGCACACATGTCACAAATAAAGAACGCTATATATAAAATAAAAACTTATAATCTCAATGAAAGACACCGCTCATTAAAGGAGGTGAATGTATTTTCACAGATTATCAAAACTATTTTGACTTCTAAATTAAATTCACCCTAAGATCACATAAGACTTGAATAGGGTTATAATGTAGGCTAGGCTAGGGTACGGAACAAAGGATATGTATATACGGATTCAAAGTGTTCGGGGATGAAAACTCGGGATAATGGGAAATTGCAGGTAGTATCAAAATTGGAAAATGATTTCCAAAACAAGCATTATATATGAAATTGGAGAGCGACAACGATTATTGAACACTAAATACAACATATACAAACTTTCTCTTTTCTTCTTTTTCTCATGTTTTCTTTTCTTTTCTTTTGTTTTTCACTTCTCGTTTTCTTCTCTTTTCACTACTTTCTTTTATACTTTTCTCACTCTCACATGCCTAAATTGCAACCACAAGACAATAACATCATTCAATCCCAAGTAACATTCCAAATAAAGGTATGTAAGGTAATAAGTATGGTTTAAAACTCCATTGTGGAGTTGGTTATGGGATTTTGGTAATGAAATGAAAGGCTAATATTTAGGCTCAAAGGGGTTAACGAGGGTAAACACAAGGTGAGGTCAAGTTAAATATGTGTGATATAACAAATCTTGCTTATGATCATTTCATAAAGTTTACGCAATTCTCGATTCAAAACAATATATGAAAATCACGCTCAAGTAATACATTTCAAGAAAGAACTCAATTAATGAACGATCAATGAAAGAATAGAGAGATTACCGAGGAAATCAACGTTTTCAAAGAGGAAAGAATAGTGTATACGCTCATAAATGAAGAAAGGTACAAAGCTTACTCGGTGTAAGTATATACAATGCAACAAAAAATTATCGAGTTATAAAAATCTTAAACCAAATCAATAAAACAAGAAAAGCGCATTTGCTCATGGGATTAAAGTTTAATTCATGAAGTTATTCACAATATAAATGATTGAGGACTAAAGTCTAATAACTTATAAAATCGAGAACATGCATCGTTGAGTTGTCAATTAGATCGGGCAATTATTAAAATTTATCATCGAAAACAAAGGCAAAATGCCCAAAATAAGTGAAAAAATTCTTTTTGAAAATTTTACAAGAAAAGTATGCTTGAAAATAACATATAATCAAATCAAAGAAACTACCAATGAATGGATAGAATATCCCACACACCCTAACTTAAAACCCGACATTGTCCTCAATGTAAATTAAGAACCAAGTTAAAGAGAGGAAAATATCGATATTACCCACAATGGAGTGATCTCTGGAAAGTACACGTCTAATGATTCTACAAAACAAGTTAGTACCAAAGCACAACAAAAAGAAGAAATAAAACCTTAACTAATTACACTAAACTATAAGTAAAAAGAAAAATAAACTAACTATGTACAACCTACCATTTTAACTTCTAATTAACTATACACTAGAAGTTAAAATTTTTGAGGGTCCACCCAAAATACGATTTGGCTTTGAAAGATCCACGACGGAGCCTCCCTTTCATGCATTCCTCCCAAAAAATAATAATTCCGTTTGAACAACGAAAGGCATGTGTAAGGCTAAGAAATTAACCATCTCCAATTAAAAGTTTTTGGGGGACGATGGAGGATTTGGATAAAACGGGTGACAAAAACACGAGAGGTAAAAAAAACTGAATTTTCTCCCAAGTATTTTGAAATTGGAATGGGAGGAGGCGCACAAGGAGACAAAAATGCCTTCATGAAAAGAAACTCGAGCAAGTACTCCTCGTCGATGAATGGGTTAAATGTTTTAAAGTTCGACACTGATTCATCGAGTACTTGTGACGCTGTGATAACGGAGAATGAAAAGGGGGAGGAAAGAAATTCAAACTCAAGAGATGAGTTATCATCGTTGAAAGTTGGAATTTCAAAGGAGATAGGATCATTTTCAATGAAAATTTCTTCTTTTGGGATCCAAAGATGAAATCATTTCATTGCAAATGGATACTACATCCATTTCATCCTCTCTTTCATTCTCTATTAAACCATGGACAGAGTCAAGAATGGTTTATTACAAAGTAAGCAAAAAATCCTCATTTGGTTAAAAACATTCCTCAACTTCAAAAGTTTCGGAAGAAAAATTATCGTCGGATTCAAACAATAAATCCAATTCATGTTCCCACAGACGATTTTCTTCCCGATAACGGTCTTCATACCTCTCATTCTCAAGCATAAGCAAACCCTCACCGATAGTCATAGGTCGGGCTGCGGATTCTTGGAAATGAGAAGTTTGAAAATTATTATCGAAACTATACCAAAACTCATTATTATAAGAATTTTGAAAACTATTGCAATTTGTTTCAAAATTCCTATTATAAAGAATTAGAGGCCCAAAATTGTTATCATCCTCCTTAAAATACACGAACTCCAAAGCTTGACTTTTGTAATACTCGCCCAAAGTCATTTTTGAATTTGTAATTTTTTGGGACGACTCTAAGTATTGACCAAAAGTCATAGGTTTACGGGGATTTTGAGAATTATCATAATGATTACCTAAAGGATTGGAATAAGACATGCTTACCCCAAAGGTGGCTCGAAGTGGCGAAATCCACAAAGTGATGCGCGCGCAAAAAATTCAAGCGGTTCTTGGCGCTCAAATGTAGAAGTCCTACAAAAATGTTAGGTGGAAAATACAAATAGAAAAAAATACTACGAAATACTAAATCAAATAAATTCTAAAATATCAAGTCCCCAGCAACGACGCCATTTGATAGACAAGGTTTTATCGCGGTGTCGCGTCACCAACGCTGATCGTTTGTTATATTCGGCTCACCAACTCTATAAAAAAATCTAAACTATGAGTGCACTAGTACATTGGCCAGTTCGGGTATCTAATCCACAAAGACAAGTTGCTAGAATTTAATTGGTTTAATATTCCTAAAATAAACGTGTAAAAAATAATTGCTAACAAAATAAAAGATAAATAATGGAAAAGATTATACTAAACGAGTGTATTTAAACTAATATTAACAAAGAGAATAAAAACTATAGGTTGCGTCGAATATCCCTCACCTAGAGTTAATTAGTATAAAATGGTTACATGGGTCGACGAGTTATTAAGATCGAGTCTCATTTCGACAATTAATTAAACCCAGAGTTATCACACCCCTAATTTTGCATAAAAGTCTAATAAGATTTAGGCGTCAACAAATATCCCGAAAATTACGCACGCAAGATCGTAAATACGAATCATTGATGATATACCCCGTTAAATCTCCTAGGCATAATAACTAGGACAACACACTCGAAATAAATAGGTAAACTCTATCACCAAATCAAAGCAACACGTCAACCCTAGGTGAGTTCAATATGACACAACCTAATTTAAATTAGCCCCTAAGAATATTAAATGACATTAAATGAATTAACTAATTAATTAAAGCACAACTAATTAATTAAAGCAACAATAAATAAATTAACAACTAAAATTATTTAGGCATGAAATAAATAACTAAGCATGTAAATCTAGGTTACAAAGCATGAAAATAAGAGAGAAGACAATAAATAGTGTCCACTTACATTAATGGGTGTCAAACCACCAAGAAAATGGAGGAGAGGGGTAGGTCTCCACAAAAATCCCCAAATATTACAAACCCTAAGTTAAACTAAAAGAGAGAGAGAGAAACTAGAGAAAAAAAAAACTAGATATCGTACAAAAGGAACAAAGCTCTCCTTTTTATACTAAGTTACGTAAATAATAAAAGAAAAAGAAAAATAAAAATAAAAGGGAAAAAGAAAAAAAGAAATAGAAAAAGGAAAGAAAGCAAAGTCGGCCAACAGCAAACAGGGGATCGGTCGACCGTCGGATCATGGCCGACCGACAGATGAAAGAGGAGCAACCCACTAGCTCGGCACAAAGGGTAAATTGAAAAAATCGGTCGACCGCTGCGACTGAGCCGATCGACCGCGTCTGTCGTTGCACCAAAATCGCATCTCCATTTCTATGCGACTGCCATGGCCAAAACCGTTTGCGTGTAAACCCCTATAGCTGCTACATGTGCGTATTGAGCCAAAATCGAGGACACCACCATCAAAATACGTCAAAACCAACACTCACGCTGCTACACCAATTCGTGAAAGCTGACAGCAGGATCCAAAAAATGGCCAAAAACCAAATCCCAAATCTCCATAAAAAATGGCCAGAGCCATGGAAATGTCAAAGTGGGTACTCCGGAAACCCGAGCCAACTGACCCACAACTATATCCTTATGCAACCCAAGCTTCAATTTCGGACGAAAATCATCAATTTGGGACGGACCTAAAACCCGAGCACAAACCCGAGCTTGGCCAAAATCGCCCATGGAAGCTCCTGCAAAATGAAAGAGAAAAGGATACAGATGGAATTAAATAAATTGTTAGTATATTAATAAAATAATAATAAATAAAGTCTTATATTTCTTCCCCGATTAAGGTACGTGTTTCCTTCGTTCGGACTCCGATTCGAGTACCGTTCGTGACCACGCGAATTTTGGCCCGAGGGCTACAACTTTCGTGAATCCTTCGGGCAAAAATCCCGAGTGTGAAATTACGAAAATGCCCCTGAACGTGCGAATCGCGACGAAACTTAATCGAAATGCGCCCAAACTTCATACTAAACACTGTAATACCTATAAAAGCTCAATAATACCTCAAATAACATATTAGAATGTAAAACAAAGGTTATCTGGTTAACGAGCATAAATATAGACATTAAAGTACCAGAGGGGGTTTAAATGCCTAAGTTCAAGGGTAAAAATGTGCAAGATTCGCTATGAATCACCCATGAGAGACCGAAAGGGAGGGATGGGTTCCTAACACCTTATCATTCCGTAACTTATCCCTCGAATCTATGATCTATTGGTTTCGTATGCACCAGTTTGTCCTTGATGCCGCTCTCTTGAAGTGGCAACACATTTTTTTGCCTGTTTTGCGCAAAATAGGCTGGCGACTCCATCTCTTCACACCGACGATGATCGAATCACCTTTCAAAGAGAAGGGTGTGATACCGCGACGCAGTTCTTCATCGAGGGATCCTCCTCCTCCCCCGGGAACGAATGCCGTGCCGCCCGGTATGGCCACTGTGGCGACTCCGCTGGGGACTATTTTTATGAGGGCTAGACTTTGTTTACATGGGTGTTTTATTTTCTTATACATCACCCTATTTTCATGTTCCCCTTATTTCATATGTACCTCATGCTTATGCTACTATTCACACACTTCTAGAATATTTTCCATGTACAATTCACACCACGTGCACCTAGGATCACACGTTGTACACATCACTTAGAAATCCATGCTTAGATGTCACTAGCATACACCTCCACTTGCATATATCCTTGCTCACATATCACACACTCACTTGTAGATAATTACACGTGACTCACACATAACTTATCCATGATTAGTATAGCTTTACTATTGGTACTTGTACCTTGCTCCCTGTTGGCATGATAAAAAAAAATATACTCTCTCCATAAGATACTAACAAATGAATCATGCATGATTCACCCAACGTCACCAAAGAGCATTGTTATTGACCAAATTTTGTCCCATAACTGGCGAGTCACTTCGTGATGGGCACTGGTCTGGCAGGTCGCAGTTAGCCTAAGCGATATGACTCTCACCTCCCATTGGCCAAGTGCCTTCAACGTATATCGAATGGTTCTCTCGCATCGTACCGCCTAACTGAAGTCATGACGGGAGGTATATCGCAGGGAATCATTCACGTATGTCGAGTATATCAAATTTTTTCTCACACGTATCGTCCCCATGAGGTATATTGTGAGACAATTCACGTACACTAACGCATGTCAAATGACTTATCCACACGTATCGATTGCCCTCAAAAGCAAGACGTATATCGTGGAAGTCACGCAAAAGGGGGAACCCTTCCCAATTAACCCAACCAACTGTATACCCACATATAGGTGTATAGCCTAGAACACATGTTAGATTGTCGATTTTGACCCGAAACTCTGTCGAAATTCTGGGTGGGCATGCTGCCCAAATTTTTGCGCAATTTTTAAAATGGGACCCTGCTAGTGAGCGTGGTAACAAGTCCAACCTTGGCTTTACATATGTTGCAAACCCAATTTTTCCAGGCTCGGGTCCCGTCCGAAATTTCATTTTGCATTTAGGTAAACTTAATACAAGCGAGGACCTAATAAACCTAATAATCATGCTGAGACCCGTCTGTCGTCTTTCCCAAAAGTATCCAAAAATATTTCTCCCTCTTTTATCAAAAATACCAAAAATATTTTTCCTCCTTTTCCCTCAAAACAAAAAAAAAAGAAAAAACATTTTCAACCTCATCTTTTCCAAAAATGTCAAAAATAATTTCCTCCCTTTCCAAAAATAACAAATTTTCCTTTTTCTTTCCCAAAAATAAATTCCATTTTTTCCTTCTCAGGTCGATCACATACCCTTGTCCTGGCTCCCTATTAACTTCGGTATTTAGTCGAACCACCCCGAAGTTCTATTAGTCCCCTTATTTCCTCCGAGTTCAAGACTCACCCACCTTTCATGGAGAACACGGATCAAGTGTCGAATGTACAGCAGAATTTGTTGACGGTTCTAGCTCAGCTCACTGCCAAAATTGACAACCTTCAAACTGAGGTTCATGATCTTTACATTTCTTCCTAGCTGCTTGGCCTGTAGTAGGTATCTGGTTCACTTCTTTTGGTATCAGCACTATGGCTTTCAACCTAAATGGTTTCAATTTCAACCAATCTGTAGTTGATAGTGCTGAGGTCATTTTCCCTCGCGCTATGGGTTCGCCTGCACTCGAGCCTATCTGGGTTCCTGAAGAATACCATTATCATCCACGTGCTCCTCCTGCTAATGGACCTCCACCAGCCCAGCTTCCTATACCAAACCTTTCTCAGATCGGGGCTAATCTACCCGTAACTGTTGATCCAAAAGAGGAAGAACTGGACAGGGTCAAGGAAGACCTAAAGATGTTAACTAAGAAATTTGACCAAGTCAGAATCGCTAGGATCTACATGAACTACACCCACATGTCTCCATATCCTAAAACCAGGTTACCAAAAAAATTTAAGATGCTCAATATCGAGAAGTTTGGAGGCAGTGGACCCTCGATCGTTCATCTCCGTAGCTATCATCGAGCCATGATTCTCCTAAGGGATTCCGAAGAAATAATGGCTCAGATATTCCAGCAAACTTTGAAAGATAACGCCCTCCGTTGGTTCCTATTCCTTGAAGAATCCAGAATCCGCAGTTAGGAAGACATTTCCCCAGAGTTCATGTCACAGTACAAGTACAACGAGGATTTAGAGGTTACTCGTCGTTACTTAGAGCTACTTAAACAGAACCCTAAGGAATTAGTGAGCAACTTCATAGTAAGATGGAGAGAGAAAGTATCTACCATGACCAATTGACCTTTCGAAGAAGAACATGTCAGCATTATGAAGAAGAACTTCCTACCCCATGTTCGAGCAATAATGGGAGGACAGTACTACCCTCACTTTCGAGCCCTTCGAGAAGTAGGAGTAAAAATCGAAGAAGGTCTTGCCAAGACAGAAGTTGAACCAAAGAAAACCTCTGGACAATTTGTTCCTAGAAAGTTTGAAAAGCCTCCTAGTACCGTAATTTTTACTATCAACAATATCTCACAGCCTACTGCTTCTTGGGCACCAGAAATTTGCCCAAACCCAATTCAGAAGGAATATACCGAGCTTCACGCTCCCCTCTCTAAAGTCTATCAGGCTCTCTTGGATCGAAACCTAATCAAACCCTTGGACCCTCGTCCGTTACCAAATCCACTTTCGAAAAACTTCAAACCTGATGCCCATTGTGACTTTCAACAAACTTCTGGCCATACCACCGAACACTGTTTCCATCTCCAAAACACAATCCAAAGCTTGATTAACCGGGGTATCATCGCCCCACCAGCTAATCCTAAACCAAACACTACCCATAATCCACTCTCGAATCATGCAAACGCCATCTTCCTAGAAGAGGACTCAGAACTCGACCCATCCACCCATATCATCCCAAGTAAATCACCAGTCATACCCATATACTCTTCTAAACCTCTCCAAACATGCCCATATTTCCTCTTTGACCCTACCAACCTTGACGATCAAACCTTATCACTCCTCACCAGAGCCTGTATCGCTATCCGTACCCATTTTGGAGGTAAAGATATGGAATTATCATAAGTGCTGAACCAACTCCTAGAGTTCAGACTGAAATTGCCTTCCCAGATGACCATCGACTGTCAGAGATTCAGTGGGTTATTCTTAGAAGCTTGAAAACGGGCTCATGAATCAGAAAACAGGGTAGTACCAATCGACGAAGTCAGTCTATATGACCAGATTCAAATCATGGCAGATTTATTTCGACAGACTAATGATATTTGTAGCATATCATAGATGCTCGACGCTTTGAAATTATAAGGACACCCAACCCTTTCAGTCCTGTATTTCCTTGTCGAATGGGAAGAGTTATACGAAGAGGCCATAAAAGTTATAGAGTGTATTGACTTTGCATGGAAAGATAATATTATTACCATCGGATGGGGGGACGATTCCGAGGATTCAGATGAATAGTCAGATTCAAGAAAGACTAGTCTGATAGCCAACTTTTGGGGAGTGATATCATTCTAGGAGATGCTAGGAGAGATCAACCAGGTAGCTGAGCAACCCGATATAGATGAAGAAATAGGGTTTTTATTTTTCCCCTCTTCTGTAAACCACATGACCATGTCGGGGAGGCATTACCAGAACTTAGACTTACAACTATCAGCAAGCGATAAAGGGAAAGGGGTTGAGAATCTCCCTATGATAGAAATGACTCTTGAAGAAAGTAAGGTCCTTGATCAACTGAAGAAAACTCAAGCTAACATCACTCTATGGGGACTTTTCTTGTCTTTATAATTACACTAAAATCCCATAATCAAGTTACTCACATGACCCACAGTTTCTCCATCAACCACGCCAGAAGAAGCAGTGAACCTAGTTGGATCCTTGAACTCTACACGATTGATCTCCTTTTCTGAAAAAGAAATCCCTAAGATAGGTTCCAACCACAATCATGCTCTTAATATCTCTGTCAAAGTCATGGGGAAAACTATTCCCCTCTCTCTCGTCGACATTGGATCATCTCTAAATGTGTGCCAACTAAGAACTCTAAACTCTTTGGGATTAAAAGTGAGCGACCTTGATCCAACCTCTGCTGCCATACGTGCCTACGACAACACCCATCGAGAAGTAATGGGATCTATTAAGCTTGTAATAGGGGTTGGCCCTATAAATCCTGTTGTTGAATTCTAAGTCATTGACATCCCAGCCGGTTTCAATCTACTCATCGGACGACCATGGCTCCACAGCATCAAAGGGGTGTCTTCTTCCCTTTATCAAAAATTGAAATTCTTTGCCAATAGACAAGTTATCACCATCTTGGGAGATAGTGACAATACCGATAATGTAAGCACCAATAATCTGATACTTAAGATACAACACAGGGTAAACGATATACTACTATCAGGCTTCTGAGTCGAACCACTCCTCCTCTCGACAGGGGACGACTTTAAAGATAGGGTTTGTCCAGAATATGATCCCCTATGGAAACGTTAATGTAATCCAAATATTAAAAAACATGCACTTCTTGCCCGGACTGGTGCTAGGACAAAGACAACAAGGGATAACTAAACATATTGTGTTAAAGAAGGCATTTTCTCGCTGTGGCTTGGGCTATCAACCATTAAAAGAAGAACTCAGATTGATCCGTCAGCCTCGACCAAAGAAAAAGTTAGAATGCGCCATAATTATCTCAAAAGATTCCCTAAATGGAAGATTCATCCGAGGGGGTGAGGATTTCCCCTTTTGAGGCTTCCTTGAACCTTGGTATGACCTATAAACAAGAAGATGAAACCAGTAATGGAGATATTTTTTCAAGATAGCTACCCATGGATCGAAAGTTCCCAGTACTGTGTGTAACCATTCACTGGAGAGACCATAGCTGATATCAGGTATTCTGAGGACTGCGACTCCAAGGACTCTTTCAACTTGCAGATATTGGGGCTAGCACTCTGCATGATCCACTCAAGGACTACATCATCAATCCATCCTACCTCATTAAAGATGCTGATATACCTCTTCTCAACTGGCATGCTGCATTTGCACCACCTGCTGATATTCAACCTAACCCTGATGTTTATTCCCTTTCCCCTGTAGTTGTTTCGTCCCAATCTGATGTAATCGAGACCTTCTATGATGAGGTTCTCAATGCTATTTTTCCTATAAATGAAATAAATAAAGATTTTGAGTATCTTGCTGTGCCTTACATTAATTGACTTGATTATAATAAAACTCTTGTTGATGATGACTTTACAGATGAATAATTTTTAACTGATCTAAATAAGGTTAATAACAAACAACATAACCACGTTTAAGTTAATGAAGATAAAACTGTTGTTATTAATCTCTGTTCTAGTAGCTAAATGTGTAAGATTAGGATAGGGTCTACCCTTGATGAGCATGAGTGCACGTAACTCAAAGAGCTACTGAAGGAATTTGTGGATGTCTTTAAATGATCCTACGATGATATGCTCGACATTAACCCTGAGATAGCACAACATGAGATTCCAACTCTCTTGGAATACTAATCAGTCAAATAGAAGTTGCGAAAGCTTTGCACCGAATGGTCACTCAAATTAAAAAAAAGTAGTCAAGCAACTGAATATCGGCTTCATTCATGTGATCGAATATCCCACCTAGCCAGCCATTATGGTACCCGTGCTAAAATCAGGAGGAAAGGTCCACACGTGTGTCGACTATCGAGACTTGAACAAGGCCTCTCTGAAGGATGACTACACACTACTCAACATCGACATGATTGTGGACAATATGACCAGTTACACACTTAAGTCATTCATTAATGGGTTTTTTGGATGTAAACAGATCAAGATGCACCCTGATCATTAAGAAGACCGCATTGATCACCCCTTGGGGAACCTTTTACTACACCATCATGCCATTTGGTATTAAAAATACAGGAGCTACCTATCAAAGGGATGCCATAACCATTCTGCATGATCTGATACACAAGGAAGTCGAGGTCTATGAAGATGACATGCTTATCAAGTGCAGGACTAGATAAGGTCATGTTCCCGCTCTCTGAAAATTCTTTGACGACTGTGGCAGTTTCAAATGCGACTTAAACCACATAAATGTGTCTTCAGCATTACTAAAGGAAAACTCTTGGGATTCATAGTCAGTGAGAAAGGGATAGAAGCCAATCCTACTAAGCTGAAAGCCATACTTGAGATGACACCCCCTCGAACGGAGAAAGAAGTTCGAGGATTCCTTGGGAAATTACAGTACTTCAGTCGATTCATCAGCCAAATGACTTCCATCTATGAACCCATCTTCAAACTCCTCCGAAAGGATTCAACCAAAGTTTGGAATGAATCTTACCAAGAAGACTTCGACTGCATTAAGTAGTACCTAACCCGACCTTCGGTGCTCATGCCACCGTAGCCTGGTCTTCCCTTACTCTTATACCTAACCATGATTAATACTACAACGAGGGATCTGTGTAATGACCCCACTTTTATATGTTCATATATAGTTTTAAATATTTTATTATTTCATATGTGATATGAATAATGTTAATTTATTATTTTAGTCTAATCCTCCCTTTATAAATCATGAAATATCAAATTAGTTACAAACATAAAATTTTAAAGTTTTTGGTAGGAATGTTCATATTAGAGAGTAGTTTTGAACATTATAATATAATAATTGACTTGAGGTAAAAAGTAAAAAGTTGTATATATATGAATTAGATTTGTAACACAATAAACGGTGTGTTAAACGGAGGTCCGAGCAAGAAGTTATACCGAAATTACGAAATAAGGGCAAATCTGTCCATCCTTTAAGTCATATTTTATCTTATTACCACACCATGTGTAATATTTTCATTGGTTGGAAGGGGAGGCTGGTTTGGCGAATTAAACACTTTGAAATAACCTCCTTCTTCATTAAAATGAATAAAATCAAAGTCTTATGGCATATCCTAAGCTAAATGATAAGTTTTGGGGGTAGAAAATATAAATTTATGAAACTTTAGAGACTTGATTTTAAATAAAAAAAGTTTCAGGGAATAAAATGAAAATATAAAAAGGATCATTTTGTAAATAAAATATTTTCAAGGACCCCTAAAAATATTGAAATTGTATGGTGTAAAATTACTAAAATACCCTTCATGTGTAAAATGACCCTTATACCCTTAATAACTTGACACCTCGTGCTTGGTTTTGACACCTCCACCGCATACGTGTCAACTTTATACGAAAAGATAAAACACATGTCATGAATTTAGAAAAAGTTAAAACACGTGTCACGGTCTGGTGAATTAAGGCTGTAAGATAGCTCCGTTGTGCGATACGCGACATGCTAACTCGCCAAAATGAATGTTTAGTCATCGGGGCACGTGTCATCACCCAGATAACTTTGAGAAACTATAAATAAGTCCTTAGTATCAGTTCTTACATGAAATTAATTCCAAAGATCAGAGATAAATAGTGAGAGAAAATACGGAAAAGTTTAAGAAGAAGTTTCATCTTAAGAATTAACGAGTGATCCAAAACTCAGCATCTGTGACTTCGAACTTCTGTTCTAAGTGATTACTCTGTGACGTTCCTTGCGTATTTTAATTATATGATATTATGCAAACTATATCTATTTTATGAAATGTTTTATCCTCAAAATACATCTGATACCGATGATTTCTTCGTTTGTTATATGTGCATGTCTCTCGATATATACATCTGATTTGAATTCTGAAATTATTGATTCGGCCTATGGAAACTCTTTTACTATGTTGGCCTTGACTACCGGGTGGAAATATTTAGGTGCTACCTTCCCAGTTGGTTCATCGCTAGTGTGCCCTAAATAAGGCGTTATTTCAGATATCATGATTTCTGTCTGTGTTGTTGTCGGGTGGAAACATTTGGTAACACTATCTGGGTATTAGAGCGTACATGGCCATCAAAAAAATTGAATAATTAACATATTGCTCAAATTGTTTTATCTATTCTGTTCTGAACTGATTATTCTGGAAATATATACTTCCAGTTTACTTTATGTATTTTACTACAAATTTTTATCCATATGTGTATATGCCTTATGTTGGAAATTGAATAGGTAACAATTTTCTGGAAAACCCTGGAATGTCTGGAGATTAAATCTCACTCGGCGTTTAGCCGATGTTGTATAAATAACCATTTTCCAGGAAATAAGTAGGTTCGTGGAGGGAACGAAAAAGGACTGTGTTGAAGATTCAACTTTTAGATCTCTTTTCGTTATTATGTTTATTTTATCATTTATAGCATGTTTGGCTTTCTTTTAATAAGCTTTAAATTTTGTCGTAGGTTGTAATTCATCGTTACTTTTAATATAAATGAGGTTTCCTTTAGAAAGCTCTGTTGATGTAATTCCTTTAATTTCAGTATTTTACGATTCATAACCATGTGATTGTATTTTCGCTACATTTACTTAAGGAAACAATTTAATGTCGAATATTTATTGCCTTAGTGGCATGTCAAGACACTCATTACCTACTACTAATTTTGGGACGGGGTCATCACGGAGGTGGTATCAAAGCATAGGTTATGAACCCGTAGACTACTGAACATAAGTTTCGAATGTTATAGATTTCAAGTTTCCATACATAAGATATAGGAATTAATATTCGACTTATGTGATAACCCTCCATATGTCTTACAGTCTACATATAATTGTTTATATACAATTGTTCTTCTAATTTGCAATCTTGAGTTAGTATAATACGTCTTATGTTTGGCCATGACTGTAGAAAATGACCAAGCCAAGATCAACTGCGAGAAAAAGTGGTTCAAGTATGGATTGACTAGAAGGTGCATACAAGGCGATTGAGAGTCTAGCAATGATTGTGGAGCATCTGGTGAATAATGGAGCACCGAGGAATATGGAACTAACTAGTTATACCATTGAGCATTTCAAGAAGTTGAACCCGCCTTCTTTTAAATGTACTCCTAACCCCACTGAAGTAGAAAGTTGGGTGATTCATATGGAAAAGATGCTCGATGTTCTTAAGTGTACCGATGAACAAAGGGTTTCATTTGCAACATTTATGTTAGAAGGTGAAGCCGAACATTGGTGGAGAATGACTAAGAGAATACATGAGGAGAGAAATACTTGTATAGGTTGGAATGACTTCTTGGTGATCTTTTATGAGAAATATTTCCCTGAAACGGTGAAGGATGAAATAGCAGCTGAGTTCATGAGTCTAGTGCAAGGGAATACGACGGTTAGTTAATACGAGGCCAAGTTTACTAAGTTATCCCATTTTTCACCTTATATTGTGGTAACTGATGTTTGAAAAGCCAAAAAGTTTGAACGTGGGTTAAGGTTGAGTATTCATAGTCGAATTTCCATCCTAAAGTTAACATCATATAGTGACGTCGTGGCTAGGGCTACGATAACTGAGAGGGCTGGGGAGGAGTACAATAGAATTAGAGATAGTAAGAGGAAGTTTGGGGAAAAAATAAGTAAGAACCCAAATAATAGAAATAATTTTAGGAATACATCCAATGTTGGGGGAGCTAGGGATGACAAACGGTATAATAACAAGATATGTTAGCAATGTGGAAAGATGCATGGAGGACGACCTTGTTATAAGGATACGTGAGCTTATTTTAGATGTGGATAGAAGGGACATGAGATAAAAGACTATCCAACCCCATCAAGGATTCCGATACAGCCTTTAGGTGAAAAGGACAAAGGCAGACAAGGTAGAGTTTTTGCACTTTCTGATACCCAAGCTTCTAATGCAGTAGTGTCAGGTAAACTTTCTATATGTGCACAACCTTTTCAAGTTTTATTAGATCCTGGTTCTACCCATTCATTTATTTATGTGCGTTTTGTTAATCGCTTTCCTAATAGGCCCGAACCTTTGAATTATAGCATGCACGTTTCTGTAACACCCCGCACACCCGAAAAGAAACACGCGTCGTGCTACTGCGATAAAAATAAACTAAAACCATTAATCAACAAGGTATAGAGCATCTAAAACAAATCCCGCAATATAAAATAAGAGAATCCACTAATCTCAAATCTTCAAATTAAATACAACCAAAAGTCTCTCGAAATAATACAACTATCTATGTCGAAATAAAATGCTCTATACAACAAAAATAAATACAAATCTTCCAAATTTTGTATTCTCGAATATTCTTCCCAATAATAATCCGCGCTAAATATAAATCTCCAAAGCTCACCAAATCCGCGCTAACCTACCATTAAAAGAAAATATGGGGAAGTACACAATACGATAGGAAAGATGCTCAATAAATATTAGCGGTGAATAAAGCGTAACAATAAGAGTACGAATATTCAAATCAAATGCAAATCTCACAAGCATTTTTATCAATATAATTTCTCAACAATATATTAACCGAGTCACCAGGCCTTACCATACCACGCCATACTTTATCAAGTAGCTGGAACAGGAATCTTGGCGCGTGCCCAACATCAGTGCCATAGTAAAATCTCATGACAACATGCCCAGCAATAATAATACCACATGTATCAAAAATTAGATTCCAACAACAATTTTCCAGATTTCCAAAAGAATTTATCAATTCAAATATGAGTTACTAACGACAAGAAAATAGCGGGAATAACACTCACGAGATTAATGAGCATATTGTGTAAAACCCCATACCTTAAACCACCAAAAGGAACAAATATGATTCTACCCAGAAAATCAGATTACACCATCAAAATCATCTCCCCAAAATCAACAAAACTCCTCCAAGAACAAACACCAAAACAGTCCCAAGAACACCTCCAAAACTAAGGTTGAATGCATAAAATAAAGGGTACTGATTGTGTATAAAAAGAGAGGAAATAAAATATGTTTATTGGATATTTTTGTGCCAAAAGATGCTTCAAAAATGGTCACCCACGACCCCGTTAAATAAGGCAAAAAGATAACAGTTTAAACCAAAACAAACTCCTAAAAAAACTTGCAGTGCATGATTTCTCCTGGGGTCGATCGATCGATCGCCCAGGAAATTTGATAGTCCCGCTTAAAAAAATTATAAGGGACAAATATTTAAAAATTCATATAAAATCCGTTTTAACTCCGATTTCGAAACCGTTTGAAATTCTCGTCTTTAAAAATAATATCCAACATATTTGAGAAATAAAAATAATTAAATATCAAAATTTATTTTCCTCTATATTTTGAAAATACTCCAAAAATTACGCCGATTGTTACACTTCTCCACTAACAATGAAATTTCACCCTCGAAATTCGTCAGAACCCTACGCTAAACAATCAGGCCAGCTATCTCCAAAAATAATATCGTCACCAAAATTCCGATACCTCACATCTAATCGAGATGTCTAACATGAAACGATCATCTAAAAATTCTATCTCCAAATATGCTCTACAAAAATGCAACAGACCCAAAACCCAAGACCCGAGGGTGGTCGTATACCTAAACTCTGATACCATTCTGTAACACCCCGCGCACCCAAAAAGAGACACGCGACGTGCTACTGCGATAAAAATAAACTAAAACCATCAATCAATAAGGTATAGAGCATATAAAACAAATCCCGCAATATAAAATATGAGAATCCACTAATCTCAAATCTTGAAATTAAATACAATAAAAAATCTCTTGAAATAATACAACTATCTATCTCGAAATAAAATGCTCTATACAACAAAAATAAATACAAATCTTTCAAATTTTGTATTCTCGAATATTCTTCCCAATAATAATCCGCTATAAATATAAATCTCCAAAGCGCACCAAATCCGCGCTAACCTGCCACTAAAAGAAAATGTGGGGAAATACACAATACGACAGGAAAGATGCTCAACAAATATTAGCGATGAATAAAGCGTAACAATACGAGTACGAATATTCAAATCAAATGAAAATCTCACAAGCATTTTTATCAATATAATTTCTCAACACATTAACCGAGTCACCAGGACTCACCATACCGCGCCATACTTTATCAAGTAGTCGGAACAGGAATCTTGACGGGTGCCCAACATCAGTGCCATATTAAAATCTCATGAAAACATGCCCAACAATAATGATACCATATGAATCAAAAATTAGATTCCAACAATAATTTTCCAGATTTCCAAAAGAATTTATCAATTCAAATATGAGTCAATTACCACAAGAAAATAACGAAAATAACACCCTCGAGATTAAGGAGCATATTGTGTAAAACCCCATACCTAAAACCACCAAAAGGAACCAAAATGATTCTGCCTAGAAAATCAGATTGCACCATCAAAATCATCTCCCAAAAATCATCAAAACTCCTCCACGAACAAACACCAAAACAACCCCAAGAACACCTCCAAAACTAAGGTTGAATACATAAAATAAAGGGTACTGATTGTGTATAAAAAGAGAGGAAATAAAATATGTTTACTGGATATTTTTGTGCCAAAAGATTCTTCAAAAATGGTCACCCACGACCCCTTTAAATAAGGCAAAAAGATAAGAGTTTATACCAAAACAAACTCCTAAAAAAACTTGCAGCGCACGATTTCTGCTGGGGTCGATCGATCGACCCCTGGCGTTGATCGATCGATCGCCCAGGAAATCTGACAGTTCTGCTTAAAAAATTATACAGGACAAATATTTAAAAATTCATATAAAATCCGTTTTAACTCCGATTTCGAAACCGTTTGAAATTCTCGTCTTTAAAAATAATATCCAACATATTTGAGCAATAAAAATAATTAAATCTCAAAATTTATTTTGCTCTATATTTTGAAAATATCCCAAAAATTACGCGGGTTGTTTCAGTTTCTACTCCTTCGGGCGAGTTAATGATGGGAACCTTTGTATATAAGTCTTGCCCTATTGATGTTAGTAGTCTTAAACTATTCGCTGATTTGATAATTTTAGACATAAAAGACTTTGAAGTCATTTTGGGGATGGATTGGTTAGTATCGTATCATGCTAAGGTAGATTGTTTTGAGAAGAGAGTTACTTTTCAAATACCTAACCAACCAAAATTCAGTTTTGATGGAACATGCATCCTATCTACCATTCGTATTATCTCTGCAATGCAAGCTTGTAGTTTTCTTAAGAAGGGATGTCACGGATTCCTTGCAAGTGTTATTGATTTGCAAATAAAAGAGCCTAGTTTAGAAGATATTCCTATAGCTAAACATTTTCGAGATGTTTTTTCAGATGATTTACCGAGTCTTCCTCCTAGTAGAGAAATAGAGTTTATAATTGACCTTATTCCTAGAACTATACCAATCTCGAAACCACCTTATCGTATGGCACCTTTAGAATTAAGGGAATTGGAAGTTCAATTACAAGATCTGTTAGACAAGGGTTTTATTAGACCGAGTGTATCCCCTCGGGGTGCTCCAGTGTTATTTGTTAAAAAGAAGGATGGGACGATGAGGTTATGTATAGATTATCGTGAACTAAATAAGGTGACCATTAAGAATAAATATCCCCTACTTCGTATACATGATTTGTTTGACCAACTACAAGGAGCACAAGTATTTTCTAAGATTAACCTTAGGTCAGGCTATTGCCAATTGAAGATTAAGGGGGATGATATTTCAAAATCAGCTTTTCGTACTAGATATGGTCACTATGAATTTCTTGTGATGCCATTTGGACTAACTAATGCACCAGCCGGTTTTATGGATATGATGAATAGAGTGTTTAGGAAATATTTGGATCAATGTGTGGTTGTTTTCATTGATGACATACTTATTTATTCCAAAAGTATTAAAGAACACGAAAAGCATTTAGAGACGGTGTTATAAATCCTTAGGAAGGAGAAATTATATGCAAAATTAAAGAAGTGTGAGTTTTGTTTGCCTAGCGTCTCTTTTCTAGGACATGTCATTTCCAAGGAGGGAGTGTCGATTGACCCTCAAAAGATCAAAGCTATACTGGATTGAACTAGACCAACTAATGTGACGGAGATTCGTAGTTTCCTTGGATTAGAAGGTTATTATCGAAGATTTGTTAAAAGCTTTCTAGTATTGCCAAACCTCTATCTAGGTTAACACAAAAGAAGGTGAAATATGAATGGTTTGAGGAAGTTGAGAATAGTTTTTAAGAACTTAAGAATCGATTAGTCACTACCCCAATTTTGACTATTCCTTTTGGGACAAGGAGATTTGTGATTTATAGTGATGCTTCTAAAAATGGTCTGGGATATGTGATAATGCAAAATGGAAAAGTAGTAGCTTATGCCTCGAGACAATTAAAACCACATGAGCAAAATTATCCAACCCATGACCTAGAATTAACAGCTGTAATTTTTGCTCTTAAGATTTGGAGACATTATTTGTATGGTGAGACTTGTGAGATTTATATCGATCATAAGAGTTTAAAATATATTTTTACCCTAAAAGAATTGAATATGAGACAAAGGAGGTGGTTAGAATCAATGAAGGATTATGATTTGAATATTTATTATAACCCGGGGAAAGCTAATATAGTAGCTGATGCTTTAAGTAGGAAATCTACACCAAATTTAGCGTATCTTATTACAAGCCAGGAAGCACTGTTGAAGGATTTGAGAAGTATGGAAATAAATGTACGTATTTATAGTAAAGGAGGAATAATCACAAATTTATAAGTACAACCCATGTTGATGGAAAGGGTCAAAATTACACAAGTAAATGACCCACAACTGAAGAAGATTAGAGAAGAAGTTATTATAGGGAAGAGGATTGAATTTGTGATACGAGATGATATATTAAGATTTCAAAATAGAGTGTGTGTTCCATCTGATGCCCAACTAAAGAGGTAAATTTTGGAGGAAAGTCATTACTCGAGATTCAAATTTCATCCCGGATGTACAGAGATGTATAGGGATATTCGAGAAGTACTTTGGTGGAATAACATGAAAAGGGAGATAAAGAAATATGTATCTCAATGTTTAGTTTATCAATAAGTAAAAGTTGAACATCAGAAACCATCAGGATTACTACAACCCCTACCTATCCTTGAGTGGAAATGGGAACATATTACTATGGATTTTGTGACTAGTTTACCAAGGAGTTCAAATGGTAATGATTATATTTGGGTAATTATTTATAGGTTAACTAAATTTGCTCATTTTCTTGCCATTAAGATTACCCATTCTTTAGAAAAGTTAGCCAAGTTGTACGTGCGGGAAATTATTAGGCTTCATGGAATCCCAGTTTCAATTATTTCTGATCGTGACCCTATATTTGTGTCTCGCTTTTGGAAAAGCCTACAAGCATCCATGGGAACACAATTAAATTTCAACACCGCTTTTCATCCTCAAACAAATGGACAATCTGAGAGAACCATTCAAACCTTAGAGGATATTCTTAGGGCATGCGTACTTAATTTGAAAGGGAATTGGGATGATCATTTACCGTTAATGGAATTTGCATACAATAATAGTTATCAATCAAATATTCAAATGGCTCCGTATGAGGCACTTTATGGTAGAAGGTGTCGTTCCCCTGCATGTTGGGTAGAAGTTGGAGAAAGAAAATTATTGGGACCAGAATTGATCTAGATCACAACAGAGAAGGTGAAATTGATACAAGACCGACTTCGAATCGCTCAAAGCCGTCAAAAGAGTTATGTCGATAATTGCCACCGACCGTTGGAATTCCAAAGAGGAGATTATGTGTTCTTGCGAGTATCACCACTAAAGGGAGTAATCCAATTTGGGAAGAAAGGAAAATTGAGTCCAAGATACATAGGACCTTTTGAAATCCTTGAAAGGATAGGAGCTGTTGCGTATAGAATAGCCTTACCCCCTCAAATCTCTAGTGTGCATAATGTGTTCCATATGTTAATGATGAAAAATACGTCCCAGATCCAACACATATCCTAAGTCTCGAACCTCTTCAATTTAGAGAAGATTTGTTATACATTGAGCATCCGATAGAAATTTTGGACCAAAAGATAAAATATTACGAACTAAGGTAATTCCATTGGTCAAAGTGTTATGGCCTAATCATTCCATTGAAGAAGAAACATGGTAGCGAAAAGATGAAATAAAGGAGAAATATTCAAACTTGTTTGGGAATTAATGTAAGTAAAGTTTGGGGACCAAACTTTTTATAAGGAGGGTAGGATGTAATGACCCCACTTTTATATGTTCATATAAGTTTTAAATGTTGTATTATTTCATATGTGATATGAATAATGTTAATTTATTATTTTAGTCTAATCCTCCCTTTATAAATTATGAAATATCAAATTAGTTACAAATATAAAATTTTAAAGTTTTTAGTAGGAATGTTCATATTAGAGAGTAGTTTTGACCATTATAATATAAAAACTGACTTGAGGTAAAAAGTAAAAGGTTGTAGATATATAAATTAGGTTTGTAACACAATAAACGACGTGTTAAACGGAGGTTCGAGCAAGATGTTATACCGAAATTACGAAATAAGGGCAAATCTGTCCATCTTTTAAGTCATATTTTGTCTTATTACCACACCATGTGTAATATTTTCATTGGTTGGAAGGAGAGGCTGGTTTGGCCAACTTAAACACTTTGAAATAACCTCATTCTTCATCAAAATGAATTAAATCAAAGTCTTATGGCGTATCCTAAGCTAAATGATAAGTTTTGGGGTAGAAAATATAAATTTATGAAAGTTTAGGGACTCAATTTTAAATAAAAAAAGTTTCATGGACTAAAATGAAAATATAAAAAGGAAAATTTTGTAAATAAAATATTTTCAAGGATCCCTAAGAAATATTGAAATTGTATGGTGTAAAATTACTAAAATACCCTTCATGTGTAAAATGACCCTTATACCCTTAATAACTTTACACCTCGTGCTTGGTTTTGACACCTCCATCGCACACGTGTCGCCTTTACACGAAGAGATAAAACACATGTCATGAATTTAGAAAAAAGTTAAAACACGTGTCGCGGTCTGGTGAATTAAGGCTGCAAGATAGCCCCGTTACGCGACACGCGACATGCTGACTCGCCAATATGAATGCTTAGTCATTGGGGCACATGTCATCACCTAGATAACTTTGAGAAACTATAAATAAGGCCTTAGGATCAGTTCTTACACAAAATTCAGAGAGAAATAATGAGAGAAAATACAGGAAAGTTTAAGAAGAAGTTTCATCTTAAGAATTAACGAGTGATCCAAGACTCAGCATCTGTAACTTCGTACTTCTGTTCTAAGTGAGTACTCTGTGACATTCCTTGCGTATTTTAATTATATGATATTATGCAAACTATATCTATTTTGTGAAATGTTTTATCCTCAAAATACATCTGATACCGATGATTCCTTCGTTTGCTATATGTGCATATCTCTCGATATATACATCTGATTTGAATTATGAAATTATTGATTCGGCCTATGGAAACTCTTTTACTTTATTGGACTTGACCACTGGGTGGAAATATTTGGGTGGTACCTTCCTAGCTGGTTCATCGCTGGTGTGCCCTAAATAAGGCGTTGTTTTAGATATATTGATTTCTGTCTGTGTTGTTACCGGGTGGAAACATTTGGTGACACTATCTGTTTATCTGGGTATTAGAGCATACATGACCATAAAAATAAAATTGAATAATTGGCATATTGCTCAAATTATTTTATCTGTTCTGTTTTGAACTGATTATTCTGAAAATATATACTGCCAGTTTACTTTATATATTTTACTGCAAATTCCTGTCCATATATGTATATGCCTTTTATAGGAAATTGAATAGGTATCAATTTTTTGAAAAGCCCTGGAATGTCAGAAGATTAAATCTCACTCGGCATTTAGCTGATGTTGTATAAGTAACCATTTTTCAGGAAATAAGTAGGGTCATGGAGGGAACGAAAAAGACTGTGTTGAAGATTCAGCTTTTAGAGCTCTTTTTGTTATTATGTTTTTTTTTATCATTTAGAGCATGTTTAGCTCTCTTATAATAAGCTTTAAATTTTGTCTTAAGTTGTAATTCATCGTTACTTTTATTATAAATGAGGTTTCCTTTAGAAACCTCTGATGACGTAATTCCTTTAATTTCAGTATTTTACGATTCATAACCATGTGATTGTATTTTCGCTGCATTTACTTAAGGAAACAATTTAATGCCGAATATTTGTTGCCTTGGTGACATGTCAAGACACTCGTTCCCTACTACTAATTTTGGGACGGGGTCGTGACACTCTGCTAGCCCAATACCTTGAAGAAACTTGCAAGGAGAAAGCCATCTACTGTGCCAGTCAAAAATTGGTCGGTTACGAATTTAAGTACACCACTTTGGATGAAGCATATGTCGCTCTTGTCTGGGTTACCCAAAATTTACGTCACTACATGCTCGCCTGCCCTATCAAACTCGTATCCCGAATGGATCCCATCAAGTACCTACTCGAGAAGCCTGCCCTATTCAGCAGAATGGTCCGTTTGTTGATGATTCTAGACGAGTTTGATATCACCTATGTCACACAGAAAGACATGAAAGGAATAACCATCTATGAATACCTTGCTGACTACCCGATGAAAGAAGCCGATGTCTGGATTTTTAAATTCCCATGCGAGAATATCCTTTGCGCCTCCTAAAAAGACCTTTTCAATGGCAAATGTTCTTTGACGGTGCTGCCAACAAAAAATGATATGTCATTGGAGTCCTCCTAATTTCCCCTGATGACTCACACACTCCCATTGCCATCAAATTAGATTTCCCCTACACTAACAACATGACTGAATATGAGGCGTGCATGGCAAGCCTCAAAATTTCCCTCAAGAAAGGAATTTGATAACTCTACATCTGCGGGGATTCAATCCTCATCATTGATTAAGTACTCTAGAAATGGAAAGTCAAGGATGAGAAACTCTTACCCTTCCATGCCCACCTTGAAGAACTGGCTTCCCAATTACAAGAAATCACCTTCCACTACTTTCCCCGAGCAAAAAATAACCTGGTTGACGCCCTTGCCACCTTAGCCTCCATGATTGACATGCTTGAAGGAATAACCATGGTCCATTTCCTTGTCCAGAAACAAGACAAACCAACCCACTACTATAGTATAACTGACTAACGCAAGTGTTGTCAAATTATAAAATTACTACGAGTGCACGAGCTATTATAGTATAGCTTACTCAAGTATGAGTCGAACTCATAAAAATTTGATCAAGTTTCTAAATTGAAGACTTTCCAATCAATATTGTGTAAATATGAAAATTATAATCTAATACTAAAATAAAAGTAACTAATGGAACCAATAATATGTGATTAATTATCGAAGACTCTAGGGTTTTGGATCCATTTATAAATTTTAACTAATATTATGCACTAACTTAATTTCGACATCCCAATTTTATAACTCAAATTAAACCGAGTCTCATCGCGTTCAATTCATAAAATAAAACATCCAAGTTCACACAAAATTTAACGTCTCTAATTTAGATGGATGAAAAACCTATTCCCTTAAAAATACAGATTTTAAGTTTTAAATATAGTCTTTAAGCATGGACTATCAAAACAATTAAATGCAAGCATAACCCATCAAAGTGTCATCATCATCATCATCATCATCATCATCATCATCATCATCATCATCATCATCATCATCATCATCATCATCCTTGCCTTAATCCCATCGTATGGGGTCGGTCACATAAATTCTCCTTTTCCATTCTAATCTATTATGTGCAATATTATCATTTAAGTTTAATTCCTTAGTGTCCCTCCTAATTATTTCCTCCCACGATAACTTAGGTCGACCTCTTTTTCTTTTACCCTCTATTTCCAACAATCTTCCTCTTGTTATAAAGGCATCTATCTGTCTACGCAACATATGTATGTACCATCTAAGTCTACTTTCTCTTAATTTATCACTAATGGGGGCTACTCCTAACTTTTCTCTCACGTATTGGTATTTAATTTTGTCTTTTTAGTAATTGATATCATCCACCAAAGCATCCTCATCTCACTAATATGGATACTTTATTCATATTTTTTCTTTAACGCCCAACATTCCGCTCCGTACAGGGTTGCTAGCATAACAACTGTTCTATAAAAAAATTCTTTTAATTTATTAGCTATCCTCTTATTGCATAACACCCTACTCCCTTGTCTTCATCTCATCCAACCAGTTGATATTCTACTCGTTACATCCTCATTAATATCCCCATTACTTTGTAACATTGAACCTAAATAATGAAATTTATTAGTTTGGTTTATCACTTTTTCTTCAATCTTTAATATTATGTTACTCGACACCTCATTATTTAATTTATATTCCATTTTTTTCTACTGATTTTTAGTCCCTTAGACTCTATGGATTTTCTCCAAGTATCTACTCTCATCGCTAACCCTCCCTTTGAAATGGCTACTATAACTATATCATCCTCAAATAACATACACCATGGAACATATTCTTGTATGTCATTATTAATCTCATCCAAAACTAAGACAAATAAACAAGGACTTAAGGACAATCCTAGATGTAAACCCAATTTAATCATAAAGTCATTAGTTTCTCCATATATAGTCCTTAATCTAGTCTTTGTGTTATCATACATATCTTAAATAATTTTAATATAACTCATAGGGATTGTTTTCCTCCTTAAAGCTCACCAAATTACATCCCTTAGTGGTGGAATGAGGAAGTGCAAACGATAATACCAAAGAAACGGGTAAGTTTTAAATAGTGGCAAAAGAATAAAAATCTAGAAGATTTAGAAAAGTATAAGAAGTTAAAAAGTGAAGTAAAAAAATATCATTAGAAACGCGCAACAAAATGCACTAGGTAATCTTTATTAGAAATTAGGTTCCGAGGAAGGTGAAATGAAAATATATAAATTGGCAAAGAATAGAGATAGATTGATAAGGGATATGGATCCAGTTAAGTGTATTAAAGACATAAATCAAATTATATTAATTAATGATAAATAAATTCTAGATATATGGGAAGAGTATTGTCAAGGATTATTGAATTAAAAATATTCGAAAGAAGATGTCTAGAACATTGAACCGAATCTAGGAATGGTTTGTCCGATTACTGAAAAGGAAGTGGATGTATTAATAAGAGAAATGAGAAAGAATAATGCGGTTGGCCTACATAAAATACCCATAAAGGTGTAGAGAACCCTTGGAAGTCTAGGGGTAGAATGGTTAATAGGCTAATTTAATAAAATTTTAAAAGAAGGAAATATGCCAAATGAGTGGAGGAAAACCCACACAATACTTTTGTATAAAAATAAAAGGGGTATACAAAACTGTGGTAATTATAGAGGAATCAAACTGAAGAATCACACTTTGAAGTTATGGGAAAAGGCTATAGAACAAAGATTACGAAATGATTTAACTATTCATAATGCTTAAAATATGAATTAATAATCACTTCTGAATGTTTAAATCGCACGCTCATGTCATTTTAAGTGTATAACAAACTTTTAAATCATTTAAAACATGTTGGGAATGGACTCAAAATTAAACTAACTACATAATACTAATCAAGCATGCTAAATTTCGCCTGGTACTAATAGACAATTTACTCTAACATAATCATAGGCATAATAACATTGCAAGAATGAATAATTTTTTTATCAATGACTCAAACTTACAAATAATTGTGTCTTGTATACAATAAATTTTAATAAAATCCTCCCCACAAAAGTAAAATTCTTCCTCCCCACAAAAGTAGAATTCTCGGCCCTTAAATAATAATAAACACTCTCAAAATTTGATCTAAAAAATATATGTGAAATGGTGAGCCCAATGTTTCCTTTTTATAGGATAATAGATGAGGTATTTGATTTGGGGTCAAACTTACTTTAATTGTCTGAAAAGAGTTTTGTAGTCACCCAAATAATAATGTTGGAACTGAACATTCCACCTCATTTGATCTTTTGATTAGAATAAGATACTCAATTTCCCCTCTCGGGAACTCTTTTATTTACTTCTCGAACATGGTCGCTGAATTTCGTCCAATTCGGAGAATAAAAATTTAGTCTTTTTTTTTTAATTTTGCAGTATATAAACAACGTTTTTTGAACGACTGTAAAAATTAGATTTTCACACTTTTCTCGAGTTAATATTCAATTTGGTCCCAATTTCATCATTACCCGCAAACATTTCACTAGGCAACTTGTTTCACAAATTATCTCAAGAAAATTATAAAATTATTACAAAGTTCCCTTTTGCCTTTAAAATTATCGTTTTGAATCCGAATCCTATCATTCTTACATTTTTTCCATTATTTAACAAAATGGTCCTAAGAAATTATTAAAAAAATAAAATGGGTCTAACAAAGTATAAATTTAGATATAAAATATACAAAATAATGCACTCATTAGCAAGGATAGTCCCTGGTATATTTGGTCGACTCTGGTAACCAATCCTAACATATGGTCAGGATGACAAGATCCGTCTAAATGATCAGTAAGTTGGCTCAAGCATTCGTAGATCCTAAGTCAGGATAATTCAATTTCGTCCAAAACTGGTAGCTCG
Organism: Sambucus nigra; assembly: GCA_949130495.1. NCBI lineage: Eukaryota > Viridiplantae > Streptophyta > Magnoliopsida > Dipsacales > Adoxaceae > Sambucus > Sambucus nigra. The sequence goes on from OX422223.1 coordinate 288,373,562, forward strand.
TAAGGAGGATCATGCCGACAAGATTCGACCACATGATTGTAAGAATAAACTATTGGCATGCCTATCTCAACATTAATCAACTAGTAAGTCGATATGACAAGTGGACAAGATCTCACCATGACACCATAATAATATAAGTAACTAGGTGGTCAAATAGATCCGACCACTTTTACAAGTCATGGCTTGACAAGAAATATGAACATCACATGCACGAAAGCAAAACAAATGAGATGGAATGCATTACATCACATGTTGATATCTATTCATTGAAAATTATTCAAACATCACATAATAGGTTGTTCATAAATTTTACAAACAATTGTTCAAAAAGAAAAATGAGCAGTTATAATAGAGCATCAGAAAAGAAGAGAACTCAAGGCATAAGAGCATTTTCCATCTTTGGAGTGACTTGAGGAACATTGATAGCAACACCATCGATCATATCAGTGTCGCAAATAACCTCATCAGTTGGACCAGTTTCCTCAACTTTAGTAACAAGTTGGTTCACCACCATCAACACTTCAGTGACCCTGGACTAGCCTCCTCATTATCACCTTCCCACTTGTCGATCATATTCGTTATGTTAGTATAATGCTTCACGATCCTCTTTTTTAGCTCATCATAACCTTAAAAAGAAGGTTAAGGTCTCAACATTATAGTCTATTAAAGATTTGTATTTTTAAAAATATTATCCTCTGTTTGAGTACATGCCTCGTTGGCTTTGGAAAGATTTATTATCCTTTTCTAGAGCCTCATTAAGACTCTGCCACTTCACAGCATCAATCGGAAATTTGGTATTTCAATTGTGTGCTTAAATCCTCAGCCGAGCTCAGAGCATTTGTGTTCTCAACGAGCTGAGTGTCCTCTCATCCAGCCCATTGTATTTCTTATTTTGGTTATCTAATTCTCATTGAAGTGCGAAATTGACATCCTTTTGGTCTTTATTGACAACTTGGTTGCCTATAGCCTTCTTGTGAAGAATAGTGTTGACGATGGTACTCTAGAAAAAGAAATAATGAGGTCAGCAGAATCATAAGGCAAACACAAATACAACATTCGAATAACTTACCACATAAGTCCTATGTTGAAGGGTACCCTATAGGGTGCACACCTATAAACGTCTGAGGAACTAAAAATCTAGATCGTTCCCATAATAGCGTATCACATCCACAAGGCTACCCATACTCTAAAAGATGGAGTCCTTATCAGGCTTAATCTGGTCGGCAGTTATAGGGTTTTTTGAATCAAATTGATATTCTCCCGCCATGGGGTAATGACTTGAAGTCTTTATCCTCTTATATAGCCTCCGAGCAAGTTCCCTCTCAATATCCACACATTCCAAAGCCCTTTTTACACTAACAAGAAGATAGCCATCCGTGGTAACCTCTTTCCCTTTACCTTTAGCCTTGGAGGTAGTATCATCTCTATTTTGAGCTTCAGCCTCAGATTTTAATTGGGCCTCATTATCAGCTATTTTTTTTGTTTGGATCTCAACATCGGCCTTCCTCTTGGCCTTATAATCATTTTTCTCTTAGTATCCGCCTTAATTTCTTCCTGTGAGCATTAGCAAGAGAAGCTTGATTTACTGGTAATTGAGCCATACCCTAAGAAGGCTCAACATAGAAATCTAAAGAATTTGGAGTATAATCTGCACCAAAATATATCAGTTAGCAAGATCAAAATGGTAACATAAAGACGAGCAAATAGAAGTAGAAAGACTGATACCTTATTTAACCAATTGTTCAACTCATCCTCCCCTCTCAGGTGGCCCTCCTTAGTCAGCGAAAATATTCCCCTCAACCACCAAGGTGTTGTGATATGCTCGATGATGAAAACCTACAAGAGTAATATAACATCCAATATCTATAAACCTTTTCAATGACAAAAGATTCTTAAATTCAATGGAATTTGATCTGCACTTTTCCAACACTACCATCTCAGAGAAGCTAGCAGCTTGGGAGATCTTTTCTCCGCAGAAAGGTCAAACAAGAATAAAGTATCAACATAGAATAAGTTAAAAAAATCATAAAACACAATGGGTAAAATGTACACCAGTATAATTTGGTCCATACCAATCATTAGGAACACTATATGATCAGTTCTTCTCATTTTAATAAGACTCCCAATCAATATATAAGTACACAAATTAATTCTTCCAACTGTTGTTCCTCATCTAAAAAACTTGCACCATTTATAGGTCGGACTTTCGTGCAGAAAGGTAGTAATACCTATTGTCTATGGCATAGTCTTTCATGCCATAAATAAATCTGAAGATATCCCCAATAAGGTCAAAACCAGTTCGAGCTTGCCAATAGACCATTGAACCTGAAATGTACCTATAGGCATTTAGTGGAAGACCTAGACCCTAAAAATGGGAAATATTAGGACAATCAACTCAATGGCCACCTAAAAGTGCAAAATTATCAGATTACACGCCAACAATGCTCAAATTCAGCAGAAAATAGGTAAAAGAAGACGGAATCATAAAGAAATTGCAGAAAAAAACTAGAAGAAAACCCTAAGAAAACTATAGAAGGAAAACGGAGTACCTAGAGTAATAAAACTGCAAAAGATAACTAAGAAACACACAAGAGGATGACAAAATACTCTATAAATATTTTAACAGTTGGAGCTGGCCGAAAATGAGGAAAATAGGAAGTGTTTTAGGGCGGAGAAGGAAAGGTTTGAGAACGGGAAGAGTTTCTGTCTCTTGAATGCAATCACACTAAGGAAATAAGTTTGGAAAGTCTCGAATATTTTGGAAACTAATCTTTATACTTTTTAAGCGATAACCATTACCTTTACTAATGCAGCATTGATGTCATGCCTAGAAAAAGCAAACTGACGCTTGGGAACAGAGCACACACTGCCCCGGGTACGCGCACAATTATGAGAATGATGCTATCAAAGAAGATTAATACGTGGTAATCCCCAACCAAAGGTGAAGAATTTTTTCCAAATTTTTTTGCTTATCCAAGGCTGAGCTAATGATTTCCCCAATCAAGAAGAGTCTTACAGTCCGAACATTACACGAGCTAATGACATGTTAGTTAAACACTTCACTCACTCAATCTGTTGCAACCTTAAATTGCGAGAAAAGTCTTCTGGGATTTTGTTATACCATTAATATGGTGTCACTCCTAAACTAGTCAGAATAAGACACATGGACTCATTTCTTACCAAAATGACGTCGGCTATCGTAATAATGAGATCTTCTCAGATAATGGCATGGTCGACCTAAACAAGTTGATTGGTCTAGCTAATTCAAAAAATTCACTTAAATCCATCAATTGACGTTTAGACTGACTCTGTCAAATGGCATCGTCATAGATGGCATGAGTTAGATAGTGGGATGATATCAACAATTCACCCACACGATGGAAACAAACAAACATTTCCTCCTTCTATGTTTGCCCGTACTAACTTTACCTATATTCCTCCCTTATTATGTAAAGTGATTACTTATTTAATCTATAAAGACAAGACCCCTGACACAATCTAGTGGGTGGGCTGGAATAATTCAAAAATAAATACACCAACTCCCATATTTAATGCGTATGGGTAGGGGTGGGGAGGAAAAAAGAAAAGGATGACTGCACTGAGATTACAAACTCTCATTCAACTAAATCTATACTATCTACATTTTCACCTATGGACATAGGCACCAACTTGGGCCGAACCATAAAAATCTGGATTCATTCTATTTTTCTCACTTCTCTCTCTCTCTCTCTCTCTCTCTCTCTCTAGCAAGCCTTAGATAAGTATTACGTGTATTTTCATCTATTTATATATTATGATTTAAACGTACATGCTCTATCTAAGATAACATTGACATACTAGTTTTAGGCAATAACAACCCCTATGGCCCATAAATTGCATAAGTAGTTTCATTGAGTCTCTAAACTAAATATTTAGTCAATCCAATCCCTAAACTAATTCAATTATAACAAATTCAACCCTTTTGTCAAAAAATTATTAAAGTTAATAGCATCAATAGCTAACGGGTATAGAGGTCAAAATACATATATATTTAAATTATTTTTACACTAAAATATTTATACATTATATATTATGTGTTATATAATATAAGGATGTGTACATTGAAACTACATGTGTTAAAATATGACAGAAATTCTTATCCATGTGACACAAATTTTTAATGCAAACATGACACAACATGAAATCGTATGTTTTAACCTATCACAAATACGGATCAATTAAAACATGGCACAACACGATAACTCTTTTCTTACCTAACACGACTTAAATAAAACACGACATGACATGAAATATATTTTTACCTACACTAACATCACACGACTTGATATCTCATTTTTGCGCAAAACGAACACGACACAATAAGATTTTTTTTCAAACCGAGCACAAACACGACCAAAATAACTTCATTTCATGTCGGGTCAGATTAAAAAATTATATGTCATGTTTTAATTGACCGTGTTAATATTACATCAAAATGATTTCACGTTGTGTCGTATTTTAATCGGGTCATGTGTTAGGTCATGTAAAAAAAGATTTATGTTGATTTGCATTTTAGTTGGGTCGTGTTTTGGTTAAGTAAAAAAAATAATTTTTGTCATGTCGTGTTTAATTGGTTCATGTTCATGTTGGGTTAAAACATACGATCTCATTCCATTTTTCATGTTAATTGGACCATATTCATGCTATTTTAATAAAAGATCTTGTACGATTTTTTATTTAGGTCGTGTTCATGTGAGATATAGAAAGATTTTAGGTAGTGTTCATGCTAGGTAAAAGATATGGTTTCATGTCATCTCGCATTATAATTGCGCCACGTTCCCATTAAGTATATAAAACTAAATATCTCATGTCATGTTGTGTTTTAATTAGTTCATTTTAGGTATGAAAAAAATACAATTTCATATCGTGTCCCATTTAATTTTAGTCGTATTCATGTATAACGTATACTAATGCAAAAATATAATATATAAATATATATAAAGTATAATCACAAAGTGTATAAATATATTAATGTAAAGTTGTATTAAAATATAAATCAATTTTGACCCCTAAACTATTTTTGCTATTAACTTTAACAAACTTTTTGATAGAAGGGTTGACTCGGTTGCAATTGAATAGTTTAGGCGTTGAATTGGCTAAACTAATTATATAATTTAAGGGTCAAAAACTCAAATTCAATCAAAAGTAGGTGAGTTGATTATCATTTATGCATCTTATTGTTTTTAAAATGTTAACAAATTGACTTTTTAGATTATTTTTTTGTACATGATCTATGTAAGTATACCATTCCTATAATAATGTTAAATACTGTTTGGGCCCAAAATGTAAGTGCATTATCAAAATTAACACACAAATTTTTGTTGTTCGACGGGTCAACTTGTCTATGTACAAGGGGAAAGAGAGAGAGAGAGAGAGAGAGAGAGAGAGAGAGAGAGAGAGATGTTTAATAATTGAAGGATAAGAAGTAGATGACTTGGAGTTCTAGGGTTTCAAGATGAGAGTCCAAGACATGGATAAAAGAATGTACAAGATCATTAAGGTCATTTATATTTAAATATACAAATGTCCTAAGGCTTTAAGTCTTTTGCATAGTGACATGTCATCATCCTTGATCTTATCTTTGGAGTTGTAGAATGATAGTACATATTTATTTGGCCACATCCAATCATCATTGCGTTTGAGTCTTCCCTAGTCGGTATGTGATCTTTGAATGACCTGATTGCTGCAGTTCTCTTAGTGTTACATATCTTGCCACATGAACTGCCCTGGATCATAATCCCTTAAATTGACCCCAAAATTGGGGTAGTTGGTCTTTAGGCTTGGCCAGTCCTTTTATACCTTCTTGAATTGTCCACGCTTGATGTAGTTATTCTCATTAGTTGTCTATTAATTGCAACGCATCCCACTTGTGCTTAGTGGGAGCGTATTCATTATGATAATGCACGACATACCTATGCTTAGGGTTTCGTTCATTGTAGATTTATGTCCCAAATATTCATAGCGTGTGAAGCATGTGACTTGGGTTACATGAGAGTGAGGATCTCCATCTAAAAGAGCTATCACCTGAGCTACCATTTGTCAGTAAAAGGTATAAAGGGTTTTAACAAATCGATATACTCTTTTATCCAATTTTCTTTCCTCCTATCCATGTCTAGGTGTTTGGGGAAGTAAAAATTGACCTCAAAAAATGATTTTGAGGCCTTATTTAAAAGATACATCATACTTAGCAATGTTAAAATATAGACCTCACCAAATGATGAAGGTGTCTATGACATCGATAGTGAGGTCACTTTTATGACAATGTCCATAATAGGGGGTTCATTTCTCTCCATTCGTTACTGGTGGAAGGACTGTATTTCTATGTAATACATCCTATACATCCAAAATAAAGTTTTTTTTTATCGTAAGGGGAATAGTAGTTATAAACCAGATTTGCGAGACTAATATAAGCTCGAATGAGATAAGGTATTGCTATGAAATGAGGACCTCTCTTGGGCCCAACACATATCACTTTTAAACGAGAGAAAACTCTTATAATTTGGTTCGTTGGATGATCAAATCACAAAAAGACATTAATAGATACGTCTTAGTGTTTTTTGGGTTATTATATGGTGAAGACTACACAGGTCTTTCTATGAATGTTCAGTTCGGATCTCCCAGTACGTCATTTGTCATTTATTAAACTTGTTTAATGAACTTGGATTTATCTGTTACTAATTAGTTTGTACTTTTTCTGCATATTCTTATTACAAGAAAAAACCTAGATACTGAGACATTAATCTTGAATATCTAAAAAGTTTATCATGACGAACTCTAGAGAATGTTGGACCTCATTAGAGAGAAACTCATATACTTCTTGGACATGAATAGGCTATTATTCCAGCCAATAATTTTATAACCATTCCAGAGATCATTGTATCCGATTACATAATGGTCGGTGATGATTCAATCCTAATATCTACCCATGTCCATAACATAATTGCAAGAGGTATTTACGTTAGTCAAGTGTCTTTACCCACCTGCGTAATTTCAACTCACTCTGAGGAGTTTGAATGGGTACAATAAACAGAAAATTAATTTTTTAACTACTTTGCCCCACTCTTATCATACGAAGAATTTGGCACATAAGGTCAGATTTTGGAAGGGATGGACTATGATTAATGAGGAGAGGAAGGGGACAGACATTTTCCACCCATTCCTCACAATCTTGAACACATGACTGACCGACTAAGATGAACCGGGCCAGTTAAATGGGTAAGGGAGCCAATCTGGTCAGGCTGTCCAAGGTGATGTTGGCTCTAAGAAGAGAATAATCTCCACCAGGGAGAAGGATAACCAGGACAAGTATAAAGACAAAAATATGGAGAGAAAGGTAGAATAGTCCAAGAAGAGGAGGACTAACAAAAATCCTTCCTGCACTTCTTCTGGGGGAAATAACGTGCATTAGTTATTTCCCAATAATAGAAGATTCCACCACAACCATCAATGTCTAGGGTTTTACCTATATAATCAACATGAAGGGAAAATAGTCCATCACTATTGATGATTCGATGTATCATAATGTCAAAGTCAGTTTTCGGTAGATCAGGCCGCCATGTTGCCCTAAGGATATGACAACCTTGAGGACCTTTTCCATGGAATGCCTTCACAAGTAAGCGATCTACTACTCTGTTATCGTAAGAAAGTTTTTAATTTGATCTTTTTAAGTGTTTGATTTTATCTTAAAACTTACATACTTTTATTTATTTTTTCCTTATAGGCCATGCAGGCAATGCATAAGGCGGCCTCTCATGCTGACCATATGTTAAACATGAATGATATACTTTATGATCAAGCTGACATCATGAAGAGTAGTCTAACTGAAAAAATGAAAAGATCAACGATATTGAAGGAAAACTAAAGGAGGAAACCACCTACAAGTAGAAGGTAGTGGAAGAGGTCGATCCTTTTCACCTAGAGTTAACTAGGGTTGACTCTAAACTGGCGGCATTAAAGAATGCGTTCACCCGAAAGAATATGGAGATGATGATCCTCCAAAGAGAGAAGATGGATCTTCATTATAATTAGGAGTCCGACCAGGACAAGTTTTTTATGAAGGCTTCAAAGCTGGCGTCTAAGTAGATGTCGAGCATCCTCCTTGGAGAAGCTTGTTATAGGTGAAGGTGAAGACTTCCTAATGTCCAACCAAGAATTTGAATAGTCATCCATTGATATCGCTGCTCTTGTTGAGATGACCCAAAAAAAGCAACTACATTGTTGCCATCTAGGGATAGGTCACCCCTAGTTTCCTTTGGTTTTTTACTTTAAATTTAGGTCGTTTGTCCATATCTTGTAGGCCTTGTACAATCTTTTCAATTTAATTAAAGTATATTTTTCTTTTCATTATTCTTTTTCTATGAAATTTGATAAGTTAATACTTTTGTTTAACTTTATTGCTAGTGTATGAAATTGGAATATTTGATGGCTTAATTGAATTAAGAAACAAGTGAATAATCCAATTTATTATTTAACCCATTGATTATAAATTGTAAGTTAAGATTCTTATTTAACTTAATTTGATGTCAATGAAACTAGTATTTGTGACCGACTTTACTGAGTTACGAAATGAATCGATAGGATAATTTGTTAATCAGCTTATTGACTAAAATCTGTAATTTAACATTCTTATTTAACTTAATTGGAAGTCGATGAAGCTGGGATCTATGGCTTCCTTCACTTACTTGTGAACTTAATCAATAAGTTAATTTATTAATCAACCTATTGACTAAAACTTGTAAGTTAACATTATTTTTTAACTTAATTGATAGGCTATACCACTATTTTCCAAGCAGTTCTTATGCTAAATCTTAGGTAACCGACTTATTCTAAGTAGTACCACCCGTTCTTAGGTCGTTTTATGCCTACTCTTGGTTGACCAACCTAACTTGGGTTGTACCACTATTTTAAATGGGTTTTATTCCTAGGTGGTCGATTTTTTTATGTCATGCCATTCGTTCTTAGGTGGGTTATGTCAATTCTAAGCCGACCAAGACAAGTTGGATTGTACCACTATTCTGAAGTGGGTTTGATGCCAAATCTTAGGAAACCAAATTATTCTAAGTCGTCTAGCCATTCTTAGGTGGGTGTATGCCTCTTCTAGTCTAACCAACCAAAGTTAGGTTGTACCACTAGTTTCAAGTGGGGTTGGTGTCAAATCTTAGGTGACCGATTTATTCTAAATTGTATCACGCATTTTGATGTAAGTTTATGCCTATTCGAGTCCGACCAACCTAAGTTGGGTTGAACCACTATTTTGAAGTGTGTTTGATGATGAAGTTTAACTCAGAAGTACATACATATTGAATAAGTGCTTTTTAACACAAATCATCTTTATTTAGATAATGACATTTGTAAAAAGTAACATATCTACTTATTTACAAAAAATTCCTTAGGTTCATGGCATTCCATGTCCTAGATGTTGACGTGTCATACAAATCCGCAACGTGATATGATTCGTCCCCTCTATTTAAGGCTATTCTATCCGAAAGTTGCCAGTTATGTGCCAATTTTTCTTTATTGAATTTATTATCAATTGGAAGCAGCTTTCTAAGCACTAGATCACCGATCTAAGATTCCTTAACTTTGACCATCCTTTCATGATGTTTAGTGATATCTTGACAATATTATAAAATGTGAATGATATCTTGTTCTCGTTACTCCTTAGCTAGATCAAGATCATGAGCTAGTCAGTCATCATTGCGGATATCCTTAAAGATCTCAGACCATATAGTTGCTAAGTTAATTTTTAAAAGGATGACTGCTTCTATTCCTTATGCTAAGGTGTATGAGGTTTCTTATGTTAGTCGTATGGGAGTTGTTATGTAGGCCTAGAGGACATATTGGAGTTTGTCCACCTATTTTCCTTTGACATTACGTTTAACACATCAAGAATAGTCTTATTGATGATTTCTTCTTTGTCATTACATTGTGGTAAAACCACTGAGGTATAGTGGATTCGGATCCCATAATATGCACAAAATTCCTACAGATATAAATGTCAAATTTGGTTGCATTGTCCATTACCAAAGCTTTAATAATATAAAATCTAGTGATAATGTTCCTCCACACAAATCATTTGGCATCAGCCACTCTAATGTGAGTCAATGGTTCGACCTACACCCATTTAGTGAAGTAGGCCATGGTGGTTATAAAGTTCTTTTTATTCCTAAGTGTTACAGGCAGAGGTCATTATCCATTCCTCAATAAGCAAAATGCCATGTACTTATGAAAAGGTTGAGAATGTCGTCCGACGGTTTAATGATAAATTCTTGTTATAGTTATAGACCAATTGAATAATGAATTTTGACATGAAAGCCCATAAGTAGCCTTGAGAGATGTCCTTTTAGAAAATTCATCTTCCACTTGTATGAGCTCTGCAACTTATTTAGTGCATCTCACTAAGAATACCTTCCACTTGATCTGGATGGACACACTTAAGAAGAGGGTCTATGAACAATCATTGGTAAAGTTTTCCCTCAAAGTTATGGCAAAACCTTAAGTTTGTGAGGTTATTTGCCATCTTGAGGCAGGTATCCACTCTTCAGATATGAGATGATATGATCCATTTAAGATGGGATCAATTTGGCCTACTTTAATTATGGGGTAATATTTTTATTATTAATGATTGAGCCATTGATGTACTATACTTCAATCGTCCTTTTCAAATAAGTGTCAATTGATGATGGAAATATAGTTAAGGCATCCATGTGACTCTTGTAGTTCCTCGATAACCATTCTATTGATGTAGATCTGAAAGTCTTTAGGACTTTTCTTGATTTATCCCAATAGGTGATCACTGTTGGATCTCCAACATTGTATTCTTTGTCGAGTTGATTTGTGATTAGACAAGAATCGTAGTTAGTACACCAAAATGGGCAACTTATCAAGGTCAAAACCTTAACAAGTCAAACTTATCATGGTTAAAGATCGTGATATATCTAGGGGAGATACCTTTTTTGTCACGGACGTGTCACGATTAAAGTACATCACACATTTTTCCTAATCATGGACATGCCACGGACTTTGACGGTGACAAGTCAGTGACAAGGGAAAAAAGTCATGGACTTTGACCGTGACATGCTCGTGACAAGTTAATAATTATCACAGACATGTCACGGTCAAAGTTCGTGAGAATACATGGCGCCAGTCTAAAAAAATACTGGGAAGTATGGCCACTGCCACTGATTAATAGTATATTATAACCTGTTACAAAAAGTATATGATATATTTTCTCAACCAGCATTTATTTATTCATAAGAAACTAAGACATACAACATTCATTCATTCAGTATCAAACAATAAACATTAACAACATTCAATATTCATATTCATAATAATCAAAAGCAAAACAAATAATTATCAAACTATTACACTTTGTTCATTTATCATTTGGAAGGAGAAAAGTAGGCCATACTTAACAATAATTGACACAACCCTCAATAGTCCGAATGCCTCAGTTTTCGTTCAACCATACGATTTGTTCTTTTTTCCCACAAACACTTTTGTGATGCGGACCCGTGACTCATGTGGTTTCAACAGACGTTTATGCACCAAGGTACGTATGTGTGTATCCGGATCCCTCAAACCCTTAGCTATTCTATCTCTACCCCGTATGTCTATTATATACACACTAGTCCAACCAATTGTTTAAAATGGCCTTGGGATGAGGGCGTATGGGTAGGGGTGGAGAGTATATCATATGGAGATGTGTAGGAATGCGAATGCGGATCCCCGGATTGTAAACTCTTTAAAATTATATTTCCTTTTCTTGTTTACTACGCGGAAGCGTAAAAGGTGATGGTTCAGTTAAACAAAATTTTAATTTCAATTTCAAATTAAACCCAAGTGAAAATTATTTAAACACACACAAATATTAAATTTCACTTAAGCCAATTAATTCAAGTCCTAGAATTTGCCTAAGTCACAAATATCAATATTCCAAAGTTAGGCCAAACCAATTTTAGCAAATGACTTGAATTAAATAAATAATTATCCAAATTTAATTAGCACCCAATTAAATTAAGTGTGACAATTAAAATCATTTTTATTTTGAATTACTCTAAGCATGAGTTCTAATTCATTATGCAAGATAAAAATAAATTAATCACACTACGCCGAGATGTACGAAAAAAAACCCACAACGGGAAACAACCTCGGACGGCCCTAGCCACAAATCCACTAAGTACGGAATTTACAAATACAAGACAAAAAGGCTTACAACACACGACTTGATCCCTCTCAAGCCCCGATGCTTCTTCTTATAGATTCCTCTTACTAGAGGATAACCTTGGAGCTCCACCGCGGTCTCGGAATCCACCGATCAGACTTTATATGGTCACCGTCACCCGAGCAAGTAGCCTTTCTCCAAGTGGGTAATTCCGTAACAAAACTCTTCTTCTTTCTTTATGGGATGTAGAAGAAAACTCGAAACTTCTCTTTGAACGAAAGAGATGAACCCGGTGCCAAACTCCAAGCAAGATATATGAATATGAGAATTTGGAAGAAACTAATTTGGGTGTAAACTAGAGTGGTGTATATTTTTCTCTTTGATAAAAACACACTCAAAACATGATCTTTTTCCCTCTTTGATTTTACTCTCAAAACACTCTATAGGAGTTAGTAGGATATGAAAAAGATTAATTAGAAAATGTTATTCCCATACATAATAAAGTCTGAGAAAAGTTGGTTAAGAAACAAGTGGGGAAGTGGGAGAAAAACTGCTTAAAACTGCCAAAAACTGTTTCCGCCTGGCATCTCGTTCGAACGACATTTCGTTCGAATGACATTCTCGTTCGAACGAGTCTTCTAACGAAGTTCCAGTATGAACTCATTATAAACTCATTGGAAATCTCGTTAGAATGACAATCTCGTTCGAACGACATTTCGAATGAAGTTCCAGTATGCCTTAATGGGAAGTCGTTGGCAATCTCGTTCGGACGACATCTGGTTCGAACGACAATCTCATTTGAACGACATATCGAATGAACTTCCATAAAGTTTGGAAAATTCGATTTTAGCCCATAAAACTTTATAAACCTATTTTAAAGTTTTAATTAATTCTTTCTGAAAATAAAACACAGTTTTAATTAAATCGAACACCCAATAAACAAGCTCTAAGCTCCTATATATATATGATTGCATTCATACCTTTGGAGCATGGAACTATGGTTGATGACGTATAAACGAGGCACGAAACCGGCATGATTATGAAGCTTTATACTCTTTGCCACTACATCTTCAAACAAACTTTTCATAGGCTTGAGAATATTACAATTAAATACAATCCTATATATATATAAATGTTTTTGTCCGGAATTGATCCAAAACTATATATGGACTTAATTGAAAATTTGTGTACTTACAAATCTCCCCCTTTGGCTATTCCGGGACAAAAACCAAACAAAAATCCTAAAGGGCCATCAAGCTCACTAGACTCAAAACATAACCCACCCAAACTTGACTCAACCCAAGGACCAAACGCTTTGCCAATGAAAGATGCCGCTTTAGAAGAATTCCTGCACACTTAAGCAAACTTATCAAATGCACAAGGAATATCAAAGTATTTAAAGCAATTAAAATAAATACTCCCCAAAAATTAATTCTCCCCTTTATCAAAATGATCAACCCAAGAAGTTAGCTACTCCCCCTAAGTTAAATCTCCTAAACTTAGATAAGATTATAATAGGATGAGATACTATTTCTCCCCTATCATTCTCCCCCTTTTTGTTCAGGAATAGGCAAAGGATAAAGAACAAATATAAAAGCATGCTGACGCTTAAAGTGATAAGACATGAAAGCATATGGGCAACAAAAGCATAACTCATCTAAGATAGATACCAAAACTAAAGTATACGCATAGAAGGACTAGAAAGCAAGGCAAAGGCAAAACAAAATACCATATATATATATATATATATATATATATATATATATATATATATATATATATATATATATATATATACTAGAAATATATCAATAATGCACACGCACATATATATATATATATAGATATAAACACACACATGACACAAAATACAATAAGTTTGCACACTCGTATGGTAAAAATGTGTCATAGGAAAACGGAAGTGTTGGGGTGTGAACTAGTAACGATTAAATTTAGACCCAATCACTTAAAAACATGTTCACGGAGTTCTCATTTGATTGCAAACTTCATCACATTTAAATATAACCTCATGTGACAATATAGATTGAACTCAAGGAACAAACATACACAATGCATACATGCCTAGCATATTGATGATTCTATAAACCAATAGAGTCATGATATGAAATACGCAACTAGGATAAACGGACATTGTGCAAACCGTTGATATACCATTCAATCTCCCTCAATAAGCATTTATATTAATTTTGAATTAATATATCAATCAAACATAGGCCTGGCAATTATTTTTCTTTTAATGCCATATTTTCTGTTTTTAGGCCTTTGGACCACGTATTTCTTTTAGGTCCATTCAAAATGGTGGCTTACAATCGCAAAGGATCACTTAGTCCTTTCGGAGCCTTTCCCCGTGCGCATTTATATATATCATGTTTTCATTTTTCACACAAATCTCACGTGCAACGGATTTTGACATGTACTAGTCCTCCTAAGTCACAAATATGTAGATGACAAGATTGGAAGGAGAACACCTCTCATAGCTCAAATATACATATGAAGTTAAAATTTCAAAAGAGCTCGTGCATGTGTGAATAGAGGCATATAAAAATAGAATCCATTTAACCAACACAAAATTCAACTGCTCCATAAAAAATATGGTAAAGAACATTTTAAGGATTGACAATCTAAACCAAAAGTTCTAGCCACATGAGAGCGTTAAAGGAGGGATTCAAACACAAGTTTATGCCACTTAAAGTGTGTCAAACCAAAATACACACAAAATAAAATCATTTTGAGTTTTTGACATTTATAACCAAAAATAAAAATATATACTCAAAAGACAAACCAAAATCATTTGAATTTTTCTTTAAGCTTAAATTATTAAGAGATAAAAACTTCAAATGATAAACAAAAATCATTATTCTAGCATGTGATATGATATAAAGTAAGGACTAGAAAATGATTAAATAAGCATACGTTTAGCATGATAATATAGCATGAAGCACAGAAGCTAAAGTATGCAAAGACTAACACATTCATCCTTTAGATTTAGCAAGGGAGGAAGCATGTGAAAGTAAATGAGAATCAAAAACCCTATTTTGCAAGGCAACCAAGTCAGATTTCCTAACCCAAATTATTGAAGAATGACTATCTTGGGGTGTAGGAATTTTAAATACATTGGTTGCTTTACGTTGGGATTTTCTAGGAATTTCGTTTAAGATCAAAACAAAATTTCTTAAGATGACCTTTTCGACCACAATGTGAAAAAGTAAAAACATGTCGAAAAGATTTACCTAAGGAGTGATCTCTAAATGCTTTCCTAGTAGATTATCCTAAAACATTGGTCTTGGCTTTATGAGTAGATTCATTACAAGTATTGAAGCCTAAACCACACATGTCATTTTTAATTTGGACCGTTCCTAAGATTTTATCTAATTTTTCCGAACGACATTCCAAATCAAATTTGACATTACTAGAGTCTTTTAATTTATTTTGCAATTCTAAAATGTTAGACTCTAATAAAACATTTCGCTCTTCAAAAGCAAGAAGCTCCTTTTTCAACGATTTCATTAAACCCCTAAGGCTATCTCTCTCGCCTTCTATATATTCAAGCTTCTCTAGAAGAGCTTTCTCTCGTGTCCTAAGGTCTTCAACCAACATACTATCATCAACGACCTTGACACTTTCTCTTAAACTAGCTTCTAACTTCAAATTAGCTCTTTTCAATTTAATAGATTCTTTATAAAGTTCTTGAAAATCATTTTGAAGTTCACTCACATTAACCTCTTCTTCATTTTCACTCTCGCTTTCTTCTTCACTCTCACTATCATAAAAAATAAGATAATCATAAACTATGACCTTGGAAATGTCATGTGTTAACGTTTCATCAATCGATGAGTTCTCACTATCACTCACATGACTAGCCATAAAAGCCACAAAATTAGGCTTAGTGGGGAAATCGAGTCCCTCTTCCTTATCACTATCACTAAGGGTCGCATTATATGCAATGGGTCATTTACCCTCTTTCCTTAGTTTAGTGGGGGCATTTAGAAGCCCTATAGCCATAACCCTCACAACCAAAACACCTATTAGACTCGTCCCTATTTAAATTTTCATTAATAGGTTTAGGGATCTTCTCAGTTTTGTCATACTTAGGAGTTTCAAATTTCTTAAAATCATTTTTAAATTTATCTTTGTTAAATTTAAGAAATTTTCTAAATTTTTGAGCAAACAAGGCCATGTCTTCCGAGTCACTATCACTCTCGCTCTCTACTACTTGTTTGACCTCTTTTCGGGCTTTTAAAGCAACACCTTTTTCTATTTTCTTTTCAGTTTTAGAGGGAAACATGTCTAGTTCATAGGTTTGTAAATCACCTACAAGCTCTTCTAATTTTGTAGAGGCTAAAGTTGGTAAAGAATTTAAAACGGTCACTTTTGGAATAAATCTATCGGGTAGGGACCTTAAAATTTTCTTTACAACTCGATTGTCGGGTATTTTCTCTCCCAAATTAAAAGATGAATTGACAATATCGGACAGTCTAGCATAAAATTCATCAAAAGTTTCATTATCGTTCATTTTGATAGTTTCAAATTGAGTGGTGAGGTTTTGGAGTTTCGAAGCTTTAACGACACTAGTTCCTTCATGAGTAAGTTGTAAAATATCCCAAGCTTCTTTAACGGTTTCACACGTCATAATACGTCGGAATTCATCCGGTGTGACAACGCTAAACAAGGCATTCAAACCACGGGAATTAAAATTAGAAAGTTTAAACTCATTTTCAGTCCATCTATCGGCCAGTTTGGGAACACGTTCATTTTCAACTAAGTGAGTTGGTGGGACCACCCGTTAACAATAGACATCCAAACTCTCTTGTCGATAGATTTTAGTGCCGATTTCATTTGCGCTTTCCAATACGCGTAGTTAGAACCATCGAAAATAGAAAATTTAAAAAAATGGGAAAAATTCCATTTTAGCCAAAAATTATTTAAAGGACCTTAACGAAATAATTTATCGCTTTGGCTCTGATACCAATTTGTAGGAATGCGGATGCGGATCCCTGGATTGTAAACTCTTTAAAATTATATTTCCTTTTCTTGTTTACTATGCGGAAGCGTAAAAGGTGATGGTTCAGTTAAAACAAAATTTTAATTTCAATTTCAAATTAAACCCAAGTGAAAATTATTTAAACACACACAAATATTAAATTTCACTTAAGCCAATTAATTCAAGTCCTAGAATTTTCCTAAGTCACAAATATCAATATTCCGAAGTTAGGCCAAACCAATTTTAGCAAATGACTTGAATTAAATAAACAATTATCCAAATTTAATTAGCACCCAATTAAATTAAGTGTGATAATTAAAACCATTTTTATCTTGAATTATCCTAAGCATGAGTTCTAATTCATTATGCAAGATAAAAATAAATTAATCACACTACGCCGAGATGTACAAGGAAAAACTCACAACGGGAAACAACCTCGGACGACCCTAGCCACAAATTCACTAAGTACGGAATTTACAAATATAAAAAGGCTTACAACACACGACTCGATCCCTCTCAAGCCCCGATGCTTCTTCTTGTAGATACCTCTTCCTAGCGCATAACCTTGGAGCTCCACCGTGGTCTCGGAATCCATCGATCAGACTTTATATGGTCACCGTCACCCGAGCAAGGAGCCTTTCTCCAAGTGGGTAATGCGGCAACAAAACTCTTCTTCTTTCTTTATGGGATGTAGAAGAAAACCCAAAACTTCTCTTTGAACGGAAGAGATGAACCCGGTGCCAAACTCCAAGCAAGATATATGAATATGGAAACTTGGAAGAAACTAATTTGGGTGTAAACTAGAGTGGTGTATATTTTTCTCTTTGATAAAAACACACTCAAAACATGATTTTTTCCCTCTTTGATTTTACTCTCAAAACACTCTCTAGGAGTTAGTAGAATATGAAAAATATTAATTAGAAAATGTTATTCCCGCACACAATAAAGTCTGAGAAAAGTTGGTTAAGAAACAAGTGGGGAAGTGGGAGAAAAACTGCTTAAAACTGCCAAAAACTGTTCCCGCCTGGCATCTCATTCGAACGACATTCTCGTTCGAACGAGTCTTCTAATGAAGTTCCAGTATCAACTCGTTAGAAACTCGTTGGAAATCTTGTTAGAACAACAATCTCGTTCGAACGAAGTTCCAGTATGCCTTAATGGGAATTCGTTGGCAATCTCGTTCGAACGACAATCTCGTTCGAACGACAATCTCGTTCGAACGACATATCGAATGAACTTTTTGAAAGTTTGGAAAATTCGATTTTAGCCCATAAAAATTTATAAACTTATTTTAAAGTTTTAATTAATTCTTTCTGAAAATAAAACACAGTTTTAATTAAACCTAACACCCAATAAACAAGCTCCAAGCTCCTATATATATATGATTGCATTCATACCTTGCATGGAACTATGGTTGATGACGTATAAACGAGGCACGAAACCGACATGATTATGAAGCTTTATACTCTTTGCCACTACGTCTTCAAACAAACTTTTCATAGGCTTGAGAATATTACAATTAAATACAATCCTATGTATAAATGTTTTTGTCCGGAATTGAGCCAAAACTATATATGGACTCAATTGGAAATTTGTGTCCTTACAAGATGAGGGGGTATAAGTGAGGGTGGGGGTGTGAAAGATGGACTAGTTCTCCCCTCATCCACCACTTTCTCATTTCCCTTCCCTGAGGTGGACTCAACTTAGCCTTTTAGAGCACACTTGTCAAATTGATACATTTTTTGCATTGTTCTCTCCAATTTGTTAAACTTCTCAGCGTTGTTGGTTGTCAACTCGCCTACCTTATGTGCCAGCCCAGTGTAGCTCGACGCAATTTTGGTGCACCTCGACTTCCCCACCTGAGAGTTCACCTATCGAGTACGGTCCTTGTTATCCCATCCGACTACTGGGCTTAGTGCTTCCATAGCCAGAGATACCTTGTCGGCATCACTATGCGAGTTGTGCACTTCTTTAGTGCCGATAATGTTTGCCCAATAATCAATAAACATGACAACCCCCGTGGACGTAGTCACCAATTCAGTCCAAACCACGTAAATATGGTTATTCCCCTTTCTCTCTTTTCTTTTTCCTTAAATTTATTGCTTTTATTTCAATAAACACGTCTCTTGATTGTTTATACTTCTAGTAATTAGTATCAATTAGCTAAGATTTAATCCATACTAGTTTCTAGCGATTAAAATTTAGCGTTGTTTCTGGGGAATGTCTAGTCATGTTGTTTCACCCAATTACTGATCACTAAGGCTAAAGGTTAACCGTATTCAGTAAACCAGTGAATCTCAACTGTATTCACCCTAGTTTTGAAGGATTGTAGATTTTTAAAAAATAAATTTTCACTTAATTCTTAGAAATCTCTTAGGTCTCAGTTTAGATCTTTACTTTGATGCACTTATCAATGTTTAATGTAAATCACGATACTCCATACGATATGATATTATATTTTTCTATTGTTTTCCTATTTGAATGTCGAATAATTCTAAGCTTAGCCGTGCAGTAAATGATATTATTCCATTCACCCATGTTGGAATGAACAATTTAGAAAACATTTTGTAGATCTTGAACAAAATCCAAGATTCTATGCTGGAAAATATAAAGCAACTAATTCAAAGTCTCATGGCTGGGAAAAATAGAACATGTCAAGTTCATGGAGATCCAGGTCCTATTAAGCCAACTATCGTAGAGATCTCTGATATAAGGAGGGAGATGCCTCCATCTTCCCCACATAGTGACATGAAGAATTTATACAAATAATGAGCACTGGAGAATTTGAAACGTTTGGATTTTGGTTCAGAAGGTGAAAGGAACAAATTGGATAGAAAGACTATGTCCGATAGAGATGATGGATCCGAGAAACTAGGGAAAACCATAACTGTTAGAACAAAAGAAGATGGGAGCTATAGAATTGCACCTCTCTGGCCTAATATCCTAGATAGGCTGAGTAGAGGAAGTGTCTTTGACAATATTGGATCCAATCTAAGAGTGTTAAGTGGTCATTCAGGTATAGAATATAGGGAAGAGTCCTAGTGATTAGTTTCCATAGGAACCACTTATTTGTCTAGATATAAGCAAAGCATGTGATGGTTGGCTAGATTCGATCACTATAGTAGGCACGGAGAGATCTTGGACAATCGTCAATGAGGAGCTGAGCATATATTAAAGGTCGTGAAGGATCAACCATGGAAGGGCTCCATCCAGTGGTTTAAAGATAGTTTAGGGATCTAATCAAGAAAAGAAATCCTTTGCAAAGGGGTTATGTGGAAGGGAATTTGTAAAAGGTAACAATGCCCTAAAAATCGTGATTCCAAATTTTAAAAACAGATTGTGCGATACCAATTTGTGAATGCGCAACTTTTTGAGGATTAAACTTCTTCAAATAGATGTCAACACCACAACTTCCAATTTTAATTAAACGCTAAAGATGCATCTATGTGGTTGAAAGAATTAAATCATATAAGCATGCAACCAAACAATTTCAGGAAAAATCACCACAGGGAAAAACCTTATTTAACTGATAAAAAGTAAATTGCAACCTACAAACTTACAAGTGAAATATTACAATATATTACCACAAGAATCCATAAGGACGGCAACCGTCAGTTAACAATGACTCCTAAGAGAATAACAAGAACTGTAGTTCCTCCTTCAGCAGTGAATATCTTCGAGTATCCCCAAGAACAGTAGTAGAGATAGCACTCCACAAGAATAACTTCTTCACATAAGTGTTTGGGTTCCAAATATGATTCACATATGAATTGGGAGTGATTTGTGTTAATATAAAACAAGTTTTGCCCTAAAAAGTGAAAACTATTTTGCAGTTGTTCTGTAGTTTGCTTAAAGTAAAATTCTTAATAAAAAAGCTTCACAAAATAGGTTTTTATAGGCAAATAAAAAAGTTGAGGCGACGAAGTCTCGTTAGAACAAGATCTTAAGGTTATTAGAATGACATGGTGATGTCGATAGATATGGCCTCGAACGACCACTTCAAACGACCATGAAAAAATAGGAAGCTCTTTTTGGATCCATATGAGATCCAGGGGTAAAACGACCTATCTAAAGAGATGCTAATGTTGTTTGAATGACATCGTAATGTCGTTTGAAAGATAGAAACGATTTTTTTAAAGCTCACCTACGGGTATCTCAGAGAACATTTTAAGTTTGAAAAATGCCTCATTTTGAAATAGAAAATTTTAGAAAAGTATCCAAATACTTAGTAAAAATTCTAAGTAACACGAAATAAAATCCACACGAAAGTATACCTCATGTCACGTAGATGATGAAGATGCTCGATATTCGAATCCTCGTTCTTGAACGTGTGAGCTTGAATTGCTTTGACGGTTAGAACGGGATATTTCATACATGACATAAACTAGGAACTAGGGACAATGATGGAAAATATGTCATTGCAAATCTCCACTTATGGATATTTCGGTACAAAAAAAAATATCTAAATTATCAACAAATCCTATACAAAAATAATACCCTCCCATGAACCCAAAAGTGGAAAGATGATAAATTTTAAGTCTTCAAAATCTTCAACTTTCAAATCTTCAGATCCCCTTGCTTTCTCTTGCTCTTATTTTTGTGTGTTTTCCAAATTCTCATCAAAGTCCTACACATAATAGACAAATAAGATACCTTTATAACGTATCGAGCTTGAAATAAGATAAAACATAAATCAAATATAAAATCAAAATCAAGTCTAATCTCCCCCTTAAATCAAACTCTCACTCCTCTATAAGTCATAATTTGTTCCCCCCTTGTTATGTGTCTGAAATCGACAAGGCAAAGAATCAAAAAGTAATAAACCGGAGTGGGTCACAAAAATCATAAAAAATCATCACAAACATATATTAATTAAGCTCATGCAAGGAAAAACTCCAAAGGTTCCACAAACTATTTTTGATTTTTCAAGAGATATTTTTTTACAAAAGCAACACACCATAAATTAACACTAAGATAACCAAATAATTAAAATGGAATGAATGGGTGTGAACAAATTCGATAGGAAAATCAACTAAACAATCATAACATATGTGTACGATGAATTTTGGATAGCCCTAACGAATGAACTCAACATCATCCTTGGGTGTAAAAGTGTTGAATTCAAATGATATCGACTCAATCTAATCAACAAATCAAAGTAAAAAATGATTTTCACACCAAAAACGTCTAAAACTATGTAATCGTTTTTCAAGACTTTGTCAAGGCGTGCAATCCCGTTGAATTCCAACCAAACTCCCTCAAAGGATAAACATGATCTTATTTTCTATTTTTTCTTTTGAAAGATCAATCAAACTAAACTATTTGGCTCATTTTTGGAATGTTTTCTTTTTACTGCCTTTTTTTGCTCTTTTCAAACGATGGCTTTCACGACGAGTTCACTTCCCACTCACAGCCCTGTTTCATGTACACTCAATTTTTTTTAATATTAAATAAATTCTCATGGGCAACGGTTCTTACATGCACTATTTTCATTATCTCGTTTTATCGCATTTGGTTCGTTTATAAGAGAGGATTGGGATGAAAACACTTTGACCAACAGGTGATAGACAAATACAAAAATCAAATAAATTCGTGCGTGTGTTCATTAGAGGAAGTCACGAGTTAAACATGTTGAAATTAATCACTAATTACATCTTAATGACTCCAAACATTATAAAGCACGTGGATGAAATGATGTTGCGTCTCAAAACACTATCAAAAATTCAAATGGATAATAAAGTTATATTGTGACTTGGTTATCCTAAATGTCCATCCATATGTGGTGTAAAAACAAATAAAAAAATCTTTTTTTTTTAAAAATTATCAAAAATAAAATCTTTTTGGCCTTTTCATTTTCCTTAAAAAATCAAAAATATTTTTGACTCTTTCTTTTTTCCTTGAAGAAACCTAAAATCTTTTTCTATTTTTCCAATTTTTATTAAAAACCCAAAATCTTTTTGATTTTCTTTAAAAAATATGAATAAGAAAAACTAAATACAATGGTAGTACATACTAGTAATAGGCAAAAATATGATCATGAAAAGCATCATATTCTAAAAAACAAGTCTAAACCTCAATCATTAGGTCCGGAGGAGTTTTCGAAAGGTGGTGACATCCTATGAAAAAAATCCATCAAATCATGTGAAGTTTTGACCAAATACTCAACTTGCTCTCAAAAGTGCTCAAAATCTCTCATGTGACGTTCGGGAGCATGTGGAGTAACAGGTGTGGGAGTACGTGTAGTATGGTAACTAGGTAAATACCTATGAGACACACGAATCAAATTAAAGAAAAAATCCTAAGGTGTCCTCTTTTCTTATAGTTGGAACAAACATAAATGGGCCTAGGAAAACCTCTCTCAAAACGTCAAGGATGCGTTATCCTATATGGAAACGGATGCCTAGGTGGCTTAGGTTGAGAGCCATATGGATCTATCATAAAAATTGAAACCGGCTCTGGTGTAGCATGGGAAGTGGACGCACCGTCATAACTTATTCCTAGTATCTCAACATTACCTATAGCGGGACCGAGGAGTATCCTTTTAACCTTCCTTGATTTATCCTCTATAGTGACCTTGACCTCTTGCACACGTTCGAGATCTCCATCGAGTTGGAATACACGGGATTCAAGTTTCGCACTAGTATCCATTGAAGATTGAATATTTCCCCTAAGACTATCCACATTCTTGGTGAATTCACTCTTTTCGGGCCTAAGATGATCAACTACTCATATAACGTAATGCTTACCTTCTCTAGTTGACACGCTGATGCCTCACACACATTCAAAACTTATACTTCTCTCTCCAAATATAACATCTTAAGACCTATATATTTATTTAAACTTTTGGTTTTCAATATCTCAGTGTACAAATCTGTAAATATTTTCTGGAATTCCCCTTCTCCCTCACTTGCGATCTCATATTCATGCTCATTATATTTCGAATGGATCAAAACATCATTGAGGCTCTCACATATATAAGTGTCATCATCATCGTGGGACAAGCTAGATGTCCTCACGTGATTAGCCATGAAATCAACACACTTTTCATGTGGTGATTCATTCCCAAAATCATCCAACTCGATGTCACTATCGCTATGAGTGGTCGTATTAGCAATTTTCTTGCCCTTTCTCTTTAGCATAGTAGGACACTCAAATGCGTTGTGCCATTTTCCCTAACACTCATAGAACCTTATATCTTCCTCTTTCTCACTGATATCCTTGACATCATCTTTCTTTTTATTTTTCTCAAAAATCTTTTTATTGGAATAATTATCTTTGGAAAATTTGAGAAATGTTTTAAATTTTTTAACAAATAAGGCCAAGTCGTCGATATCTACCTCACCCTCAGAATTAGAGTCTCAAACTCTTTTTTTTTCTTAACCTGAGTCTTTACATCTATGCTTCTATCCTTAGGCTTAATAGTTTTGGGAAACATGTCGAACTCATAAGTTTGAAGGTCCCCTACGAGTGTTTTTAACCTAAGTGAATCTAGCATCCCCAATGAGTTCAAAAAAGTGACCTTAGGAATAAATCAGGATGGGAGTGACCTCAAAATATTTTTCACGACTCTTGAATCATCGATCTTCTCACCCAAATTAAAACTCGTCTTAACAATGTCCGAAAACCTAGCATAAAACTCATCAAAACTCTTGAACTCTAACATAGTGATAGTCTCAAACTAGGTGGTAAAATTTTGCAATTTTGATGCCTTAACTGCATTGGTACCCTCATGTGTCAATTGGAGGATATTCCATGCCTCTTTTTATGTGGTTCACATCATAATATGTCAAAACTCCTCGGGTGTGATGACTCCGAAAATAGCATTAATGCCTCGGGAGTTATAGGTACACCATTTAAACTCATCATCAGTCCAATAAGACATAGGTTTGGGATTAATCATATTATTAACGATAATAGTGGGAAGAGTCCGCCCTCTTTCACATACGAGCTAGAATCTTTCATCGATAGCTTTTAAACAAGATCTTATGAAGGCTTTCCAAAAGGCCTAATTTGTGCCATCAAAGACATGCATCCGATTATATAAGTTCTCCATCAGAAAAATTGTAATTTTTTAAAAATCAAGATTTCAAAATGATTGACATCACAAAAATTTTGGGGAAAGGGATATCATGACAATTTGGTGAAACCTGCTTTGACACCAATTTATAAAAGGTAAAAACGAGCTAAAAGCTCTGATACCAGTTTGTAAAAGGGGATTGTTCGCTACCAATTTCTGAATGCGCAACTTTTTATGGATTAAACTTATTTAACTATATGTCAATCCCACAAATTCCAATTTTAATTAAAACTTAAACATGCATCTATGTGATTTAAAGCATTAAATCATATAAGCATTCAACCAAAAAATTTCAGGAAAAATCCCCGCAGGGTAAAACCTTTATTTCACTAATAAAATATAAATCACAACTTACAAACTTACAAGTGAAATACTATAATGAATTCCTACAAGAACCCACAAATCTCGCAACCTTTAGTTAAAAATGAGTCCCTCGAGAATTATAAGAATCATAGTTCCTCCTTCTGTAGTGAATACCCTCGAGTATCCCCAAAATCAGCAGTAGAGACATCACTCCATAAAAATAAATTCGTCACAGAAGTGTCTGGGTTCCAAAAATGATTCATAAAAGAATTGGGATTGATTTGTGGAAATAAAAAACAAATTTTGCCCTTAAAAGTGAAGATTATTTTGCAGTTATTCCGAATTTTGCATAAAGTTAAAGTCTTAATCAAAAAGCTTCATCAAACATGTTTATATAGGCAAACAAAAAAGTTAAGGTGGCATAATATCGTTAGAACGAGATCGTAAGGTCGTTAGAACGACATGGTGATGTCGTTAGATGTGGCTTCGAATGACCTTTCAGACAACCATGAAAAACAAAACAACACGCTCTCGTTTGATCCATATGAGATTTTGGGCTACAAACGACCTATCTAACGAGATGCTAATGTCTTTTGAATGAAATAGCAATGTCGTTTGAACGATAAAATGATTTTTTAAAGATCTCCTACAGGTATCTCAAAGATCATTTTAAGTTTGAAAAATGCCTCATTTTGAAATAGAATATTTTACAAAAGTATCCAAATACTTAGTAAAAAATCTAAGTAACACAAAATAAAATCCATACCAAAGTATACCTCATGTCACATAGATGCTGAAGATGCTCGATATTCGGATCCGCCTTCTTAAATGTGTGAACTTGAATTGCTTTGACGGTTAGAACAGGATATTCCATACACGATATAAACTAGGAACTAGGGACAATGATGGAAAATATTAGTAATTTATTAGTAATTTCTATTTCAGTTCGAAGCTTAGAAATTGAGTAGATGACATGCTCGGTGTTTGATAAAGATAAGAGGAGACAATGCCGGAGTATATCACTAGGTTTAATAATAAAAAACTATAAGTAGTGGATTATGATGGGAAGATTATTATCATTTCCCTAATTATTGGCATGCTACTTAGAAAGTTATATTGGTCACTGGTGAAGGAATCTACTACAATCACGGCTAAACTTCTATCAAGGATCGTAAAGCTCATGAATGTCGAAAGGCTATGGCAACCAAGGAATGTCCTGATATAATCCGAGGCCAGAGGAAATTTTTATAAAAAAGGGTAAATTGAAGAAGCTGAAGAAGGATAATCCTAAGAAGTTCAATGAATACATTCTCCTTACTGTTTGGGTACATCACATCCTCGATGAGATCTTAAGAAGTGAAAAATTAAGGTGGCCAGAGAAACTTAAAACCCTCATCGACAGACAAGATAATATTAAATGATATGATTTCCATAAGGATCATAGCCACATGACATACAAGTGTTTGTCCTTAAAGGAAAATATAGAAGCCCCAATTAGAAGTAGTAAATTGAAAAAATATATAGACAAGTTTAGATGAGCAACCGAACTAAGAGAAGGTATGAAGAAGATAATACGATCAAAATATCCTTACAAGGAGAGGGATGATCAAAAGCGCATGCGCAATGATGATGACTCTGATGAAGGCATTGCAGATGATCTTAAAGAGCCAAAGGAAACCATTAAAATGATCTATTTAGGAATGTATTTCATCACAAGTGGAGAAGCTAGATGTAGAGATGGCCTTGCAAAAAAGAAGACATATCTAAGCGAGGCCAAGGCTTGTGCGGGTTTCACACGAGATGAAAGAACTTGGTTGAAGCATTGGACAACTGACCCCAAAATATTAACTAAGATCATATGATTATAGGTTTTTATAAGAACGTCCTGAGTGGCTTGTTTTAGTCGCATGATGATCAGTTGTTCATGAGCTTGATGGTTCATGAGTACATAGTGCAAAGAATCCTATTAACAATGGAAGTTCAACAATGGTATTATTTTATGACTTTTTCAAGACATTGAAGTTGTCAAAAGGAAGTTGCAAGCCTATAATTATCCATTAATAGGATTTTTTTAGAGGAGAATGTGTTCCTCTTGGGAACCATATAATTGGAAGTCACTCCAAGAATATGGCTTACCTAAAATACAAAATTTATGACATTCTTCATCATGGAGAAGAATGTGGCTTCATCATACAATTTTATTTTTGGACATATTGGACTAAAGAAGTTTGTGGAAGTCGCTTCCACTGTCCGCCAAGTAATGAAATTTGCTAAAAAAAATTGAGTTGGGATGTTAAAGGTAATGAGTTGGTATCTTAGAAATGTTATTTGACATTTTCTAGGGAGTGCGAAAGGCTAAAAAGTAACTATTAAATTGAGATGCTAGATCCCAGTGATGAGGAAAAGCATGTCAAGGTCGAGACTGACAAGGATATAGAGTTTGTGATCTTGGATGATGAACATCCAAAGCATGTCATTCAGATCGGCTCATCCTGGGATCAAAATATGAAGAATAATCTTACATATTTCCTCAAGCAAAGTCGGAATGTATTTTCATAAATCCCTGAAGATATACCTGATATTGACCCAAAGGTGCACTATCACGAGCTCGGTGTAGTAAGGGTGCTCGCTGAAGAGAGGAACATGTCTATTGAGGTTAAGGTAGACAAGGTCAAGAAAGATAAATTCATGAGGACGTGAAATATCTAAGTTGGTCGTTGAATGTTGTGACGGTGAAGGTACTAATGGGAAGTGGCGATTGTGTATAGATTTCACAAACCTTAACAAGGACTATCCGAAGGACCACTACCCTCTCCCACAAGTTAACTAGTTAGTCGATACTAATGTTAGGCACGAGTGTCTTAGGTTTATGGATGCATACTAGGGGTATAACCAAATTTAATGAAGTTGTAGGAAATATAGAATGCCTCTTTCATAACTAGTTGAGGAACATATTGCTACAATGTTATGCGCTCCGTGATAAAAACATTGGAGAAACGTACCAAAGTATAATTAACCAAATATTCAAATAGAATATTAGAAATAACATGGAGGTGTATATCAACGATATGTTGATTAAGAGAAAAAAGAGGATGACCACATTCTCGACCTCAGCCAGACATTCGATGTAATGGAGAAATTTAAAATGAAGTTGAACCTTACTAAATGCGTGTTCATCATCTGAGCATGAATGTTCCTAGAGTTCATTAATAATCAGAGGGATATTGAAGTCAATCAAGATAAAATCAAAGCCCTTGTAAACATGCAATTGCCCCACATCAAGAAGGAGATTCAGAGGATGACAAGTAGGTCACGACATAGAGAATATTTATTTATGTTGCGAGCTACATATCGATGCCTTCCATTCTTAAAGTTTATAAGAAAAACCTTTAAGTGGAATGAGTAATGTAAGAAAGGATTTCAAGAGTTAAAGAGATACTTAGGGTCTCCTCCCTTGATCCCCAAGTCGATCCTTGGAGAAAATTTATACCTATACTTAGTCATATATGAGTTTTCTATGAGCTCAACACTAGTAAGGTGCGAAGATGGAGTGGAAAGACAAATAAATCATACAGATGTGCTAAAATTAGGTATCTCAGACTGGAGAAGTTGGCATTATAAATGACTGAAGCCTTAAGAATGATGGAACCCTATTTTTAGGCTCATGCGATCATTGTGTTTAATGATCAACCACTCAGACATGCTATCCATAAACTTGAAAAGTTTATCAGGTTAATGTCCTGGGAGGTGGACTTGGGACAGTTTAATATTTTGTATGATCAGAGTATGGTGCTAAAGGGACAAGACAACTATAACTCCTGAAAAGAAGGCATAATTCACTTATGAAGAAGAAGTGGCAAAAAGGCAGACAAATGTAAGAACTATGCCAGTTATATCCTCTAATAGTGCAAAATCATCTACTAGGCTAGCATAACAGGTTCAGGACTTAAAATAAATGAAAATGATCTTGAAGAATGTCTCACTGGTTGATGGTTGCTTTGATAGATAAATTTATGTTTGGAAATTGTATGTCAGGGATTCTTTTTGCACCAACAATAGTGGTGCCGGCCTAATAGTACTTACACTAGAAGGGGGACTATATGGAATATGATTTGTGATGAAATGTTTAATCTTACTATGATGAGGATTGATATGAATCCCTGGTAGCAATCCTGGGATTAGCCTCATCGTTGGTGGCACAATAACTATCAACTCATTATGACTCGTAGTTTGTTGTCAATCAACTACTAGGTGTGTACGAGGCGAGAAAAGAAAAAATGTCAAAGTATCCAGAAAAGGTAAAGATGCTATTACCAAACTTCACCACGACATAGATGGTAGGGATAATAAGAGAAGAAAACTCGTAAGACGATGTTCTGGCTCGTCTAGCTTTGGCACTAAGATCAGAACTAAGAATGACTATACAAGTAGATATCCTATTGAATAGAAACATTGATTAAGAATAGGAAAAAGTTATGGAGTTAGATCTAGGACCGTTATGGATTGATCCAAATAGGTCATGTTTGAAGATTGATAAAGTTTTGATCAACCTCAAAGAAGCTCAAAGGCCACATTATAAGGCATTAAGGTATGTGTTGAAGAAAAAGAGTTATTCAATCGAGGATTTATATTACCATTTATTTGATGTGTTTATAAAAAGTGCAAGGTATGATTAAGGAAGTACATGAAAGCAAGGACCATGAAGCTAGGAGATTGTTTACCAAACGGGAAGCCATGCTGGGCTACTACTAGACCACCATAAAGGATGATTGCAATGTATATGCCAAAAATTATGATAAGTGGCAATGATTTATAATGATTCACTGAAGGCCTATAGTAGCTCTCACACCTATCACTTCCACTTGGCCCTTTCGTAATGTGGGTGATAAAACTGGTGATGCCACTATTGAACATGATAGGAAGGTTTAGGTACCTTATGGTGGAAGTCGACTACTTAACCAAATGGGTGGAGGCCAAACCAATGATAAATCTTCTATAAGAATATAATTTTCTGATATGGAAAGCCCTATGATTTCATTACTGATCATGGAATCCAGTTTGATAATGACTGGATGGGTGCATATTCCTAGGGGTGTAAAATGAACGGATATGGAGTGGATACCATAGTATCCATATTCGTATCCGCTAACTCCATGCACTATCCATATCCATATTCGTATTCGCTCGAATAATAAATACAACTATTCGTATCCGTATCCTCTCGAATTTCTCGAATTCGGATAACATCTTTATCTGTTTTATTATTTAAGATACGTTAATGCATACATAGGTTATTAAACACTAATTTAATCACTGAATCAAATATATAGTTCTCCAAATAAGATATAAAGAAATGTGTGAAACATAAGTACTAACCTTCAATGTCATCAAATGAATATAATCCACATTATTTTGCATCCAATTATTCAACTGATAATTAATATTAGAAACATCATTGAAATAGTAGTTTGTAGTTGGGTATTTTGTCCCCAAAAAATGATTTGTCATCTCATAATTTTTTTTCAAACATTCATAATTTTCCCCTCTTTCCCAATCATAATCACTTGGAAGGAACTCGTAATCACGATCCAACTCCGCTAAACACTAAAAAGGCCCTCTCAATTCATGACACTCTCTAGCATAAGATATCTAGAATTCCATCTAGTTTGACAATTGAATTCCACATTCTTTTTAGAATACAAAAAAGTCTGTCGTAATGCAACATCCTAAATTTGATTTCTTTGAAGTGATGAACCAACATACTTAACACTATTTTGATTTCTCTCAATGAATGTTGATATGCCCTTAATGTACCTGACAACTCAGAGACACCAACCTCGGCGTATGAGAGAGCCGAGGTAACAAAGGCTCCTGACTCACAACCAGCACTCTCGTCCTACATAAGGTCGGCTATGGCCGACGTCAATGGTCACCTTATTATCGGGAAGCATATGAAATCACACCTACCTCGCTCATCAACCTCGGTCGAGAATAAGCCGAGGTAGCAAGGACCACCCCCATCGTGACCAACCTCGGCTGAGAATTAACTGAGGTTCCTGCTACTCCGACGTAACCTCGTCCTGGGCCGATGTTATAACTCCACTTGCTTTTATTCCGCTTTCTTACTGAGCCGAGATAATCGCGAATAACCTTGGATTGAGAAGCAGCCAGACTTCACCAACCTCGTACTCTTTCAGGCCGAGGTTGGTACCAATCGAAGACAACCGAGTATTTACACGCACATGTGTAGCTTGGAACACGTGGACAAATCTATTATAACCAAATTATTCCCTCCACATGAGGGAATATTGAGGTCATCATTACTTAGTTGAGATCAGCCAGGTGTCACTATCATACTGGCTCGATGCTCATGCACATGCTCATTGTATGCTTGAGGGGTACATTACACCCCCAAGCACTATATATAGAGGTCATCCTCTACCTTGTAAAGGGATCCAAAATGACAACCCTAGCTGAAACTCTGTCAATTTACACAGTAGAGAGAGAAAGCTTGAGAGATTGTATCTATGGCCGTTAGTGCCTTATTTCAGTGACCTTATTTGCTCACTTGCATAGTGGATGTAGGCCTAATTGGCTGAACCACTTAAACATTTGTGTTCATCCTCTTCTCCTCAGCTCTATCTTTATAACTGGTATGTTCCTGTGCTACCATGGTTATAACTAAATTGAGCTTATGAACACCTTGAAGGGTGGTGCTATTTTGAGCATCATCATTTTGGCACCGTCTGTGGGAACAAGAAGGTGTCTCTTCCTTTTTTTCTGCTTAACCTCACCGGAGACTCTGGTGGTGAACTAGGTCTCACCCCTTGCGTGGAGTTGTTTCACCATTGAAAGAGATCCTTTAAGGTATAAAGCTCATCTACTTCACAAGCTCTTTAGTTTTAATGTATGGCACCAGAATTGCCACCACCTCTTCCACCACCTGGTGCTGAAGGACCTACTTCCAGCCAGGCACCACCCCAGTCCGAAATGGCTGAGGTGGCAGCAGCCTTGAGGTCTTTGACTTCAACGCAATAAGTAATGAAGAAGCAATTTATACAACTCAGTCAAAATATGATGAGACCACCGGGGGTCTCACCGGAGATGATTACTCCGGCGACTGCTCAACCCCAACTTTAGGCCAGGGGACTACCCCAGGCACCGTAAAAAGACCAACCAATACCTCAACGGAGGATGGATGTTGCTGACCCTAGGCGTTTTCATCTGAGGAGGCAAGGACACCCTTGACCTGAAGATAGGTATGATGATATGGAGGCAGAAGATGCTAGATAATATTGTTAGGAGCCATATGAGGTTTCAAATAACACGGTGCGTCCTATCCAGCAAAGTCGAGGTTGTGGAGGCAAAAGAGGTGAAGGTGCCCAATAAAGAGGACCAGTTTTCGATTGATTGAGTAGAGGGTCAGCCTTTGAAAGGCTCGACGCAGTAAATGACTTGAGGTAGAGGTTATACAGGTCACGAAGTGCCGCTGGCTCCCAAAGGGGAGATGGGGTACATCGGCCTCATCATGGCCGACCTTATCATGGCCAACCCCATCAGGGCTGAGATAGGGATCAAGAGAAGGTCAACAGTCGACATTATGCTGTAGCTGGGGAACCCTCAGTCCACCCCTGGAGGTGGCTGGGGACAACCTCGGCCAAGCCGATGTTGCGAGACCATGGAATGATTCCATACAATGCCTTGAAGAGAAGATAGGATACCTCATCAAAAGTCGAGACCCAATGCAAAGAGGTTTCTCAGAGGGCTCTCCATTCGTGGCTAAGATTGTAAGCTTCCCAACCCCAGCCAAGTTCAAGCCACCTATAGTGTCTCCCAAGTATGATGGTAACACCAACCCTGTACATCATATTGAGATGTATTAGTCTGTCGCGGACATTTACTCAATACCAAATGAGATGAAGTGTTAGGACTTCTCTGGGACTTTGACAGGAGCTG
The DNA here is from genome assembly GCA_949130495.1 of Sambucus nigra. Classification (NCBI taxonomy): domain Eukaryota; kingdom Viridiplantae; phylum Streptophyta; class Magnoliopsida; order Dipsacales; family Adoxaceae; genus Sambucus; species Sambucus nigra. Next base: position 288,407,105 of record OX422223.1, read on the forward strand.
CACACATCTGGTTTACCTCTCTTCCGAAGAACTCAATAGAGAACTTCAAGGGTTTGGTCGAACGATTCATCCACAATTTCTATTTTGGGGTAAGACCTCAAAAGAAGACCACTCATCTGCTATATGTCAAACAAGGGAAGAATGAGAGCCTAAGAGACTACATCACAAGATTCAACAAAGAAAAACCAGAGGTTGAAGATTATGAAAAGAACATAGCTATGACCGCTCTCATATGAGGTCTCCATAAAGGGAATTTGTTAGGGAAACTTGTAAAAGACCCTCCCAAGTCCATGGCAGAGTTATTGGCAACTACAGGTAAGGTCATGAATGCTGAAGAGGCCATGGCCACAAAGTATGAGGATGAGAATGGTGTGACACCCCGACTAATTAAATACCGGGTAGCTACTCCTTTATTAAATCAATACAAAATGCCAAGTTGGTTCAGTTAATAGCATCACTGTCAAAAATATTTTAATAATTACTAACCACCTAGTATTTAAAAAGTAAGTGCCAAATTTTAAGTTAAGTCTGATTAACATGCAGTAAAAGAATAATGAAAGAATAACAACCATTCACTATAATGAAGTAATGAATAACAAGCAACATAAATATAAATCCGGAGGAAAACTCCTCACAACAATCCCACAACTGAAAAATAATATGACATGTCTGAATCCTGAATAATTACATGCCAGAAGTCTGAATAACTGAAATAAATGAAATGTCTCTAAAAGAAATGGGCGACATGCCCTACAACTGATAATTGAAGAATATCGAGTCAAGATAGATGAAGCGTCTACAAGAAAAGTCCTGTAACTTCCATAAACAGCTACAGCTCGTCACCTGAATGAGAATCCTAAGCATGGTGTCCTTGTGGCTGGGCACCTAAAATGGTTTTTACAAAAATAGATTTGAAAGCAAATGGGTCAGAGCCCGAAAGTGGAAATCATTTTAAAAACAGCAAGTGTTTTAATAACATTAAAACATTAAATGCAAAATACATGTTAGGACGTGCACTCACATGAAATTCTCACCTCTCGACTACATGTGCACTCCTAACGTTCCGTACCCATCTATAAGACATCCATATCTAACCAAACCGTAATAAGTTCTACCCTTACTACTCGACTCCCATATTACATTCTAGCGTTATCAAATAAATAGAGGGTTTTACTTACTCTCACATTCTCAATTAGAAATACCATTCACTATCAGTTAACCCGTTTTGTTTTCTCAAATCATTACCATAATATTATTCACAATACTAATCATGAAAGTTCACATTTATTTAGTGTATATTATTCACATCATAAATATACAATACAAGAACCCCGAGACTAAGCTGCGGGGCACACATACTCTGCTATTTATCCCGGTACATCACGTACATAAGGATCAGGTATTCCGAATCTATCAGGAATCGTTCTCAGATAACAACATCACAAATAATGGAGGCGAACACAGTCACATCACATGGGTCACGCACATACCTGCGCTCCCACGATCAGTAGACTTATTAACATCCCAATAAGTCCTTCTCTGACCTATGTTCATCGAGGTAACCAATCTAAATCTGGGAAACACAAGGATTAGAAGGCCCTAAGCGAACGTAAACCTCCCGTGATAGCAAGTATGGTAGGTATGTCATACACATAAAATCAATACATATACTAAGTATTCACACATCTTAGTAATCACCATAATATATTGGTGGTACACTTCTCATTTTCGTACCGACATATAATACTACACAATTTATATGTTCCCGATTAATATAGTAAAATTAGGCCGTCACGAGTTCTCGCAACGTAATAGACACTCACGTCCTACTTCATATTTTCCCTTAGGTTCAAACTACACTTCTAGGTTTGACTCCTCATTATATCCCAAACATCCCAAATATAACAATTAATCATCAAGGGAAGGTTATCTCTACCTATACACAAGGTTACGGGACACTCGGGATCAAAACAGGCTAAAAGCCTAAACTGTCAACTCGTTCGAAGTCTCGTTCGAACGAGGCTGTTCGAACGAGAGTTCGTTCGAAAGAACTGGGCCTTCTAACGAGATCTCGTTCGAACGAAAGTCTTCGAACGAACATCCCTCTCGTTAGAACCCTAAACTGTCAACTCGTTAGAAGCTCGTTCGAACGAGCTCGAACGAGCTCGTTCGAACGACCTGGGCAGGTCTTCTAACGAGTGGCCAGATTCGAGCCCAGAAATTCCTATCTCGTTTTTCCAATTTTTCTTCACTCCTAATCCCACATAAAAATCATTCCAACATCATTTTAAGGTTCCTAATTCGTACTAAACATTCATAGGTCATAATCAAACGTTTATATAGGGCCAACTCATATTAAACATCATCAAATCTTCAAATCCCTTTATTTATCCCCAAATTACATGAACATGAACCCTAACATTTATAAATCATCAAAGAGCCTAATAAAATCCATTTTTTGTTTCATCCAAGATATAATATCATCAGAATAAACATCTAAATACCAAACTACATGCGATTCCTCATCAAAATGAAATTTCTACTTCCAAATTTAAATGGGTTTTTCAATAACTCCTAAGAACAATACAATTAAATTGAATTTCCTACGCATGGAAGAAGCATTCTCTATAAAAACGAAATTAAATCACTTGACTTATTTGAATCTCTGAATTTGAGGTTGAATTGCCTTCTCTCTCTCTCTACAGAATCCTTCTCTTTCTCTCCCTCTCTACAAGTTCTTCTCAAGGTGTTAATGGAGGTGGGGTTGGTTTTTGCCAAGTTATAAAGTTTCTAACTTCTCCCGTAGCCCACTACCTAAATTGGGGTTGGAAATGGCTTAGTGGGTTAATACTAAGTCATATTTTTAACTCTAATTTTCGTGGGTTTTAATTACCCAATTTCCGAAATTACCAAAATGCCCTTATAAGTTATCGGTATGGTCCAATAATGCCCCGGGACCCAAACTTAAGCCCCGGCTAGTGTTTTCTGACTATTTCGACCCTTCCGGACGCATTGGCGCACTCAAAACGACCATACGGTTAATAAGACTAAAATTCACTTTTTAATTAAAATAAATATTTTCCTGACGCGACTGTCACACGCGTCTCAATAAAATTTTCCAACTTGTCGTATTTCAATCTCACGACAAATTTCATACTTCCATATTCATATATAATCATATATGCACATTATATTCAAATACCAACTCGCATGCCGCTAGTATTTTAATCCGGATTAATTTCCAATTAATACGCATTTAATATAATTAATCCCATAAATAAATATCACAAAAATACGGGGTATTACATACTTCCCCCCTAATAACTGAATTTCGTCCCGAAATTCGGAACTAGAAAGTACCTGGTAAGAACAACTCTGGATAACGTTCGTGCATCTCATCCGCGCGCTCCCATGTGGACTCCTCAACATTATGATGTCGCCACTGAACATGCACTAACGGGACTATCTTTGACCGCAGTTTCCGCTCACTTCGGTCCAAAATAGCAATCGGCCCCTCCTCGTAAGAGCTATCAGGCTGGAGATCGATGTCCTCCAAAGCAATGTGAGAATAAGCCAAATCGTCTCTAAGATATTTCTTTAGCGAGCAAATATGAAACACATCGTGAATCCGATGCAAATGCTCCGGTAATCCAAGTTTATACGCAACTGGTCCAATCCGCTCGATAATAGGAAATGGTCCCACATATCTCGGTGCCAACTTCCCTTTCTTCCCGAAACGCATAATCCCCTTCATAGGAGATACTCTGAGCAAAACCTGGTCCCCCACTTGGAACTCTCTGAAGAACCTCTTCGCATCAGCATAGCTCTTCTGCCTGTCCTGAGCTACCCGAATGCGACTCCGTATCAGTTCTATGCTTGCTCAAGTATCCTGAATCACCTTCGGTCCAAGTAGTTTGTTGTCCCCTACCTCCAACCAACATGCTGGGAAACGGCAAGGTCTACCGTACAACGCCTCAAATGGAGCCATGCCAATGGTGAACTGGTAGGAGTTGTTGTAAGCAAACTCTACCAGTGGAAGATACTGCTCCCATCCACCCCCGAAAACAATGATACTCATACGTAGCATGTCCTCCAACATCTGGTTTGTACGCTCCATTTACCCATCGGTATGCGGGTGATACGCTGTACTCAACCGCAATTCCGTGCCCATGGCCTCCTGAAAACTCTCCCAAAACCGTGAAACAAATATCTTGTCTCGGTCAGACACGATATTTAAGGGCACACCGTGAAGTCTCACTATCTCTGAAATAAAGAGCTGGGCATACTGTCCCGTAGTGTAGTCTGTCCTTACGGGTAGGAAATGAGCGACTTTGGTCAGCCTGTCCACAATTACCCAAATAGAGTCGTGACCTCTCTGTGACGTAGGCAACCCCGTGATAAAGTCCATGGATATTCTCTCCCACATCCACATCGGGACCTCCAATGGCTGTAGAAGTCCTGCCGGTCTCTGATGATCCACTTTTACAAGCTGACAAGTGGCGCATTTAGAAACAAACACGGAAATATCTCTCTTCATCCCGCTCCACCAATACTGTCGTCTCATGTCGTGGTACATTTTGTCCCCACCGGGATGTACCGCGAATCGTGAGCCGTGCGACTCTGCCATCACCGCGTGCCGCAATTCCTCCCCTTCCGGAACTACCAATCTCCCATTGAAGCGTAATCCCGCGTCTGAGCTAACGGTATAGGATTCAGCTCCCTCTGCTAGTAATCGAACTATCAGCTCCTGACAGAACGAGTTATCTGCTTGTGCCTTTACCACTCTCGTGACAATCTGCGGCGTAACAGTCATTACCGACATGAATGATCGAGCCACTGCATCCTGGTGTCCCAATTCTTTCCACTTTGCCTTCCACACCCCTGTCACCTCATCTACTGGCCTACGGCTCAACGCGTCTGCTACCACGTTAGCCTTCCCCGAGTGGTATTGGATATCGAACTGATAATCCTTCACGAACTCAAGCCACCTCCATTGCCGCATATTCAACTCCTTCTGCGTGAATAGGTACTGTAGGGACTTGTGGTCTGTGAACAATCGAAACTTTTCCCCCAAAAGGTAATGTCTCCAAATACGAAGGGCAAATACAACTGCCGCCAACTCCAACTCATGAGTGGGGTAATTCTTCTCGTGAGGCTTTAGCTTACGGGAAGCATAAGCTATGGCCTAACTCTCCTGCTGTAATACACCTCCAAGTCCTTGCAAGGACGCATCGGTGTAAACTAAATACTCAACTCCCGGTCTCGGCAATGCTAACACAGGTGCTGAGGTCAACTTATCCTTAAATTCATCGAATGCCAACTAACAGGCATCACTCCAGATGAATGGCACACCCTTACGAGTCAAATGTGTCAAAGGACCTGCTATCTTTGAGAATCCCCGAATGAACCTCCTGTAGTATCCTGCTAGGCCCAAGAAACTACGAATCTCTGTCGGTGTCGTGGGCTGTCCCCACTCCCTCACCGCAGATACCTTCCCCAGATCAACAGATATCCCCCGATCGGAAATAATATGTCCCAAAAATTGGACCTCCTTCAGCCAAAACCCGCATTTCTCATATTTTGCATACAGCTCGTTCTGACGTAGTGTTTGCAAAACTTGCCTCAAATGCTCGGCGTGTTCCTCCTCTGTCTGGGAGTAAACCAGAATATCATCAATGAAGACAATGACAAACTAATCTAGGAAATCTCTGAACACTCTATTCATCAAGTCCATAAACACGGTTGGAGCATTGGTCAAACCAAAAGGCATAACCCGAAACTCGTAAGACCCATATCTCGATAAGAATGCAGTCTTCGAGACGTCCTCCTCCCTGATACGCAACTGATGGTATCCCGATCTCAAATCAATCTTTGAGAAGAAAGAAGCTCCTCTTAGCTGGTCGAATAGGTCATCGATTCGAGGAAACAGATACTTATTCCGTATTGTGACCTTGTTCAACTCCCGGTAGTCCACACACAATCTTAGTGAACCATCTCTCTTCTTCACAAACAACACAGGGGCACCCCACGGCGAAGTACTCCTCCGTATAAACCCCTGACCCAACAACTGCTCAATCTGATCCCGTAACTCCCTCATCTCAGCTGGAGCCATACGGTACGGTGCGCGTGCTATAGGTCTCGTATCTGGTAATAAGTCTATGACAAAGTCTATCTCTCGACTGGGGGGTAATCCAGGTATATCCTAAAATACATCGGCAAACTCTCTAACAACTGGAATCGAATCAAGTGGTATCACCACCTCCTTAGAGGTCTCCTCCTCTAAATAATACAAATGAGCGGTCGAACCTCCCTCTGGGCGAGGCATCGCCACTACAAACATCTCTTGCCACGGAATGGAAAAAATAATGCTCCCACCGAAGCAATCAATCATGGCTCTATAATCAGCGAGCCAATCCATACCGATAATCACATCATGAACATGCATATCTAATACCAACATATCTGCAGGTAATACCAGACTACCAATCTCTACCCCTACTCCCCGGCATATAAAGAAAATAAGTGACCCACTCCCCAATGGTGAGTCTACACACGTCACTGTGCTCTCTGCTGTGGCTAACAACCCTAAGGCTTTCGCAAAATGTGTAGCTATAAAGCAATGTGTTGCCCCCGTATCAAACAAAACCCGACCCATAGTACCATGGATAGGAAACATACCCTCAATTGCGGGTGGTGCCTGCGGAGCTGCTGCCTGGTGGACGTTATAGACACGTCCATACTGTAACTATCCCTGCTGTACAGGAACTGCAGGAATGGCGGGAAGAGCTGGCACCTGGGCTGGAGCTGGGAGGGCTGGTGGAAAAAGTGGCCTCTGTGGCTCATGTCGAGAACCCTGCTGCTGCTGCGAGGCCCTGCCCCTATCAGGACAGTCCTGGCATTTATGGCCAGTCTTGCCACAAACGAAACACTTCCCCGGGAAGTTCCCCCTCTCAGTCCCTGCTGCCCCCAGCCCTGGTGGCCGTTACCGTTCCTCCACTGGCCCTGCTGAAATTGTTGTTGACCATTCTGACCCTGCTGGTGCTGATGGCCGTTCGGACCCTGATGGCCCTGCCGGAAACCTCCCTGTCTGTGCCTGAAATTTCCTGACCTGAACCTCTTGTGATCCCCCTACTGGGTACCCTGATCACCCTGTCTCTGCCCCTGAACAGATTGTGCCCCACCGGCACCATTTCCTCCAGTCCTGCCCTGATGGCTAGACTCTCCCGATCGCTTGCCCTCAGTCATGTGAAAGCGGTGATCTTGGCAATAGAGCAATGCAGCGTTAACCACATCAGAATAAGTGGCTAATGAGAGGTTCCCTAACAAGTGCTGACGAATCCTCCATGTCAACCCGTCCGTAAATTTCTGTATCTTCTTCTCCTCCGTCGGTATCTCATCCGGAACAATTTTCAGAAGATTAGTGAATTCGGCCTCATACTTGGCCACAATCTTACCCTCCTGCTTGAGGCTCATCAACTTCCTCCTCATCTCTGTGTGAACAGCCGACGGAAAGTACTTGCGGTCAAACCGCACCCAAAACTCCTGAATAGTGAGATTATCTCTCTCCTCCACTGTGGTAATAGACTCCCACCACTGCAGTGCAGACCCTACTAGCTTAAAGGTAGCTAATATCTGCTTCTGGACATCTGTGCACTCATACATCCTCAGGTGTCGTTGGATGTCCTTCCTCCACTGACTCGAAACTACCACATCGGAGCTACCTGCGAACTCCGGAGGGTGTGCTTTCTGAAAAGCATCACGTACACGTTCCCAAGCATACGGGAATGCATGTGCCTAAACTGGCGCGGCTATCGGCGCCTGAGGTGGTGCCTGCTGAACTACTTCTAGTGCGGCATTTACCGCCTGGGCCATAATGGCTGCAACCTCGGCGGCATTCATCGTGCCCTGAACTGGTGCGGGCTGTGGTTCTGGCGTTGCATCCCAGGGGACCCGTTGTGCACGTCGTGGAGGCATCTGAAATAAGAATGAAGTTTATAAGTTCGCAGTTATAAACTTAAAATAGCTGAAGAACGTAGCATATACAAAAGAATACAACAGTCCTAAAATATAGGGCTCTACATCAAAGAAAGCTCAGCGGAAACATAATAAGCCGTTCAGATCCTAAAGGACACTAGAACCTGATGCTCTGATACCACCTGTGACACCCCGACTAATTAAATACCGGGTATCTACTCCTTTATTAAATCAATATAAAATTCCAAGTTGGTTCAGTTAATAGCATCACTGTCGAAAACATTTTAATAATTACTAACCACCTAGTATTTAAAAAGTAAGTGCCAAATTTTAAGTTAAGTCTGATTAACATGCAGTAAAAGAATAATGAAAGAATAACAACCATTCACTATAATGAAGTAATGAATAACAAGCAACATAAATATAAATCCGGAGGAAAACTCCTCACAACAATCCCACAACTGAAAAATAATATGACATGTCTGAATACTGAATAATTACATGCCAGAAGTCTGAATAACTGAAATAAATGAAATGTCTCTAAAAGAAATGGACGACATGCCCTACAACTGATAACTGAAGAATATCGAGTCAAGATAGATGAAGCGTCTACAAGCAAAGTCCTGTAACTTCCACAAACAGCTACAACTCGTCACCTGAATGAGAATCCTAAGCATGGTGTCCTTGTGCCTGGGCACCTAAAATGGTTTTTACAAAAATAGATTTGAAAGCAAATGGGTCAGAGCCCGAAAGTGGAAATCATTTTAAAAACAACAAGTGTTTTAATAACATTAAAACATTAAATGCAAAATACATGTTAGGACGTGCACTCACATGAAATTCTCACCTCTCGACTACATGTGCACTCCTAACGTACCGTACCCATCTATAAGACATCCATATCTAACCAAACCGTAATAAGTTCTACCCCTTACTACTCGACTCCCATATTACATTCTAGCGTTATCAAATAAATAGAGGGTTTTACTTACTCTCAGATTCTCAATTAGAAATACCATTCACTATCAGTTAACCCGTTTTGTTTTCTCAAATCATTACCATAATATTATTCACAATACTAATCATGAAAGTTCCCATTTATTTAGTGTATATTATTCACATCATAAATATACAATACAAGCACCCCGAGACTAAGCTGCGGTGCACACATACTCTGCTATCCATCCCGGTACATCACGTACATAAGGATCACGTATTCCAAATCTCTCAGGAATCGTTCTCAGATAACAACATCACAAATAATGGAGGCGAACACAGTCACATCACATGGGTCACGCACATACCTGCGCTCCCACGATCAGCAGACTTATTAACATCCCAATAAGTCCTTCTCTGACCTATGTTCATCGAGGTAACCAATCTAAATCCGGGAAACACAAGGATTAGAAGGCCCTAAGCGAACGTAAACCTCCCGTGATAGCAAGTATGGTAGGTATGTCATACACATAAAATCAATACATATACTAAGTATTCACACATCTTAGTAATCACCATAATATATTGGTGGTACACTTCTCATTTTCGTACCGACATATAATACTACACAATTTATATGTTCCCGATTAATATAGTAAAATTAGGCCGTCATTAGTTCTCGCAACGTAATAGACACTCACGTCCTACTTCATATTTTCCCTTAGGTTCAAACTACACTTCTAGGTTTGACTCCTCATTATATCCCAAACATCCCAAATGTAACAATTAATCATCAAGGGAAGGTTATCTCTACCTATACACAAGGTTATGGGACACTCGGGATCAAAACAGGCTAAAAGCCTAAACTTTCAACTCGTTCGAAGTCTCGTTCGAACGAGGCTGTTCGAACGAGAGTTCGTTCGAAAGAACTGGGCCTTCTAACGAGATCTCGTTCGAACAAAAGTCTTCAAACGAACATCCCTCTCATTAGAACCCCAAACTGTCAACTCGTTAGAAGCTCGTTCGAACGAGCTCGTTCGAACGACCTGGGCAGGTCTTCTAACGAGTGGCCAGATTCGAGCCCAGAAATTCCTATCTCGTTTTTCCAAATTTTCTTCACTCCTAATCCCACATAAAAATCATTCAAACATCATTTTAAGGTTCCTAATTCGTACTAAACATTCATAGGTCATAATCAAACGTTTATATAGGGCCAACTCATATTAAACATCATCAAATCTTCAAATCCCTTTATTTATCCCCAAATTACATGAACATGAACCCTAACATTTATAAATCATCAAAGAGCCTAATAAAATCCATTTTTTGTTTCATCCAAGATATAATATCATCAGAATAAACATCTAAATACCAAACTACATGCGATTTCTCATCAAAATGAAATTTCTACTTCCAAATTTAAATGGGTTTTTCAATAACTCCCAAGAACAATACAATTAAATTGAATTTCCTACGCATGGAAGAAGCATTCTCTATAAAAATGAAATTAAATCACTTGCCTTATTTTAATCTCTGAATTTGAGGTTGAATTTTGAAGGTTGAATTGCCTTCTCTCTCTCTCTACAGAATCCTTCTCTTTCTCTCCCTCTCTACAAGTTCTTCTCAAGGTGTTAATGGAGGTGGGGTTGGTTTTTGCCAAGTTATAAAGTTTCTAACTTCTTCCATAGCCCACTACCTAAATTGGGGTTGGAAATGGCTTAGTGGGTTAATACTAAGTCAGATTTTTAACTCTAATTTTCGTGGGTTTTAATTACCCAATTTCCGAAATTACCAAAATTCCCTTATAAGTTACCGGTATGGCCCAATAATGCCTCGGGACCCAAACTTAAGCCCCGGCTAGTGTTTTCTGACTATTTCGACCCTTCCGGACGCGTTGGCGCACTCAAAATGACCATACGGTTAATAGAACTAAAATTCACTTTTTAATTAAAATAAATATTTCCCTGACGTGACTGTCACACGCGTCTCAATAAAATTTTCCAACTTGCCGTATTTCAATCTCACGACAAATTTCATACTTCCATATTCATATATAATCATATATGCACATTATATTCAAATACCAACTCGCATCTCGCTAGTATTTTAATCCGGATTAATTTCCAATTAATACGCATTTAATATAATTAATCCCATAAATAAATATCACAAAAATACGGGGTATTACAAATGGTAGTGGCAACGGGAAGTTCCAAAGAAATAAGTACAGAAAGAAGAGGTCATCTAATGATAAGTTTGCACGTTATACCACTCTAACTGTGAGTTACGAACACATCCTCAATGAGATCAAGAATGACCGATCTCTGAGATGGCCAGAAAAGCTGAAGGATCCTCCGCATAAGAGGAATAAGAACTTGTGGTGCGAGTTCCACCAAGACCATGGCCATGTGACAGACAAGTGCTTCGCCTTAAAGGATGAGATCGAGAAGATGTTGAAATCTAAAAAGTTGAGGAAGTATATTAATGGCAAGGCTCCTAAGAGAGGAAGAGATGACCCTAAAAAGAAGAGAAACGATAGATGTCGTGACGATACTCCAAAGTGAAGAGATGATGACTCAAATGGTGATGATGAAGATGATCCAGACCTCCCACTACAAGATGACAATCCCCCAGTGAAGAGGGTTGGTATGATCTCCTTTGATGTTAGCACCATATGCGGAGGACTTGCAGGGGGTGGCTCTGAAGTGGCTGACCGAAAAGCTCATGTAGCAGAGGCCAAGTCAGTGGCCAAAGTAGAGGTGGTAAATCTGGCGCCTTCAGAGGCCAAGTAGAAGAGAAAGAAAGTGAATGTGGACACTCTTATAGTCGGTTTCTCCCGACTCGACTTAAAAGGCATATTAGCTCCGCATGATGATCCTTTGGTAATTACAATAAGAATGCATGGATGCGAGGTATAGAGAATTCTTGTAGATGGAGGAAGTTCAGCAGATGTGATGTTTTGGTCTTGTTTCAAAAGCCTACGCCTTAGCAGAGCCAGGCTGGTACCTTATCATCATCCGTTAATGGGCTTTAGTGACGAAAAAGTCCATCTATTGGGATTGTATGAGATGGACGTGCGAATGGGAGATGAGTGGCCTAAGAGGTTTACCTGAAAAATTAATTTTTTCATTATGGATGAAAACATCTTCTCAGCCTATAACCTCATCATAGGAAGAGTATCCCTTAAGGAGTTTGAGTCCGTGCCATCGACGATCCACCAGATGATAAAATTCCCGACCCCCTATGGGGTAGGGGAAGTGCAGAATGACCAGACCATAGCACGAGAATGCTACTTCAACTCAGTCGAAGAGAGAGAGGCCCATTGTGGCCATCCTCGATCCTCGTCGTACGGGCAGGTAGCGTGGAGGAAAGGATCCTTCGGGTCCCGCGCGTCCCTCTTGGGAGCGCTTCGACCGGCGTCATTTGAGATGTGGACATGTAGAGAGATTCAGAGTCACCAGTCTATTTTACTCAAAACAGACAAAAGAAAAACGGGAAGCCACCCTGAAGGATGGCATCCAAAGACATACTGGTGCGTGCGAAACCAAGATGATTCGAGAAGGGTTCGGAGGCTTAGTTTTGAAATGGGAAGGTGTTAGGAACCCATTCCTCCCTTTCGGTCTCTCATGAATATTTTTTATTTTCCTTTTATTTCCCCCCGTGATATGTGTGCATGTGTATGTATAGAATGGAGGTAGGAATCCTCGATTTGTATCATGGAAAAGATAAAGCAAGTCATCCGTAGGAAGATATAAGAATAATATTAGAAAAATAAGGTTTACGCGATTACCCCTATGTTGATCGTTATAATGGAACAATAACGCATGTGGGGCAATACGTAACTAAGGGCAAGTATATAGAATATAAGAAGATTAGAGTAGATAAAAAGATGAGAGAAAAAGTAGGAAAAAGGACTCGAGTCTCGGGTTTTACCCCAAGACGCCTACGTAGCCTATAAAGGCATCAAAGTCCATGTAGTTCACATACAAAATGAAGGGTGGGGTTTATCCCAAAAATCCAAATGGGGAACCTCTTATTTGTGAGTGTGTGTGTGTGTATAGAAAAAAGGGTTTTAAATTGTGAGAAAAGTGTGGAAAAAGTGTGAGAATCCCTACTTGGAATTTATGAGCAAACCCTCTTTTTCTTATTTTTTGGGTTTTATTTATATGAACATAGGAGATGTGCAATAATACTAAATAAAAAGTATATTAGGATGTGTGAGATGATATAATAAAAGTGCTAAATAAGAAGACAAGTTATCAATAATTTAAGAGAATTTAAGAGAGAGTTTGAGAAAGTTGGACCTTCTTGAAGATCTTGAGCTTGATCTTGAATGTTGGAGAGCAGCCCTTGCACTTGGATGATGATGGGGAGTGGCTAATTCACCAAATTTGATGAAAAGGATGATGAAAAGTTGAAGTAAAAAAGGGATTTGGATGTTGAAATCACGCTGCCTTCGAGAGAGCTTTATGGGATTCGTTCAGAGAGATTTTTATCAGATTTGGGCTCCCCATGCAAATGAGGTGAAGGCCTCCTTTTATAGACCCAGGTGAGTGCCGATCAGCATAGACCTGTTCCTGCCATTTGGTAGTGCGCTTAAGGCTTTTTCAGAAAATTAGCCTCCGAGGGCAAACCGTTGGTCAGAATTATGCACGGGGCATACCGTAGGAAAGGTAATTCAGAGACCTTAGAAAGTACTTTGGACCTCTCCCGGGTTTGGGAGTTGACTTTGGGTCAAATATGGCTCGAAAGCATTTGTCGGTCCATTGGACGGGGAATTTCTCGGACGAAAATGAATTGTTCGTTCGCATGGTAAGTCCGAATCGCGCACGGGGCAGACCGTTGGAAAGTTTAGGAGATGTACTTTGATATTACAAAGAGTTTGACCTAATTTGGGGAGTTAACTTTGGTCAACCGGGCCCGAGAAGCATTAGATGACCTCTCAGAGTCAAACGGATCGTTCGTCCGTATGAAAAGTCGGAATCGCACACAGGGTGAACCTTTGGAAAGTGTATTCAGTGCCTTTTGAAGATTCATTCAGCCTCCATTGAGCTAAAGAGTTTACATAGGTCAAACAGAGCCCGGGAGTGCCCGGTGGCCTCTGGGTCAAGTTTTGGACGTAAACGGATCGTTCGTCCGCATGGTAAGTCAAAATTGCACACGGGGTGGACCGTTGGAAAGGGTATTCAGTGCCCTTTGAAGATTCATTTAGCCTCGGTTGAGACAAAGAGTTTGACTTTTGGGTCAAACTGAGCTGGGGAGTTCCCGATGGCCTCTAGGTCAGTACTCGGGACATGACCTGGGTTTACGGTGATGAAGGGAGGTACTAGAGACCTAAGGAGAGTTAGGGGGTAACAGAATGGGGTGTCTACTGAGCCCCTCGACGGGTGATTTTGGAACAAATGATGACCGTCGAATAGACACCACATGATGCTTTTGAGGGAGTATGACCGATTTAGAGGGCCGAGGCTGATTCTGCGGACCTAAGGAGTGTGTTGGGGATGAATGATGATCGGAGGTTTGCGTCGATTCTGAGGACCTGAAGTAGTGTTGGGGAGGGTGACCAATTCTACGGGTCAAAGCCAAATCTGCGAGCTTAAGGTGAGGATTTAATAACCGAGGTCAATTTTGACCTAAGAGTGGTGACGACCGAGGACCAAGGTCAATTCTGACCCAACTCAGGTGACGATTCAAGACCAAGGCCAATTTTGACCCAAGAGTGGTGATAACCGAGGATCGAGGTCAATTCTTACCTAACTCAAGTGACGATCCAAGACCGGGGCCAATTTTGACCCAAAAGTGGTGATGACCGAGGACCGAGGTCAATTCTGACCTAACTTAGGTGACGATCCAAGATCGGGGCCAATTCTGACCCAAGAGTGGTGACGAATGAGGATCGAGGTCAATTCTAACCCAACTCAGGTAACGATCCAATACCGAGGCCAATTTTGACCCAAGAGTGGTGACGACTGAGGACCGAGGTCAATTCTGACCTAACTCAGGTGATGATCCAAGACCGGGGCTAATTCTGACCCAAGAGTGGTGACGACCGAGGCCTGAGGTCAATTCTGACCTAACTCAGGTGACGATCCATGACCGGGGATAATTCTGACCCAAGAGTGGTGACGACCGATGACCGAGGTCAATTCTGACCTAACTCAGGTGACGATCCATGACCGGGGATAATTCTGACCCAAGAGTGGTGACGACCGATGACCGAGGTCAATTCTGACCTAACTCAGGTGTCGATCCAAAACCGGGGCCAATTCTGACCCAAGAGTGGTGACGACCGAGAATCGAGGTCAATTCTGACCTAACTCAGGTGACGATCCAAGACAGGGGCCAATTCTGACCCAAGAGTGATGACGATCGAAGACCGAGGTCAATTCTGACCTAACTCAGGTGACGATCCAAGATCGGGGCCAATTTTTGACCCAAGAGTGGTGACGATCGAGGACCGAGGTCAATTCTGACCTAACTCTGGTGACGATCCAAGATCGGGGTCAATTCTGAACCAAGAGTGGTGACGACCGAGGACCGAGGTCAATTCTGACCTAACTCAGGTGACGATCTAAGACTGGGGCCAATTCTGACCCAAGAGTGCAATTCTGGCCTAACTCAGGTGACGATCCAAGACCGAGGCTAATTCTGACCCAAGAGTGGATAAAGATTGGATTTTGATTTTGCTGGAGAAAGAGCTTTGTGATTTTGATCTGAGCTAGGGAGGTGATAGCTGGGGAAACTTTTAGGAGACCTCGCAGGGGGAATAACCTATTTTGGGTTCTGTAAGAGAATTCCGCTGGGGAAGTGATCAAGTGATCCTTAATGATCCTCCGGAGCTTTGCCGGGAGGAGTTTTCACTTGGTTTTAGAGGATTCCGCTGGGGAAGAGGGGTTCTGCTTGGGGGAATGCGAAATTTTCTTGGTAAAGAGGTTTTAAATCCCTCCTGGGATTTTTGGGAATTTTTTGAGGATTTTTCAAGGCTTTCTGGTATTGTTTGGGAATTTCTGTACGAAATTTAGGGGGGGTGCCAATCGGCATGGTATGAGGGGTGCCATTTGGTAGTGGCACAGACTTTTGGGATACCTCGGGAAGGCAAGGGGACAGTGCCGATCGGTATGGAGGTCGATGTGGAGGACGGGCTGCAAGTGAGGCAGATGTCCCAGTTATTCATTCTGCTGGTTTTGGGATGTTTCATGGTGGCGTCGAGCGGCGACGTTGTCCATTTATGGTTTCTGCCATACTTGAGGATGTTTTCGAACATCCCTTTCTATGATTGGGGGAGTCTGTCCTTGGTGACCCTTTACTTTTCTCTGGATGCATTCAGCCGGTGTTGCCGGCAGACCTTTATTGGGGCCACGTACCTTCTTGAGGTATTCTTCAGTTTGTGCATTTCTTTTCATGCATTCGCATTTTCCTTTCATGCATTTGCATTTTCCTTATGCGCCTCTTTTTGCTTGTGAATTCAGACGTGGTTCTATGAGGTGATTGGGTGCAATACTCCGCTGATCGCTTTGAAAGATGATACTATTGGGGACTTCTGTTGATTGTATTGATGGCGTAAGGCCAATCGACATTCGAAGGGATCTCTTTCCCTAGAGGTAGTGCGTCAGGTCTTGAATGACCTAACCAGTGGTAGGGTAAGACTCTTTCCATTTTAGTCTTGGTTTTTATTCCTTCTGGTCTTGTATTGATTTATGCTTACACGGAGATTTTTAAGTGACCTTTTACCCATGGGGGACAGCCATTCAGGATGCGGGGGCGACCGGGGTGAACGCGCGGATGAGGCATTTACTGGCTCATGAGTTCGGCCATTCCTGGTACCTTGGGGAGAGGGTGGTTCGTCAGATTGCTGAGGAGGAGGTGGTGGTGCCACCCGTGCATCCTCCTACATCTATGAGGGGAGAGTGACTGATGTTGGAGGATGAGAGGATCGCGGTGATGATCGACGAGTCATACTTGCTATACATCGATACGGATGCGCCGTATGACTATATGGATTTTGTGACAAGCTGGTTGATGGAGCCCATCATATATGATGCGCTGCCCTTCCCTCCGGCGGGTTCGAGTCGGGCGGTGGGATCTTCCCACAGCGGTGGTGGTCCGTCGGCATCTGCGGCGACGACGACCTCGGAGGTCCCTTTTATGCGGTTGCACACTCCTTCATACAACATTCGGCGGGATGATGGAGGGATGGTGCCTATGCTGCACCGTCCTCATGCGATGAATCCGGAGGAGTTGGGTTTGACAGAGGAGGTCCTTCTCTTACTTTCTTTTCTATTTTGGTCATTTCCACTTTGATACTGATTTCACCTTTTCTTTCAACAAGTCCGGGTGTCAACCTCTTGGCTGAGGGACATCAGAGATTGGATATCTTCGGTGACTGCCCACATTCGGGATGCGGTTCCTGTCCCTTCTTGCTTGGTGCTGTCTTCCTCATCTGGAGCGGACTCGGGCTCGGGTAGTGGTGGCGCATCATCTCACCATAGGGGGAAGAGCGCACGCCACAGAGGTGGAAGCTCTTGAGAGAGAGAGAGAGAGAGAGAAAGAATGTGGGTTCGGGCTGAGTCCTGTTGTTTTTGCTTTTTTCTTTTTATTTCCTACAGAGATGATGTAACACAGAAAATAGATATATGCAATGCAATGCAGTTTTTTTGATTATCTTTTATTTAATGATGAATGTATGCATATGCGCTTTTTACTTTGCTGCTGAGACCGTAAAAAGGAAATATTTTTGGAATTTTTTGAAGTAAAGTTTTTTATTAAAAAAGGGAGAATTAAAAGGATTTTGAACTTCTGTTGAGAATATCAATTTATTTTTATTGAGTTTTCTGATTTGACAAAAGAGGAAAAAAAAGGAAATTTCTAAAAACGGGGGACTTGTCGATCGGCAAGCACCCTGACCTGCCTATCGGTAGTTCAGTCCAGTCCCATCAATTCAAAGCTTTGAATGGTACCCTTTTCAGCCTTTGGTACCTTGTGGGGTAGGGTTCCCTCCGATTTCTGCAGGGATTGTGTCTCTTGTGAGGATCTTTAAGTATAAAAAGGGGTAAGGGTGGAGTGTTGTCATCACACCTTTGCATTCTTACCTACTTTCCCACCATCTCTTAGCCTTGCAATATGGCTCTCCCTAGTAGCACCGAGTTTGCCAACTACCTCGAAGCCTTGGAAGCTATGTGCTCTTATAATGTCGACTACGATGCTTTCAACATGCGTCGAGTCTGCTTGTGGTGCAATCGGCCTATTGAGTGGAATATGCTGATAGCGGCGGTACAATTCTGGTACCCCGAAGACCATATATTCCGCTTTGGGTTGGAAGAAGTTTATCCTACCTACGAGGAATTTTTTACCATACTGGGTGTAGATCCCAGTGTTGCTTCATCTTTGCCTGAATTTTCCCGTTCTCCTAGGGATTTGTTGGCCGGGCTTCTTCATATTTCGCCTTCGACGGCTAGATCATTGGTTGCTGGAGGAATGATCTCCCTCCCGACGGTGCTGCAGTCCGTGCATTTACGGGAAGTAGGTGACGCTGGCTATGCTGGAGCCGTTGTTCTGGGTCTGGTTTCAAAATTATTGTTGGTGACTGGGGAATTGCAGGTGGACCCACAACTTGTAGCCATTACTTCATGGATGTCATACCATCGTAATCCCGTGACGGTGGTATTGGCGGAGATTCTGAATGGCCTGGATGTTAGGAGAGAAGGTCGTTCTGACTTTTTGAGTGGTAGCCTAGTGATGTTGTTCATGTGGTTGTCTGAAAGATTCCCCTTGTCGACTCATCCAAAATATCCCTTGTCGGCCGTACCCAACTTCTTTTCGCGCTACTTCATTCGCGTTGGCCTGTATGTCGAGAACTGGGAGAATTGGCTTGTGGAGCATGGGGCTTGTGGTCTGTATTGGCCAGTGCCTTGGTGGGGACGGTTGCAGCCTATTCTGGAGCTAGGAGAGTATTCATATGTGCGGCTGGTTGGCCTCAGACTGACCTCTTTTTATTTCCCTTAGCGGCTTTTGCACCAATTCGGTTGGGCGTAGGTCGTGCCCCCTCGGACCTCAAACTTCTTTCCGGTAGAAGATTTGATCGAGCGCCTGCATCTGTTGCTTGGGTCTCTGTGGGAAAATCAATGTCCGTCGACCCGTCCCTCTCAGTCTTTCGGGAAGGTTTGCCATGTCCCCAAAGATTATATGAAGTGGTTGTGGAGGAAAGTAGTCAGGAAGATGTTAGCAGTGGAGAGTGGACAAAGATGGTTTGTTTTATCTGACTCCATGGAAGGGGGCGTTGTGATCTTTTCGAAGATGGTTAAGGCTCATCGATCCATGGAATGTTTACGGCACTCTATTCACGCAGGAGAAACTTGGGGTCCTCAGGACGTAGATGATGAGGGTGCAGGCTTCGCTGGTAGCTGTGGGTAGGACTTCTGGGGAGTTTATTTGTGTGATAGGTGTGGGGATTTTATTTGGCTTTTTATGGTAGTGGGGAAGGGAGTTATCCGGTCCTTTTTCTTATATAATCCGTACTGTAATTTCTTATTAATGAAATAAATAAGTTTTTGATCATCCAAATATGCCTTTCAATGAATTTTGTATTTTGAATTATCTATACTGATCGCTAAGGCATACATAATCCTTTTGTTCAAATAATTTTAGAATGAACTGCCGTTCTCGAAGGTAAGAAAAGAATAGTATTTTGTGAAAAGGAAAGGGGCCGCACTCATGTGAGGTGCATGAGTTGCCTACGTACCTCTGGGGTTTTTTGAAAATGTTTTAAAATAGTTTTGTAGAGGATCAGGCCCACGTAGTTATGGGTAGAGGGAAATGAAGTGTTTTTTTCTTAATTTTTAAATAAAAGGGGGATGAGAAGAGTCGTAGCGCGCCGAGATTTCGGACTAGGGGTAGAATTTCTTGAGACGGTCCAGGTTGGCTGGACGAGCCATATCCTCCCCATCCAGGTCAGTGATCATAGTGGCACCGCCGGATAAGATTTTCTTCAAAATGTAGGAGCCGCTCCAATTGGGCTTGAATTTCCCCTCTGGGGTCCCAGATGGGTTCTACTATCTCCTTGAGGACTAAATCCCCCTCCCGGACACTGCGGTCCTTGACTTTTTTGTTGAATGATCGCACTATTAGGCGATGGTACCCCTGCATGTGGTAAAGAGCTTTTAATCTTCTTTCATCTAGGAGGGCTAGTTCATCAAGACGGCTTTGGCACCAGTCTTCTTCACTAACCTTGCTTTTGAGCATGACGCGTAGCGAGGATATTTCCAGCTCCACAGGTAGGACTGTTTCCATGCCGTAGACCAGGGAGTAAGGGGTAGCCCCAGTATAGGTTGGATTGAGGTTCGATAGCCCCAGAGGGCGTATGGGATCCGGTCGACCCAATCCCTACAACTTTCGATCATCTTGCTGATGATGGCTTTGAGATTTTTATTGGCGGCTTCAATTGCACCATTGTTCTGAGGTCGGTAGGGAGAAGATTTGTGTCTCTGAATCCCGTACTCGTTGACTACTTCTGTGACTTATGCTTCAAAATGCAACCCATTATCTGATACCAGCTCGTGCGGAACCCCATATCGACATATGATATTTTTCTTGAGGAATTTGGCCACTTTCTTGGCATTCAATACTGCGTATGACTCAACCTCGACCCATTTGGTGAAATAATCGATGGAAACCAGGATGAACTCATGTCCATTAAAAGCCTTTGGTGTAACCTTCCCTATGATGTCGATACCCCAAGTGGAGAACGGCCAGGGAGAGGTCATATTATATAATTCTCGCGGAGGCAAGTGTTGAAGATTGGAGAATTGTTGGCATTTGTGGCACCTCCAAACATAGGCGGTGCAATCCTGGATCATGGTGGTCCAGTAGTAGCCCTGTCGGACGATATTCTTGTTGAGCATGTGACCATTCATGTGGGCTTCGCATTCCTCGCTGTGGATTTTCTGCATTATTTTCTCAATCTCAGCCCCTACGATGCAGTGTAGATGAGTTCCATCGAAATTCCTCTTGAGTAGAGCTTTGTGATAGATGATGTACTGTGCGACCAGTCTTCGGAGGGTCATTCAATCTTTCTTGTTGGAACCCACGGGATACCTACCATGTTTGAGGAGGCACCAGATATCATAGTACCAACAATCGGCTAATTCGGGATCTTCAGTGGAGATAAGCTCAATATGGTAGCAATGGGTCGGTTTGTCTTGCTTTTGAACCAGGAAGGGGGCCATTGTTATTCCTTCAGGCATGTCGACCATGGAGGCCAAGGTGGTGAGAGCATCGGCTAGGTTATTCTTTGCTCAAGGTAGGTAATGGAAGGTGATATCTCGAAACCGGGAGGCTAACTCTTCTAATTGGTCATGAAAGGGTTGGAGCTTTTCGTCCATGAATTTCCACTATCTGAGAACTTGACCGATGATAAGGGAAGAATCCCTGTATACATCAAGGTATTGAATACCTTTCTTGAGAGAAACTTTGAGGCCCGCTGTGCATGCCTCGTATTTTGTCATGTTGTTGGTGCAAAGGAAATCTAATTTTATGGCGTTGGGAGTGTGGGAGTCATCTTGGGCGATCAGGAGTATCCCAATGCCATATCCCTTTTTATTGGTAGCGCCGTTGATTAAGTGCGAAAAGTAGCGCGTGTAAAGACGCTAATCGTTGTTTTCGTTTCGCCAACTCAATACAAAAACCTAAGTTACAACTACACTTGCGGGGCAAGTAAAGCGGTAAGTCGAGTATCGAAAATCCACAGAGACGAGTTGCTAGAATTTATAGGATTTAATACTCCTAAAATAAAAGTGTAAAAGGTGATAGGTTGGAAATAAAGAAAAGGAAAAAATTAAGAAGTTAAGTCTAAACTAGAATTAATAAAACGAGAGTCGGGATTGTGTCCCCACCATGGGCTAAACAACTAATAATTAGAATTTCGGTTCGAAAACATTTAATCGCACATTTTCAATTAAGTATAAACATCACACAATAAGGAATTTAACCCAAAGTTGCGAGATTAAACATTTAACAGAAAATGGTCACACGCATCTTAAATTCGGATTACCGCTATAAACACTAACGTTGCATGACAAAGAAAGTTAAACGCATAATAATCCGACTTTAATACGCGAGGTTTCAATTAAATGCAATTTTACACAAAACCTAATTTTCGGAGCTCAACGCCCATCAATGGCGGACACACGACCCAAACTCTATGTAACTACTGACTACACATGATTAATCTAATTACATAACTAATTAAAAACAAAACAAGAAATAAATAAACTAAACTAATTTATCTAGGCTTGAAATAAATAACAAAGCATGAAAAATAAAGGAAAACAAAGCTTAAGGAAGAAGATGAATAGTAAAGCTTACATTAATGGGTATTACCCAAAGAGAAATGGAGGAGAGGGGATCTCCACAAATAAAATCCCCAAAGTCTTCTAACCCTAATTAAAATGAAAATATATGTCCAAAGAAATGCCCCTAACACTCTATTTATACCCCAAAATAAACCCCCAACAAAACCAAGCCAAAAAACCCAAAATAAGTCAATTTTCGTCCATATCTGATGGGACCGGTCGACCTCATGTTTGGGACCGGTCGACCGCACTTTTGGAATTTGCCTTGGGCTTGAGGCAGCCCCCTTTTCCACTTTGAACCAATTTTGACGCGTTGCACGGAAACGGCTACAACTCCCTCATACGGAATCGAAATGAGGCGTGGTCGGAACCGACGCGAAGCTAATTCAATTCTCTACATGATTCTGTTTTGAAACCCTCCAAATTATGCAGTTTGAAAAGACCAAATTTCCCTTGTAGTAGCATTCAACGACGGAACTTCTCCGAAATGCAACCGAACCTCACTTTTAGCGTTCCAATACCTACAAAAGTACAAATAACCTCTGCAAAGCATGTATATATCCAAATCCAAGGTTGTATGGTTAATGAGCATAATTATAGGCATTTAGGACCGTAAACGTGCTAGAATGCATAAAGATAACGGGCGGAAATATGCAATATTCGATACGAATCACACCCCCTAACTTAAACATTGCTATTCCCTAGTGATGAAACAAGCAAAACTAGTCCACAGAAGGAAATACAAAACGTACATATGCATCGAAATATAATTGCCACTTTCGTAGGGAACACGATTGCATTTAGCATATGCAATAAGCCGTTAAACCCCTAGGTTACCCTAGTGGACGAGTGTCGTCTCGTGAGGGTTTTCAGGGATGATACCCACAAACGTCATATGGTTTCCTCAAAATATGCCCAAACCAACGTGCGACAAGCCCAACAATGGCGAAAAGGATTTCATACGCATTATTAGCAAAGTGAATGAATTCACACAAAAGTCCAAATTATTAACATTATAGAATGCACCTCATAGAATTGAAACCTTAAAATGTGGGAGGGGAGCGAGCACATGCAAAGTGTGATTTGGCGAAAAACTTATATAAACCGGATAATCATTAAAGCAAGCATATATTCAATCCTCACGGGCATTACACTCATCAAGCGAATTCACTCGAAGCAGGGAGGTAACACACGGAACATGCGGGCTAAAGAGTAAATGTAAATGGAAACTAGGCCGCACACATGTCATAAAAGAAGAATGCTATATATAAACTGAAAAATGTAATCTCAATGAAAGGATACCGCACACTAAAAGAGGCGAAATGCATTTTCACAGATTATCACAACTATTATGACTTTTAAATTACATCAACCTAAGATCACATAGGACTTGTATAGGGTTATAATGTAGGCTAGGCTTAGGTATGAAATGAAAGGAATGTATGTACGGATTCAAAGTGTTCGGGATGAAAACTCGGGATAATGGGAAAATGCGGACAATATCAAAATTGGAAAACAAGTTCCAAAACGGCATTAGATATATCATCGAGGAGAGTAATCAAAGATTATTGAACTATATACAACAAATACAAACTTCTCTTTCCTTTTCTTTTCTTCTTTTTCTCATTTTCTCTTTTGTTTTCTTTTGCTTTTTGCTTTCTCTTTTTTTTCACTTTTTTCACTACTTTCTTTTCTTTACTTATCAAACTCTCATATGCCTAAATTGCAACCGCCATCATAACAACGTCATTCAATACCAAGTAACATTCCAAACAAAGGTATGGAAAGTGTATGTATGGGCTAAAACTCAAATGTAGAGCTGGTTATGGGAATGGGGTATGAAATGAAAGGCTATATTTAGGCTCAAAAGGGTTAACGAGGTAAACATATAAGGGTGAGGTCACGGCTCATATGGGTGATATAACAAAGAGGGCCTATGATCATTTCACAAAGTTTACGCAATTCTCGAATCAAAACAATATATGAAAATCATGATCAAGTAACACATTTCAAGTATGAACTCAATTAATGAACGGTCAAATGAAAGAATAGTGAGATTAACAACGAATTCAACGTTTTCAATGAGAAAAGAATAGTGTATACACTCACAAACGACGAAAGGTACAAAGCTTACTCGGTGTAAGTATATACAATGCAACAAAAGATTACCGAGTTATAAAAATCTTAAACCAAATCAATATAACAATAAAAGTGCATGTGCTCATGGGATTAAAGTTTAATTCATGAAGTTATTCACAATATCAATAATCGAGACTAAAGTCTAATAACTTCTAAAATCGAGAACATGCATCATTGGGTTGTCAATTGGATCGAGCAATTATTGAAATTTATCATCGGAAACAAAGGCAAAATGCCCAAAAAAGGAGAAGAAAAAAAATAAAGAAAATCTTTTTTGAAATTTTTGAATTTTTCTAAGAAAAGCATACTAAGTAACTAACATGTGAGAAAAAACATGGACTAAATAAAGAAATGGATAGAATATCCCACACCCCCTAACTTAAAACTTGACATTGTCCTCAATGTAAATTAAGAAGCAAGTTAAAGAGAGGAAAAGAGCGATATTACCCAAAATTGGAGCGATCCCCATAAGAACAAGTCCAAAGAATCTACAAAACAAGTTAGTACCGAGCATAGCAAAAACAAATAATAAAAGGTTAACTAATTACATTAGACTAAATTAAAAAGGAAGGAAAAAAAAATAAAAATAAAAAAATAAAAAGCTAACTATATACAACCTACTATTTAGACTTCACACTAACTGTACACTAGAAGTCTAAATAGCTGAGGGTCCACCATAAGAACGATTTTACTTTGGAGGATAACCGGTGTACCCTCACATACAAGCATGCCCTCCGAAAAATATGACTTCCGTTTTAATAACGAAAGGCATGTGTAAGGCGGAAGAAATGAACCATCGCCAATTAAAAGTTTTGGAGGGACGATGGGGGGTTTGGATTGAACGGGTGACAAAAACAAGTGGGGACCGAGAAAAGCCGAATATCCTCCCAATGATTTTGAAGTTGGAATGGGAGGCGGCGCACACAAAGGCAAAGATGCGATTGTGGAGGGCGACTCGAGCAAGTACTCCTCGTCGGCGATGGGGTTTAAAACATTAAAGTTCAAAACCGAATCATCGGGTACTTGTTTCGGTGGGGAAATAGAGAATGAAAATGGGGATGAAAGAAATTCAAACTCATGAGATGAATCATCATCGCATGAAGTTGGAATTTCAAAGGAAATAATATCATTTTCAATGAAATGTTCTTCTTTGGGGGCCAAAGAAGAAATCATTTCATTGCAAATAGATATTACGTCATTTTCATCCTCACTTTCAATATCTATTACGCAATGGGCAAAGTCTAGAATGGCTTGTTCCAAAGTAGGCACAAGTACCTCATTTGGTTCAAAACATTCCTCGACTTCAAAAGTCTCGGAAGCAAAATCATCGTCGGACTCAAATAATAAATCCAACTCATGTTCCCACGAACGATTTTCTTCCCGATAGCGATTTTCAATTTTCTCATTTTCATACATACGCAAACCCTCACCGAAAGTCATAGGTCGAGGTGCGGATACATGAAAATGGGAACTTTGAAAATTACCATCGGACTTAAACGAAAACTCATTATTATAGTAATTTTAAAAACTATTGCAATTCGTTTCAAAATTACTATTATAAGGAGGTAAAGGCCCAAAATCATTGTCATCATCATCAAAATTCCAATAACCTAAGTTTTGACTTTCGTTATACTCGCCCAAAGTCATATTTGAATTTGTTTTACTTTGGGATGCTAAGTATTCACCGAAAGTCATAGGCCTAGAATTTTGAGAATTATAACAAGGATTACCGAAAGAATTGGAATAAGACATGCTTACCCCAAAAATGGCTCAAGTGGCGAATTCCACAAAATAGGTGCGCGCGGGAAATTCGAGCGTTTCCAAGTGCTCAAATGTGGAAGTCCTGCTAAAAGTTAGCAAATAATACAAATAGAAAGAAAATACTATGAAATACTAATTCAAATAAAGTCTAAAACAAACTCATCCCCGACAACGACGCCATTTTGATTAAGTGCGAAAAGTAGCGCGTGTAAAGACGCTAATCGTTGTTTTCGTTTCGCCAACTCAATACAAAAACCTAAGTTACAACTACACTTGCGGGGCAAGTAAAGCGGTAAGTCGAGTATCGAAAATCCACAGAGACGAGTTGCTAGAATTTATAGGATTTAATACTCCTAAAATAAAAGTGTAAAAGGTGATAGGTTGGAAATAAAGAAAAGGAAAAAATTAAGAAGTTAAGTCTAAACTAGAATTAATAAAACGAGAGTCGAGATTGTGTCCCCACCATGGGCTAAACAACTAATAATTAGAATTTCGGTTCGAAAACATTTAATCGCACATTTTCAATTAAGTATAAACATCACACAATAAGGAATTTAACCCAAAGTTGCGAGATTAAACATTTAACAGAAAATGGTCACACGCATCTTAAATTCGGATTACCGCTATAAACACTAACGTTGCATGACAAAGAAAGTTAAACGCATAATAATCCGACTTTAATACGCGAGGTTTCAATTAAATGCAATTTTACACAAAATCTAATTTTCGGAGCTCAACGCCCATCAATGGCGGACACACGACCCAAACTCTATGTAACTACTGACTACACATGATTAATCTAATTACATAACTAATTAAAAACAAAACAAGAAATAAATAAACTAAACTAATTTATCTAGGCTTGAAATAAATAACAAAGCATGAAAAATAAAGGAAAACAAAGCTTAAGGAAGAAGATGAATAGTAAAGCTTACATTAATGGGTATTACCCAAAGAGAAATGGAGGAGAGGGGATCTCCACAAATAAAATCCCCAAAGTCTTCTAACCCTAATTAAAATGAAAATATATGTCCAAAGAAATGCCCCTAACACTCTATTTATACCCCAAAATAAACCCCCAACAAAACCAAGCCAAAAAACCCAAAATAAGTCAATTTTCGTCCATATCTGATGGGACTGGTCGACCTCATGTTTGGGACCGGTCGACCGCACTTTTGGAATTTGCCTTGGGCTTGAGGCAGCCCCCTTTTCCACTTTGAACCAATTTTGACGCGTTGCACGGAAACGACTATAACTCCCTCATACGGAATCGAAATGAGGCGTGGTCGGAACCGACGCGAAGCTAATTCAATTCTCTACATGATTCTGTTTTGAAACCCTCCAAATTATGTAGTATGAAATTACCAAAATGCCCTTGAAGTAGAAGAAAATACCAAAATCTTCCGGAAATGGGCATAACTTCCACATACGGAGTCAGAATGACGCACGGTAAGTGGCCACGGAAAGATAATTTGATGATATACATGTTGGTAACTTAATTCCATAAAAAATAGTGAGTTTGAAAAGACCAAATTTCCCTTGTAGTAGCATTCAACGATGGAACTTCTCCGAAATGCAACCGAACCTCACTTTTAGCGTTCCAATACCTACAAAAGTACAAATAACCTCTGCAAAGCATGTATATATCCAAATCCAAGGTTGTATGGTTAATGAGCATAATTATAGGCATTTAGGACCGTAAAAGTGCTAGAATGCATAAAGATAACGGGCGGAAATATGCAATATTCGATACGAATCAGCCGTCAAAGAACATTTTCCATCAAAGGCGGTCTTGAGTGGTGCAGAGGATATTTTTATCTCGGAATTCGAAAATCCGAACATCCGCTTCGTCTATGGGATAATAGACGAGGTAGTCAGAGATGGCTCTTCCTTTAATAGCTTTTTGTATGACGTACACGATATCAAACTCGATTAGGAGCATCAACCATCGGGCCATTCGACTGGACAAGGCGGGTTTCTCAAGCAGGTATTTGATGGGATCCATTCGGGATACAAGTTTGATGGGGGAATGCGAGCATGTAGTGTCGCAAATTTTGGGTGACCCAGACAAGTGCGACACATGCTTTTTCCAAGGCAGTGTAGTTGACCTCGTACTCTGCCAATTTGTGACTGGCGTAATATATGGCTCTTTCTTTGCGGGAGTCTTCAAGATATTGGGCTAGCAAAGCCCCAACTGCAGTGTCGGTTATGGTTAGGTATAGGAGCAAAGGGAGCCCAGACTGTGGTGGCATGAGAACTGGAGGTTGGGTCAGATATTGTTTGATTTGGTCAAATGCTTCTTGACAGGCCTCGTTCCAAACCTTGGTTGAATCCTTTCGGAGGAGCTTAAAGATTGGTTCACAGATGGAGGTTAGTTGGCTGATGAACCGACTGATATATTATAATTTACAAAGAAAACCTCGGACTTCTTTCTCTATTCGGGGTGGTGGCATCTCAAGTAATGCCTTCAGCTTTGCAGGATCTTCTTCTATCCCCTTTTCGCTGACCATGAATCCCAAGAGTTTTCCCTTTGTAACGCCGAAGACATACTTTTGTGGATTAAGTCGCATATGATACCGTCGCAGTCGTTCGAAGAACTTCCGGAGAGCGAGAACATGACCCTCTCTAGTTTTGGACTTGATAATCATATCATCCACATAGACCTTGACCTCTTTGTGAATCAGATCGTGCAGGATGGTTGTGGTAGCCCTTTGGTAGGTAGCCCCAGCATTCGTGAGACCGAATGGCATAACGGTGTAGCAAAAGGTTCCCCATGGGGTGATGAATGCCGTTTTTTCTTGGTGGTCGGGGTGCATCTTAATTTGGTTGTATCCAGCAAACCCGTCGATAAAAGATTTGAGAGCATGACTGGCTGTGTTGTCCACGATCATGTCGATATTGGGTAGCAGATAATCATCCTTTGGACAAGCTTTGTTTAAATCTTGGTAATCTACACACATTCGAACCTTCCCTCCGAATTTCGACACAGGTACAATGTTAGCTAGCCATGTGGGATATTCGATCACCCGAATGAAACCCACATTTAACTGTTTGACCACCTCTTCTTTGACCTTGAACGACCATTCGGTGCAGAGTTTTCTCAATTTTTGTTTAACCGTCTTGTAATCTGGGAGAGTGGGGATCTCTATTGAGCTATTTTAGGATCAATGCCGGGCATATCATCATAGGACCATGTGAAGACATCTACGAACTCCTTCAGTAATTCTTCAAGTTATGCACGCTCATGCTCGTCAAGGGTGGCTCCTATCCTAATCTCGTGCAGTTGGCTACTAGAACTGAGATTAATAACAATAGTCTCTTCTTTATTAACTTGAAAGCGGTTATGTTGTTTATTATTAACCTTATTTAGATCAATTGAGAACTGTTCATTTGCAAAATCATCATCATCAAAAGTTTGATTAGAATTCAAGCAGTTAATGTAAGGCACAACAGGATACTCAAAATCTTCATTTATTTCATTGATAGGAAAAATAACATTGAGAACCTCATCAAAAGAGGTCTCGATTACATTTGAGTAAGGATAGACAAAAGAAGAAGAAATAGGGTAAACATTGGGGTCAAGGGAGATTTCACGAGGTGTGGCGCAGCATACTAGTTGAGGAGAGGTATATCAACAGCTTTAATCAAACGGGATGGGTCCATTGATGTAGTGCCTGAATGGACCATGTAGAGTGCCAGCCCAAGTGTATGTAAGTTGAAGGAATCTTAGGAATCGCCTTCCTCAGTGTCTTCGGCATCTTTGATGAGAGGTTGTACTTGGTGTGGGAAACTTTCGGCCCATGGGTAGCTATCTTGGAAAAAGATCTCCATTCCCAGCCTCATCTTCTTGTCTATGTGGTTATACCATGGTTCTAGAAAACCGCAAAAGGGGAAGTCCTCGCCTTCTTTGATGAATCGTCCATTTAAGGAGTCTCCTGAGATAGTTCGGCTGCAGTCTGATCTTCTCTTTGGTCGAGACTGGCGGATCATTCTGAGCTCTTGTTTTGATGGTTGACACCCCAAGCCATAAGGAGGGAAAGCTTTCTTCAGTTCGATGGGCTCGATTATCCCTTGTTGTCTTTGCCATAACCCCAGTTCGAGCATAAAATGCATGTTTTTGAACTTTTGAATCACATTAACATTGCCATGAGGGTCATATTCTAGACAAACCATTTCTTTGAAACCGTACCCTGCCGGGAGTAGGAGTGCCTCGACTCGAAATCCTGATAGGAGCATATCATTTGACCCGTGCTGTATCTCAAGAATTAGACTGCTGGTGCTTGCCCCCTCGGCATTTTCGTTGTCGTCCAAAATGGTGATGACTCGCCCATTGGCAAAAAACTTCAATTTTTGATGGAGTGAGGAAGACACACCCTTGATACTGTGGAGCCAGGGGCGTCCAAGAAACAGGTTGAAACAGGCTGGGATGTCTATGACTTCGAATTCAACGATGGGGTTTATAGGGCCAACCCCTATTGCATGTTTTATGGACCCCATCACCTCACGACGGGCATTATCATAAGTACGCACAACGGTGAAGGTTGGAGCGAGGTCACTTTATTTCAGGCCTAAACACTTGAAGGTTCTCAATGGGCAAACATTCAAGGTGGATTCGTTATCGACAAGGGAGAGTGGCACAACCTTCCCCATAACATCGATGGAGATATTGAGTGCATGATTGTGATTTGGTCCAATTATGGGGATTTATTCTTTAGAAAATGATAGCATTCGGGTAGAGGTTAAGGATCCGACCAGATTTATGGCTTCTTCTGGTGTGGTAGATGGAGGAACTATGGGTCCAGTGAGCAGCTTGATTAAAGCATTTCTGTGCAGCTGGGAAGACATGAAAAGCCCCCATAGAGTGATGTTAGTTTGGGTTTTCTTTAGTTGATCGAGGATCTTGCTCTCCTCGATGGTCATCTCTGGCATAGGAAGATTTTCAACGCCCTTCCCTTTGTCATTTGCTGGTAGTGAGCTTGGAGCCTGGTAATGTCTCCCTGATCTGGTCATGTGATTTACTGAAGAAGGGAAGAACATGAATCTTGTTTCCTCGTCAATCTCAGGTGGTTTTGCCACCCTGTTTATTTCTCCGAGGAGTTCTTCAAATGATATCATCCCACATATGTCGGCTACTGGGCCAGCTCTTCTTAAATCTTGTTCTTCACTCGAGTCTTCGAATTCTTCCCCCCATCCGGTGGTGGCAACTATGTCTTTCCATGTAAAGTCGATGTATTCCACAACTTCAACGACTTTTTCATACAAGTTCTTCCATTCCATGGGGATATGTGTGATTGAAGGGACCAAGTGACCTTGTAGCTTCAAAGTGTCAAGTAACCTGGTGATACTGCAAATGCTGTTGGTTTTCCCGAATAATTCTGCCATAGTCTGGACAACATCATCTAGGCTGACTTCATCGGTTGGTACCACCCACTTGTCTGAATCTCGAGCCCACTTTTGTGCCTCCAAGAATAGTGTGCTAAACTTCTGGCAATCGATGACCATCTGTGAGGTCAATTCTATCCCGAACTCTAGGAGTTGGTTTAACACCTCTGACAATTCCATACTTCCATTTTCAAAATGGGTACGGACAGCGATGCATGCTCTGGTAAGGAGTGACAGTGCCTGATCTGCGAGGCTATTAGGGTGTAGGAGGAAATATGGGCAAGTTTGAAGAGGTTTAGGAGAGTATATGGGTATGATTTGAGTTGAGGGGTCAAAATCTGGGTTTTCTTGCAAGAAAATGGCATTGGTGTGATTTGGGAGTGGGTTGTGAGTAGTGTTTGTCTTAGGATTGGCTAGTGGGGCGATGGTACCCCGATCAATGAGATCTTGGATTATGTTTCAAAGGTGAAAGCATTGGTCGGTAGTATGGCCGGCAGTTTGGTGGAAGGCGCAATGAGCATCGGTCTTGAAGTTTCTTGGGAGTGGGTTTGGCAATAGACGTGGATCCAAGGGATTGATGAGGTTTCAGCTTAACAGGGCTTGGTAAAATTTAGAGAGGGGAGCATGGAGCTCAGTGTATTCCCTTCGGATGGGGGAAGGGTGGCTTTCTGGTGCCTATGATGTGGTTGGTTGAGAGATGTTGTTGATGGTCAAAATGGTAGCACTGGCAGGCTTATCATACTTTCTAGGGGTGAACTGTCCGGACACCTTCTTTGGTTCAACCTCTGTTTTAACGAGGCTCTCCTCGATTTCCAATCCAGCCTCTCTGAGAGCTTGGAAGTGGGGATAGTATTGTCCTCCCATCGTCGCTCGGACATGGGGCAAGAAGTTTTTCTTCACTATATTGACCTGTTCTTCTTTAGATGGCTGATTGGTCATGGTAGCTGCTCGCTCTCTCCATCGAGTTATGAAGTTACTGTCTGATTCTCCTGGATTCTATTTGATCATCTCTAAATCAAAACGGGTGACCTCAATCTCTTCTTTTTATTTGTACTGTGACATGAATTCTCGGGCTACATCCTCCCAGCTACGGATTCTGGATTCCTCAAGAGATAAAACCATCAGAGGGCACTATCCTTCAAAGTTTGCTAAAACAATTGGGCCATCAATTCTTCAGAAGCCCCTAGTAGAGTCATGGAACGATGATAACTGCGAAGACGAACAATTGGGGGTCCACTCCCTCCGAACTTCTCGATATTTGGCATCTTGAACTTCTAGAGTAATCTCGCTTTAGGATAAGGAGACATGTGGGTGTAGTCCATGTAATTCCCAGAGATCCTGACTTGGTAAAACTTCTTGGTGAGCATATTGAGATCCTATTTGACTTTATTCAACTCCTCTTCCTTTGGATCAGCGACCACAGGCAGGTTAGCCATAGGCTGGGCAATGTTTGGCATTGGAAGCTGGGCAGGCGGCGACCCATTGGCAGGAGGGGCACGTGGAGTGTGCTGATATTCTTTCAGAACCCAGATAGGCTCGGGTGGACCCATAGCACGACGGAATAGGGCCTCGGTCTCTTGAGGAATAGGAAATTGGTTTCGATGCATCTCTCGGACCTCGGTTTGAGGTTGTCAATCTTGGACACGAGATGAGCTAGGACTGTCGTCAGATTCGGCTATATGACTGGTGCTGTATTCTCCATGGAAGATGGATGGATTTTGGACTCGGAAGAATTAGTAGAAGAACGGATGAAACTCTGGGGTGATTTGACTGAAGACCGAAGCCAATAGGGAGCCAGGCCAAGGGCTTGTGATCGACCTGAGAAGGCGTAGGATGAGATTTTGTTTTTAAAAAAAGAAGAATTATTTTTGGATTTTCGATAAAGAAGGGAGAAATGTTTTTGGATTTTTGATAAAGAGGGAAGAAATGTTTTTGGAGGCGGAACTCAGCATGATTATTATGATTATTATGTTTTCACTTGTATTTAATTCTCCTAAATGCAATGCCGGACAGGACCCGAGCCTGGAGAAGTGGGGGTCTTAATATATGCAAATCTACGGTTTGGATTTGTAACCAGGCTCACGGACAGGGTCCCGTTTTAAAAATGAGCAAAAATTGGGCGGCAGGCTGACCCAGAATTTCGGTAGAGTTTCAGGTTGAAACCGATAATCTAAAGTGTGTGTCCTAGGTCTGACACCTATATGCGGGTATGCAGTTGGTTGGGTGAATTGAAAGGGGTTCCCCCCTTTGGTGTGACTTCCACGATATACATCTTGCTCTTGCGGGCAATCGGTACGTGTGGACGAGCCATTTGATATACCTGAGTGTATGTGAATTGCCTCACCATATAGCTCGTGGGGATGGTACGTGTGAGAGAGAATTCGATATACTCAATGTACATGAACGAATTCCCTGTGATATACCTCCCGTCATGACTTCAGTCAAGCGGTACGATGCGGGGGAACCGCTCGATATACATCGAAGGTACTTGGCCAATGGAAGGTGAGAGTCATATCACTTAGGCTAACTGCGACCTGCCGGACCAACGTCCATCACGAAGTGACCCTTCAGTTACTGGGTAAAATTTAGTCAATATCAATGCTCTTTGGTGATGTCGTGTGAATCATGCATGATTCTCTTATTAGTATCTTATGATGAGAATGCCTTTCTTGATTATGCTAAAAAGGGAGCAAAGTACAAGTACCCCAAAAGGTACACCAAGTATGGATGGGTGATGCGTGAAACATGGGGATATAGATGTAATCCTAGGTGCACGTGGTGTGAAGTGTACATGGAGAAATTTGTACAAGTGTGTGAACATAAGCATAAGCATGGGATACATATGATAAAGGGGAACATGCAAATATAGGGGGAAACATAAGAAAATATAACATTTATGTAAATAGAGTTAAGCCCACAAACAAAAACACATATCCCCAGCAGAGTCGCCACTTTGGCCATCCCGATCCTCGCCGCGCGGGCGGGTAGCATGGAGGAAAGGATCCTTTGGGTCCCGCGCGTCCCTCTCGGGAGCGCTTCGACCGGCGTCGTTTGAGATGTGGAAATGTAGAGAAATTCAGAGTCGCCAGTCTATTTTACTCAAAACAGACAAAAGAAAAAGGGGAAGCCACCCCGAAGGATGGCATCCAAAGACATACTGGTGCATGCGAAACCAAGATGATTCGAGAAGGGTTCGGAGGCTTAGTTCTGAAATGGGAAGGTGTTAGGAACCCATTCCTCCCTTTCGGTCTCTCATGAATATTTGTTATTTTCCTTTTATTTCCCCCCGTGATATGTGTGCATGTGTATGTATAGAATGGAGGCAGGAATCCTCGACTTGTATCATGGAAAAGATAAAGCGAGTCATCCGTAGGAAGATATAAGAATAATATTAGAAAAATAAAATTTACGCGATTACCCCTACGTTGATCGTTATAATGGAATGATAATGCATGTGGGGTAATACGTCACTAAGTGCAAGTATATAGAATATAAGAAGATTAGAGTAGATAGAAAGATGAGAGAAAAAGTGGAAAAAAGGACTCGAGTCTCGGGTTTTATCCCGAGATGCCTACTGTTGATACCAAAATTAATATGCTGATATGGACGAATAATATGAAGACACGTGTCAATCTACTTGGCACAATAATAACGAGGAAGTTTCATTTCCCCGACCAACTCATGTTCTCTCCGAGCAACGAGGATACACTGAGGAACTTCAACACGCCGAGGTACACTAGCGCTCCGAGGAACTCTTGATCAACGAACAACTAAGGCGGTCCGAACTGCATCTCGGTCGTAGCATTAACTGCCAGATAATCAACAGTTCAATTATTCATTGAATGTTTATCATCTTGACGCACACGCTGCATTAAATGTATTACCATTTCATATGTATATCATTTAATGTATCAACCCTTTCATGTACAGCCTAAGGGCTATAAATACCTTGTATCACCCTCATTCCAAGGGACCGGAATTTCTTGAGAGAACATATACTCGAGAATTCCCAAACACTCAGCAATAACATAACAGTGGACGTAGGCCATTCTTATAAGGCTGAACCACTTTAAAAATCTTTGTCTCATTTTATTTATCTGTGATTGAATAATTAGAGCTATCTAATTTTTTACATCAACAGATTGGTGCCGTCTGTGGGAAACGATTGTTATTATCGTTTTTCACCAAAAATCGTCCATCATCAATGGCGGATAATCCAGAATCTAGCAATCGAAATGCTGGAAATACTGGAAATCTTCAGAATCCCTCTGCACCTCCAGATCTAGCCGGGATTATGACGAATCTGGCTCAAGGACAAACCGCCATGCAAGAAACAATGAGGCAACTCATACAAACCCTTCATGGTGGTGCACCTGAACGTTCGGGACAACAAAGTGGTCAGAGGCAAACTTATTTACTTTCTTCACGATCCAGGCGTACTGAGTCACGTCGTAATGAGGAGTCTGATGATTTCTCTTATCAACCTGGGCGAACTCCGTCAATAAGGGCTATAGATACTGATCAATATATCACTCTCTTTCCAGAAAGACCCAGTGCTTTAGAAAGACTGAGTAGGGTGTCTCCTTTCAGTCGATTAGGCCCTAGGAGGAATAGGAGCCCACCTAAGACCATGTCGAGGAGTTTTCGACAACCACCAGATCTAAGAGAAGGATCAGCACAATCACGATCGGCTGCTCGTCAAGATAGATCTCAAGAAGCTACCTCAGAACGATCAATTGCTCGAACCAATAGGCCCGAGGAAGGAAATGAAGCGTGGAAAGGATCTCTCTAACGATTGGAGGATAAATTGGGAGAAATGGACAAAGCAAAGAACCCCCTACAACGAACTTTTGTTCGAGGAACACCTTTTGTACAGGCCATTGTGAATTTTCCTACACCGTCAAAGTTCAAAGCACCTGTAGTGACCCCCAAATATGATGGAAAGACAGATCCTGTTCTTCACATAGAGCAATATCAAGCTGCTGCCGACATCTATGTCGTTCCCGACGAGATGAGATGCAGAGCGTTCTCAGGAACTCTTACTGGAGCTGCCCAGATATGGTACAACAATCTTCCTAGGGGTAAGATTTCAACTTTCTTTCAGTTGGCCGAATTGTTTATTGGCAATTTCTGTTTTGGAGCAAAGCCAGTAAAACGAGTAGCACACTTGTTAAGTGTTAGACAAAAATCTGGTGAGAGTACTAGAGATTACATAACTCGTTTCAATAACGAGAAGCTGGAAGTCATAGATTACGAAGAAAAGACAGCAATCACCGCCTTGATGAGTGGGTTATTGCCTAATAAATTGTATTACACCTTGGCGAAAGATCCACCTAAAACTATGTCAGAGTTGATGGCAAAAGCAGCCAAAATCATGAACGCCGAGGAAGCTATGGCTGTAAAGAAGAATATGGATAAAGACACCAAGGTAGACGTCGACAAGTCTAAAAATAAAGAACATAAGGGCAATGGCGGTGACAAACGCTCCAGAAATAATAAATGATCATGGGAAGTATTGAAGAAATATGACAATTATACTCCTTTGAAAATGGGTATTCATCATGTCTTGGAAGAAATCAAGAACAGCGAGGAGGTAAAATGGCCAAAGAAACTGAAGTCAGACCCTGATTCGAGGAGTAAGGATAAATATTGCGAGTTTCATAAAGATCATGGTCACATGACCAAAAATTGCATAGCTCTTCAGAACGAGATTGAAACACTCATCCGAAGAGGAAAGCTATCAAAATATGTTGATCGGGGAGGTGAAAGAAAAAATAACGACCGGACTAGAGAGAGATCTAGATCTCCTCGTCGAGTAGAAGAGAAAAAGAAGAGGAACCATGAAGATGGTCCAGATGATGACCCCGACCTTCCCAAGAAACCAAGACAGCCAGAACGAGAGGTATTTTCTATACGTTTTGGGTCATTTGATTGTAATGTCATTACAGGAGGAGATGGAGGAGGAGGAGACCTTACTGCAGAAAGAAAAGCTTACCTTGGAGAGGCTCAAGCTTGTTCATATATTCAGCGAATAAATCTGACCGAGGACGATCGTCCGAGGAAGGTAAACAAAGAGAAGCTGGTCATTGGCTTTTCAAAAAACGACCTAGCAGGTGTTCTTTATCCTCACGACGATCCTCTGGTGATTAAAATGAGGATGTAGGAAGTAGTGATTTCAAGGGTGTTGGTAGACAATGGAAGTTCGGCAGACATCATGTACTATTCATGCTTTGACAGTTTAAATCTGAAATTATCTCAATTGGAACCGTATCACAGACCCCTCCTGGGTTTTGCTGGCGAGAAAGTTTTTCCACTTGGGACGATCAAGTTGGACATATTCATTGGAACTTGGCCTACTTGTCGAACAGAGAGAATACGCTTCTTTGTGATGGATAAGAATGTGCAGTCAGCCTACAACATCATCATGGGAAGAGTTGGTTTGAAGAAGTTCAAAGCAGTTCCATCTACAGTGCATCAGTGCTTAAAATTCCCAAAAAATTTTGGAGTAGGAGTTGTGAAAGGTGATCAGAAAGTATCTCGGGAATGCTATTATTCGTCTGCCGAGCAAGAGGAACTTGAAGATTCAAGAAAAAAGACTACTACCTACCAAGTGGATGAAGGTACAGAAATTGAAACACTGGATCCTCGAGATGAATCCCAACTTGTAAAAGGACAGGTGGTAGAATCTACAGAAAATATTATTCTGGATGACGAGCACCCTGAACGAGTAACCCAGATAGGTTCTACGTTGGATGCTTCAATAAAACAGGAGTTGATAACTTTCTTGAGAAACAGGAAGAAAACTTTTGCGTGGAATCATGAAGACATGCCAGGAATAG
Source organism: Sambucus nigra (assembly GCA_949130495.1). Taxonomy (NCBI): domain Eukaryota; kingdom Viridiplantae; phylum Streptophyta; class Magnoliopsida; order Dipsacales; family Adoxaceae; genus Sambucus; species Sambucus nigra. The sequence goes on from OX422223.1 coordinate 288,445,482, forward strand.
ATCCAAACTTCTTATGTCATGAGCTCAATGTGAATAAGGAGATCAAGCCTGGAAAGTAGAAAAGAAGGGTATTTAGCCCCGAGAAGAATCTTGCTATACAAGAGGAGGTTAAGAAGCTCCAGAAAGCCCAATTCATTGAAGACGTGAAGTATCCAAACTGGTTGGCAAATGTGGTGATGGTAAAAAAGAAAAACAATAAATGGAGAATGTGTGTTGATTTCACCGATCTTAACAAGGCGTGCCCAAAAGATCATTTTCCATTGCCCAGAATTGATCAACTAGTGGATGCTACCTCGGGACATGAGCTGCTCAGCTTCATGGATGCATATTCTGGTTATAATCAGATCAAAATGAAACCTGAAGACAGGGAGAGTACTTCTTTTATTACCCCAAGGGGAACTTATTGTTATAATGTTATGCCTTTTGGTTTAAAAAATGCAGGTGCAACATATCAGCGGCTGATGAACAAGGTTTTTGCCAAACAAATCAGCTGCAACATGGAGGTCTATGTCGACGACATGCTCACCAAAAGCAAGAGAGCTACTGATCATCTAGTTGACTTAGGCCAGACCTTTGATCAATTGGACAAATACCAAATGAAGCTCAACCCGATGAAGTGTACCTTTGGAGTACGAGAAGGAATGTTCCTCGGATACATCGTCAACCAACGAGGTATTGAGGCAAATCCAGAAAAGATCAAAGCTCTTTTAGGGCTGCGATCCCCAACGACGAAGAAAGAGGTACAGAGTCTTACAGGACGAGTTGCAGCGCTCAACAGATTTGTGTCCCTAGCAACTGATAAATGCCTCCCCTTCCTCAAAACACTTCGAAAAACTTTTGAGTGGACTGATGAATGTGAGAAGGCCTTTCAAGACTTGAAAAAGTATTTGGGAACACCTCCATTGTTGTCCCGACCAATAATGAAGAAGAAGTTGTATGAAAATGTTTTGAAGTCCACCACTAGCTTGGTACTAACAAGATTGAAGAGTTGGGTTCAAAATCTAGTATGTTACTCGACAAAGTATTCAGAGGAGCATAAATCAAAAAAATCAAGCACGTAAAGTTAGCATTCAGTTGCTCGACACAGGAAGCAGTTGGTCGGCTGGCAAACCAATCAACATACTTGAAGATTATGACAAGCTACAAGCTGAATACTATGGCATGGCTGCATCCGAATTCCCAGGGGTGATACATAGCACACGGAGTTCCTCAAAAGAAAGATTAGCAACCACGGATCAGTCTGCATCATATGTCGTCCAAGAGATAATGCACTTTATGTTGAACAAATCAAGAAGGTAGATCAAGAATTTCACGAGCACCGAGCAACACTGCAGAATAAATACTCCATCCTTTCAAGTAAACCATCAAGCATGGAGCATTAGGGGCTTCTGTTAACGCAAAAATTCTCCATCTACGAGGACCAATCAGAAAAGGACACATGTCATCCTACGTGGAAATATTCGGCACCCGAGGAGTGTTAGTTGGCACCCGAGGAGAGTTGGTCGGTACCCGATGAGAGTTGGTCATCACCCGAGGAGAGTTGGTCGGCATACCAACCGGGAAGATCAAAGGATAACTACGCATTTAATGAGCATTAATGTACATTTATACTGTAGATGACAACACATAGCATACCAAGCAATTCAACAATTAGATTCGTTGAATGTAGACATAATGTATAAATGTCTACATACAATGAATCTGTTTATCTCCCATCACTATAAATACATGTATTCCCTTAGCCAAAGGGAGGGATCCAAAAACCAAGAACCGAGAGACACCATACATAAGATCCACACCCTTTTTCTCCCTCTCTCTACCACATTGTGCTATTGTAAACCCCTAGGAATAAAATTACAGTGGACGTAGGCTTTTCCTTATAGCCGAACCACTTTAAAAATCTTTGTCTCTTATATGTTTTATGTGAATGTTTATCTTCATCTTCAATCTCATCCTCATCATTTATCTGCTGTTGACGCCACTAAAATGGCAGTGGCCATTTTCTATCTTCAACAGATTGGCGCCGTCTGTGTAAGTTTGTGGAGTTGAATTTGATACTCGACTGCATGCTGTTATGAGAATGTGCCACCGAATGAACAACTAAATTTGTAATAGAAGCCCCCAAGTGTGGAATATGAACTTTGAGTACTTTCTTGGCCTTGAAATATGTTGGTCTTGCTGGAAAAATAAGGCCGAGAAAATATTCCATGAAATGACTCCCTGAGATCTTTGCATGTTTACATTTTGTGGCGTCTATTATTTAACTTAGTTCAAGTGTTTAAGAAGAATATATGTAGAGATTTCAATTATGAATTTCTACATTCCCACAGACGGCACCAATCTGTTGATGCAAAAAACTGGACCGAATTCCATTTTTATGATCACAGATAAATAGAAAAAATCAATCCACTAATTTAATAAAATCGTGATTTGCAATATTTTGCAAATAAAAATTGGACAATTAATTTATGTATATAAACATAAAAATCATGATTGAATAAAAAGATGTATGTATAATATATAATTGATTATACATAGAGAAAATAAAAACTTAGCTTTTGATGGAGAACAATGCTTGTAACACGATTCCCACAGACGACGCCAATATGTTGAAGACAAAAAATGGCCACTAACATTTTAGTGGCGTCAACAGCAGATAAATGATGATGATGAGATTGAAGATGAAGATAAACATTCACATCAAACATATAAGAGACAAAGATTTTTAAAGTGGTTCGGCTATAAGGAAAAGCCTACGTCCACTGTTATTTTATTCCCAGGGGTTTACAATAGCACAATGTGGTAGAGAGAGAAAGGATGTGTCTCTTGTGTATGGGGTTTCTAGGTTCTCTTGGATATCCTTTTGGCTAAGGGAATACATGTATTTATAGTGATGGGAGATAAACAGATTCATTGTATGTAGGCATTTATACATTATGTCTACATTCAACGAATCTAATTGTTGAATTGCTTGATATGCTATGTGTTGTCATCTACAGTATAAATGTACATTAATGCTCATTAAATACGTAGTTATCCTTTGATCTTCCCGGTTGGTATGCCGACCAACTCTCCTCGGGTGCCGACTAACTCTCCTCGAGTGTCGACTAACTCTCCTCGGGTACCGACCAACTCTCCTCGGGTGCTGACTAACACTCCTCGGGTGCCGACCAACTCTCCTCGGGTGTCGAATATTGCCACGTAGGATGACATGTGCTCCGAGTCGATCAAGAGTTCTCAGCCATAATGTTGAAGAATCTCGTACTCTGTCAACATTGGAAACCCAAGCGTACCAACTGAACGCCAAAGATCGGGCTTTATCTGAAATGTCCAAGAAAAACCTATCTTTGGAAGATCAACTTACTGCGACGAAGTCTGCTTTGAATGATAAAGATGTTTTTGCCAGTAACCTTCACGAGCAACTAGAGAGAATAACTTTCCAATTTCACAAACAACCTCGTGAGTTTTGGATGGCAGGCTACAATGAAGCCCTTTGTCACTTGGATGCTCGTCTTGAAAGTGCCAATAGCGAAGGTTATAAACAAGGATGGTTGAACGCCCTGGGTGTGTTAAAGCTAGAGCAGGGCCATTTCTTATGGGATTATCATGCTCCTGGGCTACTAGACTTGCCTGTACCGCCTTATAAACTAGACATGGAGTGGATCCCAGCTCGTGCCATCCCTCGGAGCTTAATTTCAAAATACCTTGGCGACTATAGTCTTCATTCTCAGATTGAATTATCTCGTCCCGAGCATCTCTTGGATACACCTTCTGTGATGAACGTCAGAATGCTCAGAGATATTAATTTCATTAATTCTCCTCTTTGCCTGGAGGATCCTCCTGCTGGCGAGGAGCCTGTTTCAAAAGATAAAGGAAAGAAACCAATAGAATAAGTTTTTCAATGTAACAGTTAGCACATATATGTAGCTTGTAATTTATTTTGATTTTAATGAAAGACTTTCATTTTCTGTTTGCAAATTTGTATTGCTATTGTTTTGTGTTTATCAAACATTTTTACATTTGTGCATATGTATCTGTTAAAAAGATAACAATATGGTGTTGTTCATCAACCAACTTAGTAATCAAAATTACAAGTATCAATGTTGTTCAATCACTTAATAATAAAGTAATGAGTATAAAATGTTTAAAATGCTTCCAACCAACCAAGGTTGTTAAATTGTGTTTGTCGATCAACTACAGTTGATGGGTTTTTATCTCCAATCAGCCATACTTGGTAAATTTTTTTCATAAAATGTGTCCGACCAACCAAGGTTGATAATTTATCCTCATCGACCAATTACAGCTTTGATCACCGACCAACTATACTTGGTTCAGTTTGGAATTCTTGTATTTTCTGGAATGATTTTACCTTCCGACCAATGTAAATTGGCATATTTTTTTTCTTAACCAGCCAAAATTGGCATTTTTAAGACTGTTGTTCTTGCCCTCTTACCAACCGGAGTAGGTCATGGGTTTGAACTATCGGGTTCTTTCGAACTATATTGTCCACAAGCTCTTTTACCAACCGAAGTTGATCACGCAAGTGTACGCCTCCTAACCAAAGGAGTATATCATTTGTTCTCGCTATTTTACCAACCGAAGTTGATCACGCTCGAACTATCAGGTTCTTTCGAACTATCTTGTCCACAAGCTCTTTTACCAACCGATGTTAATCACGCAAGTGTACGCCTCCTAACCAAAGGAGTATATCATTTGTTCTCGCTATTTTACCAACTGAAGTTGATCACGCTCGAACTATCAGGTTCTTTCGAACTATCTTGTCCACAAGCTCTTTTACCAACCGAAGTTGATCACGCAAGTGTATGCCTCCTAACCAAAGGAGTATATCATTTGTTCTCGCTATTTTACCAACCGAAGTTGATCACGCTCGAACTATCAGGTTCTTTCGAACTATCTGTCCACTAGTTATCTTACCAACCGTAGTTGGTCACGCTAGTGTACGCCTCCTAACCAAAGGAGTATATCATTTGTTCTCGCCCTTTTACCAATCGGAGTTGGTCGTGGGTCCGAACTATCGTCTTCTTTTTGCTGTCAAGCAGCGTAGTGTACAACACTAGTATTCCCAGAAAAACTTTCAAACAAAGGAGAGAAAAATGGTGAAAACATCATCATTTTATTCATATTGATGGAACTGTTGTACATTTTACATCATTGATAATACTTGCGAAGGTGTTCATCATTCCAAGCATTCTTGAATTCCTCTCCTTCTAGAGTTGCTATTCGGTAGGTTCCTGGTCGGACAACTTCTGTAACTCGGTAAGGTCCATGCCAGTTGGCTTCAAGCTTATTGTGCTTCTTAATGACCTTCTTTAGCACATAATCCCCTTCTTTTAAGTCGCATTTCTTCACCCTTTTGTTGTAGAACAGAGCTGTGCGTTGTTGGTAAGCAGCATTCCTAATGGCTGCCTCTTCTCTAACCTCCTCGAGCATATCCAAATCCAGTCTTCTCATTAAGTCGCTGGCTGGGGAATTGAAATTTAGCACTCTGTGTGTTGGGAGACCCAACTCGGCAGGTATTACAACCTCACTTACAAATGCCAGCATGTATGGTGATTCTCCAGTCGCTGCTCGGGGAGTTGTTCGGTAAGCCCACAATACTGATTGTAGCTCATTAATCCAATTAGCTTTAGCTTCACTTAGCCTCTTCTTCAAACCATTTAGTAGTGTTCTGTTTGTCACCTCAGTCTGCCCATTGCTTTGAGGATGACCTGGTGCTGAATGGGTCTTCAGGATGTTTGATTGTTGACAATAGGCAGCAAACTCCTCGTTGTCGAATTGTGTTCCATGATCTGTGATGAAGGCATGAGGGAGACCATATCGGCAGATGATGTTCTTCCAAACGAACTGGTATACCTTCTCGTACGTCATATCAATAAGCAGCTCAGCTTCTACCCACTTAGTAAAATAGTCCACTGCAACGACGAGGTACTTGAATCTTCCTCGGGTGGTCGGCAGTGGTCCAACCAAATCAATTCCCCACATGGCAAATGGGCAAGGGGAAGTTATTGGTGTAAAAAATGCTTGTGGAGTTCGTCGGATGGAGGAAAAACGTTGGCACTTGTCACATTTCTTAGCATAGGCTATACAATCAGCCCTCATCGTCGGCCAGTAGTATCCTTGAGTCATTACCCTTTGCAAAAGTGTTCGACCTGCTACATGAGCTCCACAAGACCCTTCATGTATCTCTTCAATCAATTCTTTCACTTCGGAGGGATGTACACATCTCTGCAAACCTGCCATAATTCCTCGTCTATATAAAATACCATTAGTTAATACATACCGAGCAGCTTTATACTTCAATTTCTTGGCAGCGAGCTTATCCTCTGGCAATTATCCCTCTTCAATATATACCCTGATGGGATCCATCCAAGATGGTCCTAAATCAAGGGTAATAACATTCATCGTCAGGTTTTCATCTATGCTCTGACTTTCCAGTACTTCAATTGGTATTGTTCTTCGCAGCTCGGTACGAGTAGCTAATGCTAGTCGGGCCAGTGCGTCTGCTTGTGCATTTTCTATTCTGGGTATTCTGATCAACTGAATGGCATCAAATTCTACCAACAATTCCATCACCTTTGCATGATACTTGACCATTAGTTCTCCTTTAATCGCATATGTTCCCATCATCTGATTCACAATCAATTGAGAATCACTGAATACCATCACTTGTTGCGCTTCCATAATCTTTGATAATTAAGACCTGCTATCATGGCCTCATACTAAGCCTCATTATTGGAGGCTTTGAATTGGAATCGCAAAGCATATTCCATGTCAATCTCGTCTGGGGTGTTCAAAACAATTCCTGCCCCGCAACCTGCTGTGCAAGATGAGCCATCTACATATAATCTCCATATGGGCAACCCGTCTTCAAATTTCTTATCTGACAGAGTTCCTCGGTGAAATATTTGTTGCTTCTTTTCATCCTTCCCTGACACTTTTCGCTCCTCGTCGATCATCTCTTATCGCTCTTTTACCAATCGGAGCTGGTCTGAGCTCGAAGTTGATGATCTTTCTTCATCCATAAGTCCTTTTACCAATCGGAGTTGGTCTGGATTTATGTCTGTTGATCCTGTAACATCCACAGGTTGGTCAGCGAGCAATTTTTGTTCCTCGGGGGTATCAGGATATGTAAACTCTGCTATAAAATCTGCTACAGCTTGCCCTTTCAATGATGATCTGGGCTCATACACAATATCATATTCACCAAGCTCTATTGCCCAGTACATCAATCTCCCTGACTTTTCTAGCTTATGAAGGGCTTGCCTCAGTGGCATGTCGGTATAAACGACGATGGTATGGGCCTGGAAATATGTCCTTATTCTTCTACTTGCTTCAATTAATGCTAATGCCAATTTCTCCAGCTTTGGGTACCTGATTTCCGCACCTCGGAAAGCCTTACTTGTATAATAGATTGGTTTCTGGACTCCATTCTCCAATCTGATCAATGCTGAACTGACTGCATTCTCTGATACTGCCAGATACAAGTACAACTTCTCTCCTGTTCCTTGTCTCCCAAGACTTTCTCGGGAGGCTGGGACGAAGAGCTTAGTTGCTCGGTGGTAACATCAGCTTGATCAGCAGGAGTTGAAATTTTCTCAGGAGGAGGAGGCATGGAAGAAATGTCCTCGTTGGCAGAAGGTAGAGATGCAGGGACTTGATCACCTATGGCCATGGAAGATTCATCAGAGATAGGCTCATCTTCTTCTTCTTCTTCTTCTTCTACAATTGGTGGGGGAGGACCAGGGAGGTGTAGCTGGAATAGCCCAGAGTCGTCTTTGATCTTCAATTCCTGCAGGGCAGCTACCCAGCCATCTCGAAAGTATTTCAACTTCCCGTATTGTACTTGGGATGTCATCGCAGCAATCCCTTTGTCCCATCCTTTATCCCAACCAACGCTGAAGGATTTTTTAACTGCGAGCTTTCTTTTCAGTTTCTCCGAGGAGAGCTTCTCAGATAGAAGATCCTCGGCAGTCTTTAACTTCACATCCAATTCTTCTTTTTGGCACTTTACATATCGCAGGACGGACAACTCTTCCTCTGCCTTCTTCAGCTTATCTTCAAGCTCTCCAAAGTTCTTGAGCTTGTCGTCATATTTTTGATGCTCAATCTCTAAACTTTTCACCTTACTCTCCAAACTCTTGGAGGTCTCAGCCAACTTCACCTTCTCAGCTTCAACTATTGACAACTTTTTCTCCCAGACAGCTTTGTCTTCACTATACTGCTGACGAGAATCTTTCAAGGATTGGGTCAAACCCAGTAGAGCATCCTCTACCCCCGATGAGGAGCTGGAAGCTTTAATTGCTTCATCTTTCTTCACGATGTTGTTAAAATAATTCCCCAGCTAAACAAAGGAAAAAGTGACAGGTCAGTACAAAAATACAAGTATTCAAAGAAAGAAAGGAAATTCAGAGTGTGAGAAATTTACTGAAGCAAGGTGACGGGTAGCTAGGGATGTCAGCATATCCCTAGAAATCTTTTCATCAATTCCTTGGACCTCGGGTATGATCCAAGTTTTTACCGAGCTCATGGCAGAGCTCGGAGGAATGATGGTTGGAACACCAACACCACCAGCTGGTAGAGAAGAGATGGTTTTAGTCAGATTGGCAGTTTCAGCCAAATTGACTGAGGACGCTTTCCTCAAAGGAACTTCAGCAATTTCAACCATGGAAGAGCTCTTGGTCGGAGAGATAGCAGTCATCTCCACAGGAGCAACCTTCTTGCTCGGAGCCACTGGGGGCTTCTCGGTAGCTTTGGAAGGCGCAACATCCACCTTCTTAGTCCCCTCTGGGACATCAATTTTGCTTTTCTTGGCTTCAGCAGCAGAAGTAGTGTCATCAAATAGAGCAGGGGGAGCTCTTTTCTTGCCCATTCTTTGACTTAAAGGGATGTGAGAATCTGAAGAAGAATCCTCTGGAGTTGAGGCTGGATCAACAGATCTAATCACAGGACGAGCAGTATAAGAAGTCGTATAGCTCCTATACTGCAGCAAATATGATGCAGACCTGATGTGCTCGTCTGCAACGTTCTTATGCAAACCCCAGATAAGTTTCAGATGCTTAATATTAACCTATGATTCTTTTGGAGTTTTTCTTTTACTATCAACTGCAAATAAGTACATAATGAAATATCAGTCATACATTTTGTCAAATATGATAAAAGCATAATTTCATAAGTAAAGGAAAATGAGAATAAACCTATCCCATTGCCATATGGGGGGCATTTAGGACCCTGGTATACTGCATCTCCAACCAAGGGGGCATATTGCCAATTTTTAATCACTACCCCATGTTCAAAATAATCTCTATTTGCATCAGGGAGGTTAACTACAAGAGCCCTATTTAAAAACCTAGTTTTTAAGTAATAAACATTATCTAAAATAGCCCATCTATAGCAATACATAATCTCAGGAATCCCTATACGAGTTCCATGAGTTAGATTTAATTTATACACCCCATTAATTATTCTCCATGAATCGGGGGCTATTTTTGCAGGAACAACGTCAAAGTACTGACAGAACTCTAAGCATAAGGGGTTTGGCGAAAAAGAAAATCCACATTCAGCAATGAATAGACTGGGGAACCAATGTCCCTCGGTCAATCAAAAATAATCTAAAGGCTCAGAAAGAACCTCCAGAGTTACCCAGGAAGGAATGGAAAAATCGGAACGAAATTTCTCAACAGACTCCACAATATAAACCATAGTGAATAAAAGAAATACAGAAGAAAAGAAGAGAATCTTACAGGAAAAAAGGAAGAGCTGACAACTAGCGAAGGAAAAGATGAACGCACAAGGGAGAGAGAGAGAACAGAAAGCTTGAATGCAGAAAATTGGAAAAGGTAGAAGACGGTATGGGTACCTAAGAAGTTTAAATACTTTACCTTGGGAAGCTGCGAAGGAAATGATTACACAAAAGAAACTAATACGCCACCGGCGGCTAAAAGGACAAAAATGCACGAAGATCGAAGCACTCATAAAAATTCGAAAAAGGCAGATTCTGTGAATTTGAAAGAAATTCAAATATGAAGAAAAGGCTCCTAAAACCCAGGAAAGTCATTTAATATCGCCATATACCGAGAAAGAATGTTCCATACTCCTCAAAGTTCGAAATATGAAACATTGGGGGCTTCTGTTGATACCAAAATTAATATGCTGATATGGACGAATAATATGAAGACACGTGTCAATCTACTTGGCACAATAATAACGAGGAAGTTTTATTTCCCCGACCAACTCATGTTCTCTCCGAGCAACGAGGATACACCGAGGAACTTCAACACTCCGAGGTACACTAGCGCTCCGAGGAACTCCTGATCAACAAACAACTAAAGCAGTCCGAACTGCATCTCGGTCGTAGCATTAACTGCCAGATAATCAACAGTTCAATTATTCATTGAATGTTTATCATCTTGACGCACACGCTGCATTAAATGTATTACTATTTCATATGTATATCATTTAATGTATCAACCCTTTCATGTACAGCCTAAGGGCTATAAATACCTTGTATCACCCTCATTCAAAGGGACCGGAATTTCATGAGAGAACATATACTCGAGAATTCCCAAACACTCAGCAATAACATAACAGTGGACGTAGGCCATTCTTATAAGGCTGAACCACTTTAAAAATCTTTGTTTCATTTTATTTATCTGTGATAGAATAATTAGAGCTATCGAATTTTTTACATCAACACCTACGTAGCCTATAAAGGCATCAAAGTTCACGTAGTTCGCATACAAAATGAGGGGCGGGGTTTATCCCATAAATCCAAATGGGGAATTTCTTATTTGTGAGTGTGTGTGTGTGTGTGTGTGTGCATAGAAAAAGGGTTTTAGATTGTGAGAAAAGTGTGGAAAAAGTGTGAGAATCCCTACTTGGAATTTATGAGCAAACCCTCTTTTTCCTGTTTTTTGGGTTTTATTTATATGAACATAGAAGATGTGCAATAATACTAAATAAAAAGTATATTAGTATGTGTGAGATGAGATAATAAAAGTGCTAAATAAGAAGACAAGTTATTAAGAATTTAAGAGAATTTAAGAGAGTGTTTGAGAAAGTTGGACCTTCTTGAAGATCTTGAGCTTGATCTTGAATGTTGGAGAGCAGCCCTTGCACTTGGATGATGATGGAGAGTGGCTAATTCCCCAAATTTGATGAAAAGGATGATGAAAAGTGGAAGTAAAAAGGGGATTTGGATGTTGAAATCATGCTGCCTTCGAGAGAGGTTTCTGGGATTCATTCAGAGAGATTCTTATCAAATCTGGGATCCCCCTGCAAATGAGGTGAAGGCCTCCTTTTATAGGCCCAGGTGAGTGTTGATCGGCATAGACCTGTTCCTGCCTATCGGCAGGTGCCGACAGGCAGGGTCTGGAACCTACCATTTGGCAGTGCGCTTCAGGTTTTTTCGATAAATTGGCCGCCGAGGGCAAACCGTTGGTCAGAATCACGCACGGGGCATACTGTTAGAAAGGTAATTCAGAGCCTTTAAAAGTAATTTGGACCGCTCCCGGGTTCAGGAGTTGACTTTGGGTTAAATAAGGCTCGAAAGCATTTATCGGTCCATTGGACGGGGAATTACTCAGACGCAAACAGATCGTTTGTCGGCATGGTAAGTCCGAATCACGCACAGGGTAGACCGATGGAAAGGTTAGGAGATGTACTTCGACATTCCAAAGAGTTTGACCTGATTTGGGGAGTTGACTTTGGTCAACCGGGCCCGAGAAGCATTCGGTGACCTCTCGGAGTCAAACGGATCGTTCATCCGCATGGAAAGTTGGAATCGTGCACGGGGCGGACCGTTGGAAAGGGTATTCATTGACCTTTAAAGATTCATTTAACCTCGATTGAGATGAAGAGTTGATATAGGTCAAACAGAGCTCGGGAGCGCCCGGTGGCCTTTGGGTCAAGTTTTGAACGCAAACGGATCGTTCGTCCGCATGGTAAGTCGGAATCGCGCACGGGGCAGACCATTGGAAAGGGTATTCAGTGCTCTTTAAAGATTCATTCAGCCTCGGTCAAGACGAAGAGTTTGACTTTTGGGTCAAACTGAGCCGGGGAGTGCCCGATCGCCTCCAGGTCAGTACTCGAGATATGACTTGGGTTTACGGTGATGAAGGGAGGTACTAGGGACCTAAGGAGAGTTAGGGGGTAACAGAATGGGGTGTCTACACCCATAAGAGAGAAACCACCATGTATAATATTGATACACTTGACACGAAGTTGAAGAAAGGAGAGACCGCGGAAGAGGTATAATCCATCGTCCTCAATGAGGAAGAATCGGAAAAAACCATCCAGGTTGGCAAGACCTTACAAGAAAAGATCAAGAAAGAGCTGATAAATTGCTTGAGGAAGAGGCAGCGTGTCTTCGCTTGGAGCCACGCAGATATACCTGGCATCGACCCAGAGGTTATGTACCATAAACTCAACGTGGCAGAAGATTCTAGGCCAATCAAACAAAGACGAAGAGTCTACTCTAGGGAAAAGTCTGACGTCATCAGAGAAGAGGTCAGGAAATTGGAAGAGGCAGAATTCATCAGGGAGGTTATGTAACCAGAGTGGTTATCAAACGCTGTCATTGTGCCCAAGGCTAATAAAAAATGGAGGATGTGCGTAGATTTCATCGACCTGAACAAGTCTTACCCTAAAGACAGTTATCCCTAACCTCAGATCGATCAGATGCTAGATGCCACGGTAGGGCATGAGCTCATGAGCTTCATAGACGTGTATTCTGGCTATAACCAGATCTTCATGGATGCTGAAGACTCAGAGAAGACAACCTTCATCACCGATAAGGGGACATATTGTTATAAGGTTATGCCCTTCGGCTTGAAAAATGCAGGGGCAATGTATCAACGTCTTGTGAATAAGATGTTTGAAAATCAAATAGGCAAGACTATGGAGGTGTATGTAGACGATATGTTGACGAAGATATTAAAGGCCTGCACTCACGTGGCAGACCTAGAAAAGACCTTCGATACCATGGACTTGTACAAAATGAAACTCAATCTCGTAAAGTGTGTCTTCGGGGTAGGAGCTGGGAAATTTCTTGGATTCATTGTCAATCAGAGGGGAATAGAGGCGAACCCTGAGAAGATCAAGGATTTGCTTGACATGAAGACACCAAGAAGCATCAAAGACGTTCATAGGTTCACTAGAAGAGTAGTTTCACACAACAGATTTTTTTCTAGAGCAACGTACAAGTGTCTTCCATTCTTTAAGGTGCTTAGAAAGGCCTTCGAATGGGACAAAGAGTGTGATGAGGCTTTTAATCAGCTCAAGTCCTACCTCGGATCTCCCTTTCTCTTATCTCGGCCCATAGTGGGAGAGAAGTTGTATGTTTATCTAGCAGTCTCTGAGTCAGCTGTAAGTGCAGCCATAGTACGAGAAGACGTTGGGATTCAAAGGCCTATGTACTTCAATAGTAAGGCCCTTCAAGGGTAAAAAAATTATCCTCTAATGGAGAAATTGGCCTACACTTTCATATATGCTTCGAGGAAGATGAAACCCTATTTTCAAGCACACTCTATGGTCATCCTCACTGATTCCCCTTAAGGCAAGTCCTCCACAAGCCTCAAAAGTCAGGAAGGTTGATGACCTGGGCCATTGAGTTGGGAGAGTATGACCTTATTTATCAACCCAGGGTGGCCATTAAAGGGCAGGCACTTGCAAATTTTGTTGCTGAGTTCACTTGGGAAGAGACTGAAGTTGAGAACAATCCAGTGATCGCAGAGGGGTCAAATAGTAATGTCTTCCGAGAATCGAAAGAGGTTATGTCCAATAGAGCCAGAAAGGGAATGGCTGAGAATGAGGAAGACATGTACCTCTTCAAGCAAGGAACCCTTTCACAGGGGAGTTTCTCGACGAATGAAGACGTTTGGAACCTCGTCGTTGATGGGTCTTCTTAAAAAAGTGGAAGCGGTGCATGGCTGATACTCTCAGCTCCAGATGGTACCAACGTTGAATATGCACTAAGGTTCAACTTCAAGTCATCAAATAATGAGTCAGAATATGAGTCCATGATAGCAGGTCTCTTATTGGCAAAAACCTTTAGCGTTGGACAACTCCTACTTCACAGTGACTCGAGATTAGTTGTCAACCAAGTGTTTGGAGTTTATGAGGCCAAGGATGGACAAATACCTGAAGAGGGTAAGAATGATGCTAGAAGGTTTCGAAGAGGTAAAGATGAAGAGGGTACCTCGATAAAACAATAGCCACGCAGATTCACTAGCAAGGTTGGCTTCAGCAACAAGGACGGACATTAGAAGGATAGTAACAGTCTAGATCCTGCTCAAGCTGACCATTGAAGAAGAAGAGGTTAGCTGCACTTTCCTCAACTTAAACCTGGCGTACACATGGATGGACCTCCTCGTCAGATATATCAGAGAGGGAGAACTGCCAGAATAAAAGATAGATAGAAGGAAACTGAGGTATAGAGCTGCAAAGTTCTCAATAGTAGGGGATGTCCTATATAAGAAGGGATTTCTGTTACCTCTCCTCAGATGTTCATCCCACAGAGGTCCCCCATGTCCTATAGGAGGTACATGAGGGAATTTGCTCCAGTCACATAGGAGGAAGACCTTTGGCCAAGAGAATTATCACATAGGGATACTGGTGGCCAACCTTGGATACTGCAGCTTACATGAAAAGGTATGACAAATGCTAAAGATTCTCCACTATCCCCCATCAACCTCATCAGCCTATGATGTTAATAAGTTCTTCTTAGCTATTCGCAGTATGGGGAATTGACTTGGTGGGTCCCTTACCAAGAGCTGCGAACAACTACAGGTTTTTTATAGTTACCATTGACTATTTCTCTAAATGGGTAGAGGCCGAGCCGATGATCACGATTACAGAGAAGAAGACCTTCCAATTCATTTGGAAGAGCATCATATGCAGACATGGACTTCCAAACACCCTCATCTCAGACAACGGAACCCAGTTCAAGAATTCTTTCTTAGAAAAGTATTGTGAGAGGGTTGGGATCAAGCAATTTTTATCTTCTCCCGACCGCCCTAAGGAAAACGGTCAGACCGAAGTCACAAATAGAACAATCCTCGACGGGATCAAGAAGAGGTTAGAAGAAGCTAGCACACCAATGGGGGAAGAGGTTTATGTTGTGTTATGTGCCTACAGAACAACGGCTAGGACACTAATGGGGGAAATACCATTTATGTTATCACATGGCTCAGAAGCCGTCATACCAACTGAAGTAGGACTCCCCACTCACAGGGTTCAGACCTATGACCCTAAGAAGAATGGGGAGGAGAGAAGACTTGACCTAGATTTGATTGAGGAGAGAATACAAGACGCAGAGATCAGACAGGCATCCTATCAGCAAAGAACAACAAAGTTCTGCAATCAAAGGGTGAAATCAAGACCCATAGCCATGGGAGACCTAGTGCTGAAGAAGACGTTGCAGAAGGCAAACAACCTTCACCCAAATTAGCATCGCCCTTATAAAGTGATCGAGGAGGTTGTACTCGGGACCTAGAGACTGGAAAACCTTGAAGGGAAACCTTTTTCCAACCCATGGAATGCTGATCATTTTAAAAAGTATTACATATAATGTTGCAACGATTCCTATGTAAATGTATCAACTTATGAAGAGATTATTAATGAGAAGATCGAGTGTCAATTCTTGGATCATTATGCTTTGGTGAAAAATTTATGGGGGCAACATCTTAGTTGACGACCTCAGACCTTAAAACATCATAATTTGGTGGCAAGGTTTGAGGTGAACATCATACCTGGATGACCTCAGACCTTAAACATCATTAATTTGGTGAAATTTATGGGGGTACCATCTTAGTTGACAACTTCAGACTTTTAAACATCATAATTTGGTGGCAAGGTCTGAGGTAAACATCATACTTGGATGGCCTCAGACCTTAAACATCATTAATTTGGTGAAATTCATGGGGGTAACATCTTAGTTGACGACCTCAGACCTTAAAACATCATAATTTGATGGCAAGGTCTGAGGTAAACATCATACTTGGATGACCTCAGACCTTAAACATCATTAATTTAGTGAAATTTATGGGTGTAACATCTTAGTTAATGACCTCAGACCTTAAAACATCACAATTTGGTGACAAGTTATGAGGTGAACATCATACTTGGATGCCCTCAGACCTTAAACATCATTAATTTGGTGAAATTTATGGGGGTAACATCTTAGTTAGCGACCTCAGACCTTAAAACATCATAATTTGGTGGCAAGGTCTGAGGTGAATATCATACTTGGATGATCTCAGACCTTAAACATCATTAATTTGGTGAAATTTATGAGGGTAACATCTTAGTTGATGACCTCAAACCTTAAAACATCATAATTTGGTGACAATGTCTGAGGTGAAAATCACACTTGGATGACCTCAGGACTTAAACATCATTAATTTGGTAAAATTTATGGGGGGTAACATCTTAGTTGACGACCTCAAACCTTAAAACATCATAATTTGGTGACAAGGTCTGAGGTGAACATCATACTTGGATGACCTCACACCTTAAACATCATTAATTTTGTGAAAATTATGGGGGTAACATCTTAGTTTGATGACCTCAGATCTTAAAACATCATAATTTGGTGACAAGTTCTGAGGTGAACATCATACTTGGATGACCTCAGACTTTAAACATCATTAATTTGGTGAAATTTATGGGGGTAACATCTTAGTTGACGACCTCAGACCTTAAAACATCATAATTTAATGGCAAGATCTGAGGTGAAAATCATACTTGGATGACCTCATACCTTAAACATCATTAAGTTGGTAAAATTTATGAGGGTAACATCTTAGTTGATGACCTCAGACCTTAAAACATCATAATTTGGTGACAAGGTATGAGGTGAACATCACACTTGGATGACCTCAGACCTTAAACATCATTAATTTGGTAAAATTTATGGGGGTAACATCTTAGTTGACGACCTCCGACCTTAAAACATTATAATTTGGTGACAAGGTCTGAGGTGAACATCATACTTGGATGACCTCAGACCTTAAACATCATTAATTTAGTGAAAATTATGGGGGTAACATCTTAGTTTGATGACCTCAGATCTTAAAACATCATAATTTGGTGACAAGTTCTGAGGTGAACATCATACTTGGATGACCTCAGACCTTAAACATCATTAATTTGGTGAACTTTATGGGGGTAACATCTTAGTTGACGACCTCAGACCTTAAAACATCATAATTTGGTGGCAAGGTCTGAGGTGAACATCATACTTGGATGACCTCAGACCTTAAACATCATTAATTTGGTGAAATTTATGGGGGTAACATCTTAGTTGACGACCTCAGACCTTAAAACATCATAATTTGGTGACAAGGTCTGAGGTGAACATCATACTTGGATGACCTCAGACCTTAAGCATCATTAATTTGGTAAAAATTATGGGGCTAACATCTTAGTTTGATGACCTCAGATCTTAAAACATCATAATTTGGTGACAAGGTTTGAGGTGAACATCATACTTGGATGACCTCAGACCTTAAACATCATTAATTTCGTGAAATTTATGGTGGTAACATCTTAGTTGATGACTTCAGAGCTTAAAACATTATAATTTGGTGGCAGGGTCTGTGGTGAACATCATACTTGAATGACCTCAGACCTTAAACATCATTAATTTGGTGAAATTTATGGGTGTAACATCTTAGTTGACGACCTCAAACCTTAAAACTTCATAATTTGGTGGCAAGGTCTGAGGTGAACATCATACTTGGATGACCTCAGACCTTAAACATCATTAATTTGGTGAAATTTATGGGGGTAACATCTTAGTTGATGACCTCAGACCTCAAAACAACATAATTTGGTGACAAGGTCTGAGGTTAACATCATACTTGGATGACCTCAGACCTTAAACATCATTAATTTGGTAAAATTTATGGGGGTAACATCTTAGTTAAAGACCTCAAACCTTAAAACATCATAATTTGGTGGCAAGGTCTGAGGTGAATATCATAATTGGATGACCTCGGACCTTAAACATCATTAATTTGGTGAAATTTATGGGGGTAACATCTTAGTTGATGACCTCAGACCTTAAAACATCATAATTTGGTGATAAGGTCTGAGGTGAACATCATACTTGGATGACCTCAGACCTTAAACATCATTAATTTGGTGAAATTTATGGGGCTATCATCATAGTTAGTGATGAAGGCACCATTATATTGAGGCTTCAAACCCTAATACAAACACATTGCATAACATATAAAACCATTCAAGGAACATTCTGCAAAAGAAGTAATGCCCTTTTCAAAGGTTGATATGGCATGAAGTTAAGAATTACAAGTCAAAATGATGTTTCAGAAAAGTGTTGTTAGAAGCTACAGATCAGTATAAATCAGAAACAAAAAATTACAGATAAAAGCTTCATAAAATACAGCCTAAGTATCTGCAATCTCAGGGTTAGTGGCAATGCCCCCACTTCCTTGGCCGAGGTTGGTGACTTCTACGCCATTGTCCTGAGGATTAACGTCTTCAGTCCTTGTATCTTCTAGCTGAGTAGTCTCGGCAGGTGCATCACCACCTTCCTCCTCGACCTCTTGTCAGGCCTGAGCTAACCGAGGATCAGGATAGCCCAGACCAACGAAGTTCGAGGCTGCCTGGCTCCCTGATTCCTTCTCTTTCATTGCAGCCCATTTTTCAGTGGTCCCCCTCTCGAGGTACTCAAAGACAAATCTTACGAATTCGTTAGAGACCTTGTAGTCCTCCAAGATCTTCTCAGAGGCGTCATACAGAGAAACCTTCACAGCGACATCAACCTTGTGTTGGAGAGAGTCAGCCTGAGTCTTCATATCAGAGCTATGATCCTTCTTAAGCTTGTCTATGTCCTTCTCCAGCCGCTTAACATTAGCTTCAGACTTCTCTAAGGAAGTCTTCAGATGCTCCACTTAAGCATTTAGAGCAGCCTCTGTCTTTTAGGACTCTCTCCCCTTCTCAATCAGAGGGAGTTTCCTCGGGGTCCAGTAAAGGAACTGGTGCATGGTGAGGAGACCCTGTAAAACATGTGCAAAAATGTCAATTCAAGATTTGGTATAATTCAAAGCCGATGTTACACTTAAAAATAATAACAAAAGTCTTACTTGGATAGATCGGTGGAGGCTGAACTTGGCCAGCATAGGGATGTCTAGAGAATGGTAGAACCATTTGTCAGCGTCGGTCATAACGGAGCCGATAGCATCCAAGGCCTTCAAACTTTGGTCAATAAGGATATCACCAATCTTCAACTGCTCCAGAAGAGAAAATAACGCATCCTCAGAGGAGATGGGGATCGCGCGATCCCCCTTGGAGGTTTTTTTCTTCTGCCTCTGATCCTCAAGGGCAGGGTCATTGGACTTCCTTTTCTTTGAGGTATAGGCCCTTGAAGTGGTTGGGGGAGGGGGAGGGGCATTCAAGACTTCTTTCTTAACTAGCTTTGTGAGGTTGGGTGCTGCCATTTCCCAAATGCCGTATGATATTCCTTCTGGATGCTCTACAAAAAGAAAAGATCTGAGTTAAAGGATCAGAGAAGTAGCAAAATTAGAGGTTCAACTTATTGAAAAAATAAAGTAACTTACGAAGCTCGATCAAGGGACTCCCCCCAAGTCCTGTCTCAGAGAGGTAGTAGGGGATCATCAAATGCTCTTACTTGACCAGCAAACCATATTCCCCCTGATCTTAAAGGTCTTTGACTTTTTGAAAGTTATTCTGGCTTAATCTAGGGTCGGCCCTGGCAGCCATTGACACCTTTTCCCACCTCAGAGGTATTCTCAGCTTTAAAGATAAAGAGGGGACACAGGCACCAAATTCTCATACCCCTGAGGCGAAGAAGTATCGTGGTTTCCAGTTATGGTTCGAGGTCTGGGTAACTAGCAGCATCTTCTTAGTAGAATTTCGAGCTAGAAAGTGGTAGTAACTTGGATGATTCCTAGCAGAGGAGGGCACGTAGCACCCTGTGAAGACCTAGACGGGAAGGTCTGAATGATGGACTTACCTCCATAAGACGATATCCCCAATCATCACCCTCCAGACATTGAGGGAGAGTTAGGAAGGAGCCAAGTTAATATATGAAAATATGGACCTAATTATTGGATGAATGGGAAG
The DNA here is from genome assembly GCA_949130495.1 of Sambucus nigra. Lineage (NCBI taxonomy): Eukaryota > Viridiplantae > Streptophyta > Magnoliopsida > Dipsacales > Adoxaceae > Sambucus > Sambucus nigra. Next base: position 288,465,609 of record OX422223.1, read on the forward strand.
ATGAAATCCTAACTTAAACATTTGCTCATATAAGCATATCTCACCATCTCGTCCGCCAAAGGCCCTCTCATCCCTTATAGTTCTCCTAAGTTTTATGGATGGACCTATGGAATAAAGATGCCTGAAAGCCTGGAGGTCGAGTTCTCTGACAGTGCTCTCTATCTTGGTTGCCTCCGAGGTGTCAACATCACTTTCGGTACCGTCATCATCCTCATCCCGGGGAACGTCGACTTGGGCAGGGGTAGGAGCACCATCAGGGAAACTCTGAGCGAACTCAGCCCCTGTGGCGAACGACAAGGGAATGTCATCAAATATTGGGGGAATATCCACACTAGGTCCTATAATTTCAACATCGAAGGAAGAGTGCTAAGTGCTAGAACTTTTGTTAAACGAAGCGCGACTAGAAACCTCGGCTTGGTCAGGGGCTTGATCCATCCTGATGGAATAATCCATGGCTTTTTGAAAAGAATCCACAGACATGGGGTCTGAGGTGGATGACTCAGACTAAGACAATGGAGTGGGTACCAACGGAGCATCCTCTGGCTCAACTCGGTCTTCTGGCTCGGGGTATATCACCCTCAGAGGGGGTGGAAATATAGGTCTGAGGGGGAAGTCCTCTTCCCTACGAGCCTCCTCTTGGGCTCGTTCTATTTTCCTAATCTTATCTAAGGTTTTCTCCCTAAGATAAGGGAATTCCTCTAAGAGTTGATAAAGGTGTCTGAGCATAGAAGGACGACCTTACACTTGAAGACTCAAATCAAAACAAACAGGATGACTCAATCTAAACTAAGGATCAAACTTGGTTTTTAAAAAAGAATACTAACCGAGAACAGTCAAGAACTGCTAACCGAAAAACTCATAAGCCCACCGAAAAACTCAAGATACTACCGAAAAATGCAAGAAATGAAAAAATAAGGCTGAAAAATGGCAAAGGAAAGGTAATTAGAAATACCTGACATGATACGATGTGAAGAAGGAGAAGATTTACGACAAAAATCCACAAAATGAACCTTCGATCAAGCCTTGGAAGAGAGAGAGAATGAAGAAGGGTCAGGTGAGGGAAATGGAAAGAAATGAGGAAGAAAGAGAAAGAAAAGGGTTTTAACCCTCAAATCTGATTGCACGCTTCCCAAGTCCCATCTTTGCCTTGGGAGCCCAAAGGAAAATCATCATCATTGCAATTGTCAGGAACGCTACCCACTTCAATTATTGACACTTGGCAAAGAGATATTGGCACATCAGGAAGAATGGCCTCGGTCTTGCAAATACCCCTCAATCACCTACTCACATAGGTAACTAAGGGCTAGGGGTGATTGATATGCTCTTAATGTACCTGACAACTCAGAGACACCAACCTCGGCGTATGAGAGGGACGAGGTAACAAAGGCTCCTGACTCACAACCAGCACTCTCGTCCTACATAAGGTCGGCTATGGCCGACGTCAATGGTCACCTTATTGTTGGGCAGCATCAGAGATCACACCTACCTCGCTCATCAACCTCGGTCGGGAATAAGCCGAGGTAGCAAGTACCACCCCCGTCGTGACCAACCTCGATTGAGAATCAACCGAAGTTTCTACTACTCTAACGTAACCTTGACCCAGGCTGATGTTATAACTCCACCTGCCTTACCTCTGCTTTCCTACTGAGCCGAGATCATCGCGAATAACCTCGGATTGAGCAGCAGCCAGACTTCACCAACCTCTTACTCTTTCAGGCCGAGGTTGGTACCAATCGAAGACAGCCGAGTATTTACACGCACATGTGTAGCTTGGAACACGTGGACAAATCTGTTATAATTAAATTATTCCCTCCACATGAGAGAATATTGAGGTCATCATTACTTATTTGAGATCAGCCAGGTGTCACTCTCATACTGGCTCGATGCTCATGCACATGCTCATTGTATGCTTGAGGGGTACATTACACCCCCCAAGCACTATATATAGAGGCCATCCTCTACCTTGTAAAGGGATCCAAAATGACAACCCTAGCTGAAACTTTATCAATTTACATAGTAGAGAGAAAAAGCTTGAGAGGTTGTATCCATGGCTGTTAGTGCCTTATTTCAGTGACCTTATTCACTCACTTGCACAGTGGACGTAGGCCTAATTAGCTGAACCACTTAAACATTTGTGTTCATCCTCTTCGAAAGTACTGCGACTAAGCCAACCAGATGAAAGGAAGATAAGAATGTAATAAGAATATGTTATGTAAAAGTTTATATTATCATCAATGAAAAAATTAGTTTTTCTTTAGAAGTTTATTATTTAGTTGACATATATTATATTATAAACTAAAAATATTCTCATATCAAGAGATGGACAAGAGGCCTTAGCTGAAGGCATCTCAAGGAAGATGAGAATAATTACACAATTACAAGATAACGATATTTTGTGAACGACCTAGTTATCTAGGATCAAGATCAAGAAATTGGTCAACCCAGAGATAACAAATGTTGTCACTAGGTCAGGTTGGCTTAATAGACCAGTAAGTCGACAAAGCATTGAGAAATCCTAAAATGAATGAGCATGTTATCTGCCATGGACAAAGACTACACAAACAAAAATGACAAGGGAACAAAAATCTAACTTTCTTATTAAAAAAATCTTCTTCGAACAACATTTCATGATCACCTTAGTCCATTGGAAAAAGTGAAACATGTACATTTGTTCACCTACCACTAGCTAGTATTTTGTACGTCAAGTCGACCACGAGTCGACCACAAGGACTAGAAGTGATATTAATACTAGCATGCCTAATATAAAAAGCTTAAAGCTATATATTTATGACAAATTCTAAATAAATTATTCTAAAGTATCTACGATCTAAATAGATCCCAAAACATAAATTATACACAAGGCATAACTATTTGGACAAATAAAAAGTACGAAATGCAAGCATGTATTCAAAAATCAAGAATAAGGATTGGAGAAGTATATTCATCAAAATAGAAATATGTCAATCGAGCACAAATGGATGGTGAAAGTGTTCAAACATTACAAACTGGAAATACAAAAGGCTTAAAAAATCAAACTGCAGGAGGACTCGATGATGGACTAACAAATAGGGGATTGATAATTATGGTATCCTGGACAACTCCTTGAGTTATATCCCTAGGCCTTATAAATTGGATTGAATCGTTCTACATTAGTTCAGATGGAAGACCAAGTTTCATCCGTTGAGCGAGAAGATCAATGTTTGATCCTGAACTAAAGGATCCACATCCATCTCATCACCCTTGGATAAGATAATGCTTCATGAATATTTTCTCATGTTTAACATACCCTTCAACAAAGTAGGTAATCTTCTCCAAAGTTCACTCTTGAGAATACCTATACTCTACAACAATAGACTAAAATGATTTGTCTATAGCACCCCATAAGCTTTAGATGGTGACTACATCTATCTGCATCTTGTCCTTGGCCTCCTTGAGTTTTTTTCTCATCATCATCAAGCTTATCTATCTTTTTTAATTCACCCCTTAATTTTTGAGTTTGCCTTTATCCTAACTAACCTCAGTCTACACAATAATAAATTCCTTACCTAAACTGGTAACCTGGGTCTAAAGATCTATGTTAACTTTTTTTTCTTTTTCAATGGTGGAAGCATGCTCCTCAAACTTTGTAGCCCTCTCTTGGAGGATCATAAACGCTATAGCTTACTATAAAAAGACAAAATGTGAGATCTTCTAACACAATCAGAATATTATATAAATAAATGAAGGGGTTAGAAGATTACGTGGATGCCCTTGTGTTGTGTATAGCACTAGAGGGTCTTAGTATTCGTAGTTCGGTGGTACTCAAAATCAGGACTATGACCTGGTGAGACGAGCAGCTCCAAGAACTTTTCCATGTGACCTAAAACAGATTTATTATCTTTCCTCTATATCTTATAGATGATGAGAGCACTGGGTTCCATTATAAAGGAATCCACCTCAGGATATGGGAAATAACAAACCTCAGTTTGAACATCTTTTGGCAGGCATTGAGCCTGACCTCCATAATCACGATTTGTTTCTTTCCAGCCTTATTGAGTTCAACATTTTTTATTTCTTGGGGTCAAGTTAGAAGTAGAAGGCTCAGTTTTCCTCTTCTTAGGGTCATCTTGATTCTCCATTATTTTTGTCTTTGTAACATTTCCTTATTGTTTGCAGAGGATATTGAAAGTTGCGCAATCATATGCCTTAGGTCCCACCCCCACGTGGATTGAGTTTTGAATTTTAAAGTGGAAGGATTGGATGTTGCAAATGTGAAGAAAATAGTTTAGAAAAAAATGAAATGTAAATTGGACAAACTCACAGTTGTAAAAATCTGTTCCCCTTCCTCAACTTCAACTTCAAACTCGACCCATACATCGACATTAGTTTGAAATATCGGCTTGATGATAGTCTAACTATATAAGATTGTTGAAAGAGAAAATATCTTCCAAGATAAGAGGGTTAGATCAAAAATATTTTTCTACCATCCTTCTCTTAGTGATAAAGATTTTTGGAGCATCTTTCATTATAAAGTGAACTAAGGCAGATTAAAAGATAATTCAAAATTGAGAAATGAAAATATTCTAATCAAGCAAAATATAAAAATACTAATGGTATTAGGATCACTCTAACCTTGAGGTACCCTAGAAGTTTATAACTTCCTTTGGGACAAACTTCCAATTTCCCTTGATGTAGGGGATTGGGTATTTAGCTCCATTTTAACTGCAAATTGCCTGAAAATATAGCTTTTGACACCGCAACTGCAATTAAGCCTGCATGACAAATATTTAAGCACATAAGACCCATATTATCGAGAATTAGCAACTAAAGTATGTCTATTCGGGGTATAAATTGTACAGTTTTGGGTGCTTATCACACCACCCCTAAATAGAGTGTTGCTAGTCCTCGAGCAATAAGATAGAGAGAAAGATAAGTAACCAAAAGTGTACCACTTTTGCGGGAACTTGCGATTGCACTTAGCATGTGAAACAAGCCTTTAAACCTATAGGTTGCCCTACAGGACGAGTTGTGTCTCGTGAGGGTTTGCAGGGAATATACCCACAAAATTCTTTATTTACAAAAATTTATTGAAAGGCAGTCAATCTCTTATTAGACGTAGAATAATCGCACAATCCATCATGAGAAAAATATTTTCAGAAATACAAGTTAGAATGTGCATAAAAGATTAAGCTAAGTAAATACTCAAGGCACATTCTTCCTAGAACTCAACGTGTGTAGTGTGAATCAGTCAAAACGGGTCGAGTATCATAAGAGTAATTCCTATATTGCCTTGTCGGAATCAACGCTTCAACTTCAAATATCACGGATATATCTCTCTCAAACGAACTCTCGAGATTACGGTAAGTGTATCACTCTTGTGTGTGAGGAGGTGAGTAAATGTAAGCAAGTTCAAACGTATCACACACACATAAGAAAGAACGAAGAATAAGAAAGAAAATGATCTCATGAAAGAATGTTAATCACTATGGTGAGAACTTCGAGTTATTCACCACGTCGACTTTCATTTGCCCGAACACCTAAGGGAAATACTTATGTTTATGGGTGAGGGGGAAATGAGATGAGAAGGATGGGATATGAGGTAGGATGGTGATGTATGGATGAATATGGATGGATAAGGGATGAATGTATAATGGATGTGTGAGAAAAGTGTTTTATACTTGAAGAACAAAAATGTCTTTATTACAACAAAATAAACTACAAACTCTCTCTCTTTTCTTTTCTCTCATTTTTCTCATTTTTTTCTATAATTTACTATTTTTTTTCTCTCACTTTTCAAACCAACAATGAAGACATTTACATTTGAAATCACACTCTTTTATTTAATAATGATGATGGATGATATATGAAATGAGTGGGGAATGATGGTGAGGGGAATATAGAAGAACATGGAAATGTAATGGGTGAGTGAATGGAAAAGTGATATGGAAAAATGGTAAGTGTATGGATGAAAATCTAGTATTCGGGACAAATTTCAAGGCACGCATTTCTTACAACTCGAAATAGATGTCATTCTGAGTGATCAAGCCAAATTTTAATGAAGGATAATGAGATCATACAACAATTAAGTGCGGACCCAAACGAAGTTGAATCAACTTGTGACTCGGAGATTGCATTGCGTAAAACACTCAAAAAGGGTGAAAGGCACAAATCTCACAAGCTAAAGTCTCTACTAGTGATCCTAAAGGTTCTCTTTAGAATTGTAGTACTCCTCAACTCTAAACCGTAGTGACATGATAAGTGCACAAATTTTGTTGAGTTTAGAAATTTATAGTGCAAAATGCCTTGTTACGTATTACATAAGCCATTAGAAAAAATATTCTCTAGCTTGATTCCTAGACTTTTGAAAGATGGATGATTGAAAATTCACATCAATAAATGAGATGAAAGAAACTGCACGAAATTTTAAAAATTAGGTTTAAAAATCAAAATTTTTCAAAAGAGGTACGATTTTGATAAAATTCCCCACCCTCAAACAAAAAGGAACATCGTCCTCGATGTTAAGTAAAATGATTTTTAACATTGAGAGCATAAGGTAGGAAAAAGATTACCAGAATGAACCTCTCATGAAGTGAAATGATGTAACCAAAATGAAACTTGAATAAATGATAAGAGAAAAAATGTGTACAAGTGTGTAAGCATGATAAAGCATAGGGTGATGTGAAACACCACCCCCAAATAGGATGAGACTAGTACCAGAAATGCGGGTTGCCTTCCGATAACGCTAAGTTTAATGTCTTCAGCCAGACCGAACCATTCTCACCCTAAGGATAAGAACAATGAAAGCACGGGGCGATAGAAAGTTTGGGTGATGAGAATTACCCCCAAACAAGACTGAAGCGTCAGTCTTGCTGGAAACAGGATAAAAGGGTCAATGCACTTGTATAAAAAAATGCATCACACGATGCAAAGCATCGGTGGACCATGGGTGGGTGGGTATTATGGTAAGGGTGAGGGTGAATAGTCATCGGTCATGAGACTTATTGAGATGGAAGGTGAGGACAACTAGGGCCCTATAATCATGGTGCTCAAGTTGTATGGGAAGGCAAAAGGGTTTGGTAAGTGGAATGGGATGGGCCGCATAAAAATTACACGACCATTCTATAAATGGGCGATGATATTTGTCGCGCCGTGACACACCAGGGAGCTGTCGAAGGGAAAAATCAACACCACAAGAAAGTGGCGGGCATAGAGGAACAAGCTCGGTGTCACGGTGGAGAGTAGCACCAAAAATACTCTCATGGGTGGGGGATGGGTTCAGGTGAGGATCTAAAAATGTAGATGGAAACATGAAATGTGTAAAGTCAAGATCCAAACAAGGTGGTGGGGTGAAATGGATAATGGGTGGGTCAGGTGGGACAAATGGTGGAGGAAAATGATCCAACTCAAGAGTGGGAGACACACTCATTGGGAGGAGTAAAGGAATAATCACAAGGGAGTGTGGTTTCTAAAGACGGAGTTGTCAACTTCTCCACAAGAGTAGCATCGGGGAATGTGGTGGGTGGGTCAAATGAGGCACCAAGATCTAAGAAAGAGGAATCACTATAAATATCGGGCTCAAAGGGAGCCATGCATGGAGGGATATTATTCATATCCAGATAGTTAGGAACTATCACGGATTCTATCTCGGGAAAATGGTGAACACTCGTAGCCAGAGCTAACCTAGGATAAATGGGTTCCTCGGGAACACAAGGGTAAAACTCGATAGGTGTAGACTCGAGCATTTTTTTGGATATGATGGGAGTGGGAACCTCAAATGGGGGTTCATGTTGACATGGTGGGGTTGGATCAGGCTCACTATCAAAAGTTAAGTCAACACAATTGTCGACTTGGGACCTCGACCATGGAATGGTCTCAACAATGAGATTCTCGAGGTGGTAGGGTTGGTCACACACAATTTTTGTCACAAGATGACACATCATCGTCACACTAGGGTGCAACGATGGGTGCCATGGAAATATCCGACTCTCGCGCACACTCCAATTCATTTAACCTTTGTTCAAGCCTTTGGAGAGCTTGAGTTTGAATTGCTTGCACTTGCTCACGTATGAACTTTTGCAAGAGGGTTTTGAGAGCGGATGTGGATGAAGGTGTTGGTGGAATGATGGGTGGTGGTGGTGGTTGAGGTGGACACAATACGCTATAATCGGGACTCTATGGAGAATACTCATATGAAGTGTGTGAGGTAGGGCCAAGTTCATCATACACGAAAGGATCGCTTTCGTGATGGACAAATGGTCGATACTCATTGGGTGCGTAGTGAGGGAACTGATCGGAAATGGGTGCACAAGGTTGCCATGACGACTGTTGGAACGTGTGAGGAACCACAACATCGGGTTGGGATTTGTATTGCGTGGAAGGGTGATTAGGCCTCCACGAATAGCTCGGGTACTCACACAACTCGGGATTGGGTACAGTGGGGTAGTAGGCCGAGGTGGGTTCCGGAATAGTGTCATATGGATGCACATGGTCCGTGGTGGGTTTGTATGGATATGAAGAGTATGGGCACTCATGGGACATGTGATCGGCATAATAACAGTGGGTGCACAACAAAGGACGAGACATGGCGACACTTGACACCGAGGGTGATGGAATAGGAGGTGCATGCATGGATGGGTCAAGAGTACCAACGGTACTCGTTAGAGAGGTGAAACGACTAAGAATATCATAAAGAGACGGCTCAGGATCACTCTCACACGTGTCGCGTGTCAATGGAAAATGACCAAAGTAGTTCCGTAAAGGACGTTCTTCGGCCATGTGGAGAGAAATGTTTTTTTGGAGTTTTTAATTTTTTTTTCCAAAAGGAAAGAAAATATTTTTGGATTTTTCTAAAAAAAATAAAGGAAGAAAATGTTTTTGGATTTTTCTAAAAAGGAAAGAAAGAAAATATTTTTGAATTTTTTTTTTTTAAATAAAAGAAAATATTTTTGGATTTTTGTGAAAATAAAGGAAGAAAAATATTTTTGGATTTTTTTGTTGGAAGAAAAGGTGGGGAAAAATATGGACTCTTTGAATGGACGAACTCACTAAAATTCGACTACCGAAAAATGAATTGGACCCACACACAAGTCAAGAAATTTTCCTAATTAGCACATAGCCAATTTTTATCTTTAAATTTAGTGAAAGTGTAGTTAAATTTTAATTAAGTCCGCGGGCGATAAAAAATCACGAAAATATTTTAATGATCGCCTTTGCAAAATATTCTCCTAGTGGGCTACCTAGTTGATTGATTTTAAATTTTGTGATGGCTAGGGTAGCACACAATGGTAAGCGAGTGAGTCGGGTGATGAAATCCCTTCTCGTGAGTGATCGGGTGTAGGTCTTAGCAATTTAATTCATCACACCATTCGAAAATAAATTTAAGAATAAAATCACACAATAGCACACAAGAACACACAAAAGAATTGACTCGCTAACAGGAGAGGCGCGAGGGTTTAAGAAATATACCTCCCACGGTTTTTACGCCGTGGGATGCCGAAAAATTTGAGTCGATCAGGGGAAGATCACGCCTATCTCAGTCGTCCCCGGGAATCCTACCGACCCAAGATAGAGAGGCATCTAAATCCTCGCCTTTGGACGCCCTCTCTCTACCTTGTCCGGTTTCCCTATCACGCTTGTCTTTGATTATTACAATTTTAAATGAAAAATAAATGGTGTTTCTAAGCACCACAATACAAGCAATGATAAAATTCCTAATACAAGCCTTCTAAAAATATAAAAATGGTACAAAAATGCAACAAAGAATAGGAAATAAATGAACTAAAAAATTTAAATCCGCTCCAAGCGCTTCACGCTCCCAAGAATTGCAACGGCGCCATTTGATAACTTGACTTTTCTACATCCCCGACAACGATGACATTTGATAGAAAGAACTTTTCGGTGTATTTGTCATTGAAAGCCAAGTTGGTCAAAATCCTCAAATACCTACAAAATATAACAATCTCAAGTGTAGAGGTAAGTAAGGGTATCAATCCACTTCCTAGGGAGTAAGCTAAAGACAAATTCAATTTTAATTCACTTTTTATTTTCTTTTTATTCTTTTTCGCTTTTCTAATTTTTGTAGCTTTTTCAATATTAAAACAATAGGGTGAGGTGATGATTTAAACTAAACTAAATTAAAGTGTGAGATGAAAACAACTGATTAGAAATTTACTAAAATGAAAATTAAAGTCTAAATTAAAAATAAGAGATAAGTGAGGTAAATAATTGTGAGAACAATCAAGGAGTGGGATTACACCATAAATTTTAGTTATTCTAATTAATTAATTTAATTATTTGAATTCTCCCAAATTAATATCAAAATTACAAATCAACTCTCGTTGAAAGTGCAATTTTAATAGCAATATTTTAGAAAATTAAGTTTAACACCCCACAACTCTAGAAAAATAGATCTACACTCCTTTTAATTAATCACCCACTAGGATCGATCAATTAGAATTTATGTAAATCTTATAAAATAACTTTAGAGTTGAAATTCAAGTTATAATACCCCACTTAAGAAACCCCTATCTCTAGTTCGAATCTAAAATGGGTATTATAATTAGATTTTTGATTTTCTCTCGAAAATCATTACCCTCTCTCGAGGCGTAAATTTAAGGGTGAGGGATTAAAATTAACATTCAAATGGACTTTTCAAGTAATTAAACTAATTAAAATAAAATAACATAAAATAAGGATTTTACCCCACCCCTTGAAATGGGTTTTAGCCTAACATGATATCAAACATAATAAACAAATATTCAATAGGCATAAAATAAATGAGATGAGAAAAGAACAATCAAACCCCAATCTCTTGATGCTTAATTGATCTTCAATCCATGAGTTGAAATTCACATCCCTTAATTTGAATGATTCAAACACAATTACATCAATAATCTCACTAAATTTAATCCTCACAACAATTTATTTTCTCCTCACATCTAAAAATAATAAAATAAAAATTCTAATCTAAAAACCTACAATAAAATATTATTTCTCTCTCTACAAATTCCTATCTCCAAGCTTAATTCTTCATATGGGGTCTTCATCTTCATTTTATACTATGCATGGAATACATGGGGCTAAGGGGTATTTTGGTTAGACAAAGGTGCAAGAGGGTGTGTAAGGTATTGGGTGAGGGGTAATTTAGGAATTTAATGGAGGGTGCATGTTGTTGGTGAGGTGTGAGAATAAGTGGGTAAGGGAATAAAAATATGATATGGTGAGGGGTATTTTTGGGTATTGAGTGAAATAGGTAGTTGGGGGTATTTGGGTAATAGGGTTAAAAAGGGTTTAAATGATTTAATAAGACATGTGGGGATATTTGGCATGTGGGGTTTTAGTTTGGTTTTGGATTGTTTCGCATTTGGAATGTGAACAGGTAGAAGAAATCGTGGCTTGGGAATGGAAGTTTAGGAAATGGGTTTTGCAAATGGGTTTTGCAAATGGATCTTTAGTCTTGAAATGGGAGATGGGTATGGATCGAAGCTGGGTGGCGCCGGGTTCAGGCGACGGTGGGGTATGGAGGGGCGCTGCCGGTGTGGGATCGCCGGTGGTCGTGGTTGGTCAACTGGGGGTGTCTGTCCGCCGAAGGTGTACGTCGACGACGGAGCAGGTGTTGGGAAGTCCGTGGCCGGATGTAACACCCCGCCTAATTAAATACCGGGTGGCCAGTCCCATACCAAATAAAAACAGAATATACAATTGACTCATTCGTAGCATCACTGTCGAAAACATTTTTTAATCACCCAATACCCAATTAAGCTGGTATTAAAAACTTTTCAAATTTAAATTGCAACAAAAACCATGTTTAGTTTACGAATAACACAACACATATTATTCTACAACACAAATAACCGAATAGATAACACAAAAGAATTTAAATGCAATTGGAATAAACATTCCCAAATAATTATCCAATACAGTAATCCCAATAATAATAAATGTATTAAAATGACACGAATACAAGAGTATTTGACTCAGATAGAAAAGAGATAATTGTATTCCTTTTGGGCAACATGACCTAACTAAAAGAATACTGTGAATCAAATGAAGATATGCCTCTAAGCAATACTCCATAGCTCCACATCTCGTCATAATCAACTAAGGTTGGCGTCCCTGTTTCTGGACACCTGATATAGAAGGTACAATAGAAAAGAAAATACGTAAGGAAACGGGTCAGAGACCGATGTGAAAATGATTTTGAAAACAGCAAGTATTTAACAAGTGCAATAAAGCATTTATTATGTACATGTTAATATCCAACTCTCACTTGATATTCTCACCTCTCAGCTAGAGTGCACACTTAACGTTTCGTATTAACGTCCTAGTTAATGGTTCCTCTTCACTAAATTCTATAATATGATTTCCATTCCATATCCTAACCGCGTATGTCCCATACCATACGTAATATAATCATTCATATATGTTTCTCATTAAAATGAGTTAAGCTTTTCAAATCTATCAGAATAATATTCATTAACTTAATTCAATTCTTTTTCTCTATTCACCGTCATCTACAATTATCACACAGTAGATTAATCAAACCACTCTATATACATTCATTTAATTCATTATGTATATACATATATAATACGGCACCCCGAGACACAGCTGCGGTGCATGCATTACTCTGCTATCACGTCCCAATATCGCTGGTCACCGTATAGGGGACTAAAGTTTCGGTAAGGATTACTCGAACCACAAACATCAACACAATCATTGGAGGCGAACATAGTTCTCGTATCCATGGGTCAGGCACATACCTACGTACCCACAGTCAGAGTACTTATCAACTCCCAGATAAGTCTTTCATAGACCTATGTTCTCGAGCGACAAATCAAAATCTCATGGATTCATCAGGATATGACTACCCTCACGCGCAAACCTCTCGTCGATAGCAAGTTAGCTAGGTATGTCATACACATAAATCATCAATTAATCAAATAGGCATTATCATACCTATAATATAATATCAACAAGGTACTCACATTACCCTAAGATAGTTCCCATACGTAGCATTATATCTCTCAAATCCTACGTATTAAAATATTATGACTTTACTTCTTTAATTCAATTATCCCCGAGCCTCACTCATTACTCAAGGTTCAAATAGGTTTTCCTTAGTAGTATATTTTGTAAGAAATCACTAATATCCTACTGGTCCATATCATCATATCTCCCTAATTACTACGAATTAAATTCTCCCTTTAATTAGGGTTAAAACCGATAGTTTCAAATCTCTTATAAATACATCTTCTATCAATTAGGATTGAATGCCATCATCACATGTCTCATAGTTTATAGTGTTTAATTCACACTATATGACATATCAAAAAAATCAACATACTCGAATCCTATAACATCTCTTCACTCCCGACGTCGTTAAGGTTCATGCGCGGAGCGTCTTGCAAAGCGAAATCCAAACAAGGAACCCCTCCAATACACTACTACTTAACTTTATCGGTCGTGGAGGTCCGTCAATTTCAAATACGCAACCGGGATAACCTCCTCCCCTCTTTCAACCAAATGTGGTATGAACTCCCATCTCTATCCAGGAGTCATACCACTAAGCGCTTGTACTACACTTAGTCCTTGTGCAATCAATAATGAGCTTAAACTCAGTCCTTGATGCTCAAATTGTAACCCTAAGGCTACCCAGGTGTTATATTAAATCTCCCTTAATGGACCTATCCTTAATCCTCATGCATACCAATTATAATCCAATACATGAATCTAGCAACCGAAATTTCTTCACAATTTAATTATTATAATTCTAATCAATTAAATCCCAATAACATTAATTCGATTCTTATCTAGGGCTCACTGATCTTCCCTGAGTCTCATTATATCCAATTAATAATCACCAAAGATCTACAAAAGGTTTGGGATAAGAATCAACCTTAAAAGAAAAACTTCAAAGATTTTGGGGAGGTCGATCGATCGAAGGCAGGGGGTCGATCGATCGATCGCCCAGATACCAGCCCAGTTTTCTGCATTTCTTCTACTATGGATTTCATCACTTTTGATCATACAATCCTTAATATTAACAACCCAAATTCCTTATAAACCTTACTAAATGATATAGCATCATATGTGAATGATTTCTAATGCTCTAAACATCCTAGAATCATCAAGAGTTTGAATTAAAAGCATATGTTTATCTCTTTTTCCAGAAAATTATATATATGATATCTTCAAGAACACACCATGATTCTTAACATTTCTTCAACAGATTTATGATTATTTCGTGGATTACTATCTACCTATGACATGAGTTTGATTCCTATAAACTTCCATTTTTCAAAAATCCATTAACAACTCTTCATTATCTTCCAAACATGTAAAAATCTCATCTTTTTGTAACTATCCTAACGTGGACAATATACAAACTTAGTTTGAAATTATCAAACACTTGCCTCTAATGAAGATAAAATCCATTGGAGTTGTATAACACAGGTGGTTCTCCCTTTCTCCGGCCCACTTCCGGTGGTGGTTGGTGGTGGTGACCTTTGACCTTTGGTTCTCCTCCTTTCTAAGCAAGCTTTTCTTCTCCCAAGCAACCTTTCACTCTATCTAGGAAGATGACTTCTCAATTTTGCGTAGAGGAGATGAAATGAACCTATGTACACTAATCTCCAAATACTTATAATAAGATGAAATTCGAAATCACTATTCATCCCCCTTGTAAAAATAACCAAAATGCCCTTTTGGGTTGTCTTTTCATTTCCAAATGACCCGAGACCTAAAACCAACGTCCAAATAGACTTTTCTGATTATTTCAACCCTTCCGGATGCAACGACGCAGTCAAAATGACTATAAGGTTGATGTAAAAATAAGTTTCCTTTTTAATTTAACAAATTAATACCGACACGTCCCATACCGCGTCCGACTAAAAATTCAAATAACTGAATTAATATCACACAGTCATATCAATGACATCACATTCATATATTACCTAAATATATTTAAGCAATATTCAGAATCATTCATTTTAATATCCACAATTCGGATGAAACCCAAATGAATTAATTTATAATAACATCCAATTAATCCATTAATTTAAAATATAACCCATTTTTAAAAGTCATTAAAATCATGGGGTATTACATACTTCCCCCCTTATAACAGAATTTCGTCCCGAAACTCGAAAAGATAAATCATACTGGTAAGGTCAACTCTGAGTATAAATCTCACATCGCAAGTAATCTATGTCGTACCGCCCATACAGTACATTAACGAAAAATCCCCCATTGATGTTATACGCCAAGCCTCACCATATAGTTTCAACTGAATCGAATTTAAACTTTACACAATCTTCCCTATACCATCCTCGTGACAAAGTTTGGGAAAAATGATCCGCACTTATTAAATAAATAAATCCTGAAGTCACAACTTCTTAAAGTTTCACAATTATGAAAACTACTACAATCTAACCATCCAGTGCGCCCATACACCCTGTCGTACATCTTTCATTATAATATGGTTATGATTACCCGCATAATACTCTGATTTATCGCAAAGTTTATAAACTCATATCCTAAAGACCTAACTTATTTCGACTCCCAACATTTATTAGTTTCATGCGTGGGGTGTCTCGCAAGCGAAATCCAAACAAGGAACCCCCCCGATACACTACTACCGAAAGTAGTCGGTCATCGAAACTCCTCAGGTCCTTAGTTAATATTTTATAACCTCTCTACAAGTTTTATCGATTTCAAATAAAAGTCTACTCATCTACTAACTTATTAAAGACAAGATGCTGGCTATAGTAGTACATACGCTCTCATATACCACAAGTCAATCCACGTCGATAGCCACATCGTGTTCGGACATGCCTAAAGTGAGTAATTTCGTGATAAAAATCAGACCCACGTGATGACATGAAAAATATAGGTGTCCCACAACCCCTCGGTGAGTCTACGTAAATAAAGTGCCATAGGCTAAGTTTAATAACCCTTTTTCCCATACAATATTAATCGCTACAAAAATCAATATACGCCTCACAATTCCTTAGATAGAAAATATACCCTCATTCGCGGGTGGTGGTTGTTGACTTCCACTATTATAACTTTGCTCCGATGAGTCAAGAAAATTTTTACCCCAAATTTTCAGTTCTAGTTAACTACACTCCACTATATGCCCAAGCCTTTGAATATATTGCCTTCGTTAGGTAACACACACAATTCCCATATTTCAAGAACTTCTATTGACGACTCTCCTCAATTTTCCATAATAGGGGTGACCTAGACTATGGTCATCATACTCGAACATACTTCATAACCTCCTAAGTACGATCTACGCTATCCATACAATGGCCCTCATCTGCCATACCACTTGTATGAACCCGTCCGTACGCAACGCAAATAAGATTCACTAAAATATACGGAATCTTACCAAAGAAATCAACAATCCTAAACATAGGGCTCTACATCAAAGAACGCTAAGCTGAAAACACAGTAAGCCGTACAGATCCTAAAGGACACTAGAACCTGATGCTGTGATACCACCTGTAACACCCCGCCTAATTAAATACTGGGTGGCCAGTCCCATAACAAATTAAAACAGAATATACAGTTGGCTCATTCTTAGCATCACTGTCGAAACATTTTCTAATCACCCAATACCCAATTAAGCTAGTGTTAAAAACTTTCCAAATTTTAATTTCAACAAAAACCATTTTTAGTTTACGAATAACACAACACATATTATTCTACAACACAAATAACCGAATAGATAACACAAAAAAATTTAAATGCTATTGGAATAAACATTCCCAAATAATTATCCAATACAGTAATCCCAACAATAATAAATGTATTAAAATGACACGAATACAAGAGTATTTGACTCAGATAGAAAAGAGATAATTGAATTCCTTTTGGGTGACATGCCCTAACTAAAAGAATACTGTGAATCAAATGAAGATAGGCGTCTAAGCAATACTCCATAGCTCGTCATAATAAACTAAGGTTGGCGTCGCGGTTTCTGGACACCTGATATAGAATGTACAATAGAAAAGAAAATATGCAAGGAAACGGGTCAGAGCCCGATTGTCACACCCCGCCTATTTCTGGCGTCGGCCGCCACCAAAACTAATCCGGGCATGAGTAAATAAAATACCATCCTTAGCATGTGACATCTATGAGACATAAATTTTTTATCCACAATATAGTTTATTTTAATCAAACCCAAATATGAAATGACATTCACCTGATAAAGCTCCGAAATGCGATTAAATCCATCACATAATCTCCCAACATCTCAATAATGAAATAAATCAATCCAACTGAAAACTTAAAACAACTTTGGAACCAAAAAGGCCCAATAACTCCAAAATAGTCTCATAAATAAAACGACTGAATGGAAAGAGAAAATCCAACTACTAAAGCAGTAACATAAATCCAGCTGCACCTCCAAAAGATCTTCAATAAATCCTATGCAGCAACTCCCAAAAAATCCTGAAAAAGATTAGTCAACGCATGTGTCAGAGCCAAAGCCCCGAGCATGTAAACCGGCTACTCTGCTCAAATAGGGTCCTTGAACCCAGACAATACTGCTATATATATCGACTATAATAATAGAATCTTTTAATTACGAGATTAAATATCACCATAAATAAATTCACAATTACCCGCAAGGTTTTCATAAAAGCCACACCAATATTATTTTAATTAACACACCTTCCCACAATGTTAAATTTAATTAATTTAACCGTGAAGAATATTACCAATAACCTTCCCTTTGTCAAGTCCGCCGTCTGATCCGTTTTTATCCTGCGATCCTCGCGATATGACAAGGTTCCACACACGCACCCGTCCCCTTGTCAAGTCCGCCGTCTGGTCCGTTTTTATCCTGCTACCCTCGCGATATGATAAGGTTCCACACACGACACGACATAATTCGTCCTATGACCCGTTCAAACTGTCGGCCCTAGACACATTATGTCGCCAATAAATTTTTAATATCCGTTTTAGTCCTGCGATATTAAATTTCACATTCCTTGTTTTCGTTAATCACATTAATTTCCTCCACCCTTAAAAGCGATGTGAAAATCCTCAAAATAACCTTTAGTTCCAACTAAGGGTTCCCAAAACACAATATCGTCCTATCCTAAGCAAAGAATGATTACAAAATTTCACTCCACCTAGATATCAATCCTAGGCTATCACAACAAAGGTATAATATAGAAAATCATCCCCCACCCCAAATTATATAACCCGCATAGACTTACACTAACTAGTCCCATACCTAATTAGCATAAATCGTAATTAAGGCCCACTTACTAGTCCCATACCTAACAAGTAGGGGTGTTCACGGGTCGGTTCGGGTCGGTTTTGGACCATAGTTCAAACCGAACCGATCGGTTCGGTTTTGGAAAAGGCCAGACCGAAACCGAACCGACTATGAAAAAACCCGTCGGTTTCGGTTCACGTCGGTTTCGGTTCGGTTCGGTTTCGGGTCGGTTTTCGACGGTTTCATATTTGGGCCGGTTTTTTTAAGGGCGGTTTTCGGTTTGGGTCGGTTTTTAAAGGTGGGTAATGGTTTTTGGATATAAAAATATAAGTTATTTAGTTTTTTTTTAATATATATATTGGTTCGGGTCGGTTCGGTTTGAGTCGGTTTTTCCCACGTATAAACCGACAACCGAACCGACATGGTCGGTTTTTTATATCCGTAAACCGTAGGCCGAACCGGGCTAAAAAAAACCGGCGGTTTCGGTTCGGTTCGGGCCTGTTCGGTTCGGTTTTCGGGTCGGGCGGTTTTTTTGAACACCCCTACTAACAAGTGTAGTATAACAAGGGTGAAAACCAATTATCTACCATACCCAACCTTTCCGAAATATTAACATATTTCCATAAAGAAACACAATTCCAAATTATAACAACACTAAATTCCCATTTAAATAATTTAATTGAAAAAGTGAAAATCAAAGACACCCAAATATTATGATTTTCAGAATAATCGCTACCTGCAAGTCCTATCATGATTCTTATTTTCCAACACAAGAAATTAAATTAAACTAGGGTTATCACATGAAATATCAAAATTTACTTTTAAAAGGGCTCCTCAACATGCACATGCCCAAAGCAAAATCGACTACACCGACACAACCCAAAGAATAACAAAGTTATAAGTATTCGGTAACATTAATTTTTCATGCAAAACAGTCCCGAAATTTATCTCTTCAATATTTATATTCGTAACTTATTTTAGAAAAACATGAGTTTAATGGAGGCTACAATCAAGACACATAACACTAAGGGTAAAGAATAGGGTAAACATGCCTGTGAAGATCGTGTGGAATATCTGATTAGAAATCTAGATTCCTCTCAAAAAATTAGCAAAAGAGTGTTCTTGAACGATCTTGATTAAACCCCAATTAAGCCTTCAAAAACTTGTGTCAAAACATGTGATAAAAACTTGATTTTGTTGAAGGTTGATTATTATGGTTGAGAGGAAATATTTTTAGAAGTGTTCTTTGGTGAAAAACTTGAGAAAAAGTGATTATGAGAAGTCCCCCCACGATTAGAGTCATTATATAGTCATTAGGAAACCTAATCCTAATAGAAATCTAATAAGATATAAACACTAAAAATTTTATTCCGGCCGATCGAACCGTTGGAATTGGATGAAATTTTACAGCGAATTAGCTGAGGACGAGGGGAAGCTGTAAAAAAAATTCAGCTCGATCGAACCGTTCAACATTTTTAAATATTTTTTTGCTAGACAGTTTTATGTTTTGAGAACTCTTAGAGAGTTTTATATTTTGTGGACTCTTCTATATAATAAAAATTCAATTAAAACTCCATTTTAATTCCGATTCCGAAACCATTTGAAATTCTCGCCGTTAAAAATAATAACCAACATCTTTGAGCAATAAAAATAATTTTATCTCAAAATTTATTTTTTTCTCTTAATTTCAAAAATACCTCAAAAATTACGCAGGTTGTTACACCGATGTGAAAATGATTTTGAAAACAGCAAGTATTTAACAAGTGCAATAAAGCATTTATTATGTACATGTTAGTATCCAACTCTCACTTGATATTCTCACCTCTCAACTAGAGTGCACACTTAACGTTTCCTATTAACCTCCTAGTTAATGGTTCCTCTTCACTAAATTTCATAATATGATTTCCATTCCATATCCTAACCCCGTATGTCCCAAACCATACGTAATAGAATCATTCATATACGTTACTTATTAAAATGAGTTAAGCTTTTCAAATCTATCAGAATAATATTCATTAACTTAATTCAATTCTTTTTCTCTATTTCATCTACAATTATCACACAGTAGATTAATCAAACCACTCTATATACATTCATTTAATTCATTATATATATATATATATATACATACATACATATATAATACGGCACCCCGAGACACAGCTGCGGTGCATGCATTACTCTGCTATCACGTCCCAATATCGTTGGTCGCCGAATAGGGGACTAAAGGTTCGGTAAGGATTCCTCGAACCACAAACATCAACACAATCATTAGAGGCGAACATAGTTCGCGTATCTATGGGAAACGCACATACCTACATACCCACAGTCAGAAGACTTATCAACTCCCCGATAAGTTGAAGGACCAAGTTCCCCGGATTGTGATTTTCTCAATTAAAATCAAAGTTAATTTCCTTTTGCGGAAGCGTTATAAAACAGGTGATGGTTCAACTTTCAAAAATAACAACAAGTTTTAATTTCTCAAAACAAATTAAAACATAATTCAAGTCCAAGAATTTGCCTAAGTCATAATTAACAATTATCCAAAGTTAGGCGAAACCAATTTTAGCAAATGACTTGAATAAACCAATTTTACCCAATATTTAATTTAGTCCCAAATTTAAATGAGTGTGATAATTAAACCAAATTTTATCTTGAAATTATCCTAAGCATGGATTCTAAATTATTGTGCAAGATAAAATAAACAATATCACACTACGCCGAGATGTACGAGGAAAAACCCAAGACGGGAAACAACCTCGGACGGCCCTAGCCACAAGTCCACTAGATATGGAATTACAATTACAAGACAGATAGACTTACAACGACTGACTCGATCCCTCTCAAGCCTCGACGCTCCTTCTTGTAGAAACCTCTTCCTAGCGAACAACCTCGGAACACCACCGCGGTCTCGGAATCCACCGATGGGACTTTATATGGTCACCATCACCCAAGCATGGAGCCTTTCTCCGTGTGGGTAGAATCTCAACAAAAGTCTTCTTTGTGATGGGGTGTAGAAGCAAACCCGAAATGTCTCTTGAATTCGGTAGAGAAAACCGGTGCCAAAACTCCAAGCAATTGATATAAATATAGAAACTTGGATAAACACAATTGGGTGTAAACTAGAGTGTGTATGAATTTTTCTTTGAAAGAATAACACTCAAAAACATGATCTTTTTCCTTAAACAAATTTTGTCTCAAAATACTCTCTAGGAGTTTGTATGGTATGAAAAAGATACCCTTTGAAAAATGATTCCCGTCCTTGATAAAGCCTTAAAAAATCAGTTAAGAAACAAGTGGGATAATGGGGTGAAAACTGCCAAAAAACTGCTCAAAACCGTTCCCGCCTGGCGTCTGGTTCGAACGAACTTGACTCTCGTTCGAACGAGACTTCTAACGAGCGACCAGCCTGGGCTCGTTAGAATCTCGTTAGATACCTCGTTAGAACGAAAACTCATTCGAACGACATATCGAACGACTGACCAGATTAGGGTCGTTGGCAAAACTCGTTCGAACGAAACTGGTTCGAACGACAAAACTAGTTCGAACGAAATCAGGTTCAAACGAAAAAACTCGTTCGAACGACATTTCAAACGAACAACCAGAAAGTTTGTAAAATTCGATTTTGGCCCAGAAACTTTTATATACTTATTTTAAAGTTCTATTTGATTCTTTCTGAAAATAAAATGCAGTTTTTATTACACCTAACACCCAGTACATATTGTTCCAAGCTCCTATATAAATATAATTACATTCATACCTTGGGAGCATGGAACCTTAGTTGATGACGTAGAAACGAGGCACACAAATCGGCATTTTGATGAAGCTTTAAATTCTTTGCCGCTACGTCTTCAACACACACTTCATAGGCTTGAGAATATTACAATAAATCACTATCCTACGAATAAATGTTTTTGTCCGGAATTGAGCCAAAACTATATATGGACTCAATTGGAAATTTGTGTCCTTACAAATCTCCCCCTTTGGCTATTCCGGGACAAAAACCAAACAAAAAATCCTAAAGGGCCGTCAAGCTCACTAGACTCAAAACATAACCCGCCCAATCTTGACACAACCCAAGGATCAAACGCTTTGTCATTAAACAATGCTGCTTTAGTAGAATACCTGCACACTTAAGCAAACTCATCAAATGCATAGGGAATATCAAAATATAAAATGCAATTAATTAAATTATTCCCCCTAAATTAATTCTCCCCTTTATATAAATCAATTCTCCCCTTTATCAAATACATGACCTACTTAGAAAGACGTCTCCCCCTAAGATAAATCTCCCCCAAACTAAGATACGATAATAATAGGATTAGATAATAATAATAGGATTAGATACCATTTCTCCCCCTATCATCATTCTCCCCCTTTTTGTTCAGGAATAGGCAAAGGATAAAGAACTAATAAACAACATGTGAAAGCTTAAAGTGATAAGACATGACAGCATATGGGCAATAAAAGCAAGGCAAAGACAAACAAATATCATATATATAGATACAAAAAAAAATATACCAATAGAGCACTTGCATATATATATATAGATATAAACACACACTTGACACAAAATACAATAAGTTTGCACACTCGTATGGCAAAAATGTGTCATATGGAAACGGAAGTGTAGGGGTGTGTACTAGCAACAATTAAATTTAGACCCAAACACTAAATAAACGTTCACGGAGTTCTCATTTGATTGCAAACTTCATCACATTGAAATATAACCTCATGTGACAATATAGATTGAACTCAATGAACAAACATACACAATGCATACAAGCCTAGCATGATAATGATTCTACAAACCAAATAGAGTCATGACATTAAAGACAACTAGGATAAACGGACATTGTGCAAACCGTTGATATACCATCTAATTCTCCCTCAATGAGCATATATATTCTTTAGTTTTTGAATGAATATATCATACAAACATAGGCCTTGGCAATTGCTTTCTGTTTAATGCCAAATATTCTGTTTTTAGGCCTTTGGATCACGTATTTATTTTAGATCCAATCAACGGTGGCTTACTATCGCAAAGGATTTAATTCATCCTTTCGGAGCCCTTCCCCGTGCATATATTAATTTATCATGTTTTCATTTTTCACACAAATCTCACATGCAACGGATTTTGACATGCACTAGTCCTCCTAGGTCATAGATATGTAGATGACTAGATTGATAGGAGAACACCTCAAAAAGCTCAAATATAACATGTGACATTAAGATTTCAAAAGAGCTCGTGCATGTGTGAAAAGAGGCATATGAAAATATAATCCATTTAATCAATACAAAATCCAACTACTCCATATAAAATATGGTAAAGAACATTTTAAGGATTGAAAATCTAAACCAAAAGTTCTAGCCACGTGGGGGCGTAAATGATGGGATTCAAACACAAGTATATGCCACATAAAGTGTGTCAAACAAAAATACACACCAAACAAAATCTTTTTGAGTTTTTAACATTTTTAGACAAAAAGAAAGATATATACTCAAAAGACTAAACAAAAATCATTTGTATTTTTCATTAAGTTTAAATGGAATAAATAAAACACAAATGATAAACAAAAATCTTTTTATATTTTTCAATTAATACAAACACGAAATATAATACAAAAAGATAAACAAGTCATGATTTCTAGCATGGGATATGAAATAAGGCGATGACTAGAAAATGACTAAACAAGCATACATTTAGCATATGAATATGGCATGAAGTACAAACGCTAAAGCATGCAAATACTAACACATTTATCCTTTAGATTTAGCAAGAGAGGAAGCATGTGAAAGTAAATGAGAATCAAAATCCCTATTTTGTAAGGCAACCAAGTCGGATTTCCTAACCCAAATTAATGAAGAATTACTATCTTGGGGTGTAGGAACGTTAGCTATCGTGGTTACTTTACTATGGGATTTTCTAGGAATTCATTTAAGATCTAAACAAAATTTCCTAAGATGACCTTGTCGACCACAATGTGTACAAGTGAGAACATGTCGAAAAGATTTACCTAAGGAGTGATCTTTAAAGGTATTCCTAGTTGATTCTCCTAAAACATTGGTTTGGGCATTATGAGTAAATTCATTACAAGGATTGAAGCCTAAACCACAAGTGTCATTTTTAATTTGGACCGTTCCTAACATTTTATCTAGTTTTTCATAACGACATTCCAAATCAAATTTGACATTACTAGAATCTTTTAATTTATTTTCTAATTTAGCAATGTTAGATTCTAGTAAAACATTTCGCTCTTCAAAAGCAAGAAGCTCCTTTTTCAAGGATTCCATTAAACCCCTAAGGCTATCTCTTTCGCCTTCTACATAATCAAGCTTCTCTTGAAGAGTCCTCACATGTGTCCTAAGGTTTTCTATTAAGGCACTATCATCAACGACCTTGACACTCTTTCTTAAACAAGCTTCTAACTTCAAATTAGTTCTTTTCAAATTAATAGATTCTTTATATAATTCATAAAAAGCATTTTGAAGTTCACTCACATCAACCTCTTCTTAATTTTCACTCTCTCTTTCTTCTTCACTCTCACTATCATTAAAAACAAGGGAATCATGAACAATGACCTTGGAAGTGGTATGTGCTATCGTGTCATCAATCGATGAGTTCTCATTATCACTCACATGACTAGCCATAAAAGCCACAAAGTTTTTCTTAGTGGGGGAATCGGGCTTTTCTTCCTTATCACTATCACTAAGGGTTGCATTATATGAAATAGGTCGCTTACCATCTTTCCTTAGTTTAGTGGGGCACTCATAAGCCCTATGGCCATAACCTTCACAACCAAAACACGTATTAGACTCGTCCCTATCTAAATGTTCATTACTAGGTTTAGGGATATTCTCGGCTTTAGAAATCTTCTCGCTTTTATCATGTTTAGAAGTATCAAATTTCTTAAAATCATTTTTAACTTTATCTTTGTTAAATTTAAGAAATTTTCTAAATTTACGAGCAAACAAAGCCATGTCTTCCGAGTCACTATCACTATCGCTCTCTACTACTTGTTTGACATCTTTTCGGGCTTTTAAAGAAACACCCTTTTCAATTTTCTTTTCAGTTTTAGAGGGAAACATATCCAGTTCATAGGTTTGTAAATCACCTACAAGCTCTTCTAATTTCGTAGAGGCTAAAGTGGGTAAAGAATTTAAAACGGTCACTTTAGGAATAAATCTATCGGGTAGGGACCTCAAAATTTTCTTTACAACACGGTCGTCAGGTATTTTCTCTCCCAAGTTAAAGGATGAATTAACAATATCAGAAAGTCTAGCATAAAATTTATCAAAAGTTTCTTTTTCATCCATTTTGAGAGTTTCAAATTGAGTGGTGAGGTTTTGGAGTTTTGAAGCTTTAACGACACTAGTTCCTTCATGAGTTAATTGTAAAATATCCCAAGCTTCTTTAGCGGTTTCACACGTCATAATACGTCGGAATTCATCCGGTGCGACAGCGCTAAACAAGGCATTTAAACCACGGGAATTAAAATTTGCTAGCTTAAACTCATTTTCAGTCCATCTATCGGCGGGTTTGATAACCCGTTCATTTTCAACTAAATAGGTTGGTGGGGAGTACCCGGTAACAACAGACATCCAAACTCTCTCGTCGATAGATTTTAGTGTCGATCTCATTCGCGCTTTCCAATACGCGTAGTTTGAACCATCGAAAATAGGAAATTTTGAAAATGGGAAAAAATCCATTTTAGCCAAAAATAGAAAGATCTTAACGAAATAATTTATCGTTTTTGGCTCTGATACCAATTTGAAGGACCAAGTCCCCCGGATTGTGATTTTCTCAATTAAAATCAAAGTTAATTTCCTTTTGCGGAAGCGTTATAAAACAGGTGATGGTTCAACTTTCAAAAATAACAACAAGTTTTAATTTCTCAAAACAAATTAAAACATAATTCAAGTCCTAGAATTTGCCTAAGTCATAATTAACAATTATCCAAAGTTAGGCGAAACCAATTTTAGCAAATGACTTGAATAAACCAATTTTACCCAATATTTAATTTAGTCCCAAATTTAAATGAGTGTGATAATTAAACCAAATTTTATCTTGAAATTATCCTAAGCATGGATTCTCAATTATTGTGCAAGATAAAATAAACAATATCACACTATGCCGAGATGTACAAGGAAAAACCCAAGACGGGAAACAACCTCGGACGGCCCTAGCAACAAGTCCACTAGATATGGAATTACAATTACAAGACAGATAGACTTACAACGACTGACTCGATCCCTCTCAAGCCTCGACGCTCCTTCTCGTAGAAACCTCTTCCTAGCGAACAACCTCGAAACACCACCGCGGTCTCGAAATCCACCAATGGGACTTTATATGGTCACTGTCACCCAAGCATGGAGCCTTTCTCCGTGTGGGTAGAATCTCAACAAAAGTCTTCTTTGTGATGGGGTGTAGAAGCAAACCCGAAACGTCTCTTGAATTCGGTAGAGAAAACCGGTGCCAAAACTCCAAGCAATTGATATAAATATAGAAACTTGGATAAACACAATTGGGTGTAAACTAGAGTGTGTATGAATTTTTCTTTGAAAGAATAACACTCAAAAACATGATCTTTTTCCTTAAACAAATTTTGTCTCAAAATACTCTCTAGGAGTTTGTATGGTATGAAAAAGATACCCTTTGAAAAATGATTCCCGTCCTTGATAAAGCCTTAAAAAATCAGTTAAGAAACAAGTGGGATAATGGGGTGAAAACTGCCAAAAAACTGCTCAAAACCGTTCCCGCCTGGCGTCTCGTTCGAACGAACTTGACTCTCGTTCGAACGAGACTTCTAACGAGCGACCAGCCTGGGCTCGTTAGAATCTCGTTAGATACCTCGTTAGAATGAAAACTCGTTCGAACGACATATCGAACGACATATCGAACGACTGACCAGATTAGGGTCGTTGGCAAACTCGTTCGAACGAAACTGGTTCGAACGACAAAACTCGTTCGAACGAAACTGGTTCGAACGACAAAACTCGTTCGAACGAAATCAGGTTCAAACGAAAAAACTCGTTCGAACGACATTTCTAACGAACGACCCGATTTTGGCCCAGAAACTTTTATATACTTATTTTAAAGTTCTATTTGATTCTTTCTGAAAGTAAAATGCAGCTTTTATTACACCTAACACCCAATACATATTGTTCCAAGCTCCTATATAAATATAATTACATTCATACCTTGGGAGCATGGAACCTTAGTTGATGACGTAGAAACGAGGCACACAAACCGGCATTTTGATGAAGCTTTAAATTCTTTGCCGCTATGTCTTCAACACACACTTCATAGGCTTGAGAATATTACAATAAATCACTATCCTATGAATAAATGTTTTTGTCCGGAATTGAGCCAAAACTATATATGGACTCAATTGGAAATTTGTGTCCTTACATAAGTCTTTCATAGACCTATGTTCTCGAGCGACAATTCAAAATCCCATGGATTCATCAGGATATGACTGCCCTCACGCGCAAACCTCCTGTCGATAGCAAGTGATCTAGGTATGTCATACACATAAATCATCAATTAATCAAATAGGCATTATCATACCTATAATATAATATCAACAAGGTACTCACATTACCCTAAGATAGTTCCCATACGTAGCATTATATCTCTCAAATCCGACGTATTAAAATATTATGACTTTACTTCTTTAATTCAATTATCCCCGAGCCTCACTCATTACTCAAGGTTCAAATAGGTTTTCCTCAATAGTATGTTCAGTAAGAAATCACTAATATCCTACTGGTCCATATCATTATATCTCCCGAATTACTACGAATTGAATTCTCCCTTTAATTAGGGTTAAAACCGATAGTTTCAAATCTCTTATAAATACATCTTCATCAATTAGGATTGAATACCATCATCACATGGCTCATAGTTTATAGTATTTAATTCACACTATATGACTTATCAAAAAAATCAACATCCTCGCATCCTATAACATCCCTTCACTCCCGACGCCGTTAAGGTTCATGCGCGGAGCGTCTCGTAAAGAGAAATCCAAACAAGAAACCCCTCCAATACACTACTACTTAACTTTGTCGATCGGGGAGGTTCGTCAACTTCAAATACACAACCGGGATAACCTCCTCCCCTCTTTCAACCAAATGTGGTCTGAACTTCCATCTCTATCCAGGAGTCATACCACTAAGCGCTTGTACTACACTCAGTCCTTGTGCAATCAATAATGAGCTTAAACTCAGTCCTTGATGCTCAAATTGTAACCCCAAGGCTACCCAGGTGTTATATTAAATCTCCCCTACTGGACCTATCCTTAATCCTCATGCATAAGAATTAGAATCCAATACATGAATCTAGCAACCGAAATTTCTTCCCAATTTAATTATCATAATTCTAATAAATTAAATCCCAATCACATTAATTCGATTCTTATCTAGGACTCACTGATCTTCCCTAAGTCTCATTATATCCAATTAATAATCACCAAAGATCTACAAAAGGTTTGGGATAAGAATCAACATTAAAAGAAAAACTTCAAAGATTTTGAGGAGGTCGATCGATCGAAGGCAGGGGGTCGATCGATCGATCGCCCAGATACCAGCCCAGTTTTCTGAATTTCTTCTACTACGGGTTTCATCACTTTTGATCATACAATCCTTAATATTAACAACCCAAATTCCTTATAAACCTTACTAAATGATATAGCAACTGTGACAACCCGCTATCTGAAATAAAGGGTGGCCAGCCCTATACCTCGATAAAATAGGAAATCATTGATAAATATCATTCTCAGCATCACTAAAATAAGCAAAGTATAAGGAATAACCACACTATTTCCCAGAAAACGGGTTATCAAAAACTTTGGTTTTGAAATAAGAAGAAAAACATTTTCAACAACCCATAGTAGGAATAGAGGGTGGAAACCCCCACAAGCGTATATAAGAAACCCAAAGATACAAAAGGACCGAATGAAACTTCGGTCAATACTAACCATACAACATATAATAAGCTCCAGGTGTTACATAATAAATCCATTATACAATTACAACGGTTTGGGCAACATGCCCGAATAAACTGATCATAACTAGATAACATAAATGGAGGCGTCTACACAAAACATCCCGTGAGACCCGCACAATGTCACGGCTCCTCAAGACATATGGAAGGAAAGATCATTACGGGCGACCGTGCGGCGGAACACCTGAACGGATTATATATATATATATATACAACAAGAAGTGAAAACCGGTCAGGGCCGGATATATGTGATCAATAGATAAACGACAGGTATGACAATGATGCGCAAGTAAGCATGAATGATAGTCTAGCATGGTAACATCATGTGAGGAAACTAAAGCTAATAAATGACTATGTAGAATGAAAATCATATAAAACAGAATTAAAAGTACATATGAGCCTTTATCATTTTTCATCATATTTCCATTTAGATCTTCCTTGACATTCCTTATCAGGAATTACAATTATTATCCTGTGCACTTAATGGCACTAATCTCAATAGCATGCTCTTTGTGGCATAAATTTTCTCTTTATGGCATTCATGTTCCATCGAGTCCAACTCAATAATTAGAATAGTCATAAATATAAATATAACGATTCTAAGACCGCCCGTCCGGGTTTCCCCACTGTGCGCGTCCCTAAATAACCATCATCTTCCAGGGCCTAACATAAGACAACCTGGGATCCTATCAAAATCGTCGGGAAGCGGCCATATGCCTGCGGGGTAGTCAAGACCACACCCAGAATCTCCTACCCATCGCATAAAAATAAAACAAGCGCTCATATGGCCTAGGACTATATCCACCCTGCATTCATTAGCCAGGGGGCTTCACCTCTCGCACGGACTTCCCTTAAGATGGCATTTAGAGAGGTGTGTAACATCCATTTATTTATTTCTATTACATGAATTAGTAATTTATCAATTACCTTATCAATTTCCCATTTTAACAAATGTTTAAGCTTAAACCGGGACTATACGTATTACATACCGTCATAACCTCCTCGATAAGAAATTCAGACTCCAAAGTTATTTCCAAAGCCTCCTTTAGGCTTTAACATAAACCACCAAGTCAAATTCTAACTCAAGTTAAATTCTAAAGTCTCCAAATTGACCTTAATATGTTCTAGACCCTTATAGAACTACAAGATAAAAGTAATGCCTAAACATCACTTTAGATTCCCCCTTAAAAGAACCCTAGATGAACCCTTTCGAGTCTAGGATGTCGACCCAACTCAACTAATACTCTAAACCCTATGTTTACTTCATTTAAGAAGGTCCCTAATTACTAATCCTAAAGAAAAAGGGTTAAAATTTAAAAGAAAAATTTTGGAAAAGTGCAGGGCTACCGAATCGATTCGCCCCCTTGGCCGAATCGATTCGACCAGAAAATTTGAGTTTCTGAAAAGTTGCTGAATCGATTCGGATGGAAACCGAATCGATTCGGTCAGAAGGTTTGGGTTTCTGCATAACTGCCGAATCGATTCGGATCAATTTCGAATCGATTCGGTTCACAAGACCTGGGCACTGGACCTAACCGAATCGATTCGCCCAGGGGGCCGAATCGATTCGGGCCTGCGATTTTGCCAAGAATTGGCTATGGAGTCTTGGACTCCATTTTCTACCCCAACTCAGATTTCTTCAAACCAAACTTATATACCAACATCAAGATAACATCAATGATGCTATTAACCATCTTAGGCCTTATGAATCATCCTAATCATCTTTGGATGAATCAAAACCCATAAATACATAAGGAAAACCCTAAGTTTTCTAAACCAAAATCAATACATCATTACCATAGCAAATCATCTATCTCAAGACACAAATAGCAAGTAAAAACTTGCCTTGATTTAGCAAATTGCAGGTCTCTTGGTTGTAGAAGCAAGAATCTCTCTCAATCTCCAAATCTCCAATCTTTCTCTCTACTCTTCTCTTACTCTCTTTAGGTTTAGGAAGGGAATTAGGGAAATTGGAAGACTTAGGAAGCTTAAGTCGTGACCTAAGACAAATATCCCACTAAATTAGCTAATAGTGCGATAAAATAATACGCAACTGCATAATTAAGGCACAACCAGTCAAAAATGCCCAAAACTACAAAATACAATATGGTACATTATTTGACTATTTCACACGTTCCGGAATCAACTGCAACCTCCAAATTATCATTTGGACATTTTAAAACTCAATTTAGGTTCCTGTCTCATAATTAAGCCAAATATCATTTTGAATTCAGATGATATTAATAAGCATGACATAGCAATATGTACCCATAAATATGATAGGTATGCAAACTCATGACAGATACCAACTTTTCTACATTGAATTAACATTCAAATCATAACCCAACACTTGTCTCTAATTACTATACTAAGTAATTACTATAAATTACGGTCTCAGAAGCGAGGGTTATTACAGCAACATATGTGAATGATTTCTAATGCTCTAAACATCCTAGAATCATCAAGAGTTTGAATTAAAAGTATATGTTTTTCTCTTTTTCCAGAAAATTATATAGATGATATCTTCAAGAACACACCATGATTCTTAACATTTCTTCGACAGATTTATGATTATTTCGTGGATTACTATCTACCTACAACATGAGTTTGATTCCTATAAACTTCCATTTTTCAAAAATCCATTAACAACTCTTCATTATCTTCCAAACATGTAAAAATCTCATCTTTTTATAACTATCCTAACATGGACAATATACAAACTTATATTGCAATTATCAAACACTTGCCTCTAATGAAGATCTGATCTATTGGAGTTGTATAACACAGGTGGTTCTCCCTTTCTCCGGCCCACTTCCGGTGGTGGTTGGTGGTGGTGACCTTTGACCTTTGGTTCTCCTCCTTTTCAAGCAAGATTTTCTTCTCCTAAACAACCTTTCACTCTCTCTAGGAAGATGACTTCTCAATTTTGTGTAGAATAGATGAAATGAACCTACGTACACTAATCTCCAAATACTTATAATAAGACAAAATCCGAAATCACTATTCATCCCCCTTATAAAAATAATCAAAATGCCCTTTGGGGTTGTCTTTTCATTTCCAAATGACCCGAGACCCAAAACCAACGTCCAAATAGACTTTTCTGACTATTTCAACCCTTTCGGACGCAACGACGTAGTCAAAATGGCTATAAGGTTGATGTAAAAATAAGTTTCCTTTTTAATTTAACAAATTAGTACCGACACGTCCCATACCGCGTCCGACTAAAAATTCAAATAACTGAATTAATATCACACAGTCATATCAATGACATCACATTCATATATTACCTAAATATCTTTAAGCAATATTCAGAATCATTCATTTTAATATCCACAATTCGGATAAAACCCAAATGAATTAATTTATAATAAAATCCAATTAATCCATTAATTTAAAATATAACCCATTTTTAAAAGTCATTAAAATCACGGGGTATTACACCGGAGCAGGGGCTGTGAGGGGTTTCAGGCGACGGAACCGCCGACGGCGGCGTCGGCAGGGGCTGTGAGGGTTTGGGTCGCCGGAAGTAGGGGTTCTGGCAGGTATGGTTTCAGTAAAAGTGGTGAATTGGGTTTATGGTGAGAGGGGTGTTAGTTTGGTAATGGTGAGATGAGAGAGAGTGGTTGAAGGTGTTAATGGTGGTTGGAGAGATGAGAGAGGAGAGAGAGGGGTTGTAGGTTGAAGATGGAGGGGGGGTATTGGGTGTGTGAAGTGTAGGGGTTTTAGTGTGAGGGCAAGAGGGTGTTGTGTTTGGTAGTGTGTTGGTTTTAGGGTGTGTGTGAGTTTAATTTGAACCCCTAAAAAAATTAAAACTAACTAATAATATAAAATTATAAAAACTAAAAATCTAAAAATTAAATTTCTATTCTAAAAATAAAATAAAGAATCAAATAAAAATAAAACTAGAAAGAAATAAAAATAACTAAAATAAAAATAAAGCCTAATAAAACTCAAACTAAAATCCTAAATAAATGTAAAAATCAAATAAAACTAAATAAATGAAATCCTAAAAAATCTAAACCTAATAAAACGAAAAACTAAAAACTAATAAAAATCAAAATAAAATAAAATTATACTAATAAAATATAAAAATAGTAAATAAAACTTAAAAAATTCTAAATAAATCTAAAATGATCCTAAAATTAAAAATGACTCAAACTAAAAATCTAAAAAATAATAAAAAGGGACAAACAAAACACACACAGGGTTTAGGGTAGGTTAAGGCTAGGATGGGCTAGGTTAGGGTTAGGGGATTGGGTATTTAGCTCCATTTTAACTGCAAATTGCCTGAAAATATAGCTTTTGACACCACAACTGCAATTAAGCCTACATGACAAACATTTAAGCACATAAGACCCATATTGTCGAGAATTAGCAACTAAAGTATGTCTATTCGGGGTATAAATTGTACAGTTTTGGGTGCTTATCACATTTCTCATGTTTGGCCACCAATATTTCTTCTTCAAAGGGTGGTACATTTTTTAGCTTCCGGGGTGTATCATAAATTTCAAACTATGAGATTCTTATTATACTTCTTCTTGAAGAGATGCATCGTCAGGTACTTATAGTGTATTTCTAAATCGTATTCATGTTTCTTTATTGTAGGAAAAATCTGAGTTCTTTCTCGAAAAGTTTTGTACAAAAGAATCTTGGGATTATTGAACTATGATATTCTCTCTCAATTCGGGATAAACGATAATGTTAAAGAGTTTCGTACATGGGGTTAGTAACTTAGATCATTTTGCTCAATGGTAGTAGCAATATCGTAAGAAATTAGGAAATGAAGTCTCCCTATTGAATTTCGATTTAAATTGTTGGCTACTACATTACCTTTACCTGGATGGTAATTGAGTTTAAATAGATAGTGTTCCAAAAATTCTATCAAACATCGTTGTCTTTAATTCAAGTCCTTTTGGGTAAAGATGTGTTTCAAACTTTTATGATCCAAAAAGACTTAAAAATTTACACCATAAAGGTAACAACGCCAAATCTTCAATACGAAAACTATGGTTGCTAGTTATAGATCATGGATCGGATAGCTACGTTTGTGAGTCTTGGGTTATCATGACTCGTATTATATCACTTTTAATTTTTCATTAATACACATCCTAGTCCTTGCAATAAAGCATCGATGTACACATCATAACTTAGATCACTAGAAGGAATAGTAAGGATAAGAGTAGTAGTTAATTTTTCCTTCAACACTTGGAATGATTGGTTACATTCTTCAGTCCACACAAATGAAACTTCCTTCCTAGTTAGTTTTGAAAGGGGAAGAGCAATGCATGAAATCCTCTAACAAAGAGACGATATTATCTAGCTAATCCTAGAAAACTCTTTATTTCAGTAATATTGTTAGGACTTTTCCACTCCAAAATGGCTGAAATTTTGGTTGGATCGACTTGGATTCCATTTTTCGAAATCACATGTCCTAAGAATTTGATTTCTTTCATTGAGAAGTCATATTTTCTCTTTTTGCATATAACTGATGGTTTCTAAGAGTTTTTAAACCACTTTCAAATGTTGGGCATGTTCTATCAGATTTTGAGAATATATAAGAATATAGTCAATAAAAATGATAACGAATTGGTCAAGAAAATGTCTAAAAATTCTATGCATTAGATCCATAAAGGCTGCTGGTGTGTTTTTCAAACCAAATGACATTATAATAAATACGAAATGTTCGTAACAAGTTTGGAAAGCAGTTTTTAGAATGTCTTACTCTCTAACGAGAAATTGATTATAACCGGATCATAAGTCTATTTAAAAAATACCCTCACTCCTCTAAGTTGATCAAATAGATCTCCTATTTGGGGTAAAGAATAATTACTCTTAATAGTTACTGAGTTCAGTTTACGATAATCTATGCATAGTCTAAAGCTCCATCATGTTTCTTAACGAATAATATCGGAGCTCACTAAGGTGATGAACTTAGTCAAAAGAAACTTTTTTTTCTAAAAGATAATCTAATTGGGTATGAAGTTCTCGATGCTCTAAAGTAGCCATTCAATATGGAGGTATCAAAATAGGAAGTGTATCGGGATAACGATTGATACTAAACTCAATTTCTCTAGGAGGGGGTAATCCTGGTAAATCCTTGGAAAAACGTCTTCAAATTGTTCCAACAGATTTGGAATTAAATAAGCTGGATTTAGAAATTCGAAGGTTCTAATGGACCTGATCCTTGAAACATAAAAGAATAATTATCTTCGTTTCGAAAATGAATTTTCTTAGCTTGACAATTAATATAAGAGTGATATTTGGATAAAACATCCATTCCGATAATAATAATATCCAAACCATGAGTATCTGAGATTGTCAAGTTAATAAAGAGAATTCCTAAACCAAGCTGAATTTTACAATTTATATAACCTTGCATTGGTGTATTGATTTAACCTGTTGGTAACTCAATATCCAATGGAATAGTTAAAGATGTTGGGGATAATTGTAATAATTTAGGTAGTTTAAGATTAATAAAAGGATGTGTAGATATTTTATTAAATAAAATATGGGTAGGAACATGTTGAAAAATGATCATACCTTCCATCATGTCATATGTATTTCGTATGGGAAGTATAGTATAATTCCTCCCACGACTCGGGATTGGCTTAACTCTCTGTGTAGAGTTTGGCTTGGAGTGATTCTGGACATAATGGAATTTTGGATTTTGTGAAGGTTTATTTAGTTGCTGACGGATTGGAGATGACTTTAACTTAGGACATTGGGGCCGAATATGTCCTACCTCATGACACTTGTGACAAGGAATTTCTGAATGGGTTGTGCTATGACGAATCTGGGAATAAGCTTGTCCACTCAAGTTTGCATATGGATAAGGTCTATAATGAGATGGAGTTATAATGACATAGTTGTTTTAGATGGTTGGGGGGTAAAGATCAGATCATGGTAGAATAATTGCGTTCCACAACATCCGCAACTTCAATCAATTGAGAATACTCACAGATTTGTAATGGAGCGATTGAATTCTTAACTCTCGAATGTAATCTTCTTTCAAACTACTTGTATTTCTTTTTCTCAGTATCCACATATTCCAGGGCATAGTGAGATAGTTTAGTAAACCTAGCCTCGTATTGGGCTACTGAGAGGTTAGATTGTTGCAATTGTAAGAAATCAACGGTTCGTTGATCTCGCTCAGTCTCAGGAAAATACTTTTTAAAGAAAGACTCTTCAAATTTTTCCCAAGTAAAATAAAAAACATTCTGATTGCGCGACACTTCTTTCCACAAATCAGCTTCACATTCAAATATATAAGCAACTAAAGTTACTCGGAGATTAGTAGATATACCTACTCCATTCAGAATTTTCACAATTTGGCGTATCCATTTCTCAGATTCATTAGCACATGGCTTTCCAAGAAAAGACGAGAGTCATTGCCTTAGAAATTCTTTAAAAGTATTCATTCTATGAATTTCTTCAGAAACATCCTCAAGGGAAGAACGAGTAGTCTGTTGTTGTCGGGCTAACGCAGTAAGTTCCGAAAGACATCGCATGATTCCTTCAGTTTGAGTATGTTTAGGTTGAATTCCAGCAGAGGGAATCCGGTACTAACCATCCTAAAAATAAAACATTTTAAATAACAAAAGTTATAAATAAAAATGAAGTAACAAGCCTATTATATTTTACATAAAGTTATATGGTACAATAATATTATACATCATAACCCGTATCAGCGCAGCTATAGTGATATACTTTCTACAACATCTTACTATATATAACTCATGTTAAAGCAACTTTTTTAACGTTGGGTTCTTTTTAGTGGGAATGACAACTTTGTCACTCGATGTAGACCCTGGGTTGACTAGATAATCTCCTTGATTTGCGTCGTCATTCGAGTCACCTATGGTGCTTGAAGAATAACCACCATAAATCTCACCGTTAGATGCAGCCTCAGAGTACATTGGCGGACCTGGAAGTTCGTCTGCAAGTGATAAATTTATAGATTCTGTAAGTATGACCGGATCATTGGCAAAATCATCTACCTTTCGCATTACTTGCAACTCGCCTAAAGCTCTGTTAGTCAACACTAGCCTTTTAATCTCATTAATTAACCCTACCAAATCTTCCATGACTCCACGGATAATTTCCGTTAACTAGCAGAGCCTCCTCTCTAACATGTGTTTCCTATATATTGTCTGGTTTGAGATCTATATTAAACAGGAATGTGTCCCATGCGTCCATGCTGCAAAATGGGATTACCACATAATAATAGTAATAAAAGTAGTTACAAAAAGATAAAATAACTAAGATCTTATTTATTTATCGCATAGAATGCTAACTCCGTGATATGTTAAGATTTAAAACATGCTCTGATACCAACTTGTCACACCCTTATTTTTAGTATGAATGAAAAATAAGTACACATAAAGCAATGAATCAAAGCTAAGGAGGAATAACATGACTTTATTCATTATAAATAAATTTACATTGGGTGGAACCACCGCATGGGTGAGTTACATATTTTTAGTACATATGATAATATAGAAAATTGAAAAGCGTCACTCCTTGCTCCTATCTGGATTAATCTCTACCCATACGGTCACATATGTAAACAGGCGACCGATTTCTGTCTCTGGTAGGGAAGAAATACTATCCACTTTCTCCTGGTGCATCTACAGAAGGAAGGAATTAACACAAATATGTTAAGCATGTTCTACCATTTCTATAACAAATATATAGATATAAATGATAGTTGGAGTGTGTATAGAATCAATGTTTAAAAAGTTGAAAATAATAAGTTGATAATCCCATACGTATCAGTTTATAAGAACATTAAATTGTTGGAACTCATAATTCCATGCTTACTAATCCGTTTAAGAAATAAAGCTCATTACTAGTTTATTTAGGATCGTGTAAAGAAAGTCAATGAGGTTTGAACTAATAATTCCATACTTACAAGTTCACTAAAGGGTATAAAAGTAGTTAAGCCATCAGTAAAACCATCATATTAAGAAACCAACCCAACACCTTTAGAGAAGGTAACTTGCTATGCACATAATTAAAGTGGCACTCATACGTATGTAGCAAAAATCATGGCTCTCAATCATGTTAGTCTACTCCCTAGTTAATACTAATGATTATAGTAAAAATAGCATAAAAGTGCAAGGGTAACTGAATCAATATGGAACATGATACCAGTTATTAGATGAGAATGGTCAAAATTGATCCTGTAGTTAAGTTAAAAATATTGGTGATAAATTCAAGTACTGATGATGGTTAACAAAATATATAGTATGGCAGCATAATAACATGGAGACACTAAGAGTAAATGGGGGATATCACATAGTGATATCAATAGCAGTATGTCAAATACGCAAAGAATACTATTAAAAAGGTAGGAAAAACCTACTTGCTTGGTATTCGATTGGCTTGCTATCACACTAGGATATTTTTAAGCTCTGGGGCTTGATTTTCTATATACAATGTGGGGGTATATAAGTATTGGGGGTTTAGTCAGTCATTTTTGTTTTAAAATTATCTCTTTTAATGTTTTGGAGGTTTATTGGTAATTATCTCGGGTCTTTAAAATACTGAACTTAGGATCATTATTAAACTTTTGTGTAAGAGAGTTTTTGTCTTAAAATATATTGAAGTATGCATATACAAAGTTTGGGGATCAAATTCAAAAGTTGAAGAAGTTGAGAGGGGTTAATTTGTAAACTTGGAAAAGTTTTCTTTAGTCAAAACCTTGTTTTTTCATAACTTGAGCTAGGAATATCCAAACATGGCCCTTCCTTATACCATTTTGACCAAAAAAAATTTAATAAACACTTTGAGGAAAAAATAAAAAATTCCTGATTGGCCACGCTTCCTCACGCTTGTGGTCAAGGTTTCTGAAAAAAGTATTCATCTTCAACCTTTCAATTTTGAATTTTTTGGATTTCATTTTTTTACCAAGGTTTTCTCCTTCATTGCTATACTATTTGAGATGGTTCCTTAACAAACTTAACCTAATTTTTAATGAGGAATCCAAATATATAAATTTTGTGGATTGATATTCAATATAACTCAAGTTCCAAAACTGTGTTTTTTTTAAACGTTTGACCTAATATTCGTGGATTTCTAGAGTATGGAAAGGTCTCTTATGAACTTGGGTTGGTTTATGCTATATGTTAGAGTAGTTTTTTTTCTAATGATTAAGATGGATTGTACATGGAGAATTTTGAATTTTCAGTTTTTGAGTTTAAAATACACTTTTGATCGATCTGAGTTCTACATGAACATTCATGGCTTTTAACCATTACACTCGAGATCCTTAGGTTATAATGAAGTTATATGTGGCTTCAGATCACATTTTTATGCAATATATCAAGATTCACCATTAAA
Organism: Sambucus nigra; assembly: GCA_949130495.1. Lineage (NCBI taxonomy): Eukaryota > Viridiplantae > Streptophyta > Magnoliopsida > Dipsacales > Adoxaceae > Sambucus > Sambucus nigra. The sequence goes on from OX422223.1 coordinate 288,505,169, forward strand.
TCTCACACTTTAATGGTGTTTCCACCTGATTTTTCTATCTTAGGCTATTCTACACATAAAAGCTTGCATATTATGATTGTTCTAACTATATTAACTTTGAAAAAAACTAATAGATTCGAAAGAATTAAAAATGAAGCATAAAATCATACGGTACCTGATTTGGGAGAATTTTCAAGATTTGGAATTGAACTATAGTGTGAGTTTTTACTGCTAGGATTGTGGGATATTTATACTACTTCATGAGAGGATTTGATCAGAGCTCATGGGAGGTGGATTTGAATCTATTTATGTGAAGTTTTGTTCATGGGTAAATGTATTGCACATGTGTTCATGGTGTTATCATGTGAGTTTTAACCTCTAGTGCTTAGATATAGCACCATATAGACAGTGATTTAACTAAAAATCAAGAAGTTTTTTGGTTTGGTCCTTAATTGTTGGTATACTTACTTTTGTAGCCTAAAAAGTGTACTTTTTGTAAAGTATCGAGGTATTTTGTTAATTTTACAATGCTTACAGGTTGAAATTATTATTTTATGTTAATTAATGTCTAAAGGATTAATTTGATTTAAAGTTGGGGTTTAGGGGTTAAATATATCTCAAGTTATCTTACATTGAAACTTTCAGGGGATCTTTTATAATTTATTAAAACTTCAAGGGGTCTAAGTTAATTAACAAAAATATAGGTTTTTAAATGTAGCTTCTTTCTTCTTAGAAGAATTTTGATTTTACATAACTTATGAGGGTTTAAATCATAGTCGTATGTAAATTAGGGTTGAAACAATCCCGATTTATGATATATTTATACCTGCCACGTGTGGGCCTAGAGAGAGAAAAAGTTGTGAAAATAAAAAAAATGTTGGGTGACGAGTGGCCTGCCTTTACAGATTGGGCAGGTATACCTTTTTACATGCCTTTATGGAAAAGTGGGATGGGTACACGTTTCCCATCAATAATGGGGGAATAATAAAACTTAAATCGCCCATACTTGTCTATTGAGCGCTAATGACATCGCTCCACTAGTTGATATCCACATGTGCACAGTGTTAATTAACACCGTCAGTGATTTGTAAGCTAGGAGGGCTAAACTCACTACCTATGATGTTGGGACTAATCAGATTGTACTGGGACGAATAGACTAGGTCTGAGCTGCTTTCTTCTATTTATTGAGAAATCCAGTTGTCGTGTGTTGACTAGTCATTCGCACACACCATATTTATGGCACAAAAGGCGTATTAATGATAAAACTTGCTTCATTTTCATTGGCATATGATGAACCGTCTACAAACATCTACTACACAGGATGCTCTTATTCAAAATTTCCTTTGACTAAACATCCATTTTTAAATATCATTTTCATTTATTCTGCCTCAAGAGTTCTTACATCTTGTCTTGTCGATGACTCTGGTATGTCACTAATATGATCGACAGGGTTTTGTGTTGATTTCTGCTCATATGTTTTTACTGCTGAGTTATCTTTTATACAAGTCTGCTCAACTTCTTAAACTACTGACTATCTTTCGTAAAAGTCTTCTCAGCTATAATCTCAATTGAGCTATCTTTCGTAGAATCCTGTTTGGAGGTTTTTACAACTGAGCTATCATATATGGAAGTTTAGTCGGCTCTTTTTTCCTTATAAGTAAATTATTCTATAAAGTCAGCTATAACCTAACCATTAGTTTCCATTCTGGTCTCATATGTGATATCATACTCTCCTAGTTCTACAACCCAAGCCAACAACCTACCAGATTTTTTTTACTTGTAAATGACTTATCTTATATGAAAGTCTATATATCAAGTGATTCCATGATATTGAAAGTAAGATTTCATTCTTCTAGATTCTTCAATCAAATTTAACACTTATCCAGTCTAGGTTACCAAATCTTAGCTCCTCGATATGCATTTCTAGTCTAATATACGAGCTTTTGTATTTTATCTTCCTACTAAACCGATGCCGACCTAATTGCAAATTTCGATATTGCCAAATATAAGTAAAGCTTATTGCCTAGGATTGGTCTTGACAATAGATGCACTGAACCTAGGTATTTCTTTAGTTCCAGAAAATCCTTGTTATATTCTTCGATCCACTCGATGGTTTTCTGAGTACTTAAAAAATTAAAAACATTTGTCGGTGGATCTTGACACAAATATGTCCAGTGCATTTACTTATCTTGCCAATCTTTGTATTTCTCTTTTACTCATAAGTGGTTGCATGTTAATCAATACTTGAATCTTGTCAGGATTAGACTCTATGCCTCTTTGATTGACTATAAAGATGAAAAATTTTCCTTCATTGACTCCGAAGACACACTTTGTTGGATTTAACTTTATTTTATACTTCTCCAATTGGTTATATGTCCTTCTGATGTTGTTGATGTGATATATTTCCTTCTTGCTCTTTTTTAGCATGTCGTGCACGTATACCTGCATAGTTTTGCCGATTTAGTCCTCAAAGACTTTATTCACCAGTCTTTGATAAGTATCTCTAGTATTTATCAATCCGAAAGGCATCACGTTGTAGCAGTATGTTCCTTGGGTGGTAATGGATGAGGTCTTATCCTTATTTTTCAGCTTCATCTTGATCTGATTATACCCTGAATAAATGACCATGAAGCTGAGTATATCATACCCAACAATGGCGTAGACCAGTTGATCAATTATGGGTTGAGGATAATGATCCTTGGGATAAGACTTCTTGAGGTGAGTAAAATCTACGCACATGCACCACTTATCATTCTTCTTCTTTACCATGACTATGTTTTAGAGCCACTCTAGGTACTTGGCCTACTCAATGAAGTCTAACTTTAATAATTTTCCAACCTCCTCCTAAATGAACAAATTCTTATCTGGGCTAAATACTTGTCCTTTCTGTCTAACAGGCTTTGCATATTTTATGATATTGAGCTCGTGGAAAATAAATATTGGATCTATAACTAGCATGTCCTCATTACTCTAGGTGAATACACCCTTTCTTTATCTAATAAAGTGTGTCAGCTCTTTCTTGATGATTAGGTTGAGTGATAAACCAATCTGTTTTATCCTCTATGGATGTTACTCGTCTAGAATCAACAGTTTGATTGCTCTATCACCTCACTTGTGACAAACTTATCTTCATCTCGAGGATCCATATCAGTTTGATAAGTGACAATCAGTTTCTTATATTCCTCTTATTCGATTAACGTGTAATAGCATTGTCGATCTCCCACTTGGTTTACTTTCACCACACCAACACAGTATTTTTTTATAGCTTCAAGCATTGGTGAATAGTGGAAGGTATGACCTCAATTTTTTTTAGTCGAACCTTGCCAAAGATGATGTTGTAGGCTGAGTGGATATTCTTGTCTAGGATAAAGAAGCATACCATTTCTACTCAACAGGTAAGCTATATGTCGATGATAACCTCTAATTCAATCATTCCTAAGGGAGGATACTTTCTCCCCTAAAAAACTAATAAGAAGTATGTGGTACGCCTCTAGTGTTTATTTTTTCAACCTCAACTTCTTGAAGCAATTATGGAATAGTACATTTGCGGAGCTGCCATTATTGATTAAAATCATTTATACTCAGCTCTCATGTACCATCATAGTGACCAGAAGAGGATCTTTATGGGGATAGAGAACTCCTAATGAAACATCTTTCTAAAACCCAACAATGAGACGATACTTATTTACCTTTTGAGGAAAAGTCTCCCCAGTGGAGGCCATGTTGATCTGTCTGATACAGGCACAAACGTTCGCACCCACCGCGCACCAAAAAGCACTAAAACCACCCAAACAACCAAAAAATAGATTTTTTCGGCGTATTGTATGGAACCATGAACTACGTAGACTTTGATTCCACAAATGAGATGGATATGTAGGCATAACCATGTTGTTCAAGTCTAAAACACGCTCAACGCGGTGCTTCCCTAAATCTGCACTCACATCTTACACAAGGAAATAAGAAAATTAGATATCAAATCACAAAAATCAAAGTGGAAAAAGAAGTAAGAATCTTTACCTTTTACTGTATGTTTGCCTCTAAAAATGGAATAAGACCTTCTAGCACTGCATGGGGCTAGTGAGTACTTGGATTGAATGACTCCCTCCCAGATGGACGTAATATGAAGGCGATAGATGATAACCAACTAGAGGAACCTTCACATCATTTACGCTGACCTCAGATGCCTGAGAAGAAGACCATGTCAAGATATTACCAAATCTCGCATTTTTTAATGGGGAAGGAGCACCCCTCATGTCATAGATCGATGTTGGCATCAACTAGCTGATCATTAATTCTAGGCAGTCATGCAGTGCCATTGTATTAGTATAAAGGGAGTTATTGCCAACTCCACCTTCGACATCTTCTCTGGATCCCTCATGTAGAATGAAGGGTTTGTTTAAGGAACTTCCATCTCACTCTCTATTATCACCTAAAACTAATATACTAATTTGTCTTAGCTTGAAGTGTTGTGCCTTTTGGGCAGATGATACGAAAGTTGAATAAGTGAAGTTTTAACTATATGATTTTGTATTCTCATCATCTCTTATTATCATCGGCTTTGGAGGTTGAGCACATTGACTTTTGGAATATTTGGGATTTTCTTTTGGGCTTGAGGCTACTACATGTTAAGCACTGGCAGTGACAAGATTTTTTAGGCACCGATGGTCTTTTCTAGATTCTTAGCAAGTTATTTGACCTGAAGAGGATCCGTCTCATCCTAACTTTACCCCCAAAGTTCTATTTTCCATTGGGTTGTCTCCCCAGCCACCAAGTGTGGAATATAGTAGGTCTGAGTTTTTAATGGTTGTTAGCTCCAACAGGGCCAATCTTGAACCAGGGGATAAGGATTTTGTTGATATAACCACTAAGATATCTATTGTTTACCTTCGTACCTCAACTGAAGAGGGTATTGCATTTGGGCTCTCCATCCAGGTCTAGCTCATCTATGGTTATCCCCTAGATCAGAGAACTTCTAGCTCTAAGACTTCATACGACATTGTTGCCATAGAGGTTCGGTACCATGCTTGTATTGTTACCTAGGATGAAGTGTTGTACTTACAAGGACTTTATTCTATCCCTATTAACATAAAATGCAAATTGTCTAACAGTCACGAGAGTGTTTATTATCGGTATTCGGTCGAGGAAATTTATTTCCCACTTTAGGCATTGCAGGTCGGAGTTCACGTTCCTCTCCACCATATACTCGGTTCAATCTTGAAAGGTTATGGGGTGTCTCCAACCGAACTTTCCCCAAACTCCTACAGGATAATTTTAGGGTCAGTGGTATTTTTTATGCTTCACTCCAGATTTGATATCACTGGGGTTGTCTTTATCTTTATTTACGACATTAAGGATTATGCAAAATTCCCACGATATTAATAATAATGCAAAAGTCCCAGGACACTACTACTTATCCCCCCCCCCCCCCCCAAAAAAAAAAAAATTCACATTTAAAATTACTAACGGTGGCTAGACGAGCAGTCATAGCTAGAAAAATAAGTTTTTATTTTGAAATACAATTGGGAGTTTGGACCTAATGAGAGTGACATACCTGATAGTATTCCTCGTGTAGTGTGGGACAAACTTTATTGGTATATACCCTTTCTCAATTTACATTTCTATTTCCTTTTATTGAATTTCATTATAAATATTGTCTGATATTTTTCAGTATAGAAGACTCCTAATTTTCCCAGTACTCTAAAAATATTGGTGTAAAAAGTTTGTGTTGTCGACCCCCAACCTTTAAGATTATCTTTAGCTTAATCAAGTTCACTTATGAGAATTCTAGGATTCTATAAAATGATTCAAAAATTAGTCATTTATGCACAAATTCAATTTTGCCATATTTTACCTTTGATTGAATTAAGTGTGCATACAAAGATGCGGTCTAAATTTAATTCAACAAATGAAGCATGTATATATACCCAAGAAATTAGGAAAAATCCATTAAATGACAAAACCTATACTCAGCACTATATATTAATTGACAGACGGATGACTTAGAAACTAATTAGACTGACAAAGTATAATGCGCAGAGTCTTTAATTTCTTCTAAAACATGGTACAGTCCATAACTGCCCACGGGAAGCAATCTTCTCTCGGTATCCACGATCAACCTTCTTCTTCTTCAGCAATGAAACCTTGGTTACACAAATCATCAATAGAGATTTCTTCCCATAAGATTCTTTGAAATAGAAAGATTCTTCATGATTTGATAACGTGATCTTTATGTTTCCAAGGGGCTAGGAATAATTATGGAAGATCTGGATCACAAAGAGAACTCAAAAAGGGTCAAAAAAAAGCTTTTAAAAATAGTTCTATTAGACTCTAATTCCATCTTTCTTTTTATAAGGAATTTTGTTACAAAGGGATGAATAAAAGAGGTTTGGATCAGATTTAATCTTAAAAATAAAATCTCGTGCGGTCATTTGAACGACAGGTACCTCGTTCAAACGACACACCCATTTTTGTTCGATCAGGTATCTAATGACATATCGAACGAGATTCTAGAGAATGATGAAAAATATCTCGTTTGATTATTTGAAATATTAGATCTAACGACTTGTACTTTCTCATTCTAACGGCTTCAAACGATATTCTAGATCTTTCCAAAAGGTGACATTCTAGATTTCGTTCAAACCAAGAGAACTAATTCAAATGATATAGCATAGTTCGTTTGAACAACAAGCTATTCTCATTCTAATGAGATAGCAAGTTTTTCAAAGTTTTCTTTAAAAACATTTCAAAACCATTTTGAAAAAAAAAATTCTTAAAAATTTTAAAATCCCTGGAAAAATAAAGCTTTACCAAATGCATCCATAATTTCTTCTAAAGTTATTTAGATATAGGATTCTTAAATCTTCCAAAAGTCTTCAACTTAGTCTTCGAATCCCTAGAAGTCATAAAGGTACAGTGTAGGTGTAACTGGATAAGCAAAAATAAAAGCAATTATAAAACTTATCTTACAAATATCCCCCTTTCGTTATTCCGATACAAAACACAAACTTAAGCCAAATTGAATCCTAAAGACTAATGCTAAAAACACCCTTCCCAAATCAAGAAACGAAAATGCATTCTTGTATAAGTCTTCAACTGAAATTTATCTTCCCTTTGGCTAGCTTTGTCTTTATCTTCTATGGGTCCTAGAGATCATCATCTAGGCAGAACATCATACACACATGAGACAAATAAAATATCGTGACGTGTACAAGTTTTAAAAGATAAATAAAACTCCCCCTCAATTATTTATCCCCTTTTTTGTCCGTAATAAACAAATGAGTAGAACTAATTATGAAAAATAAGCATCACATGAAGAAGCAAGATATCAAAACAAAGATAATCAAATAAATCACCTGTAATGATGATCTCAAGAGGATAATAAGAAGGAAACATAAAGAACATATGCCTTTATTTTTCAAAATTTTCAAGTATAAAGAGTATATATATACAAAACATATAGTCACCATAGAATAACATGAAAATATCCGAATCGTGAAAAAGGAATGAAATTGTGTGAACATTCTCCATATGCAAATCAATATAAACGATCATAACATAGGTGCACGAAGTCATAAGACACTTCTAAAGAAAGAACTCAAAGTCTACCTTAGGTGTAAAAATAATGAACTTGTATGAAATTGACTCAACTTAATCAATATGCCATGAACTTAAATGATTCTCACATAAATAATGCCAAACTATTTAACATTTTTTTAAGAAAGTTCATTGTGCAAACCCACGTATCTTCTACTTTATAACTCCTTTAAAATCTCTCACACTCTCAAATTTTTTGAAGAAATCATAACCCTCATATGTACCAAAGCATCAATGAATCTAAATTGAATGGACTGGCACTTTTATTTTGTGTGCCTCTAATCTTTGTAGGATCTTTTATGATATGGTGGCTTTTAATGCAAAGAATATTTGGATCTTTCGTAGCCCCTTTCCATTGCTTAACATATAACAATATTTTCCCGAAAAAAAAATTCGGGAAATGGTTCTTAGATGCACAACTTATCTATTTTCACATTTGGTTTTTTATTAAGAAGAAATAAGATGAGAACATCGTATTCGACAAATGACAAGTATGCACAATATTCATAAATGTCATGCACATGTGCAGTAAAGGTGACATGGAGTCTAACATGTAGAAAGTTGTCATCAATGATCAATTTAATGATATCCACACATTCTTATGCACACTATTGAAACAAGGTCATGTCTCCAAAACACTATGAAAAAATCACGTGAATGGATGGAATGTAGGGGTCACCCAAATATCTTAGATGTCCATCCATATACGGTGAAAACTAAATACAAAAATCTTTTTGTCTTTTTCAAAAAATTTATCAAAATAAAATCTTTTTCACTATCGAGTTTTCTTTAAAAGCCGAAAAATGTTTTTGCATTTTTAAAACTTTTTTCAAGAAAACAACTCTTTTTAGATTTTTCTAAATATATCAAAAAAGAAAAAAATAGATAAATATAATGATAATACAATTCTAGCAATAGGAATATAAGATATGAACATGATAAATATACTATACTAAATAAAGTATCCGAACTCAATTAATAGTGCAAATACTCAAAAATTTCCTAAGATCCTTAAATCGAAGTGCATCTAAAGGTCTCGTCAAAAGATTGGCTAATTGATGTTCAGTGCTCACAAAGCTCAAAGACACGAGCTTCTCCTCAACTAGATCATGAATAAAATACTCACATATCCTAATGTGTTTTATGCGCAAATGTTGAACCAAATTACGGGATATATGGATCGCTCGTATTATCACAAGAAATAGTCAATGTGCCTTGTGAAATCCCATAATCTTCCAATATTTTCAACATCCATAAGTGTTGCGTGAAATAACTTTCGGTGGCAATATACCCAGTCTCCCCTGTGGACAAAGATATGGAGTTTTTTTCTTTCCCAACTAAGAGATAAGAGCACTCTGAAAGTAAAAACACCCACCCGCGATGCTCCTATAGCCATTAACATCCCAAGCCCAATCTCTATCAGAATGGGCAGGCAAACGGTCATCGGTATCAAAGGAATACGAAATACTATAGGAAAGAGTACCACTCACGTATTTGATGATACGTTTAAATATGAGCAAGTGAGACTCTTTTGGGGATGCCTGGTATCGTGCACAGAGTCCAACGTTAAAGGCATTATCGAAATGACAACGGTTAAGTAGAGAATACCACCTATCAAACTCTTATAAAGGGTTTTCTTATAGCGTCTTTTCTAAGATTGTTCGATGTACTCATTGGGGTGCATGAGTTCTTAGCGGAGTTTAAATCGAACGTCTTCCCTACGTCCCTTGCATATTTCAATTAAGATATAAATATCCCATCCTCAAACTGACAAACTTGGAGACCTAGGAAGGACGTAATTTCACCAACCATGCTCATCTCAAACCCGCTCATCATTTCCTCCTCAAAAGTGTGGACATGTTGGGAGCACATGGACCCAAATACCATGGCATCTACATAGACTTAGGTAATAAAACTAGCACCATTATCTCTCCTTATAAACAATATCTTATCCACTACCCCTTGAATCAGAGATGGAAAATGAGTGTCTCATACCAAGCATTGGGTGCTTGCTTCAAACAATACAAGCCCTTCTTAAGATAAAAGATGTGTCCTGAGTGCTTTGGATCTTTAAATCCCTTTGGTTTTTCCACGTAAACTTCCACTTGTATAATATCATTAAGGAATGCACTCTTGACATTTATCTGATATAACTTGAAGCGTAGATGACATGCTATGGCGAGTAGTAAGCAGATCGACTCAAGCCTAGTAACAGGGGTGAATATCTCATCAAATTCTACACCCTCTATATGTGTGTAACATAGATCAACCAACCATGCCTTATTATAAACTATGGTACCACTATTATCCATCTTGGTCTTGTAAATCCACTTGGTACCTATCATGTTTGTCTCGCTAGGTCGGGGGACAAACTCCCAGACACCATTCTTATAAAATTAAAGCAACTCATCTTGCATAGATATATCCAATGCTCGTCCTTGAGTGCTTCTTCATATTATTGGGCTCGACTAAGGAGGAGTAGTAAATGTAGCTAACAAAATTCTTAAGTTGAGAAGGATTCTTGACACCTAGTGTGGGATCACCCGGTTTAGAGGTAGGGTCATGACTCCTTCGAACCCAAGGGGTTGGATCCTTTAATTCAATAGGGGTGTCCAACGGGGTAATGTGAGGAAGGATGGGATCATCATCAAGTGGTATGGGCTAAGATAAATAGACGTCGGCGGTTCATCATCGTTAATTGTGATATTTATTGACTCCATAACCTTGGAGCATGTAAGGTTAAACATCCTATAAGCCCTACTCGTTAATGAATAACTTAAAATTAATCCCCTAGTCACTTCGGGAGTCAAACTTTCCTAAGTTCTCTCTATCTCTTAAGATGTACAAGTACTCCCAAAGACATGTAAATATAATAGGTTGCGCTTATTCCTTATCCATAAGTCATAAGGCGTGTGAAGTGTGTATGAAAAAAGATATACCCTATTAACCTTATGTCATGTGGTACTTACCATCTCTACCCAAAAATGCTTAAGAACATTCCCAAGAAGTATGGATCTAGTCATCTCTTGTAACATCAAATTGTTCCTCTCAATAACCCCATTTTATTGAGGAGTACAAACGGACGAAAACACATGTTTGATGACCACTCCATCATAATAGTTATCCACTTTATCTTTTCTTAAAATTAGTTTCGTTGTCACTACTCATCCATTTAATAGTTACACTGTATTGGTTTTGTAGGACACGACACTTGGTTGTTATGAACTCAATCGCATCGGACTTTTCTCTAAGGAATCCCATGATAGATTATCTAGAAAAATCATTAATCATAACAAAAATGTATCTCTTACCACCTAAGCTCTCTGCGCGAGTAGGACCTATAAGATCCATGTCCATCAACTCTAAAACATGGGTTATGGAAATGGTATTCAACTTTCGATGGGGACTTATAATTTATTTTCCTTATTGGTAAGGTCCACAAATCAAGGAAGTTAGTTTCTAAAGTGATGGTAAGTAACGAACTAGGTCATTTTTCACTAATCTCTCAAAATCTCTCAAATTCACATGACCTAGTTATTGATTCCAAAGGCCTATAAAGAAGATTGTGGCATTATTTCACACAAAGGAGGACTTTTGAATAAGAGATTAGGTCATCTTATTTCAATCCTATTGATGAATGAAAGAATCTTGAAGGCTTTCCATTGATAAGGATAGAGAACCAATTATTATAGAGCAACCTCCAAATGAGATCAATGAATGTTTCATTAAAACCAAAATTCTTAGCACTTTAAGGAGAAAAATCCAAGAAACTCTATCATATGCTTTCTCCATATCCAATTTAATGATCATATTAGCACCATGACATTTCCTATTGAGTAAATTAACCATCTCGTAAGCCAAAAGGATATTATCTTGGATATTTCTATCTTTGATAAATCCACTTTGATTATGAGAGATTATTAGAGGAAGAATATGTCTAAGTTTGGAATTGAGAATTTTAGGAATAATTTCCAAGACTTATAGGTCTAAACTGAGAAATTTTTAATGGAATCTTTACTTTAGGGATCAACATCACTTTAGTGGTTGTCCAACTCCTAGGAATAGAATCACCAATAAATAAAGCTTGAATAACTTTGATCAGGTCTTTTTTAATGATTTGCCAATAATTAATATAAAAATCTCCACTAAAACCATGAGGACCAGGGCAGCTATCCTCATTCAATTGCTTAATTGACTTGAATATCTCCTCTTATTCAGGAACTTGAGAAAGCATAACATTCACCTCTTCATTTAGAACTCCACGAATAGCATTAAGTAGTTCTTCATCAATATCCACCAAGTTTGTAGTCCACCTTTCAGTGAAGTGGTTCACTAAGATGTTTTCAACATCAGTAGGATTCTCCCTAAATAAATTATCATCATCTTTAATTTTAAGATAGTCAGTCTGCTCTTTCTTGCTTTGACTGCAACATTAAAAAATTTGGAGTTTTGTCTCCTTCTTTGGGCCATTTGATCTTGGATTTTTTCCTCCAATAAATCTCCTCCTGTTTCAAAACGTCATTGAGCTTATTTCTTATGTCCTACATCTTCAGTTTATTCTCTTGAGTTGGATTAACCTCCAACTTATTCTCTAAAAATAAAACCTCATCCTCCAGGTCATGAATGTTTTGAAATAAATTTTTAAAAGTCTCTCTATTCCAAATCTTTAGATATGCTTTTAGTCTTTTCAATTTAATAGAGAAGCTGGGCATAGGAATATCATAGTTGGCATAGACCAAGACTTAGCAATAAAGGTGTTCAATGAGTTGTGGGAGATCCACATCTTTTGAAAAATGAAAGGTTTAGGGACAAGATCTATTTGACTCTTAATGGAAATCATAAGAAGGGAATCATTGCTATAAATTTTAGATAAATGAGATATAGAGAAGTTTAGGAATTTATAAGACCTTTTGAGATTACCTACGGCTCTTTCAAGCCTTGAACTTAAAGCATCATCCTCAACCCTATAATTAGTCTAAGTAAATCTTGATCCCTGATATCCCAAATCAAAGAGACCACAACAATTGACACAATCTTTGAAATCTTCAACAAATTAAAAATCAATGGAATTACCCCCTATTTTTTCTTCTTGACTGGAAACCACATTAAAGTATCCAATAAAGATTTGAGACACATCACCATTATTACTATAAATAAATTCCAGATCTCTCCATAAGCTTCTCCTCTCCTCTCCTCTTTAGTATGTTTAGCATACACCACAGTAAGTAATACTTCACTTTTCAGATTACCCTGAGAAATTATCAAGGTCAAAAACTGCTCCTCATTTAAGATAACCTGAACATTCAACCCCAACCTCCACATGAACCAAATTTTATTAGTTTTATTAGCAATAGCTTCATTAAAATTCAACTTTATTAAATACTTATCAAACTTATTACTAACGACTTTAGGCTCTATAATAGACATAGCTAGAAGATTATATTTTTTATAAGACTTTTGATCTTTCTACTAGTTGGATTATTAGCCACACCTCTAGAATTCGAAATTAAAAAATTAACCATTGAGACATTTCATAGGAGTTCCTCTTGGTACCTTCCAGTTGAGATCCTGTTATCCTCCTAAACATAGGATATTTTAGAGCCTTTTTTCATTTCTCTTCTTCAATAATAATGTTCTCCTCCTGCCTCATCTCATCATCCTTCTTCTTTATTTTACTTCTCCTTTTCTTCCCTTGATAAGATTCCCATTTATATCAAACCATCCAAAAAAACTCTAAATCTACTACATCACATATCATCCTTTCTTTTTCCTTATAATATCAGAATCATAATCTTTCTCCTTTGCTTGATGAACGTTATAGCCTGGAAGATCTTTGGCCCTTAGGGATAGACTCAACTTATCAACTACAAATGCTTCTTGAGATGAAATCTCAAAGTGTTATATCTTCTAGATATGGTTGGAAATAAGGGTTTTCTAAAGAGAGTATAGGAGAGTGATGAACATAGATGATGATAATCAGACTATATACTATTTTATCGGATGAAATATCTAAAGAGAGAAAAGGGGGATTCCCCTATGGTTAGTGGATCCAGCTTGGGGGCTAAAGAGAAGGAGAACGAGAATGAGAAGAAGAAAATAGAAGAAGAGGATAGGAAAAGAGAGAGAGAGAGAGAGAAAAGAATGAAGAAGAATAGAGAAAGAATGAGGAGGCTAAAATGAGGTTGTCTCTGAAGGCTCCTACAAGGCCTTTTTTTACTATGGTTGCTGAGGGGTCCAATATGGACAATACTCATATACTGGCTCCTGATTTATTGAAAGGGGTCGTGCTCATAGCCAACTGCGAGTGCTCCTAGTGACTGGGATCTGACTAGTTGACACTCAAGTCCTCCTAAGGACCTTCTCTAGTAAACTTCCTCATTTTCTTTAATTTTTTCTTTATGTTCGTCTTTTGCGCACTAATCTTTATTTTTTAGTTTTGTGTAGTTTTTGTCTGACTTTACTACCCTTATGGATGCTCACGCTGACCAATCTAAGAATTAACAGGAGCTAAAAGATTCCATGAATAAGTTAGAAGATGCCCTCACTACACTTGAGTGGGAAAGAGAGAGTTCGACAAAGGCATATGTCTATCTTCAAACGGCCAACAATTTGGTGGTCGTAGAGAAGGAGAAGTTCCTACTCGGGAAGGTTTAAAAATTAAACGAGGATATCCCGAGCATGAAGGATAGTAGACACATGGAAGGATGGTATGTGACCTATGATGATGCTGAGATCCATATCTCTTATGCGAAGAAAGTGTCCTTTAAAAAAAGATAGGATCGGGCTATAAAAGTAGCAGGAGTCCCTATAGAATCTGACTTGTTCCAGCTCCATTCTCTTGGAACCAATCCACTTGCTGAAGAGCCTTCAGTTGTCCAGCCTTTTGACCATGCTAAGAAGGATTCTACTAAGGTTGAAATGGCTACCAACTAAGAGAGGAGGGATACCGAGAAAGGGAAGGCACCAAAAAGCTCCAAGCAGGTGAAAGGGTAAAGTTGCTTCGTTTTAGGATTTTTCCATTTTATTTTGTATGTGCCTTGTAATTTCCTTTCTTTGGTTGTACTGATCTTTGGCATCCCCTTGTTGATTAATAAAAGAGACTTTTGCTTATATTGATGCTTCTTGCTCCTTCAAGTATGCTAATATGGGTTTGCATTTCTTAGTTGTTGTGTTGTTTGTAGCCTATTATCCTAGAGGACTACATTCCTCCTTCCTCAAACTTGGTGAGGATTTTGGGTTCAGGTGTTAGTAGCATTTATGAAGCACTGTAAGTAGCTAGAAGCGAGGACTGGACAGGGCAAGGACCAGTCCGAGCTGGTAGCCAAATTAAAGGATGACCTCCAAGCCATGGAGGAAATTGGTTCCTCAGTGCAAAAGGAGATAAATGGTTTGAGGTACTAAGTCCTGGAGAGCAAGGATGTGGTCCAAGTAGGCGAGTTAATTCAGGCTGAAAATAATGCCTTGAAGAAGGAGGTCATCAATCTCAAGAAAGACGTCCAAAGAGGATATGGCATCACATCTATTGTCTAAAATGATGTTATAAGGTTGATGCATCTGTTTAGAATGGGCCCTCATGAAATATGGGAAGTGGGTTATAATGAAGGATACACTGATGCACCAATAAGTCTGAAACAAGTAGAGAAGGTTTCATTCAAGCATGGGTGGTTGACTTCCCTCAGGGAGGTCAAAACCCAAAAGGAATCAATCTATGGTTTAGGTACTAGGTAGATTGCCCTTCTTACCTTCTCAAAAGACGATAAATGGATACCCATTGATCCCATTCCTTTCCAGCTTTTAAACCATTATCTTGAAGATGACGAGGAGGTGTTCGCTCCTAACCTAGATGATGGACAAAGAGCATACATAATTGATTATCTTGCTCTCCATCCATAGTTGGTCTAGGTCCTTGTATGCTCTTTTATGTATCGTGCATTCTTGTAATTGTACTCTCCATTTTTTGTCACTATATATAAAGTTTAATTATTAAATTATTCCATATTTTGAGCATGTGCTGACTAAATATAAGTTAATTACTGCCTTTGTATTTTAACTGCTGACTAAGAAGAGTTGACATTTACCAACCACTTAGGAGTTTTACTGACCATGTAATATTACTGATCAATTTAGGTTTCTCGCCGATTAAATGAGTTAATATTTAAGATTAATCATTTTGGGATTTTAGTCGACTAAATGAATCAAGAACAAGTGCTAACCATTTTGGGGCCCTACCGACTAAATGAGTTTGATGACTTGTATTCAAACATTCTCCCAGTCCAATATACATTAGTAGTATCATTCCATCTGCCTTACCTTTTAGGTCATGTTGTCACACTCCCTTAGGCTTAGGTGAGATGATGGAAAAAATTTACCTAGCTAATGGGCCATCTGCCCGATCAGGTTTTTAGCGACCAACACAGTTGGCAACCAACCTAGGTTGGCTTTTTTTGCCCAAGGATCCCCTGTATAGCTTTTGCTGTTATCGTGGCAACTCATGAGGTCTATTGTGTTTATTTACAACATAGCAATTAAAATGAACTCTAATGACTTATTTTAATTACTATGAACCCTGCTCGACATAATGAAATCCCTTAATTGAAATAAGTTATATAACTTATTGTAATCCACATGAGTTTTGCCATGCGCAAGGAGGTTCCTTGGCTGAGATAAGCTGAGCAGCTTACCATAACCAAAGGTAATTTCTCTTTGCATTGGGAGTGATATCAATTGGAGATGGTGCATAATATTAAGATACATAACAAAAATTTGAAGCAGACAATATATGGAAACAAAATGCGAGAGTTATTGGGCCTTTATTCATTGAATAATAACTTGCAATCAACATAAGTTTGAAATGAAAATTTGCATAAACTAAATGTGCTGATAAAATATAAGGAAGACTAAAAGTAGAACTTCTTGAGATTGGTTTCATTCCTTGATCTCAGTATCTCCCTGCCCTCTACATTTCCAAGTGATATTCTCATTGGAGGTCATTCATATTTACCTTAAAATGCCCTTCCCAGTTTGTCCCCAGCTTTCCATTTGACGGTTTTACGGCACTACTGAGGACTTTCCCCGGGACATAATCTACCATCTAGAATTTCCTCAGATTGACTTTCTTATTATACTATTTGGCCAGTTGTTTCTGATATGAAGCCATCTTGATCATGGTCTATTCTCTTCGCTTATCTACTAAGTCAAGTTTAGTGTGAAATGCATCATCGTTTAGCCCATGGTTGAACAGGTTGGTTCTCATGGTAGGGAGACCAACTTCAAGCGGGATAACAACTTCCATCCCATAGGTGAGCGCAAAGGGTGTTTCCACGGTTGGTCTCTTAGGAGTAGTACAGTAGGCCCATAGAACATGGGGGAGCTCGTCCACCTAGGCACCATTTACTTTTTCCAGCCTCTTCTTAAGGCAAGCTTCTGCCTGACCATTTCTTTGGGGATATGCCACATAACTGATATAATGATTGATGCCATGTTCATCACATAAGCCTTGAAAGAAACCTCTTTCAAGCTGTGTGTTGTCATCATCGATGATAGTTCTTGGTACCCCAAATCGTGTTATGACATTTTTTTAGATAAACCTAGTCACGTCGGTGTTATGAATGTTTGCCAGTGCTTTTGCCTTTACCCACTTAGTGAAGTAGTCTGTGCCGACCGGTAAATAATTATGATTCCCAGGTGCGGTAGGTAGTGGTCCCATAGTATAAAATCCCCACTGTATGAATGGCCAAGGGCTTGTCAAAGATTTCAGCTCACTGACTGACTGGTGAACCATAGGAGAGAGTTTTTGAAAATTTTCACATATGCAAACATAAATACGTACATCCTTTTGCATGTGAGGCTACTAGTAGCATACCTTAATCGCTCAAAAAGCCAATGACATCCCTCTTGTGTGACTCCCATAAATGCCATCATGAAGGTCACTGAGAAATTTCTCGGTGTCCTGTGGGTGAATGCATTGGAGGTAAGGGCATGTGAATGATCATTTGTAGAGCTTCCCGAGGGGCAAGGTAGAATTGGGCTACTTTCACCGTTATTTCATGAGTTAATCTCCTCATCTGGCAGCGTGTCACTTCGTAGTTAGGCGATAATGGGGTCCATCCAGCTAGGCTTCCTTTTTATGAAGAGGGCCTGCTTGGCGACCATCATTTGGTCGATGCTTGGCTGGGCCAGGAACTCTATCCGAATAGTTCTTCTGAGATTAGAGTTCATTGTTGAGCTTAGGGCTGCTAAGGCATTAACGTGACTAATCTCTCCCCATGAGAACTATTGAATAACAACCTTCTCAAATCTTTCCATAAGAACCATTATGTCATCTTTTGCATTGAAATTTCCACTTACTTTCTTATAGACTAGTTCAAAATTGTCAAACATGTTGAGGTGCTTTGCCCCTAAAAGTTGGGCTTTAGTCAAGCCAGTGATCAGTGCTTCATATTTGGCTACGTTATTCTAGGCTTCAAATCCCAACCTGATTCCTTATTTGATGACAACGTCTTTTGATATAACGAGGGGCTGTGATTCGTACCGATTATTGCATATTTCCGCCCGTTATCTTTATGCATTCTAGAACTTTTACGGTCCTAAATGCCTATAATTATGCTCATTAACCAGAAAACCTTGGATTTGGATATATACATACTTTGCAGGGGTTATTTGTGCTTTTGTAGGTATTGGAACGCTAAAAGTGAGGTTCGGTTGCATTTCGGAGAAGTTCCGTCATCGAATGCTACTTCAAGGGCAATTTGGTCTTTTCAAACTCACTATTTTTTATGTAATGAAGTTACCAACATGTAGATCATAAAATTATCTTTCCATGGCCACTGACCGTGCGTCATTCTGACTCCGTATGTGGAAGTTATGCCCATTTCCGGAAGGTTTCGGTATTTTCTTCTACTTCAAGGGAATTTTGGTAATTTCATACTGCATAATTTGGAGGGTTTCAAAACAGAATCATGTAGAGAATTGAATTAGCTTCGCGTCGTTTCCGACCACGCCTCATTTCGATTCCGTATGAGGGAGTTATGGCCATTTCCGTGCAACACATCAAAATTGGTTCGGAGTGGAAAAGGGGGCTGCCTCAAGCCCAAGGCAAATTCCAAAAGTGCGGTCCCATCAGATATGGACGAAAATTGACTTTTTTTGGGTTGGGTTTTTTGGGGGTTTGTTTTGGGGTATAAATAGAGTGTTAGGGGCATTTCTTAGAAGATAACTTTCATTTTAGATAAGATTTTTAGGGGTTGTTCTTGGTAGCTTCTCTCTCCTCTTTTCTCTTTAGTTTCCACCCATTTATGTAAGTAAACTACTATTCATTGTCTCTTTCCATTAATACATGCTTTGATTACTTGATTTCTTGTTTTGTAGTTACTTTTCTTGCTTTGATTAATTAGTTGTTGTAGTTTATTTTTTGTTTTCCTTAGTTAATTAGTTGTCTTAAATTAGTTAATTTATACATGCTTTTAATATGATTTCTAGCTAATTTAGTCTAGGTTGTGTCGGATTGAACTCATTTCGGGTTGATTTGGTTGCTTTGCTTTGGTGATGGTGTTTACGAATTTATTTCGAGTGTGTTGTCCTAGTTATTATGCCTAGGAGATTTGACGGGGTATATCATGTATGCTCCGTGCTTATGACCTTGCGTGCGTAATTTCTGGGGTATTAGTTGACGCCAAAATCTTATTAGGATTTTATGCAAATTTAGGGTGTGACAACTCTTGATTTACTTAACTGTCGAAACGAGATGCAACCTTAATAACTCATCGACCCATGTAACCATTTTATACTAATTAACTCGGGTGAGGGATATTCGACGCAACCTATAGTTTTTATTCTCTTTATTAATTTAGTTTAATTTTCCTCGCCTAGATTAATCTTTCCCTTTCATGCATCTTTTCTTTTAGTTTGTAATTCACCTTTTACACTTTTATTTCGGAATATTAAACCTTATAAATTCTAACAACTTGTCCCTGTGGATTCTCGATACCCGACTTACCGCTCTACTTGCCCCGCAAGTGTAGTTGTAACTTAGGTTTTTGTATTGAGTTGGCGAAACAAAAACAACGACTAGCGTCTTTACTCGCGCCGCTTTTCGCACTCAATCAACGATCCTTACTCTTGCCCCTTAGAATTAGAACATCTATCAACGTATAGGGTCAAGTCCTTGGACTATTCTTCCTCATTTTTTAACTTCTCCATTTATTATTAGTTGGTAGGCTGGTCCACCATAAACTTGATGATAAAATCAGCCAGGACTTGTCGCTTAATTATTGTTCTTGGTTGAAAATGGATATCAAACCTCCCGATCTTGACCAACCACTTTGAGAGTCGTCCGGAGAGGTCAAATTTCTAAAGAACAACTTTAAGGGGACATAAAGTGGTCACTATTATTGAGTGAGCTTTGAAGTAGTGTTTTATCTTCCTTGAGGCAACCACTAATACATAGCCTAGTTTTTCCAAAGGAAGATAGCGTTACTCTGTATCTAGAAGCGTCTTGCTGGCATAATAGATGAGGTATTGTCTACCTTCCATTTCACATACTAGAGTTGAGCTAACATCATGGTTTGATACTATGAGATAGAGATATAAAGGATCTCCATCATCTAGAATCACCAAGTTTGCTGAGGTGGGACTTGATCTCCTCCAAAACTATTAAGCAATCATCATTCCACATGAGGTCCGTGTTTTTCCTTAAAATCTGAAAGAATGGTTGGAAGCATTTCGAGGAGTTAAAGATGAAGCGGTTGATCACTATGAGCATACCAGTAAGATTTTGAACATCCCATAACATCTTCAGGGTATGAACCTTGGTGATTGCATCAATCTGATCTGGAATGGCCTCAGTTCCTCTTTTATTGACTACATAACCCATAAATTTACCTGACTGGACACCAAATGAACACTTACTTGCATTAAGTTTCATCTGATACATCTTGAGGATTTCAAAGGTTTTGTCTAAGTTCCCGAGGTCGTCATCTCTGTTCTTGCTCTTAACTAACATGTTATCGATGTAGACCTCTATTATGTTTCCCGTCTGTTTCTTGAACATCTTTGTGACCATCCTCTAATAGTTTTCCCATGCATTCTTTAGGCCAAATGGCATGATTTTGTAACACTCTAAACCAATCGGGGTTATGAAGGATGTTTTATCCAGGTCGGAGACAAACAATGAAATTTAATGGTATCCTGAATAGGCATCCAGAAAATTCATCATCTCGTGTGCAACCGTAGCGTCAACCAGTTAATCAATCTTAGGCAGTGGAAAATTATCTTTGGGACAGGCCTTATTGAGGTCTATGAAGTCAATACAGGCCCTTAAACTATTTTTTCTCTTCTATACTACCACTGGGATAACCACTTGGGGAACTGAACTTCCCGAATGGATCTTGCATATACAAGCTTCCCTACTTTATTCTCCATCGCTTTAGCCTTCTCGGGGGTTGTTCGACACGCCTTCTGAGTGATCGTCTTGAAGGCGAGGTTAACATCCAAACGATGGAAGGATACATCGAGATCAATCCTTTGCAAATCATATGGCTCCAAGGCAAAAACATCCAAATTATTTCTTAAAAAGGCAATCAACTCTTCCTTTTTGTGATTAGCGAGTGCAGCTATGATAAGTAAATTTCTATTTGACAAGTTGTCATCAGCACTAACTTCCTCCAGGATTTCAATGACCCTATTAACAGGGTGGATCCTAGTTTCGTCTACTCCTAGTCGACCGTACCGTAATTGCTATTTAAAGGGTGTATCCCCATCTTGAACTTCCTATGGAATGCCCTTTGGTTCCTTTATCTTATCCTTTTGGGGATGAATAACTACGATGAACCACTTCCTTCCAGTATCTTAGTCACCACAAATATCAACCACGCCCCGGTCGGTGACACACTTTAGCTTCTGGTGGTAGGTATACGGTACGGCTCTCATGGCATGCAACTAGACTCTGCTTATAATGGCATGATATGGGGACTCTATTTCCACCACCAAGAACTCAATCATCTTTGAGATATTGCCTGCCCTAATAGGAAAAACTATCTTTCCCAACATCATTATTATTTTCCTTGCGAAGCCAATCAATGGAGCTATGACCTCCTTGAGATTGGCTAGGTTGAGCTTAGGCTTGTGGAAAAGATGTAGGTACATCACCTCTGATGAGTTTCCCTGGTTTACCAGTAGCTTATCGATATCCTAATTTTTAATTTTGAGTGTGATCACCAATGCATCATTGTGTGCTTTTTACAGGGTCAATTTGGAATGCCTCTACAACAGCAGTGACCTTCTTCAGCTCCATCTAAACAACATTCCCTTGGATCTGAATTAGGTCGAACGCTCCATGAATCACCACAAACTCCTTCCCATGTCTTCATCAAGAACATTGTTTGGTTTTTTATTATATTAGTTGTGACCTTATCCATTTTCTTTTCTATGTACTCATTGAGATAACCATCTTGGGCTAACTCTTCTAAATGCGATTTCAGAGCTTTGTAATTCTCAATCCTATGGCCACCCTCTTTATGGAATGCACATTTTAGTGCCTTGTTCCTCTTCGTCGGGTCACCACCCATCTTCTTGCGCCACTTAACGAATGGTTGATCTTTGATCTTGCTTAAGATCCTATAGATTGCTTCTTTAAAGACTGTGTTAACATCCTGGAATGCCTTTGAAGGATCGACCTTACTTCCATTCTTAGATTCGGTCTTGCTCCCATTCTTGTTCCCTTTATGTGGAGTGTCACTCTTGTATCCTATTTTTCTTACTTTTTCTCGTCGTTATCCCCAGTGTTAGAGTGAACAATTGCCTCAACCTTAGCTTATTTCTCAATACGATTCATGAGGTCATATATAGTGCTAGCTTCTTTCTTTGTCAAGGACTAGTGTAATAGGGATGTGGTCGGCATACCAATCTTGAAGGATGCAGCGGTAACCAGCTCTGATCAGTCCTCCACTTTATTGAATACCTCCTAGTATCTCTTGACATAATCACGAAATCTCTCTTGTGGATTTTTCTTCACCTAAAACAGTGAATCCATCCTCTTAAGGTGGAAACTGATGGTTATGAAGTGAGCAGTGAAAGCCTCTATTAGGTCTTTGAAGCTCTTGACTGACCTATGGGGCAGATTTTGGAACCACTTTTATGTTATGTCATGTAGGATAAAAGGAAAATTTTGACACATCAAGACATCGTTGTGGCTCCACAAGGACATTTCATGCATCTACTACCGAACGTGGTTATAGGATCCTTCTTTCCATCATAGATCTTGAACCTAGGAATGGTAAACTTCTTTGGGGTTCCTATTCTTTAATCGCCTTCAAAAAAGGGGATTTTATCTGGTTATTGAGAGCTCTTCTGGCTAACTCCCTAGTAGATTTGGCTCATCGATGGGCTGGATGTGGGTTCATCTCTCTACGCACCAAAATTTTGATGTTCTCATCCTGACGATCATTACTTCTATGGAGGGTGCCTCTCTAATCGTCCATGCTCTGATCGATCACGTTCAGATCTATCTTGGTTGTGCCTCTTGCTCCTACCTCGATTGTATGTGTTGCTCGCCCGAGGACTATGAGTCCTATCACGATGCTTCCTGATATCTCTATGGAGATCCATCTTCATTCTTTTGAGTCTCCTTTGTAGGTGAGAATTTTCTTCCACGTGTAAGTGTGTTGCCTCCTCTTGTTCTCAAAGCCCGAGTTCATAAGCATCGACCATATTGGAGATCTAAGTAGTCCTAGGTGGTCCTTAACTTTCTTCAAAAATCTTCCTTTCTTGGCAAAACCTGGGATTTGGTTGTTGGTGAATCTCTGACCTGACCTTTGGTGGGGCTGGATCGTCCTGCACGTCACTAACGTCTCTGACCTAAGGAAGATTGTTATTATGGAAAGACATCACAAACTTTCTGTTGATATCTGCTTTTGTAGGAAAAAGAATCATTTCCCATAGACGGCGCTAATTATGAGTGCAAGAATTATCATAATTAATGATCTACAATGAAATATCAAGATGAAAGTAATTAATCACACACAAAAATAGATGTATATGGTTCGGCAACTTGCTTACGTCCATGGAGAGGTTACTATGTTCTTATTAGTGTCTCTCAATGATCGAGGTTCCATCCCATTGCCCCGGGCCAGGATTTATAATTTATAGTTGTAAAAAATAAGTGATTGAGTTGTATAAGTAACTCAATTAGCTTGTTGATAACTCGTGGTGTCCCTGAATATATCCTTCGAGATTATTGGTAACCAATTTGAGTATATCTACATGGATTTAAGCACATATTAAATACGTGGGTCTAAATAAATAAATAAATAACTTATGTCAGGCAGTCTACTTTGTACATTGGGCTGGTAGGCTACACTTCTTGGGCTGAAATAAATGAGCCCCCACAGCACCCAAGAAGACTATCCACTATGCCCTCTATCTCATACACAAGAAGAAACCTAAGAAATAAGCTAAAAATAAAGTCGATGCTGAGGTAAAGAAAAAATCCCAAACTCAGATTGAGGTTAGACATAGGGTCGATGTTGAGGCCAAGAAAAAGGTTAGCCTTGAGGCCAAAAAGAGGGTTGAAGGCCAGGCCAAAGATAAATGAAAAGTCATTGCACACTCTGACCTTCCAGTCATTGGAGGCAATAGGCGAAGTGAGTGCCCTACTAGCCAAAATGATCCATACCATTAGAGGATTGAAGAGTCGAGGATGACAATGCCTATGGAGTGCGTGATGATAAAAGGGTAGCCTTCTCATAGGTTATCCGGGGAAGTTGGGTCGTCCTCTCACTACTCCATGATAGAAGTGTTCAAATTTAACTCTGAGAATATCATAACTTTTCATTATTTTAATGAGTACAAGTACTCAATATTCCACCATATGAGTAACTATATGGATGTTCTCGGCCACCACGGGAAGAGTCTGAATTTTGATTTCTTTGGGTCTTTGGATCATGACACCTTATGGAAGTTTCCCCATCACAAGGCATCATGGTAGGTTATTAGAAAATTTGTATTCATTTTCTTTGACAAGCCCTTTACTATTTTTTGACCTCGTTATCTTATTTTCCATGATGCATTTGCTATTATTCTTGATAAGAAAACTCTAACAAGCATCCGTGCCTATACTTTGGAGAAAGAAGCGACGTAGAAGCTTCGGACTCAGTATAATGCTTAGAGAGAGTAGGTCATCAAGCTACAGAAAGAGGCTAAAAAACTGCAAACGAGTTGAAACAAACCTATGACGAGCTAAAAGAGAGGAATGAGTAGCTTATGAAAATACCTTGGCCTTTAGTGCGGTTGATGAGGAGGTTAAGAGATTAAAAGATTATACCATTATCGATACCACAAAAACTCAAAGTCTGGAGGAAGCATTGATTAAAGATAATAAAGCCTTTGCTAAAGACAAGGAGTCTTCTATTGAGAAGTACAAAGCTTCCATTGGCTTCACCATTGAGATGATGACTTTTTTCTCGGATGGCTATAATGAATTAAAAAATATAGTGATGAAATATTTCCCTAACATTTCCAAGGAGATTATATATTGGAAATGAGATGATGATGTATCTAGGGCCTTAGCTTACGAAGAGGTTACAATTGAAGTGGATGATCAGACCGTTGAGGATTAGACTATAGGAGAGATCAAGAAAGGCACTCTTATGGTTGAGGCTGATGATGACAAAGCTCCTCGTGAAAACCCTGTCGCTTGATCTCTTTAACTTAGGATTTTGTGAGTCTTTTATCTTTTAACTGGCCATAGACATTTTGAACAAAAGTGTTTGTGATTTCTTAGAAATTATCTGCATTATCAAAAATTTAATCTGAATGGATGCAAATGTTTTACATCCACTTTTGCTTGTCTTTGGCCATGTATTGTTTATTTTTCTTAATTTTCTACATTGTATTTTTCTCGGCTAAGTTATTAGCCACCACCTGTATTAAATTGCTTTTTAAAAATACTTTTCACAAGGACCTTCAAATATTTATAATCTTATGGCCTTATGGTAGGATCTTGTCAACCTGACCTAACTTACTAGCTTTTTACAATAGGCAAGTCACTAATTTAGTAGTATGGTCTTGTGTTCAGATCTTGTCGACCTGACCTCACTTACTATCTACAAGTTGGATGAACCTACATTTTCCTCATAGGGTTACTGTAAGTGAAAATTTAAAGTTCCCCTATCAAATTGAATTGGGATTTTAACATTGCTTTAGCCAGCTCACTAATCAGCTGTGGTCGAATCTTGTTAACTGACTATGTGACAATAAGGGTTTTCCTAGTTCGGCTAACTTCTTGATCATGATCTATCTAAGATACGACCCTTCATGAAGTGTAGTATGATTTTAGTCATTTTATTCGGCTTGGCTCTAATATGTCTTCAGCCTGGACTTCTTGCATATCTCTTGTACTGATGAACTTGGTATTAAATAATGCAAAAACTTGAATTGATAATATGATGGAGAGGGGAACCGTTTATCATCATTGATATTTTAAATCTAATTACAAGACTTTTGAAATTGGCTACATGGAAATTATTCTCTTAAAGTGCTTATGCTCGTCTCACTAGTAGTACTTTCCTAGATGCTCGGCATTCGAAGGTTTCTTGGACTGGTCACCCTCTAGCATCTTGATTTGATAAGTCCCTGGTCGTACTACTATTGAGACCCAATAGGGAATATGCCAATTTGTCTTAAGTTTTTTCCCCATTAGATTACATTCTTCAAGGTATAATCCCCCTTCTTTCAAACTTCTCTACTTTACTCTCCTATTGTAAAACCTTGTTGGTCCTTGTTGATAGTCTTTTAATCTTAGGGAGGCATAGTCACTGACCTCTTCCAATAGATCTAGGTCAATTCGGGGCATGGAATCACTAACTGTAGAATTCAAATTGAGCAGTCTATGGCTTAAAAATTCGATCTCTGCTGTCATAACTTCATTAATTCCCTGTAGCTGTCCTTGGGATTATCCTGTATGCTCACAAGACGCTCTGAAGCTTATTAATCCAATTGTATTTGGAATCATTTGGTATTTTCTTCATACCATCTAATAAGGTCTTGTTCATAATCTCAATTTGCATGTTGCAGTATGAACGAGTGGGTGTTAAGTGCAGCTTCTTTATCTTGGATCATAGGCAGTAAGAAAAAATTCATCGTTATCCAATTATGTGCCATGCTCTATCATAAATGCATAAGTAATCCCATACATGCATATAATGTTTTTCCATGTGAAATGAAAAATCTTTGTGTATGTCATCTCTATCAATGACTTTGCCTTGACCCATTTGGTGAAATAGTCCATAACTACTAGAAAAATATCTGAATCTTCCTTTGTCTTCAAAAATGGGCTGACCATATTTATTTCCCACTTAGAAAAAGGTCATGGGTATGTGATCGGCGTCAGAGTTTCTCCGGGTCTCTTGTGAATGACTGTGTACCACTATCACTTGTCTCATTACAATTGTAGTCAGCATAATCTTCTTTCATTATTGTCAAGTAATATCCTTGTGTAATAACCCTTTTTACCAAAGACCTGCCCGTCAAGTGTGTCCCACAATATCATTAGTGAACATCTTTAAGGCACCTTTTCTGGATGAACACATTGCAATAAAGACTTAATTAAGCCTCTCTTAAATACAACTTTAATTTAAAGCATATACCCTATCACTTTGTAACGGAGTCTGCATATTTCCTTAGGATCTTCTGATATTGCATTGGTATCTAAATAAGCTCTGATGGGATCCATCTAAAATGGATTCATACTTAACTCCATCACTTGAACATGATCCTCATCAATACTTATATGCAATAAAATATCCACTTGTATAGTTCTTCTGAGATCTCTGGTGGTCGATGCTAGAAGAGATAATGCATCTGCTTGGGCTTTCTCCACTCTCAGAAATAAAACCATCTGGATAGCAAAAAATTTACAGACCAACAATTTTACCTTGCCAAATACCTTGACATGGTTTCTTCCTTCACCTCATAAATTCCAACCACATGGTTTATGACCTATTGGGAGTCATTATGGGTTGACAACTGCTCGGTACCCAATAATGAAGTGAGCCTCAAGCCTTCAACTAAGGCATCATACTTCATCCCAGTATAGGAGGCTTCAAAATTAAATTTGAGGTCATATTCTATGTTTTCCTTGTCTAGAGTAGTGGTAATCAACCCATCTCCACTGCTATTTGCAAATGATGAACCGTCAACAAATAACTGGAAAATAAGTGGCTTCTTTTCGAAATTGCCTTCAACAAGGGAGCCAGTTTTGAATAACTTCTTCATCCTCTTTAAGTCCCTAGCTCTTTCTTATTTCTTGGCCGAGGATTATGTCCTATTAATGTTTGGATCGATTGGATTCTTAACTAACTGCTCGACTGTAACCTCCTTATCATATGTGAACTCAGCTATAAAATTGGCCATAGCTTGGCCCTTGAATCAATTTTGAGCATGTCCTCATGGATTTATGGGCACGTTCTTCTTTTGTTTGTTAGTTCCTTTTTTATAGTTGGATCCAGTGACGAGACAATCGGGGTTCCCATTTTTGGATGTTCAACATCAAGTATAACTAGCTCAATCTACTCTACCACTTCACATGTGACTAACTTATCTTCATCCTAAGGATCTAGTGTCTTTATCTGATAGGAAAATTAATTCTACTCTTCCTTCTCAGCCGAAGTTTAGTAGCATTATCTTACTTATACCTGGCTTACCTTCACCACACCAACATCATAATGTGTAGGGAACTTCAAAAACTAATGGATAGTAGAGGAGACTGCTTAAAATTTCTTCAAACCAAGCATGTTAAAGATAATATTACAGGTCGATAGTACGCTCTTGTCTAAGATGAAGAATTTCATCTTCTCAATTCGATAGGTTGACCATGTCCCATAATGACTTCCATTTTAATTATTCGTAGGAGTAAACCTACTCTCCTTAGAAATTAATAAGTGGGCAGTGGTATTCAAGAAAATTTCGCTCACCAACTTTAGCTTTTTGAAATGGCCATAATATAATACATTTGTGAAACCACCATTATCCACTAAGATCCTTACAACTGACCTCTCATGAACCATCATAGTGACGGCCAGAGGGTTATCATTTGGTATAATGAACCAGATGGATCATATTTTGAAAAACTAATAATAAGATGATATATGTTTACCTTCCAAGAGGGGGGTGCCGCATCCTCGGCCAGATTAACATCTCTGATGCGCATATAAGCCTTCACCTCGTTAAGATATTCCTTTATTTTTGTTACTTCATCACCACCACTAGTATCTCCTCCAATAATAAAATAACACCCAACGGAGATCGTGCCAAAACTCTATATTGGCTCCTTGGGCCTCTTTGGAGGATTAGGATCGATTCCATCATGAGAGTTATCTTCTCGGCCTCACTTTTTCTCATTTTTACCCTTATAAGGAGACTTAGTTCATCTCTTGGATTTTTATCCACCTACTTCATCAGCCTCCCTCTTCGAATCAGGCTTCAACCTCATTTTTCAAATCCAAACACTTTTTAGTAGTGTGGTTGATCGAGGGTGAAAAGTAGCGCGCAGTCAACACGTTGATCGTTGTTTTTTGTTCACCGCCTCAATACAAAAACCTAAATTACGACTTCACTTACGATTCAAGTGTAGCGGTAAGTCGGGTATCGAAAATATTCACAGAGACAAGTTGCTAGAATTTATAAGGTTTAATATTCCTAAATAAAAGTGTAAAAGGTGATTATACAAAAAAAGGGAAAAGATGCATAAAAGAAAAATATTAATCTAGGCAAGTGTATTTAAACTAGATTAACAAAGCGAGTAAAACTATAGGTAGCGTCGAATATCCCTCACCCGAGTTAATTAGTATAAAATGGTTACATGGGTTGACGAGTTATTACAAATGCATCTTGTTTCGACAGTTAATTGAACCAAGGGTTGTCACGCCCCTAAATCTGCATAAAAGCCTAATATGATTTTGGCGTCAATAAATACCCCAAAAATTACGCACGCAAGGTCATAAGCACGGAACATACATGATATGCCCCATCAAATCCCCCAAGCATAATAACTAGGACAATGCACCCGAAATAGACCCGTAAACACCATCACCAAAGCAAAGCAACATGTCAACCCGGAATGAGTTCAATCCGGAACAACCTAAACTAAATTAGCTAGAAAGCATATTAAAAACGCGATAAAGGAAAGCGGTAAATAAACGCGATAAATCTACACTACAAAGCAAATAAATCAAAGCATGTAAACCTAATTATGAAAGCAAGTAAATTAACAACAAAGCAAGAATAAAGTAAATACAAGTTATATTAATGGAGATGGAAGATGAAAGCATAAATTACAAATCCAAATAGGTGTCAATCCAAGAAGAAATGAAGAAATGAACTCTCAAACCTACAAAACCCTAACCTAAACTATCTAAAACGAATTATATCTGTTTTTATAACAAAATTTCTTTATATAGTAAAAGGAATTAAATTAGAAAAGAAAAGGAAAAAGAAAAGAAAAGCCAAAATATCTGCAGAAAATAGGGGATCGATCGATCGATCAAAATTGATCGATCGATGGTAAAAAAACATAGCCCATTGTCTCCCCACGATGACCAAACATTGAAGGATCGATCGATCGATGGCTACAGGTCTGCACCTCTTTTCCTCCTGTTTTGGTTGGATGGTTTTCCCTTCCGCTAAAATCTCCGTAACTTCTTCGTTAGGGATCGGATTTGCGCATCGTTCATGGCCACACGAAGCTTGCGAGGAGGGATACAACTTCAGTGAGGATGTTGGGCCAGGTGCCCAAAATGTGGAAAGGAAAAAATGCCCTTGAACGTGTGATCTTGTACGGGACTTGAGAGGAATGCGTTCGAACTCCATAATTAGTACCTAAATACCTACAAAAGCCCAATTATACCTCATACAGCATGTTAACAATATAAACCGAGGTTGTATGGTTAACGATCTTAAATATAGAGATTAAGGCACCCGAGGGGACTAAAATGTGTAGGTTCGAGGGATGAAATACGCAATATTTTTGTCGTATCACACCCCCTAACTTACACATTGCTAGTCCCTAGAAATGAAATAGGATGCAACAAGAACTACAAGCAAACCAAAAGAAGGAGATAGTAGAAAAGTATGGTATAAAAGCATAAGGCCACTTTTGCGGGAGATTAGATTGCATTTAGCGTAAGCAATAAGCCATTAAACCCCTAGGTTACCCTAGCGGACGAGTGTCGTCTCGTTTAAGGTTTTCAGGGATGATACCCACAAACATCACATGGTTTCCTCAAAATATGCCCAAACCAACATGCGACAAGCCCAACAATAGCGAACAAGATTTCATACGCATTATTAGCACATTGAACGAATTCAAACAAAAGTCCAAATCATTGACATTATAGAATGAACCTCATAGAATAGAAACCTTAAAATGTGGGAGGGGAGCGAGCACATGCAAAGTGTGATTTGGAAAAAACTTAAATAAATCGGATACTAGATAAAGCAAGCATATATTCCATCCTCACGGGCATTACACTCATCAAGTGAATTCACTCAAAACAGGGAGTTACATACGGAACATGCGGGCATAAAGAGTAAATGTAAAGGGAAACTATGCCGCACACATGTCACAAATGAAGAACGCTATATATGAAATTAAAAATTATAATCTCAATGAAGGATACCGCTCATTAAAGGAGGCAAAATGTATTTTCACAAATTATCAAAACTATTTAAACCTTTGAATTACATCTACTTAAGATCACATAGGACATTAAAAGGGTTGTAATGTAGGTATGGCTAGGGTACAAAATGAAGGAATGTATATACGGATTCAAAGTGTTCGGGATTAAAACTCGAGATAATGGAAAAATGAGGGCAAAATCAAAATTGGGAAACAAGTTCCAAACAGGCATTAGATATATCATTGGGGAGAGTAATCAAAGCTTATTGAACTATATACACAACATTTACAACTTTCTCTTTCTTTTATTTTCTTCTTTTTCTCATTTTTCTCTTTTATTTTCTTTTGCTTTTTGCTTTCTCTTTTTCATCACTTTTTTCGCATCTTTCTTTTCTTTGCTTATCTCACTCTCACATGCCTAAATTGCAGCTGCAACATAACAACAACATTCAATCCCAAGTAACATTCCAAATAAAGGTATGGAAAGTGTTGTATGGTTTAAAACTCTAATTTGGAGTTGGTAATGGGATTTTGGGTAACGAAATGAAAGGCTAATATTTAGGATCAAAGGGGTTGACGAGGGTAAGCATATAAGGTGAGGTCAAGGTCAATATGGGTGATATAACAAAGATGGCCTATGATCATTTCCAAAAGTTTATGCAATTATCGAGTCAAAACAATATATGAAAATTATGATCAAGTTACACATTTTAAGAATTAACTCAATTAATGAACGATCAAATGAAAGAATAGAGAGATTGCCAACGAATGTAACGTTTTCAAAGAGGAAAGAATAGTGTATACACTCACAAACGACGAAAGGTACAAAGCTTATTTGGTGTAAGTATATACAATGCAACAAAAGATTACCAAGTTGTAAAAATCTTAAACCAAATCAATAGAACAAGAAAAGCGCATGTGCTCATGGGATTAAAGTTTAATTCATGAAGTTATTCATAATATGAATAATGGAGGACTAAAGTCTAATAACTTCTAAAATCGAGAACATGCATCATTGGGTTGTCTATTGGATCGGGAAATTATTGAAATTTATCATTGAAAACAAAGGTAAAATGCCCAAAAATGGAGAAAAAAGAAAGAAAATCTTTTCAAAATTTTTGAATTTTTCTAAGAAAAGCATACTAAGTAACTAACATGTGAGAAAAAACATGGTCTAAATAAAGAAATGGATAGAATATCCCACACCCCCTAACTTAAAACCTGACATTATCCTCAATGTGAATTAAGAACCAAGCTAAAGAGAGGAAAAGAGCGATATTATCCAAAATTGAAGCGATCCCATAAGAACAAGTCCAAAGAATCTACAAAACAAGTTGGTACCGAGCATAGAAAAAACAAATAACAAAAAGTTAACTAATTACAATAGACTAAATTAAAAAGGAAAGAATAAATAAATAACGAAAGAATAAAAAGCTAACTATATATAACCTACTATTTAGGCTTCACACTAACTATACACTAGAAGTCTAAATAGCTGAGGGTCCACCGCAAAAATGATTTGACTTTGGAGGATAACCGGTGTACCCTCACACTCAAGCATCCTTTTCGAAAAATATGAATTTCGGTTGAACAACGGAAGGTATGTGTAAGACGTAAGAAATGAACCATCGTCAATTAAAAGTTTTGGATGGACGATGGGGGATTTGGATTAAACGGGTGATAAAAACATGTGGGGACCGAGAAAAGAAGAATATCCTCCCAAGGATTTTGAAATCAGAATGGGAGGTGGCGCACACAAAGTCACAAATGCCTTCATAGAAGGCGACTCGAGCAAGTACTCCTTATCGACGAAAAGGTTTAAAACATTAAAGTTTAAAATCGAATCATCGGGTACTTGTGACGGTGTGATAACAGAGAATGAAAATGGGGATGAAAGAAATTCAAACTCATAAGATGAATCATCATCGCATGAAGATTGAATTTCGAATGAAATATGATCATTTTCAATGAAATGTTCTTTTTTGGGGACCAAAGAAGAAATCATATCATTGCAAATAGATATTACGTCATTTTCATCCTCACTTTCAATATCTATTACGCAATGGGAAAAGTCAAGAATGGTTTGTTCCAAAGTAGGCACAAAGTCCTCATTTGGTTCAAAACATTCCTCAACTTCAAAAGTCTCGGAAGAAAAATCGTCGTCGGATTCAAATAATAAATCCAATTCATGTTCCCACAAAAGATTTTCTTCCCGATAATGATTTTCAATTTTCTCATTCTCAAGCATACGCAAGCCCTCACCAAATGTCATAGGTCGAGGAGCGGATTCTTGAAAATGTGAACTTTGAAAATTATCATCGGACTTAAACTTAAACTCATTATTATAGAAATTTTGAAAACTATTGCAATTCGTTTCAAAATTCCTATTATAAGGAAGTAAAGGCCCAAAATCATTATCATCATCATCAAAATACACACACTCCAGAGCTTGACTTTTTTAATACTCGCCCAAAGTCATTTTAGATGTTGCAATTTTTTGGGATTCTAAGTATTCGCCAAAAGTCAAAGGTTTGTGAGAATTTTGAGAATTATCATAATGATTACCGAAGGAATTCGAATAAGACATGCTTACCCCAAAAATGGCTCGAAGTGGTGAATTCCACAAAGTAGATGCGCGCTCGATTAATTCGAGCGTTTCTAAGTGCTCAAATGTAGAAATCCTTCAAAAACGTTAGGCAAAAAATACAAATAGAAAGAAAATACTATGAAATACTAAATCGAATAGATTCTAAAATAAACTCATCCCCGGCAACGGCGCCATTTTTTATCGAGGGTGAAAAGTAGCGCACAGCCAACACGCTGATCATTGTTTCTGTTCACCGCCTCAATACAAAAACCTAAATTACGAATGCACTTGCGATACAAGTGTAGCGGTAAGTTGGGTATCGAAAATATCCACAGAGATAAGTTGCTAGAATTTATAAGATCTTATATTCCTAAATAAAAGTGTAAAAGGTGATTATACACAAAAAGGGAAAAGATGCATAAAAGAGAAATATTAATCTAGGCAAGTGTATTTAAATAGATTAACAAAGCGAGTAAAACTATAGGTTGCGTCGAATATCCCTCACCCGAGTTAATTAGTATAAAATGGTTACATGGATCGACGAGTTATTACAAATTCATCTCGTTTCAACAGTTAATTGAACCAAGGGTTGTCACGCCCCTAAATCTGCATAAAAGCCTAATATGATTTTGGCGTCAACAAATACCCCGGAAATTACACACGCAAGGTCGTAAGAACGGAACACACATGATATGTCCCGTCAAATCCCCTAGGCATAATAACTAGGACAACACACCCAAAATAGACCCGTAAACACCATCACCAAAGTAAAGCAACATGTCAACCTGGAATGAGTTCAATCCGGCACAACCTAGACTAAATTAGCTAGAAAGCATATTAAAAACGCGGTAAAGGAAAGCGGTAAATAAACGCGATAAATCTACACTACAAAGAAAGTAAATCAAAGCATGTAAACTTAATTATGAAAGCAAGTAAATTAACTACAAAGCAAGAATAAAGTAAATACAAGTTATATTAATGGAGATGGAAGATGAAAGCACAAATT
Source organism: Sambucus nigra (assembly GCA_949130495.1). Lineage (NCBI taxonomy): Eukaryota > Viridiplantae > Streptophyta > Magnoliopsida > Dipsacales > Adoxaceae > Sambucus > Sambucus nigra. Next base: position 288,540,002 of record OX422223.1, read on the forward strand.
ACAAACCCAAATGGGTGTCAATCCAAGAATAAATGAAGAAATGAGTTCTCAAACCTCGAAAACCCTAACTTAAACTATCTAAAACGAACTATATCTATTTTTACAACAAAATTCCTTTATATAGTAAAAGGAATTAAATTAGAAAAGAAAAGGAAAAAAAAGCCAAAATATCTGCAGAAAATAGGGGATCGATCGATCGATCAAAATGATCGATCGACCGATGGTAAAAAATATAACCCACTGTATCCCCACGATGGCCAAACATTGAAGGATCGATCAATCGATGGATACATGTCTGCACCTTTTTTCCTCCTGCATTGGTTAGATGGTTTTCCCTTCTGCTAAAATCATCTTAACTTCTTTATTAGGGATCGGATTCGCTCACCGTTCATGGCCACACGAAGCTTATGAGGAGGGCTACAACTTCTGTGAAGATGTTGGGCCAGGTGCCCAAAATGTGGAATGATAAAATTTCCCTTAAACGTGCGATCGCGTACGAAACTTGAACGAAATGCATCTGAACTCCATACTTAGTACCTAAATACCTAAAAAGGCCTAATTATACCTCATATAGCATGTTAACAATATAAACCGAGGTTATATGGTTAACGGGCATAAATATAGAGATTAAGGCACCCGAGGGGCTAAAATGCGTATGTTCGAGGGATGAAATACGCAATATTTTCATCGTATCAGTGTCCATGGACCTTGTAGAATTCATAGTATTTTCTTTTATCCCTTTTTCCTGGTGGGGACTTTAACTTTCCCTGTCACTTAAGGTTTTCACTTCCTCGAATATCGCCAAGGTTATTATGAACGCCTATAGTGAGCGGTGTGTATTCATCAAATATTTTCATTTTCTCTGACTTTGTGGAATCATAGGAACTTTTTCTCTTATCTGAGCTTTTTCTAGCATCGAAATTTTATTGAATGGATATCTTCGTTGTCATTACCTCCTCAATGTTCATTATCTTCCCCGTCGTGGCCAAGAGTTCAAACATTGTATTCGATAGTTCCTTTTCCAAATCCCTATAAAGTTTTATGGGTAGTAGTTCACTCATTATGGTTGTAATTACAATCTTCTCATCATAGTTAATCACCTCAAACTTCTTTCTCTTAAACTGGGTGATGTACTTCCTTATAATTTTATCCTCATATTGGTGGATGCTTAACAAGTGAGCCGTTATTTTCCCTAGGCCAGTGCCAAAGTCGAAGTTATTAATAAAGAGGTCCTCTAGTTGTTTGAAGTTTGAAATCTTCCCTAGGAAGGCCATTATACCAGATTTGAATTGACCCTGTGAGAGTAATGGAGAACGAACTACATAGCATCTCATATGGGATGGAGTAAATGTAATAAGTGGCTTGATGTTGTTCAACATGCAATATCGGATCATATTTCCTATCATATCGAGGAGGGGTAACAGGGGGATTGAACTTCACAGGTGTTGGATAACCCACTACAGAAGTTGTAAATGGATATACCTACACATAACCCCTCTCTAAATCGTTCTATTAATTTATTAGATCTCCTAACCGATTCTCCATATGCTAGATCAACCATTCTATGGTTGGTCTTCTTGCTCAGCTTTCATTGTCTTCTTAGTTCATCCATGGCTTTTAGCCGAGATATCTTCCTTCCTTACAGTGTGCTCGACTCTAGCCGACCCTCGTACACTTTTCCTAGACCTGGATGAGAATTCAACCCATCTGGTCTCAGATCTCCTCAACTCTTCCTTATGATCCCTAGGGTTCCTGCAAGGATGTTCTTGTGCATCCCTGATGGGGACTTTAACTTTCCCTGTCATTTAAGGTTTTCACTTCCTCGAATATCGCCAAGAATATGATGAACGCTGATTGGGCATAAATATTGTATATTTATCCCCCTAATTTCGATACTTTTGTGAGCCCGAGTGATGTAACATATATGGATTTGATTCACATTTATGCTACTAACCTTCCTGGTGAGTATTTCGTGTTTTGTGCTTCTCTTATTGGTTTTACAGGTTAATTATGCAAGCAGTGCAAAGGAGGAAGCAAGACAATGCTAGAAAAGCTAAGAAGGCAAGTTCAAGGGCAAATTGGTAATTTTGCAGCCAGATCCAGAAGGATAAGTCAACTGGAAAGTTGAAGATCTCGGAACAACGAGAACACTGGAAGAAACATCACCCAAATCCGAGCTACGGTTGAAAAGTTATGCTCAGTTGAAGTTGAAGAAAAATCCAAGAAAAGAAGAGAAAAGTCAGAAAAATTCTAAGTGTTGAACTCCAGGCCAGCACACATTCGCGAACCCCAACCTGAACCGGTTCGGGGGGGCAAACCGGTTCGCAGGTACACCCGAACCGGTTCGGAGTACCTGATGCGCGAATTTTGTCTTTTATGCTGATTGGTTCCCAAGTCTCCTATTAGGTTTTAAACTCTCCAATATTGTAGGGAACGTAGGTCACAACTTAGGAGCAGCCATTAGTAGTAGTTTTACTCAGTTTTTGATAGAGAAGAAGAGGGAGAAACATCTAGGAACATCAAGAGATTATATTGCTTCAAGATTTCACTGTTTCGGGTTTGCTTTTCATGTTTTAATTCAAGATTTTTGTTATTGTTCTTGCATGCGTATTTTCCGTAGTTGATTCAAATTATTGATGCATTCATAATATATATTTACATGTTTAAATCTAGTTTTATCATGAATTCATACACATGAACGTTATTCTTTCATGCGTTAGTCCATTTAACATGTCCGGCTAGGTTTTAAAGGTTGGGATGCATGAACCCAACCTGATGTGTTAGTGCATGTGTATAACGTTAATCCTATTAATTTAATGATTAATTTTGATCGTATCGTGTAATTTCATAATAATTGTGGATCTTTATATCTCGTTTGCCCTTGGGTACTCGTGATGATTTAGAGCACAATTTGAATGTAATTACCACGATACCGATTTACTCATCCTCAGATTAGGTATGACGCGGGCTTGAACCTCGTATACATAATGCTTGGGAGTACTAAATTCCAAATTTGAATTAATTGGATAAATTTATGATTGACGTTGTCACTACACTACACTAGGGTTGGGGGATTGTATTCCCATCCTATTTTCTCATCATTTAAGTTTAGCAATTTCAATTTAATTCTTCATTCCTCATTCAGATAATTTAGTTAGTTGCATATCTCATCATAATTTCATAATTGCATTTAGTTTAATCAATCCCAAAAACCAAAATCAAATCTTTTCCTTTCTTTTTAGAGTCATCGTTAGGATTCCTCCGTCTTATCCCGTCGTCACAACTCCGTTGTCCTTTTTCCCTGAGGATCGATACCCGACTTGTCGGATTATTACTTGAACGACAGGCTTGCACTTGAGCCTAGTGAGTACACACTTTAGAGACACATTCTGAGTCGTGTCAAGTTTTTGGCGCCGTTGCCGGGGAATTAGGTAGACTTAGGATTAGATTGAGTTAATCCAAAGCTTTAACTACAAAAAAAAAAAAATAATAAGTAAAAAAATAAAAATAAAAAGCACAAAAAGATTCACAATTATCCTCTCTCCTAAGCTTTAATGCAAAATTCTGAAACCACTCCCACACCCCATAATACTCCAATCAGCATTCACGAAAATCCACTCGTTGAGTATAATCCTGATAGTCCCCACACTCCGAACGAACCACAGTTTTGGATCCCACCGCCTACACCGTCGCAGTCAATCTCTAGTAACACTCCCTTCTCCTTCGTAGGACACACTTTGTGCACACCCAGTGAGAGCGCCGAATCGTCAAGTGAGAGAGAGATGTCGCAACATAGTAATGCACCTACCGGTGAGGACGAGCTTCCGTACCGCCCGTTGAGAGAATTCTTATATCCTGAGCGCACTGTCACTCCAGGATGCATTATACTCCCGTATAATGCCGGGCAGTTCCGTTTCAAAAATGGGATGATCCATACACTACCACATTACCACGGTATGGATTCTGAAAAGCCATACCTCCATATAAGGGAATTTGAGGACGTGTGTGATACCCTCAATGATCAAACCTGCACACAAGAGGTAATCCGCCTCAAACTCTTCCCCTTCTCGCTTAAAGATAAAGCCAAAGCTTGGCTATGATCTTTACCTTCAAGCTCGATTCCATCCTGGAATGAGCTACAGTCTAAATTTCTCAAGAAATTCTTCCCAACACATCGAAAAATCTCTATCAAGGCTCAAATTCAAGCGTTTAGACAACATGAAAATGAGCCATTCTATCGATGTTATGAACGTTTCAACGAGTTAGTGGCTTCATGCCCCCATCATGGATTTGATCCGTCGCAAATCATCTCCTTTATCTATAATGGGTTAAATCTTAACTACAAACAGCTTGTTGAAACTATGGGAAGCGGTCCGTTTGTCGATCTAGATGCCCATGATGCTGATCTTCACATGAGGTATGTCGCCGAGACTACCCAATCTTGGGATACCTCTGACCCGAACGCTCAAAATCGAAATCGACAACCCACCACTGCTCCATCGACATCCGTCCTATTCCACGTAGATAAGAATTCTATGACGGATTTTCGGTTGGACACCATTGAGAAAGGATTGCGAGACTTATGTGAGGTAGTTGGATCTATCCAAAATCCTATCGTGAAGGTGTGTGCGATTTGTGAGGCGGGACATTCAACTGAGGAATGTCCGACGATACCCGCCTACAAAGTAATGTTGCAGGAACAAGTTAGTGGTATAGGAGGCTTTAATGGTAATTTTGGTGCCCCGCACGGGAATTTATACAACCCTTCGTGGAAAAATCATCCCGATTTTAGCTACGGGCAACAACATGCTGCAATGAACCCTCCTTCGCATGTTGCCCCTCCTCCACCATAACAATTTCAACAAGCTCCACACATGCAAGGACACGTGCAAGCACCACTACCTCACGGAAATTATATCCCGCCACAACGGAGAACTCTCGAGGATACCATGAACTAATTCATCGCAAGCCAGACCGCATCCAATGCCAAATATGATCGTCAGATTGGCGACATAAATGCGAATCTGTCAAAAATACAAACCTCGTTGAGTGTTCAAGAGAAAGGTAAATTTCCTGCCCAAGGGCAACGACCTCCCCAAGGTCAAACTAGTGTTAGCTCCACCTCCACTAAACATCAGGAGCAATGTAGCGCAATTACCACTCTACGTAGTGGGAGACTAGTTGACTTGTCACCTCCCCTATATGACGTACCTAAAAACAAGGAGATTTCACCCGGTACGAAAGAGGCCGAAGATGTCCCCTTAAATGAGAGTGATAAAGACGACACTAGTGAGCCTGAGGTCGTAGTGAAACCACCAATCGCGGCACCGTTACCTCAAAAGCTAATTCCTTCCCATAAAGGAAACCCACGTGATGACGTGCTAGACGTGCTAAAACAAGTTAAGCTGAATTTACCTTTCCTCGATGCCATTAAGCAAATTCCAGCTTATGGAAAAGTCATTGAAGACTTGTTGACGGTAAAAAGAAAGATGAAGGTAAAGAAAAATGTCTTTCTATCACAGAATGTGAGCTCTATTCTACTCAATGATCTCCCACCTAAATTCAAAGATCCCGGTGCACCCACCATTTCCTGCATCATTGGAGAAAATAAAATCGAAAAAGCCTTACTTGATTTGGGAGCAAGTGTCAATATCCTCCCTTACTCCATCTATAGGCAACTTGACTTGGGCTACCTCAAGCCCACTAAGGTCACTCTCCAATTAGCGGATCGAACCGTGAAGATCCCAAGAGGCATAGTCGAGGACGTGATCGTCCAAGTTGACACTTTTTACTTCCCGGTAGACTTTGTCATTTGGGACACGGAGCCCTCCTTTAACTCGAGCAACCATGTTCCCATTATCCTTGGACTCCCTTTCTTAGCTACGGCTAACGCAATCATTAATACTCGGAATGGGCGAATGCAACTCACTTTTGGGAACATGACTTTAGAGACCAACATCTTCCATATCACCCAACAGACAGGGGAAGAAGATGATCTTCACGCGGTAAGTTTTATAGATGAGATCGTAGAGGAATATTTTGAGGAGAATGATTGTGGAAATGCCCTAGGGTCCTGCTTAGTGTCGAGCCATGAGAATGAGGGGTCCCATAAGAGAGAGCCGTTAGGAGTGTGCCCTATTTCATCAAGTAATAGTGGTAGTTGTGACAATGAGAGAAAAATGGGGAAGAGGTGTGTAGTGACCGCAATTGAAAGAGAGAGAGAGGGGTTAGAAGAGAGAAAACTGGTGGAGTTGGAGATCGAGCAAGTGAGAGCGAACACAGGCACCACTCGGGGGAGAGAGCTAGGGGACATGAGCATGGAAGAATTTGAAAAAATATTCGGTCCGGTGGATGAGAGCCTAGAGGAGAAAATTACTATTGAATGTCAATCCCTATTGGATTCATGTAGTCACTTAGACGAAAGTGAATTGAAAGCAAAAATTGATGAATTCCTTCGTTGTGACAATCCACCCACAACACTAGAGGCCCCGAAGGCAAGTGAGGAGAAAAGTTGTGGTTCATCTGACTTAGAGCCCGACCCATGCATCTTAAAAATTGAACGAAACCTAGGTGTTCCCTCCGAGTCAATGCACGCAGATCACACTTTGCGCCAGCATCACGAGGATCCCTTTCCTGTTAGTCACGATGAGTCTCCCGGTCTATCCTTTATCTATGGGCGAGGTCCCAACTTGTTCCGATTGTTGGAATATAATCCTAGGACGGGAGTGACAAGGAGAGCATCGACCCCCGTAAGTGGGGTCGGGTGAGTTTATGGAGAGATGAGAGGTCGTCGCACCCCCGACACGTATGGGGTGATTGTTGTTGTATTTTTGAGTCATGCCTGAGTGTCATATAGTGTCTTGTTGCATTTTTCATATTTGTTTGTTTTATTTTTTCGCACTTATTATTCGCTTTGAGTTAGATTTTCGTCCTTTTTGCTTGAGGACAATGCAAAAGTCTAAGTTAGGGGGGGTCACAAGTGCGTATTTCTAAAACTTCACAAATTTTCAAAAATGCCCAAAATTTCCAAAAAAAAATCATAAAATTTTGAAAAATCCAAAAATATTTTTGTTCAAAATAAATAAAAATTGGAATTCAAATTTTTCAAAAATATCATTAAAAGTCAAATTGGAGTCTCAAACGGTAAACATCCAACATACACAAAGCCGAAATTGACCGAAGATGGAAATTGTGCGAAAATTGACGACTTAACGAATAAATGTGGAGATTAACAAACCCGGTGAGATTCGAGTCTATCACGTTTTGTGAGATTTTAAATCAATCCGAGTTAATTGTTAACTCAAAAGTTCTTTTAGCGCCTAATAAGTTGTCAAGGGTCTCAATTCTTTCATTTTGATCGGTTTTGAAAAATGTGCGCAATATTGCCTTGAAAAACGTGTCAAATTAGTCTCTAAATTTAAATTCACCTCGAAACGCATATGGTAATGCAATTGGCATTTTGGACAATGAAGTAGGCTCTCGTTTGACATCCCAAAAATATTGGCCAGAAAAAGATGCGAAAAATCACCCTTTTTGCAACCCAAATTGAGCCAAATAAATTTTTCCTATCGTTTGACAACCCGAAAAACCGAAAATAGCCGGAATTGTGAAAATCGATAAATTCAGATTTCAAGTCCAAAAAGTGCATATAAAGGGGCAAGAAACAAAATAGTATGCTCAACAAAAACAAAAAAAAATATAGAAAAAGAAAAGAAAATGAGCAATAGCCCGGAAAATGCACAAATGGACATCACGAATGACTTTTCCAATTCCAACCTTCCATACCTCCTTCATTTTACCCAATGCAATCTTCAACCCGACAAAGTCCTAACCGAGTCCAAATTGCAAAAATTGATTACCGCGTGGAGAGTTAAGACACCAAAGGATAACATAAGGGGTTAAATGCGCGAAATAGAGGCAATGTTCCCGTTTTTAAAATCGTAATCCGTTGAAGAGATCCTTTCGCCATAAAATTTCCGTCATTCTAATTGCATGCGTGAATTTGCTTCAATCACATTTACTCTTTATATCACGCATGCCGAGAGAATATCCATAATCCGAGAGGTTCATTTGAGAGAGTATTCCATGAGAAATTGAAATCAAAATGAATTTTCGGATAAGTAACGTAGTGATCAATCGATGGAAATTGGCGGTTATATTTTAGGCTCCGCACACACGCACTACGGTTTGAGACTTGTAAATATGACTTGATGATGACTATTTTGTGGAAAAATTGAATTGCACAATTTTTGCGTATTTTGAATTTTCTTTGAGTCGAATTTTGTGGGTATATTCACTGCAAACCCTCACGAGACACAACTCGTCCTACTAGGGTAGCCTAGAGGTTTAAAGGCTTGTTGCATGCGCTAAATGCAATCGCTTGCCCGCGAAAGAAGTACTCTATCCCAATAAAGTCTTTGATGGTTCCTTAACTCATACTCTCATTCTTTTACATTGCTCGGGACGCGCAAAGTTCTAAGTTATGGGGGTTTGATTAGGCATAAATATTGTATATTTATCCCCCTAATTTCGGTACTTTTGTGAGCCCGAGTGATGTAACATATATGGATTTGATTCACATTTATGCTACTAACCTTCGTGGCGAGTATTTCGTGTTTTGTGCTTCTCTTATTGGTTTTACAGGTTAATTATGCAAGCAGTGCAAAGGAGGAAGCAAGACAATGCTAGAAAAGCTAAGAAGGCAAGTTCAAGGGCAAATTGGTAATTTTACAGCCAGATCCGGAAGTAGAAGTCAACTGGAAAGTTGAAGATCTCGGAACAACGAGAACACTGGAAGAAATGGAACCCAGATCCGAGCTATGGTTGAAAAGTTATGCTCAGTTGAAGTTGAAGAAAAATCCAAGAAAAGAAGAGAAAAGTCAGAAAAATTCTAAGTGTTGAACTCCAGGCCAGCACGCATTCGCGAACCCCAACCTGAACCGGTTCGGGGAGGAGAACCGGTTCGCAGGTACACCTGAACCGGTTCGGGGTACCTGATGCGCGAATTTTGTCTTTTATGCTGATTGGTTCCCAAGTCTCCTATTAGGTTTTAAACTCTCCAATATTGTAGGGAACGTAGGTCATAACTTAGGAGCAGCCATTAGGAGTAGTTTTACTCAGTTTTTGATAGAGAAGAAGAGGGAGAAACATCTAGGAACATCAAGAGATTATATTGCTTCAAGATTTCACTGTTTTGGGTTTGCTTTTCACGTTTTAATTCAAGATTCTTGTTATTGTTCTTGCATGCGTATTTTCCGTAGTTGATTCAAATTATTGCTGCATTCATAATATATATTTACATGCTTAAATCTAGTTTTATCATGAATTCATACACATGAACGTTATTCTTTCATGCGTTAGTCCATTTAACATGTCCGGCTAGGTTTTAAAGGTTGGGATGCATGAACCCAACCTGATGTGTTAGTGCATGTGTATAACGTTAATCCTATTAATTTAATGATTAATTTTGATCGTATCGTGTAATTTCATAATAATTGTGGATCTTTATATCTCGTTTGCCCTTGGGTACTCGTGATGATTTAGAGCACAATTTGAATGTAATTACCACGATACCGATTTACTCATCCTCAGATTAGGTATGACGCGGGCTTGAACCTCGTATACATAATGCTTGGGAGTACTAAATTCCGGGTTTGAATTAATTGGATAAATTTATGATTGACGTTGCCACTACACTACACTAGGGTTGGGGGATTGTATTCCCATCCTATTTTCTCATCATTTAAGTTTAGCAATTTCAATTTAATTCTTCATTCCTCATTCAGATAATTTAGTTAGTTGCATATCTCATCATAATTTCATAATTGCATTTAGTTTAATCAATCCCAAAAACCAAAATCAAATCTTTTCCTTTCTTTTTAGAGTCATCGTTAGGATTCCTCCGTCTTATCCCGTCGTCACAACTCCGTTGTCCTTTTTCCCTGAGGATCGATACCCGACTTGTCGGATTATTACTTGAACGACAGGCTTGCACTTGAGCTTAGAGAGTACACACTTTAGAGACACATTCTGAGTCGTGTCAAACGCCTATAGTGAGCGATGTGTAATTATCAAATATTTTCATTTTCTCTGACTTCTTGAAATATTAGGATCTTTTTCTCTTATCTGAGATTTTTTTAGCGCCGAACTTTGAGTGACTAAATACCTTCATTGTCATTATCTCCTCAAAGTTCATTATCTTCCCCGTAGTGGCTAAGAGCTCAAACATTGTATTCGGCGATTCCTTTACCAAATCCCTATAAAGTTTTCTAGGTACCAGGTCACTCATTATGGTTGTAAATATAATCTTCTCTTCATAGTCAATCACCTCCAACTTCTTTCTGTTGAACCGGGTGATGTACTTCCTTATCATTTTATCCTCATATTGTTGGATGCTTAACAAGTGAGCCATTATTTTCCCTAGGTTAGTGACAAAGTAGAAGTTATTAATAAAGAGGTTGTCTAATTGTTTGAAATTTGAAATCTTCCCCAGGAAGGCTATTGTACCAGATTTGGGTTGACCCTGTGAGAGTAATGGAGAACGAACTACATAGCAGCTCATCTGGGATGGAATGGCTTGATGCTATTCGACATGCAATATCGGATCATATTCCCCATCATATCGAGGAGTGCTAACCAGGGGCTTGAACTTCACAAGTGTCGGATAACCCACTACAGAAATTTTAAATGGAGATCCCTATACATAACCCCTCTGTAAAGCGTTATATTTATTTATCAGATCTTCTAGTTGATTCTCCATATGCTAGATCAATCTCTTTTGGGGTTGGTCTTCCTGCTCAGCTTTCATTACCTTATTGGTTCGTCCATGGCTTTTAGCCGAGACCTCTTCCTTCCTTTTAGTGTGTTCGACTCTAGCCGACCCTCATACTCTTTTCCTAGACCTTATCGAGAATTCAACCCATCTGGTCTCAGATCTCCTCAACTCTTCCTTATGATCCCTAGGGTCCTGCACGGATGTGCTTGTGCATTCCTTAGGTCCAATAGATCAAAAATGGATTGCCTTCTAGGTTTTCATGCATGTTTAATAGACAAAATGCCTAAAAATAGTATCATAACAATAAAACATAGTATCGTGACAACGAACAAGTTGTAGTGCAAAAAATGTAAGTCCGGAGAAGAAATACGACGATTACAATAGGAATTTCGAACTTGCTAAGAATCAAGATAATATTTCTAAAGAGAAACTATAACCCAATGAAACCTAGATGAACTGGATTGTGATTTAATAGTTTATCGAAAATGTATATCTTCAAGTTTCAAAAATTAAAAATGCTGGAAAGTGACAATGGCAAGCCGGTTCCCATAAACGACAATATTTTTTTATAGCCTAAAACTAGTGTACTGATTTATCGTAGCTTGAATATACTAATTACAAGTCAATAAAATATAAAAGATATACTTACTAAAATATACACTAGAGAAAACAGCAAAAAGATAAGAGAAAGAGAAATAAAATATGAATTTACGTGGTTCGGCCCAAAATGGTGCCTAGGTCCACAGGTGCAGTGTTGTTTGTATTAGATTATTAGGCAAAAGCCATGGATAACTAAATTAGTCAAGCTCTCAAGTTCTCTCTATAATTTGGTAGCATAACAGTAAGTAAAATCTCGAATTCCTTCAAATATGAATGGTGTGTGATATTTATAGGTTATTAGAGGAAAAAGAAAAGGGAGTGCCACGTGGCCTGCCTTTATAGGTTAGGAAAGTACACTCATTACATATGAGGTGAGAGAATAATCAAGAGTTAGTTATTTTCAGATGGGAGTAATATTTGCATATTTCCTCCACATGCATGCATTGTTGATGTCATCGAGCCACGTAGTACATGCTTGCCAAAACGGAGTTAACTTAACGATGTTAGCCGACTGCTAACTAATGGTGTTAAATGAATTGTTAGGACTAGCCGAGACGACATCATTCTGGGGCCGACCAAGTTTCTAATTGTGGACGACTGATTAGGCACATATTCTTCATATTTATCCCCTTAATTTCGGTATTTTTATGATCCCGTGCAGTGTAAATAGTTTGGATTTATCTCGTGTTTATGATAATAACCTCTTTTGGCAAGTATTTCATGTTTTGTGTATTTCTCATGTGTTTTACAGGTATTTCACGCAAGTTAGTGCGAAGGAGAACTCAAAACAGTGAAAGAAACCAAGAAATGGAGAGTTGAAGGGCATTTTCGTAATTTTTCAGCCATAGTCCGGAGGTGGGGCGAACTATAAATTTGAATATCTCTAAATTACAAGAACACTGGAAAAAACGGCACCTCAATCCGAGCTACGGTGAAGAAGTTATGATGTTTTGAAGTTGCGCGATAATAAAGAGAAATGGACTAGAAACCAAACCGATCTGGATGGAACCAAACCGATCCGGTGGGGACCGGACCGGTCAGGTCAGGAAAAAAATAACCGATCCGGGACCATATGGATCCGGTCCGGACCGGTCCGACTGTGCGAATTGTTGTCATTAATTATGCTGATTTTTAGGTGATTAGCTGGTGAAGACTTGTGCAACAAGAGATTCTAGATGTAAAATTCGTCCAACTTGGTGCTATAAAAGACCAAGCCCTAATTCATTCAAAGGGGACTCAAAAAAATTAGGGAGAGAAAGTCATTTTTTAGAAATCCTTTTTAGTTTTTCATATTCTTAGAAAAACCCTAGTTTGTATGTTTGAAGAACAAGTAGTATTCTGGATTCAAGTTCATCTAGTGCAGATTTCAAGTATCAATTCTTCAATTCAATTCAAGTATCAAATTCCATTATCTTAGTTAATCTCAATTTTTATTTTCATCTTTTCTTGTTTTGTAATTTTTGTTTTTACCATGTTTCTTAGATCCACAATTATGTGCATTGTTATGAAATTGTTTTCCCATAAAATCATGTCTAGCTAAATTTTCAAGGGCTGGGGTACATGAACTCATTCCGGTATAAATTACCTGTGTAGAAAATAGAGGGTAAATTAAATATTGACCAAATCGTGTATGGAAATTCTACGAACATAGCCGACCTTTTAATCTCTCTTGCCCTAGGTACTTGGGATGTTTAAGAACGTTATGTAAGTGAAATTGTCCATTCACCGCTTTATATTTACCTTTGATTTCATATGATGCGGGCAAGATCCTTCATATATGTAATGCTTAGGATCTATAAAGATTGGATTTAGTCAAATCTTTTAATTTACAATGCTAGTATTCTATACGATAATTTGTTAAGGTTTGAAGGATTGTACCCCACCCTATTTTCTCTCATTTTCAACTCTAATTTCTTTACAATTCTTAGTATTTTTGTGCACATTTTATTTCATCACCAATTAGAAATTTAAACCCATCAATCATCTTTTTCTTTTCTTTTATTTTAATATCAAATTTAGGATTAAACTACCTTACCTTTGTCGTCACGTTCACACGTCCTAATTCCCTGTGGATTCGATACCCAGACTCGCCACTATACTCCTTAAGAAGTGTAGTTACAAGTTTAGGTTTTTTTTGTATTGAGGTTGGAAGCCGGTAACAACGACTAGCGTATTACACGGACGCTCGGTTTTTCCACTCGATCAAAATGGCGCCGTTGCCGGGGAGTTAGGTAGACTTTAGGTTAGGTTGGTTAATCCCGAATTTGACCTTAAAAAAAAAAATCTCATCTCATCTTTCATAAGCTGTTCATGCAAACTCCTCCGTTGTCTCCAGCCTTGTTTTATGAAAATCCCCTTGTTGAAGTTAACTCTGAAAATTCTCATACTACCAACGTTCCACACTTTTGAGTCAAACACTGAGTGAGGGTTCTGAATCGTTGGGTAGCAATATGTCGGTGCACGGTAGTGTTGGTGTTGGTGTTGGAGAGGAAGAGACACCATATCTTCCCATGAAAGATCTTTTATTTTCGGAGCGAACTGTTACCCCTGGTTGCATTTTACTTCCGTATAATGCCGGTCAGTTCCACTTTCATAATGGGATGATTCAAATTCTTCCTACATTTCACGGTATGGATTCTGAAAATCCATATTCGAGAATTCGAAGATACATGTGAGACGTTTGGTGATTAAGCCTGCCCACAAGATGTTATCCGGTTAAAGCTTTTCCCTTTTTCCTTAAAGGATAAAGCTAAAACTTGGTTATGGTCGCTATCCCCGAATTCCGTATTATCCTGGAGAGATATGCAAACCAAGTTTCTCTCCAAGTTCTTTCCACAACACAAAACCAATTTTGTCAAGGCACAAATACAAGCTTTCGACAAAATGAGAATGAGGCCTTCGACAAGTGTTGGGAGAGATTTCAGGAGTTAGTTAGTGCTTGCCCACATCATGGGTTTGAGAAACATCATCTCATTTCGTTCTTTCATCAAGGTCTTACTTTGGCGTCTAAACAACTCGTGCAGACAATGTGCGAAAGACCATTTTGGGAATTAGACTCGAGCGATGCTGAGGCTCATTTGAAATATGTAGCAGAGACTACGAAATCATGGGATGTTTCTGACCCCAACAACCAAAACAGACATCGACAAGTGTCCAACACTCCTGCTGCTTCCGGTATTTATCAATTGGACAAGGACACTTTGTTAGATCGTAAATTTGACCAATTGGAAAAGAATTTCAGAGACATGCTTGAAGTTCGATTAAGAGAAGTAGCTGGACCCGTGCAAGCAGGAAAAGAGAAGGTGTGTGCCATTTGTGCGGCGGGTCATTCTACCAAAGGATGTCCAGCAATACCCGCTTACAAGGCAATGTACACTGAGCAAGTGGAAGCTATAGGAAGGGTTAGAGGACATTTTAGTACACCCCAGGGAAACGCGTACAATTCATCTTGGAGGAATCATCCTGGTTTAACACATATGCAACCCCCCATGCAATCACCATCTCCTGGTTCATATGTTATTCCACCGAGGCGATCTCTTGAGGACAACTTAAATCACCTCATCTAATCTCAAAAGGAGAACAGTGCTAAGTATGATCGAATGTTCAATGAAATACATACTAGCATCTCAAGGTTGCAAACTGCATTAAATGTCCAAGAGAAGGGCAAATTTCCTGCTCAAAGCCAACGAACTCCCCAAGGACAAACCAATGTTGGCACTACATCCCACAACCATCGAGAGCAATGTAGCGCTATTACCACTCTACGTAGTGGGAAAGTAGTTGATTTATCACCTCCCCCACGCAATGCATCTAAAGATAAAGAGGTTTCGCCCGGCACAAGAGAGGCCGAAGATTCCCCTTTAATTGAGAGTGAGGAGGAGGAAAATACTAGTGGACCCAAGACCATCACCCCCACCGCTGCCCCATACCCTCAACGGTTGGTCTCTCACTCCAAAACGACCTCCCGTGATGAAGTTCTGGAAGTCCTTAAGCAAGTAAAAATTAATTTACCTTTTCTTGAGACTATACAGAGAATTTCTGCGTATGCTAAGTTTATTAAGGACTTCCTCACGGTGAAACGCAAGCTAAAGGTAAACCAGAACGTCTCTTTGGCCCAAAATGTCAGCGCAGTATTGTCGAGTGACTTTCCATTAAAATATAAAGATCCGGGTGCACCCACTATTTCATGTATCATGGGGAAGAACCGAATCGAGAGAGTTCTAATAGATCTAGGGGCGAGTGTTAACATTATGCCCTATTCCATCTATAGGCAACTAGAACTGGGGGCCCTTAAGCCCACTAATATGACTCTCCAGCTCGCGGATCGTTCTGTGAAGCTTCCTCGTGGAATTGTTGAGGATGTGATTGTCCAAATAGACACTTTCTACTTCCCGGTGGATTTTGTCATTTGGGACGAAGAACCCTCCGTTCTCCCAAGTAATCATGTTCTCGTTATCCTTGGCCGCCCATTTTTAGCTACAGTTAATGCTCTTATCAATACCCGAAGTGGGCGTATGCAATTAACTTTCGGGAACATGACCCTCGAAATAAATATCTTTAATAATTCCAAGAAAGAGGATGATGAAGGGGAACCGCGAGGGTTGGATCTTTTGGGGGAAGCACATAAGCAAGAAAGAACGTACAAGGAAGAGCCATTAGGGAAAGGTTGTGTTACGCACAGTGAGATGAGTGGTTGCAACATCGAGAGAAAGGTAGGGGATGTATGTTTAGTTAATGCATTCGAGAGCATGAGTGAGCCCATGAACAAGAGTGAAAGAGGAGATTTAGAGTGTGTCAGGAGAGGCTCGTTGAAATACTTAGAGGAAAGAGAATGGAAGGGCACTATCGATACATTTCTCCTCGATTACCACCCACCCACACCACCCTATCATTCGGTGAGTGAGCACGAAAGGCAGGTTGAGGACACCAAGCAAGAGAGAAAGCTAGAGGAGTTGAGCCTAGCAGAGTTTGAGAGCGAGTTCGGACAGGTGGATGCAAGCCTAAATGTTGAAGTCCAATCTTTCTGGGCCTCATTTCGTCATTTAGATGAAAGCGAGTGGGAAAATAGAATTGATGAATTTCTCCTTCCCAAACCTCCACCCATACAATTTGATTCTTCAAAGGTACTTGAAGATACGACTCAAATCTCGTCCGACTTAGAGACCAACCCACGTGCTATGCAACAAGAGGATCCTTTTCCGGTTTATCATAATGCATCTCCCGGTCTTTCCTTTATCTATGAGCACGGGCACAATTTGTTCCGACTATTCACTTATGATGGTAAGACGGGAGAGACGAGGAGCGCATCGTACCCAGTGAAAGGGGTTGGGTGATTTGTGGAGAGAGATGAGAGGTCGTCGCACCCCCGACGCGTATGGAGTGATTTTTGTTCTATTTTTGAGTCATGTATAAGTGTTATATAGTGTCTTGTTGCATTTAGAGTAATTAGTTAAAATTTTTGTTATTCTTTTTTGTTATGCTTGGTTCTAACATGTTTTGTAGATTCAATGGACTCGCAATCATCGGGGATCGCTCCATTTGGGTAATATCTTTTTTTTCCTCTCTTTATGTTGTGTTCTTGATTCGCATTGAGGACAATGCAACATTTAAGTTAGGGGGTGTTGGATATTCTTCCCAATTATTGTTTAGATTCATTGATTCGATCACATGTTCTTTCCAAGTGTGTTTTTTTTTTTTAAAAATGAAAAATGTTGAAAAAACCAAAAATATTTTTGTTCAAAATAAATAAAAATTGGAATTTAAATTTTTTAAGAATATCACCCTTATTCTATTTAAAGTCTCTAATTGTTAAATCTCAATTGCACTAAGCCAAAATTGACCGAAGATGGAAATTGAAAGAAAATTGACGACTTTACGAATAAGTGTGGAGATTGATCAAAACCGATGAGATTTAGAGCCTTTCCATTTTTTATGAGTTTTTAAATCAGTCTGAGTTTATGGTAAACTCAAAGTACTTTTCAGCGTGTTAATAAGTCGTTGATGATCTCAATTCTTTATTTTGATCGGTTATGGGAAATATGTGAAATATTGTCTCGAAATTCGTGCTAAATATATCTCTAAACTTAATTAATCTCGAGATGCATATGGTAATGTGATTAGCAATTTGGACAATGAAGTAGGCCCTCGTTTGTTACCCAAAAATATTAGCCATAAAAAGTTGTGAAAAACAAAATTATCCCTTTGCAACCCACTTTGAGCCTAATATAATATTTTGCTTTCGTTTGATAACCCGAAAAAACCCAAATACCCCAGAATTGTGAAAATTGAGAAAATTCATCAAGTAAGTCCAAATTGTGCAATAAAAAGGGGTAAGAGAAAACCAGGAAAAAAATGCTCAATAAAAAAAAATATAATGAAAAAAAAATGAAAAAAAAATGAAAAGAGAAAAATGAGCAAATGCTTGAAAAAGCACTAATGGACATCATAAGGACATTTTCCAATTCCAACATTACCTACCATTTCCATTTTTTCCCTTTTACACCTTAACCCCAAGAAAAGTCCTAACCGAGTCCAAATTGCGAAATTGGTTACCGCGTGGAGAGCTAAGACATGAAAAGATAAAATGAGAGATTAAATGGTGTGAAATAGAGGTGATGTTCCCATAACTGTATTCCGATGATGAGATCTTTTCACCATATATTTCCTTCTTTTCAATTTTGTATGCATGAATTTGTGTCCATTATATTTACTCTTTATATCATGCATACTGAGAGAAAACAACCACAATCCGAGTGATTCGTTTGTGAGTGCATCCGTAAGAATTTGAGTCAAAACGAATTTTTGGAAAGTAACGTAATGCTCTATCGGTAGAAATTTGAGGTTTAATTTTTGGCTTTGCACACACACACTATGGTTTGAGACATTTGAATATGAATTTATGGTGATTATTTTTTCAAAAAGTTTAAATTGTACAGTTTTTAAGTATTTTGATATTAATTTGAGTCAATAAAGAATTTTGTGGGTGTATTCACTGCAAACCCTCACGAGACAAAACTCGTCCTACTAGGGTAACCTAGGGGTTTAAAGGCTTGTTGCATACGCTAAATGCAATCGCTTGCCCGCAAAAAAGGTATTCTATCCCAATAAAATGATTTTCAAGAGTTGAGCCTTGATAGGATTCATTTACATTGCTCGGGACGCGTAAAGTTCTAAGTTAGGGGGTGTGATTAGGCACATATTCTTCATATTTATCCCCTTAATTTCGGTATTTTTATGATCCCGTGCAGTGTAAATAGCTTGGATTTATCTCATGTTTATGATAATAACCTCTTTTGGAAAGTATTTCGTGTTTTGTGTATTTCTCATGTGTTTTACAGGTATTTCACACAAGTTAGTGCGAAGGAGAACTCAAAACAGTGAAAGAAACCAAGAAATGGAGAGTTGAAGGGCATTTTCATAATTTTTCAGCTTTAGTCCGGAGGTGGGGTCGACTAGAAAGTTGAAGAGCTCTAAATTACAAGAACACTGGAAAAAACGGCACCTCAATCCGAGCTACGGTGAAGAAGTTACGATGTTTTGAAATTGCGCGATAATAAAGAGAAATGGACCAGAAACCAAACCGATCTGGATGGAACCAAACCGATCCGGTGGGGACCGGACCGGTCCGGTCAGGAAAAAAAAAGAACCGATCCGGGACCAGATGGATCCGGTCCGGACCGATCCGGTTGTGCGAATTGTTGTCTTTAATTATGCAGATTTTTAAGTGATTAGCTGGTGAAAACTTGTGCAACAAGCGATTCTAGATGTAAAATTCGTGCAACTTGGTGCTATAAAAGACCAAGCCCTAATTCATTCAAAAGGGGACTCAAAAAAATTAGGGATAGAAAGTCATTTTTTAGAAATCCTTTTTAGTTTTTCATATTCTTAGAAAAACCCTAGTTTGTATGTTTGAAGAACAAGTAGTATTCTGGATTCAAGTTCATCTAGTGCAGATTTCAAGTATCAATTCTTCAATTCAATTCAAGTATCAAATTTCATTCTCTTAGTTAATCTCAATTTTTATTTTCATATTTTCTTGTTTTGTAATTTTTGTTTTTACCATGTTTCTTAGATCCACAATTATATGCATTGTTATGAAATTGTTTTCCCATAAAATCATGTCTAGCTAAATTTTCAAGGGCTGGGGTACATGAAATCATTCCGGTATAAATTACCTGTGTAGAAAATAGAGGGTAAATTAAATATTGGCCAAATCGTGTATGGAAATTCTACGAACATAGCCGACCTTTTAATCTCTCTTGCCCTAGGTACTTGGGATGTTTAAGAACGTTATGTAAGTGAAATTGTCCATTCACCGCTTTATATTTACCTTTGATTTCATATGATGCAGGCAAGATCCTTCATATATGTAATGCTTAGGATCTATAAAGATTGGATTTAATCAAATCTTTTAATTTACAATGCTAGTATTCTATACGATAATTTTTTAAGGTTTGAAGGATTGTACCCCACCCTATTTTCTCTCATTTTCAACTCTAATTTCTTTACAATTCTTAGTATTTTTGTGCACATTTTATTTCATCACCAATTAGAAATTTAAACCCATCAATCATCTTTTTCTTTTCTTTTATTTTAATATCAAATTTAGGATTAAACTACCTTACCTTTGTCGTCACGTTCACACGTCCTAATTCCCTGTGGATTCGATACCCAGACTCGCCACTATACTCCTTAAGAAGTGTAGTTACAAGTTTAGTTTTTTTTTTTTGTATTGAGGTTGGAAGCCGGTAACAACGACTAGCGTATTACACGGACGCTCGATTTTTCCACTCGATCAATGACCTCACTCCAAATAGTGTGTTCATCCAGGTGTCCTTTTCTAATTGATCCACGAGTTATCCCATATTAATGTTATAACACTCTCCATCACCTTTCGCATTACCCTCTCGCCCAAATGCCAATTCTATCAACTTATATGATAATAACAGTTATGTATAAGCATGGAAGTCGGTGACTCCCATCTCCCTCGAGATCATACCCTAGGGATAGAAGGACATATGTCCCTATAATTTTAGTCATTTAACATATAATCACAAGATACAAAATAGAAAAATCAGAAGAAGAAAAAAAATGAAAAAATATAAAAAAGAATATAAAGGATAATATGGCAACTTGTTAGAAAGTTTAGCACGGCTATCACATCCCTGTGGTTCGGAGGCTCTTTCATCGACCTATTCTCTTTCCTTCACTCATCATCCTAGGTCATGCATCGACCTCTTCTTCCAACAAGGGCATAAATCAAGTGTTTCTCCTGATCACCTGGTATAACTATACCTAGAATTCAACTTTCAATATATAAACACATATATATGTGTGCGCGCGCGCGCGCACTCACATGTGTTCTCAAAAAAGATAAAAGGAATGCAGGAATAAAAGGCATAATAATAAGAATACCTCCAGTAGGTACGTGTCCCCGTGAAAGTGAACCTACAACATCGACTGAAAGCATCTAGAGAAACGTGTAGAGATGGAAGCATCAAACTCTTCCAATCAAAGATGATAATCTAATAGATGACCCGAAGGGAGGGCAAGAACCACATATAGACGTCATCTCCACTCTTTGCCACCAAAAACTCCTCAACTGGATCAGGATGAACTACAGGGATGCTTGTTATAGCTGCTGACCATCCCTCACGTCGATGGTCCTCTTCATCAAAATGTACTTTAGCAAGGACACCTTTACTGACTTCCCTGAGCTTACTCGTCCAATGGGCCTCATTGCCTCCAAAATAATCGTGTCAGTCAAAAGTAGGGACTTATTCACCATAAATCGATCCCTCCTCGCATGGCAGCCCCAGAATCTAATGCACGCCTATTGGTGTGACTGTCATCACCAAAATGAAAGGTGTGGGTGGTATCCCACCACCGCTCTCTAAGAGCCCACGACACTATCATTAACTGAGATGTATCATCAAGAGACCTCGCTATATATCTAAACTCGACAATGTCCACCAAAATCTTTACCTCCTCAGGAAGGTCCTAAACTGCTTTCACGCCCATAGATCCCCGAGCGAACCTTCCTCAATGAGATGTCCGTTTACATAAAATAATAACATAAATGCCTTGAGAAAAATAAAAAAACTAATAACCGAAATTAAAATAAAAAACAAAATAGGAAACATAAATAAATAAAATACTCATATAGCTCTCTAGGTTTTTCACCCTAGCCGAGTGATGGGTCTCAGGTTCTTGCAGTAAAATTTTATCGTCTGTCGTGGTCTTGGCATCCCGACACACATTCTCTATCCCCATTGGCATTCCCCCAGTGTGGCTCCACCCGATGTTATCCCAATCTCCGATGCCCACATTATTGGTCATTTCTTCAAAAAAAGCACTCGAGATAATCTCTTAGAGAGAGAGAGAAATCATTTTGGTGTGAGAAATGAAGGTTGCCTTCACCCCCTTTATATAGGAGGATAAAGGGTATGTCGGTGGCACACCTCCCTTGGGAACCCGCGAAATACTTTGAATCTCTATGCACCCCCTTTAAATTTAAAAATTCTAAAAAATTGCAAAAAATCCAAAACAAATCCAAAAAATAAAAAAAAAATCAAAATTGGCAAGAATTGCACATTTTTCAAGAAAATTATGAAAATCTAAAACTACAAAGCATCCAAGAAAATTATCAAAAACCTTAAAACTTAATTGAAAAAATCTCAAAAATTAAAAAGAGCATAAAAATTCAAATTTGCAAAAATAGAACATTTTCCATGAAAAACGTCAAAATTTTAAATATACACAAGCTTTAAAAAATCAACAAAATCCAAAAAACCCTCAAAAAATCCAAAAATTTCTAAGAAAATACATGTTTCCTTACATATCCTTTTTAAAATTAACAATCACATTTTAGGTCCTCATAATTGACGTGCTCAGTTTTTAGCTCCTCAAAAATGGCTTTCTCACTTTTTAGGTCCTCGTAATTGACCTTCCCACTCTTTACGTTCTTAGAATTGACCTTGGCCCTCAGAATTAGGCAACGATCCCCGTCTTGGTCACATACACTTATTAGTCCCTCATAATTGACCTATGCCCTCAAAATTAGGTCGCGATCCCCAT
The DNA here is from genome assembly GCA_949130495.1 of Sambucus nigra. NCBI lineage: Eukaryota > Viridiplantae > Streptophyta > Magnoliopsida > Dipsacales > Adoxaceae > Sambucus > Sambucus nigra. Next base: position 288,562,452 of record OX422223.1, read on the forward strand.
ATTGGTCGTATACACTCTTTAGCTCCTCAAAATTAACCTTAGCCCTCTGAATTACGCCACGATCCGCATATTGATCACATACACTCTTTAGGTCCTCAGCATTGACCTTAGCCCTCAAAATCGGGTCTCTTTAGAATTTACCTTGGCTCTCAGAATTAGGCCACGATCCCCTTATTATTCTCGTACATTATATAGGTCCTCATAATTAACCTAGGCTCTTAGAATTAGGTAGTGATACCCGCATTGATCTCATACACTCTTTAGGTCCTCATAATTAACATTGACCCTCATAATTAGGTTATGATTCCCTTATTGTTCGCACACACTCATTAGGTCCTCGGAATCAAACCTTTATCCCCAGCATAATCAAAACCTATCCCATTATAGTTCTGATGCACAGAGACTCGATGCCTACAACCTTCATTAGGGTGTCTATTTTTTTACGATCTTCGTTTATTATAAGCTCGTTTGCTAATGGGAATCTCTAGATACCACATTCTAATACACGTATACACCTCCATAGGGTCGAAATTAAGTCCCTTCAAACCTCAGACCCCTGGTCCTCCTTCAAACCTTAACTAAAGAATAACTAAATGCTTTTCAAGCTCCATTTGACTTTGGTCAACTCTTAGACCCGAGAGTATCTTAACACACTTTCATAAATCTTTGAATCCCTTTCCAATGAACCGAAATGTATGCAAATAGGACTTATGGTTCAGATTTTATGATCATTTTATCGAAAAGTCCATTATAGCCTACTTGTTAGCCCCACCCCCACCCCCACCCCCACCCTTGCCTACTGGGAGGTGAAAAATTGCTTGATCACTAAGTCTAGCACCCCTGTCAGATGCTAGGCCTTAGCAGAAGGATGGACAGCCTAATGATTGAGCAAATATAGAGATTCTCCTATATCCGGTGGTCAGGGATCTAGGTTTGTGCCAACACATGCCTCAACTTGAAGATCTGGAAATTCTACTACGAGGGCCTTCCACTCACCTCTCTACCACTGGGGGTGAAGTATGCATTTAATATCATTGATTATTTATTTTTTACGAAGTTTTATGTTATGCTTTTATTCCTGCATTAGAACATATCACTGCAACATTTTATTTTTATTTTATTTATTGATATTATTTTTCTCACATCTCTATATGAGAGTTTCAGGAGTATAGTGCTACCCATTTCAAGCTTAAGGTTTCCCTAACAGGGTGGTGGTTTTGTGGACAGATGATCAATTTCCTACTGCCGTTCGGGAGATAGTATGAGGTTTGGTCTTTGGCCCTCTCCTGGATTCTCTAGTAACATTATGCGGTACTTTCATGATCCATATATTGGTAGAGAGGTGGTGGAAATGACTTAAACCGTCCACCTCCCAGCAGGTGAGATGACACTTGCCCCACCAGACTAGCATATTTTGACATGTCTACCATCTGGTCCATTACAGGTGATGATTCCCACCGCAACCGGTTGACAGTGGAATCTATTCAGGACGCGATAGGATTAGTCTCCACTATTCGCGTGGTTGTGACATTTGCACTCAAATCTCTTGATTCCCACATGCGGGAAAACTATAGGTGATTAGGGATAGATGAGGCTCTGATCCATCAGTTCATATGGACTTTTTATCTATTTATGCTCGGCCAAACCATCTACTCTTCCCATGGTGAGGCAGCCCAGGAGGGTTTGCTCTTCCCTCTTTGTCACTTCAGTTGTATCCATTAGTATGACTTAGTTATTTTTAGGGGTTGATCGATGCTAGGATGAGTGCCCTTTCTAGAGGGTGACTAAGATCCCCATTATTTCTGTGGTAGTTTAGGAGGTATGCCTTTTTACCTTCTTTTCTTTTAGATTTTTTTTTGCTTTCTTTTTATTATGCTATTGATATTCTTAATTTTATATTGACACAATAATGGGTCTTCAAGGTCTTTAGCTTTCACCAGAGTTTTTAAACAGTGCTGAAGGAGGACCGTTGCCCCGTCAAAGGAGATGATGGAAGGACAACAGTGGAGAGGGGCTTCAGGTATATTCTCATAGAAAGAAGCGCACCTTTTTTGTGGGATGCCGATAAATATGGTATGTATTCTCTTTCTAATCTTTTTATATTTTCATAGGCTATTTCATTTTCTCATTATTCTTGCTTGAAATGCATATCTGCTTCTTTCCTTGGTCTATATCCCGGAGGAATTGGGCCATGATTACGATCACCACCCAAACCACTTCTTGTTTGCTTCGTTGCACTCATGGAACTGCAGCTTTCTATTTGGTAGAGAGGGTTCTCATAGGTGGCCCATCCATGCCCAGCTTATCTGATCAATGGCACCTAAATTTGGGTTAAGGAGCCGCATATTCTTTCTCCCGATGATTTGGAGGTGTATACCAGGGGAGTCCGGTGGGGAGCGTCCACTTCAATTATATTATCCCATATGCTAACTTCATCGCAGAGAGATTGATGCCTATAGTCCAATAGGATTGAGATAATCGAGGATTGAGGGAGGCACCCTCGACTGCTACTTATATTCCTTTTTTAAAGGGACCCACTACAGGAGCTGTCACAGCACCGGATCGTTCCTCAGCTTCGTCGTTGGTGGTTTGAGTCTCGGGTCTAATTATGCAGTTCAACAGGGATAATGGAGGGCATTATTAGGTGTAACTTCCTCCCTTTTATCCTTACTTCTACGTGAGTAGAGGTATGCGATGTAATTTATTTTATTTTATTTTTTGTTTTCTTTATTTTCTTAAGATCAAATTGTGATGCATTTATCTTTATAGACAGTATTGGCGTGGATGTCTCAAACGATGGACTCATACCTAGCTTTCATTTGAAGGACAATGAGATATTTGGGTAAGGTACATTCGGTGATCGAGTAGGTTTTCGGTCCTTTTACCTGTGGAAGTCAGGGTGCTTAAGCAACGGATGTTCCTGAATATTCTCGGAGGATGGCCCTACGTATATGGGGCCTTCTTTTCCTGTAGATCCGCAGGGAGGTCTTATGACAAAGGCGATTCTTTCTGAATCTGATGATGATGAGGAGGAGGATGGCGATTCCTCCTCCTCATCATTCCTGAATACCTTTTGTTTTTGTTTTTTTATTTTTTTTTTAGTTATTCTTTGATACTAATGATAGGCACATGAGTTAGATATGTAAAAGATATGGTTAAGGTCCAAAAATGGCAAAAATCTTATTTCCAAGTTTTCAGATCTAATACGGTTTCTATTCTCGTAATGAGATTTTTCAAATGTAATTTCATTCTACAGGTTTATAGGTACATTCTGAATATTTTAATTTTGACATAAGGACGAATCACTATATGGGAGGACTAATCGTTTAACTCTTCCTCCCTATAAATGGAGAGGAGTTTTTGGCCTTGTAAACCCACTCTTTTTTGCTGTCCTCTCTAATAGTCTAGCTAGTTGATAAGCACCCAAAAGTGTCTATTTTATACCTCGAATAGATGCATTTTAGTCGCTCGTTTTTAATTAAAATTGGCCTTATGTTCGTATTTTATCATTTTGCAGGTTAATACGCAGTTGCGGTACAAATAATGTTAAATCAGTACAATTACAACTGAAAAGCGGTCAAAAGCGTGCATCGAAGAAATCCAAAGATACCGTAAAGTGAGAAGTCCATTCTAAACTTGCCAAGAAGAGTTCCGATGTTCCGAACCAGTCCTGTAACCCTAACCTGAGCCTACACTGAGCCCTGAACATTCCCCAAACCTGGTATGTGTTGAGTTTGTACCCTTATTATTTTTCTAGATTTTTGTTTTGAGTCATTTTACTTTTAGGGTTTATTTTTTTATTTATTTAGGATTTTTAGGTTTTATTTACTATTTTTATATTTTATTAGTATATTTTTATTTTATCTTTATTAGTTATTAGTTTTATTTTTATTAGGACTAGATTTTTTTTAGGATTTCATTTATTTGTTTTATCTGATTTTACATTTTTATAGAATTTTAGATTTTTTAGTTTAATAGAATTTTATTTTTTTTAATTTTTATTTTCTTTTTCTTTTTCTTTTTATTTTTTTAATTGAGTCTTTATTTTATTAGAATATAAATTTAATTTTTAGATTTTTAATTTTAATAATTTTATTTTTATTAATTAATTTTATTTTTTTTAGGGGTCACAAATTTAATACACTAAAACACACATAACCCATAACTTAAACACTTATCCTAAACCCAACTAAACTATCCTACACCCTAAGCCTCACCCATCTTCCCATACACCCACACACACTAACTCCTACCCCACTCATCTTCAACCTCAAACAATCTTTTCTCTCCCCTCTCACAAAAAAAAAAACCACCTGTCAAACCCCATTTCGGCGACCATACCGCGCCGTCGAGACACATTTCCGGCATAACCTCCTGTCGGAACCTATCTCCATACCCACCTTGACCCGCCATGGCCACCACCAAACTCGAAACCAACCTCCCCCCTCGTCGGCGCTTCCATGTTCCCTTTCCGGCGAGCTGAACCAACCCGCGATCGCCCCGAGCTCAAAACCAAACCCGATCCCGACCTGCAAATAGCAAAAAAACAAACAAAAAAAACGCAAGCCCGATCCACCTCACCCACCACCGTCACTGACCAACCCAAAATCGAAACCCACCTGCATCGGACCCAGGCGAGACAGCCCGACCCATTTGCGGCCTGCCCAGCTGACCCGAAACCGAGACCACCAGTCCTCTTCCAAAAAAAAATTTCGATCTAGCCTCATCTCTCCCAACAAAATCGGAGCCAACTCTAAGCCACAAACACACTCGTCAAGCTTGAAACCATAAAACCCACATGCTTCTATTGTTGGTCAAAATTCAAATCCCACAAAAATCTCTCTTAACAAAGCATCATCGTGGTTATAAAATAAAGAGAAGGGCAAGTCATAAAAGACTCTCAACAGGAAAAAAAGAGGAGACGCAGAGAGAGAGAGAGAGTATAATGTGTACATAGTAGGTTCATAAAAAAATTTCAGAAAAATACAAAAAAAATAGTTTAGCTTTAGAATTAATTTTTAGGTTTGTTTTTTATTCTTTTTAGTGTAATCAAGTGCTGAAAATTGTGACGAAGTTGGACGCATGTCAAGGCGCATTTCAAGACAAATTTTGGAAAAAAAATTGCGTATTGTATTTCTATACTCTCTTTTCAATTTATTTTCTTTTTTGACATATTATCTATTGTTGTTTATGCACACATGAGAATGTTTGTCTAAACACCCCGTTCAAGGGGTGGGATGCACTGCGTATGATTTTAATTAATTGGTTTCATTAATTTTATATTTCTAGGTATATTAATTTTAAGTGTCACCAATTAATTTATGTAACGAAAGTTAATAAATTAATTGAACAAATTAATGTTTAAATTTAGGAATCGAACTAGAGATAGGTTTTTTTCGAAATTTGAATATTAATTCGGTGTTGAAATTTAGGATTGCTATTGTTTTCGTTAAATTGATCCTAGCGGGTAATTTTCTGAAAATAGTGTAGTTCTAATTTTTCATTGTGTGACATTTTTAAATTAATTTTGTGAAAAAGATTTTATTAAATTTATAATTATAACGAGAGTTAGATTATCGATTTAATATTATCTCGAAATATTTCAAATTAATAAATTGAGAAATTAAAATAATTGAAAATGCAGTGTAATCCCATCTCTTGACCTTCTCACATATTTCACACTCGGTTGTACATTCTTTTTCATATTTTAGTCATTTTATAATTTTTAGCGTTTGGTTAATTTTTCCCTTGAAATTGTTTTAAAAAAATTTAAAAAGATTTTAATAAAAAAAAATTGGAATTGCACGTTTTCACATTAATTGTTTCACCTTGAAAGTTGGATTGATACCCGTACTTACCGCAATACGAGTTATTTTTAGACAAGTTTTGTAGGTACTCAATGGAATTTTGAGAGTGACTTTTGCACAACAACGACACATACGCAAAAAAGCAATTTATCAAATAGCGTCGTTGCCGCTTTCTTGACGTGGAGACATGATTGAAGACTTGTAATTTTATTTATCTTTCTTATTGTAGTTCTTCCTCCTCCCTCCTCCTTAGACTGGTTGTATAGGATTTTTTTTTTAAGATTGTGTATTTATTTGGGGTGCATTTTGACACCATATTATTTTGTAATAATTATTCCATAAAAAAAGCGAAAAGGGAAATCGGACAAGGTAGTGAGAGGGCGTCCAAGGCAAGAATTTTGAAGCCTCTCAATTTTGGGTCGGTAGGACTCCCGGGGACGACTGAGATAGGCGAGATCTCCCCCCGGTTGACTCAATTCGGTCTTCATCCCACGTGTGTAAAAACCGTGGGAGGTACAATTTTTTTTTATCCCTCGCGACTCTCCTGCCAGCGAGTTCATTTTTTGTGTGATTAATTGCTCCTATGTGCTTTTAATTTCTGCATCGCACTTAAATTGAATGGTTTGATGAATTAATTTACCTAAGACCTGGACCCGGCCATTGAAACGAAAAGGGATTTCATCACCCGACTCACTCGCGTATCCATTGTGTGCTACCCAAGCTGTCATTAATTCTAAAATCAATCAACTAGCTAGCCCCGTAGGAACACATTTTTGCAACAGGCGGTCACAAAGATAAATTCCGTGCGTTTTGTCGCCCGCAGACTTAATTAAAATTTGACTACCCTCTCACTAATTTTGAAGATAATAATTGGCTATGTGCTCGTTAGGATTTTTTCTTAACTCGTGTGTGTCCAATTCCATTATTTCAGTAGTCGGGTTTCGTTAGTTCGCCCAAATCAGGAGTCCATTTTCTCCCCTTTTTCGACAAAAATCCCAAAAATATTTTCCTTTCTTTTTTTAAATATTTTCAAAAATCCCAAAAAGATTTCCTTTTTTTCATATTTAAAATACCAAAAAGATTTTCCTTTTCTTATTTTCAAAAATCACAAAAAAAACATCTTTTCTTTTGAAAAATATTTAAAAACCAAAAAAAATATTCCTCTTGTCATGGCCGAAGAACGTCCTTTATGGAAATACTTTGGCCATGTCACATTCTCTTGACGTTTGTTTGATGATAAGCCAGAATCGACCCTTGATTCATTAATTCAGGGCTTTAACTCTCAAACGAACACCGTTGATACTCCTGTGTCGTCCATGCACACATCTCATACTCCACCGCCTTCGGTGCCGAGTGTCAACCCATCCCATGCTTTGCCGTGCACGCACTGCTTTCGTGGTGATCACTTGTCCCATGAGTGTCCATTTATATTCTGTCCATATGAATCCACCTTGAAACATGTGTATCCCTATGACACTGTTTTGGAGCCACCCTCGACGTATTGTCACGACATATCTAATGTCGTGGGGTATGAGTACCCGATCTATTCATGGAGGCCTGATCATCCTTCCATGCAATATGAATCCCAACGCCATATTGTGGATCCTTATCTTTTCCAACAGTCGTCATCACCACCTCGTGCACTTCATACCTATCAGTCCCCTTCATATGCTCCTCATACTGATCACACTTTTGTCCCTCACGGAGATGCTTCTCCCGTGAATGCTACACTTGACCCTGCCCCACACACTTCATATGAGTATTCTCCACATCCTAGTGTTTCTAGCTAGTTGTGTCCACCTCACCCACCATCGCCACCCGCCACCACTTCACCACCACCTTGCACATCCTCTCTCGAAAGTCTTTTGCAAAAGTTCGCACACACACTTCAATCTCAAACTGAATCACTTCAAAGGCTTGAACAATGATTATATGATTTTGAGTGTGCAAACGAGACGGATTCCATCCCAAGTCAACCCGTTATTGCTCCCACGTGGAACGATGATGCTTCGTCTTGTGCCACTGATTTTGAGTGTGACCAACCCTATCTTCTTGAGAATCTCGACATTGAGACCACTCTGTGGTCCGGACCCCAAGTTGACAATTGTGTTGACGTATCCATTGATTGTGAGACTGATCCCATACAGCCTTATCCTTTCCAACCCACCATTGAGTTTCACCTTTCCCCTTCCACCGAATCCATACTTATGCCCGAGTCTACACCTTTTGATCCTTCCATGTGTGTTCCTGAGGAAACCATTATTTATAGGTTAGCTCCGGCTGCGAGTGCTTCCCACTATCCTGAGATTGGATCAGACATGGTTTCTACCTTTTCGAATATGAATCCTGTTGCACCATGCTTAGTTCACTTTGAGTCATATATTAATGTTGATTCTTCTATCTCGGATTTGGATGCCTCGTTAGATTTTTCCACCATCACGAATGGTGACAAATTGGTAGAGAAGTTGACCACTCCATCACTTGATACCACACTCCCTCTTCAAGAGGACCTTGAGGATCACTCCGTGGCTCATGAGAAGTGTGTGTCTCCTACTCGTGAGTTAGATCATCTTCCCCCACCCTTTGTCCCCCCCCCCCCCCGATCCACCCACTATCCCTTCCACCCCACTGCCTAGTTTAGACCTTGTTATTACACCTCACCTGTTCCCATCTACGTATTTAGATCCTCACCTACATCCATCCTCCACCCTATTACTCCACGATCACATTTGTGCATTTTTCATAGACCCCACCATCCGTGTGAGTATATGTGCTACTCTTATCTTTCGTGACACCGAGATTGTTATTTTATGCACACCACTACCTTGTGGTGTTGATTTTTTCCATCTATCGCTCCCTGTCGTGTCACGGTGCGACTGTTACCATCGACCACTTATAGAACAGTCGTGAACTTTCTCTGAGGCCCACCCCTTCACTATTGCCAAACCATTTTGTCTCCCCCACCAACTTGAGCATCATGCTTATAGGGCCCTTATTGCCCTCACATTTACGCTTAATAAGGCCCGTGATCGGTGCCTCTTCACCCTCTCCCTTGCCTTTCTCACCCTTACCCTACCCACCCACCCCTGGTCCACCGATGCTTTGCATCGTGTGATGCACTTTGGTATACAGGTGCATTGATCCGTTTTCTAGTTTATCCAATAAGAGTGATGCTTCAGTCTTGTTTGGGGGTGATTCTCATCACCCAATTTTTCTGTCGCCCCGCACTTTCATAGTTCATATCCTTAGGGTGAGATTGGTTTAGTTGGCTGAAGACATTAAACTTAGCGCCACCGGGAGGCAACCCGTTGTTCATTGTTTCTGCGTATGAGTCGTATCCTGTTTGGGGGTGGTGTTTCACACCACCCAATGATTTTCACATGCTTTATAGACTTGTGCATACTTTTGTATCGCCTATGTTCTTCAGGTTTCATCTATACTCCAGAATGCGGTACATTTCATAAGCCGTTTATTATGGTACTATCTTTCCTCCCTTGTGCTTATAATTCTTATATATGGTTTTAAACATCAAGGACGATGTTCTCTTTTGTTTGGGGGTGGAAATTTTATCAAAATCGTACCTCTTTTGAAATTTTCAGAAACAAGTGATTTTAAACTTTTTGTACAGTTAAAAAATAAAATTTTATGACATGATTTGTCTATCATCCCTCTTTTAGAAATCTCGGAATACCAGTGTTCGACCCTAAAATTATATTTTTTATAAATAAATTAATTAATACCTATTTAAGCGTATTTGCACCATGAATTCCTAAACTCGGAAATTTTGCACTATCACGTTTACAAATCAAAAGTTAAAGAGTAACTATATTCTCAAGAAAGCCTTAAAAGATCACTAGTGGCCACTTAAATCCGTGAGATTTGAGATTTTCACCTTTTTGAGGATTTTTACGTATCTCCGAGTCACAAATTGACTCAACTTTCTTTGGGTACTACATTTAGTCGTTGCATGGTCTTATCATTTTTTTTTAATTTGGCTTAATCACTGAGAATAACATTACTTTCGAGTTGTAAGAAACATGTGTCTTGTAGTTTGTCCCGAGCACTGAACTGATTTTTCCATACACTTAACATTTTTACCCTTCACTGTACATTTTCTATCCATATTTTCCTTATCCATATATATCCCAGATACCATCCATATGTCATTTCCCATCACTACCATAATTTTTGAGAAAAAGAGTGTTTGAAATTTTCCATGTAAATTGTCTTCATTTGTGCTATGAAAAGAAGAATGTATCGCACAAAAAAAAAGTCAATTGTAGAAAGAAAGAAAAAATAAATAAAAAAATAGAAAAGAAGAAAAAGAAAAGCATGCGATCATAAGTTCAAATGTTGAAGATAATAGTTAGTCAAAGTGTGTCACACTCTTCTCAAAAACCCTATCATTCATCTTCTTCAATTCATTATCCCCCATACCATTCATAAACCACATTTTCACTCTTGGTAATGTGTTCGGGAAAACGAAAAGATTATATGGTGAATAATTCGACATTCTCGACATAGTGGTTAGCATTCGTTCATGAGATCAAATTTCTTTCATGTATCCGTCCTTTCTTATAAAGTGTGTGAGACGTTGGAACTTGTTTACATTTACTCACATGCTCACACACTAGAAAGATACACTTACCCAATTCTCAGAGAGTTTGATTCAGATAGATATATCCAGTGAGAATTGAAGTCAAAGCGTCGATCCCTAAAAGGCGATCTTAGAATTACTCTAATGATACTTAAGATTGTTTCAAACTACACACGCTGACTTTTAGGAAGGATTACGCTTTTGGTATTAAGTAATTTCATATCTTATTTTGATAGCTGAATACAGTGTTCCTTGATGTCCTTTTAAGTTGGGCTTTATAGCATTTCATCATCTACTCAGATATTGCATTTAAATAAATTTTTGAATTTTCTGGGTACATTCACTGCAAACCTTCACCAGACACCACTCGTCCTGTAGGGCAACCTACAGGTTTAACATCTTGTTGCACATGCTAAGTGCAATCGCCAGTGCCTGCGAAAGTGGCACACTTTTGGATACTTATCTCTGTTTTCTCTCTAATTTTTGCTCGAGGACTAGCAATGTTCTGTTTGGGGATGGTGTGATAAGCACCCAAAAGTGTCTATTTTATACCTCGAATAGATGTATTTTAATCGCTCGTTTTAATTAAAATTGGCCTTATGTTCATATTTTATCATTTTGCAGGTCATTACGCATTTGTGGTACAAATAATGCTAAATCAGTACAATTGCAACTCAAAAACGGTCAAAAGCATGCATCGAAGAAATCCAAAGAGACCGTGAAGTGATAAGTCCATTCTAAGCTTGCCAAGAAGAGTCCCGATGTTTCGAACCAGCCCTGTAACCCTAACCTGAGCCCTGACCATTCCCCAAACCCGGTGTGTGTTGAGTTTGTACCCTTATTATTTTTCTAGATTTTTGTTTTGAGTCCTTTTCTTTTAGGGTTTATTTTTTATTTATTTAGGATTTTTAGGTTTTATTTACTATTTTTATATTTTATTAGTATATTTTTATTTTATCTTTATTAGTTATTAGTTTTATTTTTATTAGGACTAGATTTTTTTTAGGATTTCATTTATTTGTTTTATCTGATTTTACTTTTTTTTAGGATTTTAGTTTTTAGTTTAATATAATTTTATTTTTTTTAATTTTTATTTTCTTTTTATTTTCATTTTTTTAATTGAGTCTTTATTTTATTAGAATATAAATTTAATTTTTAGATTTTTAGTTTTAATAATTTTATTTTTATTAATTAGTTTTATTTTTTTAGGGGTCACAAATTTAAAACACTAACACACACATAACCCATAACTTAAACACATATCCTAAACCCAACTAAACTATCCTACACCCTAACCCTCACCCATCTTCCCATACACCCACACACACACTAACTCCTACCCCACTCATCTTCAACCTCAAACAATCTTTTCTCTCCCCTCTCACAAAAAAAAACCCACCTGTCAAACCCCATTCTGGCGACCATACTGCGGCGTCGAGACCCATTTTCGGCATAACCTCCTGCCGGAACCTATCTCCATACCCACCTTAACCCGCCATGGCCACCACCAAACTCGAAACCAACCTCCCCCCCCCCCCCCCTCGTCGGCGCTGCCCCGTTCCCTTTCCGGCGATCTGAACGAACCCGCGATCGCCCCGAGCTCAAAACCAAACCCGATCCCGACCTGTAAATAGCAAAAAAACAAACAAACAAAAAAACGCAAGATCGATCCACCTCACCCACCACCGTCACTGACCAACCCAAAATCGAAACCCACCTGCATTGGACCCAGGCGAGACAGCCTGACCCATTTGCGGCCTACCCAGCTGACCCGAAACTGAGACCACTAGTCCTCTTCCAAAAAAAATTTTGATCTAGCCTCATCTCTCCCAACAAAATCGGAGCCAACTCTAAGCCACAAACACACTTGTCAAGCTTTAAACCATAAAACCCACATGCTTCTATTGTTGGTCAAAATTCAAATTCCACAAAAATCTCTCTTAACAAAGCATCATCGTGGTTATAAAATAAAGAGAAGGGCAAGTCATAAAAGACTCTCAATAGGAATAAAAAGAGGAGACGCAGAGAGAGAGAGAGAGAGAGAGAGAGAGAGAGAGAGAGAGAGAGTGTGTATTATATGTACATAGTAGGTTCATAAAAAAATTCCAGAAAAATACAAAAAAAATAGTTTAGCTTTAGAATAAATTTTAGGTTTGTTTTTTATTCTTTTTGGTGTAATCAAGTGCTGGAAATTGAGACGAAGTTGGACGCATGTCAAGGCGCATTTCAAGACAAATTGGGGGGGGGGGGGGGGGGGGGGAATTGCGTATTGTATTTCTATACTCTCTTTTCAATTTATTTCTTTTTTGACATATTATCTATTGTTGTTTATGCACACATGAGAATGTTTGGCTAAACACCCCGTTCAAGGGGTGGGATGCACTGCTTATGATGTTACTTTAATTAATTGGTTTCATTAATTTTATATTTCTAGGTAAAATTAATTTTAAATGTCACCAATTAATTTATGTAACGAGAGTTAGTAAATTAATTGAACAAATTAATGTTTAAATTAAGGAATCGAACTAGAGATAGGTTTTTTCCGAAATTTGAATATTAATTCGGTGTTGAAATTTGAAGATTGCTATTGTTTTCGTTAAATTGATCCTAACGGGTAATTTTCTGAAAATAGTGTAGTCCTAATTTTTTATTGTGTGACATTTTTAAATTAATTTTCTGAAAAAGATTTTATTAAGTTTATAATTATAACGAGAGTTAGATTATCGATTTAATATTATCTCGAAATATTTCAAATTAATAAATTGAGAAATTAAAATAATTAAAAATGCAGTGTAATCCCATCTCTTGACTTTCTCACATATTTCACACTCGGTTGCACATTCTTTTTCATATTTCAGTCATTTTATAATTTTTAGCGTTTGGTTAATTTTTCCCTTGAAATTGTTTTAAAAAAATAAAAATATTTTAATAAAAAAAATGGGAATTGCACGTTTTCACATTAATTGTTTCACCTTGAAAGTTGGATTGATACTCGTACTTACCGCAATACGAGTTATTTTTAGACAAGTTTTTTAGGTACTCAAGGAAATTTTGAGAGTGGCTTTTGCACAACAACGACACATACGCAAAAGAGCTTCTTATCAATAGTGCATTCTTCTCTTAACTTCTTTCTTGAGATGGCTCACCAAAATTATGATTATCAAGATGTTCGTAATCATCAGATAAAATCTTCTATATGTAGCTTTAATGATTGGTCCCTTTCAAGTTTAGATCATTATAGTTTGAACCCCTTGCTGTCTTGGAGACATATCACAATTTATTAGGTCTTCTTGTAGGCTATGGCTCATATTTGGTACTCGGAGGACCATCTCTTTCATTTTTCTTTGAAAGAGGTCTACTCGACATTCGAGGATTATTATTTCTTGACAGAGTACGGTACAAACCATCCCATAGTAGAGTCGCACTTGTGTTAAGGGAAAATATTTTCTCTTGTTGCACCGTTGGAAGTGGACCTTTTCATTACTCATAAATTCTTTAGTAAAGGAGGGATCAGCCTTATGGTGGTTATTGCTTTCTTCCTTTATGATGTCTAAAATAAAAAGCACATGGAAGGAAAAAAATGTGCCTTGGATTTGGCATTAGTGCCCCAATATTTTCTAATTATGGGCACTGCGTGAATCAACATTCGTTTGGAAAATGTAGGTTTTCAGATGAAGGAATGTAAAATCCTAGTACCTCTAATTTTAGGTGAAACCATTAATAATCTTTCTTCTTACAGTTCCCGTGAGCACCCTTACCTATGTGGAAACCCCTTGCTTTTATAGAATTCGATTTTGTAAAGGTTGAACTTTATAGTAGACCCTTTATCCTTTCCTTATTGACTAGTTAATTTTATTTTGCGTGATCCACTTATCCACTCTAGGGAGATTGAATAAGAGTGGGTCGACTAATTTTTTAAATTTGGACACTCTTACCTTCGTTGGTATTTTCCTTGGAGACCAATCGTAGTGCATTTCTTATCTATGAGACATTTTCCCTATATTTGCTTGTGTTCTTTGAGCTTTATTTGCTTATGCTTTTCACACGATTAATATGTCCATGTGGAAAAAAAGCAGGAAATCCATTCTTCTTTAGGCCAGCTGCATCCAGTTGAACCTCTGTCTCCATTCTTAGTGAGTATAATTTTTTACTTATTGAGGGATGGCCTTCCTTTGTTTCTTCTGGTCCCAACTAGTTTATCTGGGGGCATATCTATGATATCATTTTAAGAGTACCTTTTAGGTTATGGGAGAAGGCTAGGGATGTCGTGGTTTTGAGGGAGACGAGATTTTGGTGGCTCTTGGGATTGAACCTTCCCAGATCTGAATAAATTTAAGGAATTTCCCTATTAAAAATGGGGATGATGAGATGGAGACAAATGATAGTAATGGTTCACAAGAAATGAGCATCTCGGGGGGAAGAGGTGGATAGCTCTGAAACTTTTGACAGTATGAGAAGCAATTTACTTTCAGTATCTTTATGTAACTTGTTATTTTACGATGACGTTACTTTTAATTAAAAATGAGTCCCCTTATAGGCCTCAAACCTTTACTTTTCATCCCGATTACTCTATAACTAACTTCTTTAGGAATATAAAATATGAGATAAAAATACAAAGATATCACCCCCGTAGGGGTGTGGTTTTATTAACCTAACCCAAGAGGGTTGCCTACGTACCTCCATTATGCTATGGAATTGAGTTAGTGATGATTTCAATGGATTCTCTTGGATTTTTAAATGATTAGGTCATAAGTAGCTCTTATTGGTTGTCTGATGTCTTTCTTTCTCACGTGTAGTGTCTCTTAAGACGATTTAGATCAACTGGTTTAGCCAATTTCATTCCGTCGAGATTGACTAGGAGAGTTGTGTCTCCTGACAGGATTTTCTTTACCATATATGATCCCATCCCATTAGGTCAAAAATTGCCTCGGGGATCCTATATGGACTCCATGACACCTTTCAACACTAGATCCCCTTCTTTGACTCCTCTATTTTTTACTTTATTATTGAACACACAGGAAATTCACATGTGGTATCATTGCATATGATAATGTGCTAGTAGGCATCATTCATCCAGAAGTGCTAGCTCTTCGTATTTGTTCTTTACCTAGTCAACTTCGGAGATTGATTTTCCAATAGCATCCTCGAGGAGGGGATTTCCATCTCAATTTCTAATATTACATCCATCTCATATTCTAAATAGAATGGCATGGCTACGATAAGTGTTCTGATGGTGGTACGATATCCTTATAGTGTGTATGGGATTCGATCAGCCCATTCTCGGCATCCTTTGATCATCTTGCTCAATATTACTTTCATGTTCTTATTTTACTTATTCTACAATGCCATTGGTTTGTGGATGGTATAGGGATGACATGTGTCTTTGAATTCCATATTCTTCAATAAGCTCCATGACTTTTGCCTTAAAATGCATTCCATTTTCGTAGATTAATTCATACGGCACACCATAACTGCAGATGATGTTATTTCCTATAAATTGGTTCACTTTCTTTATGTTCAACTTAATGCATGATTCTACTTCGACCCACAAAGTTATGTGATGTATGGATATCAAGATGAACTAATGGCCATTTGATTCTTTTGACGCTAATTTCCCAATGATATCGATTCCCCTGGTTGAAAAGGGCCATCTTAATGTCAGGTTATGCAGTTTCCTCGGGGACAGATGATGTAAGTTTGCGAATCGTTGGCATTTCAGACACCTTTGGACATATTTTCTATAATCATGTTGAAGGATGCTCCAGTAATACCTTTGGAGAATAATTTTTTTTTGCTACCATGTAGTCATTCATGTGAGGACCACATTCCCCCCCACCCACCCCACCCCGTGGATTTCTTCCATCGCCCTTTTTTTCTTCACTCCTGTCAAGATACCATAAATAGATTCCATCAATATTTTTTTGTATAAAATGCCCAGCACACACGATGAATTGAGTGTCCCATAATCGGAATGCCATCTAATCTTTCTTGGTACACCGAGAAGGGTATTTTCCATTTTGAAGAAGCTCATTTATGTCTTAGTACCAGAGCCCTTCATCTATGGACTCAGTCATGAAGATTTCCTAGATGAACTCAAGTTTTTTTATGGCCATCCCGAGATCTTCCCTCCCCGTTCTTCAGGGGAAAGAGGGAGGATAAAGGTCTCATGCCCCTCGCTACTCCGGGGGTTTCTTCAGCCATCTTCGATTTTATGGTTATATAAAGAGATAGAGTCATCAGCCTATTTTTCACAAAACAGGCAAAAGAACATGTTGCCGCCTCGAGAGAGCAGCATCAAAGACAAACTGATGCTTGCGAAACCAATAGTTCAGAGGTTTGGGGGATAAGTTACGGAATGGGAAGGTATTAGGCTCCCATCCCGCATTTCGATCTCTCAAGGGCTTATGTTGTTATTCTTCTTAATATCTACATGAAGTGTGTGTGCGTGTATATATAAGTGGTGATCGGAATCGTTCGGCTCACGTCATGGAAAAAAGGGAGTGAGGTCATCCATAGGAGTATTCCCAAAATAGTAATAAAAGATATAAAATGTGCATCTATCGAGATGTTAATCGTTATGATGGAATGATAACATGTGTTAGATAAGACGTGAATATGAATTACAAGTATGATATATGGAAATAATATACGGATAAAATAAGTAAAGGAGGAAAATAGAAAAATAAGAAAATAGGACTCGATTCTCAGGTTTTAGCTCGAGACGCCTACATAGCCTATAAAGGCATCAAAGTCCACGTAGTTCACATGAGGCACAAGGGTGGGTTTTATCCTATAGATTCAAATGGGAGTTTATTATATGTGTATGTGTAGAAAAGATATTTTTGGTTTTGAGAAAATGTGATGAAGAATCCAGTCGGAATTTAAAAGTGTAACTCTTTGTTTTGGGGTTTTGGGTTTTTTATAGAATATAAATCGAGTGAAATACTACTAAAAGTGAAAATCTAAATTAAGAAATTAATGTGTATGATATAATAAAAGTGAAAATCTAAATTAAGAAATTATATAGCTAATGCAAGAATTAAAGGATATAAATATAAAGAAGGATGTTTGGACATTCTTTAGAGATTTGAAGATGGATCTTGATTATTGATGTACTTGCTTGCAAGTTGGGATAAATATGGGAAGAGAGAGAAGTATATTTTTGCTAAATTGGGTATGAAAGTGATGGGAATAAAAGGTGGAGAGGAATTTTACACAAGGAAACTTCGCTGACTTTGAGAGAATGTTGTTGAGATCACTGAGTTGATGTTTCTGAAGTTCTCTTTCGAAGTGAGATAATGGTATCCTTATATGGGGTAGGGGACTACCGATCGACATTGTCCTTACCCTTCCTATCAGCAGGTAACCTTAGACACACTGTCGATAGGCAGGTCCAAGGGCCTGCGAATTGGTAGTCTCATGAAGATTTTTCGAAAAATGGTCGTAAAACGCAATTCATAAGTCCAAATCGCGCATGGATAATACCATTAGAAAGGTAATTTAGAGACCTTTGAAAATCTTTGGGGTCACTCTGGGGTCTAGGTGTTGACTGTGGGTCAAACGGGGCTCGGAAGCGCCCATAATCCTTTGAACAGAAGATCATTGGACGACGATGAATCGTTCATCCAAATTGTAAGTCTGAATCGTGCATGGGGATGATCATTGGAAACGTTATACGAGGTGATTTGATTTTTTAAAAATCTTCGCTCAATTCAAAGAGTTGACTTTGGTCAAATGGGACTCGAAAGCGCCTGGTGGCCCTTTGGAGTAAAACGGGTCGTTCTACTAAAACATAAGGTTGATTTGCGCACAGGGCAGACCGTTGGAAAAGGGATTCAATTTTCTTTAAAGATTCATTCAGTATCATTCGAGCTGAAGAGTCGATTCTGGTCAAATAGAACTCGAAAGAGCCCGGTGGCCTCCTAATTAGTTTTCGGGGGAAAATGGATTGTTCATCCAAAACATTATGCCATTTTATAAATGGGGAAGACCGTTGGAAACGGGTTTCAGTTCCCTTTGGAGATTCATTGAGCTTTCGCTCTGACGATGGAGTTTATTGGGGTCAAATCGATGGCCAGGAGCGCCCGTAGGCCTCCAAATTAGTTTTTAATAGTAAAATGGTCCGTTCCTTCTAACCGTTATACTGATTCGCGCATGGGGTAGACCATTAAAAGTGGATTCAGTGACCTTTGATGTTTTATTGAGATTTCACTCTGATGATGGAGTTTACCAGAGTCAAACGGGGACCGAGAGAGCCCGATGGCCTCTAGATCGGTACTTGGAGTATAATCTAGGGTTTGTAGTGAATTAGGGAGGTGCTAGGGGCCTAAGGAGAGACTCGGGGGGTCTTAAAATGTGGTTTCACTCTTCATTACATATGCCTACTTTTACTTTACTCATATCTTCAGGATTTCCACCATGAAGGCCAGGGTTGCCAAAGCATCAGTAAAGATATTTTGATCTCTTGGGAGATAAAAGGATTGAACATCATCGAATATGGAAGTTATATCCCTGAGTATACATGTTAGGGTAATAAATTTTCCTCCCTAATTTCTTAATGCTCTATTATTTAAAAATGATGAGGATAGAGGTTCTATACATGTCAATTTTTTGTGTCCCTTCTTGTGGTGTATATTTATCCCTTCAATTCAAGCTTCATATTTAGCAATGTTATTGGTACAATAGAAGTATGCCGTGATGGTTATTAGTTGATTCTTTCCATCGGGTGAAATCAATAATATTCCATTATTGAATCATTTCCTATTTGTTAATTCATCGAAATATAGATGCCATTGATATCCATTCTGACTTTTGATCACCAAAATTTCCTCGTCTGGGAAGTGTGCAATAATCTCATCTTAATCTCCCAGGGGAGATTCGAACAAGTGATCTGCAATGGCCAACCCCTTGATGGCCTTTTGATGTACATACTTGATGTTATATTCGATAAGTAGGAATATCCATTTGGACATTCTGCTTATCCATCCAGTTTTTTTGAGTGAGTATTTTTTAAGGTTCCATTTAGGAGATCAGTTTGATTTTAAAAGCAACCATGTAATGCCTTATCTTATGTGTTGCCCATAATAGAGACAAGCAAGATTTCTCCAAGGTCATGTACCGTTGATCTTTTGACTAGCATAGTATATAGCTTATTTTTCTCAGATTCCTCGATGTATTGAGCCAACATGGATCTCACTACGCTGTTTGTAATCGTGATATACAAGATAAGAGGATGTCCAGGTTGACGTGGATCCAATACAGGATGGTTAGTTAGATACTACTTGATCCTATTAAAGGCTTCTTTTACAAAACAGCTTGAAGATTGGTTCACATATAGTGGTCATCTGAGTAATGAACATATTAATATATTGGAGCCTTCCCAGGAAACCCCTGACTTCCTTCTGAGTACGTGGGGGTGGCATGAACAACATGTCATTGACTTTGTTCGGGTCTACTTCAATCCATTTTTTACTAGTGAGAAATCGTAATAGCTTCCTTTTAGTGACTCTGAAGACAAAACATTTGGGGATTTAGGCACATCTGATGCATCCTCATTCTTTCGAATAATTTACTTAGTCCTAGAATTATATTTCTCTTGCCTCTTTGTGGATCATGTCATGTATAAAGGTAGCAGACCTTTATTAGTAAGCTACACCAATTTTTTTAAGACCAAACAGTATCACTGTGTAATAACAGATCCCTCGTGGGGTAGTGAAGGACATTTTCTCTTATCCTTTTGGGTGAATATTGATTTAATTGTAATTGGAGAAGCCATCAATGAAAGACTTCAAGGCATGATCAGGGTTGTTATTGATGATCATTTCTATGTTTGGAAATGGACTATCATCTTTGGGGATATCTTTGTTTAAGTCTTTATAATCAATGCACATCCTTACTCTCCACCCTTTTTTTTAGGACAGCTGCGATGTTATCTTTCCACGTGGGTATTTGACTATCCTTAATAAGCCTATATTGAGCTATTTTATTACCTCCTATTTGACCTTATGGGAGCATTTTGATATAAGCTTTCTAAGTTTTTGCATGACTGGCTTAAAATAAGGATATATGGGTATACAATGGATAATAATTTCGGGGTTGATTCCCAATATATCAGCGTAAGACTAGGCAACTACATTGATGTATTTGTTCAAGAGTTGGATGTGTTTGGAGCTTTCTACATTGTCTAAACAAGACCCTATTTTAATTTATTTTATCTTATATAAAGATACTAAATTTACTATTGTCATTTTGTCAATAGGTTATGCACGATTGGTTTACTTGTCGTTAAGATCTTTTAGGTGGTCTTTTAACTCCTCATTATGTAAATTGAATTCATTAATTTGATTAGAACATTCATTATCATTAATGTTTTTCATATAGTTATACTCAAAGTTAATGCTTATTTCATGGTTCAGTACATCAAAATAGTTTGCCTCGCTGGCCTTCTCCTCAAATGGGAGGTTATAGATAGTAACCGAAGGTTTTTCTTGGAGCATGTAGGCAATATCGTATTCAAAACGGTTTCCATTCATTAGTAGATCGTAGAAATTCCAATTGAACTCATCTTCCATCATTACCTCTCGAAACATTTCGGTATTCTTCAAATCCTTGATGGGATCCCCGTTTAGAGAAAATTATCCAATTTTTTTATCAATCCTCCTATCTCGTGCACTTCCTCCTCTATCCATGTGGGTCAATCTTCAAAGAAGATCTCCCACTTTGCATCTATTTTTCAGATTTGGCATCTTGAGAAATCCATAAAAGGGAAAATCTTCCTCCTCGTTGATAAATTATCCATTGGGGTTAGAGTGACTGGGAGTATGCACAGCTCCTAGTTTCTCCTAGTTCTTAAATTCTGGCCCCTTAAACTTAAGTGCTTTGGAGATAAGATTGTGACTCTTTAGCCTCTATCCTAGTTATTTAGTGCTAGACTGTTGAGGTACTATAATGGGTTCGCTAATCCCTTGTTGATTTTTCTCGAGTCCCATTCCGGGTAGTAACTTTATTTTCTTCATCATATAGGTGACGTTATAATGATCATATTCAGAGTAGAGTAGTGGAATCTATTCTTTTCTATCACTTAAAATGGTTCGTAAAGGAGGGTTTTGATAAAAATCGATGATGTATATGTTTTCGCTTTTATGTTGGATTTCAAGGACTGGGGTGGTGGGTCCCTCTTCTTTAACCAGGCTAGAATCTTTAGATATTAATAAGATTTTCTCCAAAGAAGAAATTTAATTTCTAATGTAGCGACGAAGCAACACCCCAGATATTATGTAGCCATAGTCTTCCCAGAAATAGATTAAATGAAGCAAGTATGTTAATCACTTAAAACCCAATGAGGTTCTTTAGTGGGCCGATCCTAAGACAGAGTTTAATAAATCCCATCATTTCTCTTTGAGTGTTGTCACAGTCTCTCACATCCTAAGTGTTATTTGTGAGAAACTCATGTTTAATCCCTTAGCATTTGGTAATTCTCAATGGGCGGACATCAAGGTATATCCGTTATCGATGATAAACATGGGAATACTTTACCCTTAGACATTTACCTTGATTTTTAGGGACATATTATGACATGGTCCCATCTTGGGCAACATGGTATGGGTGAATGATATGCTCTTTGGAAAGTTTATGCTTCCGACCATCTTTATAAATTCTTTGGGACTGGAAGAGATGGGTATCACTTTCTAAGAGAACTATTTCAATTTGAAATCCCTATGAGGATGGGAGTACATGAGGAGTCACCGTATAGAGATGTTGTACTGTGTCCTTTTTAGCTAATCTAAAACTCGATTTTCTTTAATCTCTCCCAGTAGGTCTTCCTTGAGAACTTCATTTCCTTTGCTCTTATCCCTCTACCTAAAAAGAATAGGATGCAGAATAAGCTCTTTATAAAATCTTTCGAACTGATTAACCTGGTCGACTTTTATAAACTCTTAATCGAGGATAAATAAATCTACCAATATTTTATTAAAGTTCAAATTACGAACATAATCTCCATCATCTTGAGGAGGGGAGATAATCAGATCATTGAAATGGAATATCATGTCTACCTCGATAGATAACTTGATTGTTAAATTATTTAGCGATAATCATGACCATGAGACTTGACTATCTTTTGTTTAAAATTCCTCACCCCTATCAGTAGGATTGATTTATTTGCTCTCTGATCCTCTTATGTACCTTTTAGTTTATTGTGCCTCATCATACATCACCTCCCAGTACTCATAGAGATTTTAATACTTATGAATGGTGTCTGATAGAAGGAGATCTGAATTCTCCCAGAAAACTAGGCACATTAATTGGTACAAGCTTACTTCTGAGGGATCTTGACTGTAAGCCTTTAGAGCTCCTAGTATTTAGACCATTATATCCATATAGGTTTGTATTAGCACCACATGATATAAATGTTAAATGTTTGTTGACAAGGCTTCCAAGAATTGGTTGTTCTATTTCTTCTATTGAGATGAAAGGCTTAATCAAGAGAGTTGGATCTCCCGATTCATCTTCTGTAGTAAGAGTATTTACCAATTAGTCATGGC
This sequence comes from Sambucus nigra, assembly GCA_949130495.1. NCBI lineage: Eukaryota > Viridiplantae > Streptophyta > Magnoliopsida > Dipsacales > Adoxaceae > Sambucus > Sambucus nigra. Next base: position 288,585,398 of record OX422223.1, read on the forward strand.
TGGGTAGAGAATTACTATTAACATTAGGTTGTGTTTTAGTCGGTGCAGTAATATTTCCTTAATCAATCAAGTCTTGCTCGACAAAACTTACGGATCGACACCCTTCCAGGTTGTGCCCCGTCATTTGATGATACTCACAGTAAAAGTCATTCCTGAAGCCATCTAGAAGCGGGTCGGGTAACGTCTGCGATCTCGAGACTTTATATTCCCCTTTTTTTAGGTCTTGATAAACTATTCATGTAGATTCTTACAAGGAATGGAATGTCCATTGGGCTCTTTTAGTATTCCATGGTGTAGGTGCGGGCATCAGGGCCTGAATAGCATTAATAATATTTTTGCTTATCTTATCGGTCCTTCTGTTTTTGTATGAAGGAACATCACTTATGTTATTAGTCTCACTGTTAGGAGGTCAGTTCGTGAGATCATCCTCGAATTGGACTTCAACATCCACAAAGTCTTTAAAGTGAGGTAAATATTGTGTCTTTAGTTAATCTCGATATGGATGAATCAGATTATTATTTACAATAGCCCCCTACTCTTTTTCTAAAGGTTGGTTTACCATCTATGGTGCTCTATTTCTCCAACAAGCAATGAAGGTGCTAATTAATTTCCTTCTTCATCATTTCCAAATCCCGACAAGTAATTTCTAATTCTCCATTATACTTATACTGCTTTACAAATTCCATATAGATGTCACTCCATCTTGTGGTTCGTACATCATCTGTGGAAAAAAACCATATGAGTGATCCTCCAGATAGTGTGCGCCCGAACATTTGTACCATAACTCCCTTAAATGTCCCTTAGGCTCTCATGGCTCGGACATATAGCTTGGGTTGGACCATTAACATACCCATTCCTATAAACTTATCTATATTTGGCATCTTTAAATTATTGAGAATCCTAGCATTGAGGTAAAGGGACATGCATTGGATGTCTACAAGGTCGTCAACAAGTTGGAGCTGCTGAAAATTCATCTGGATTGTTTGGAACTCTTTTCTAAGGTGGTTAAGATTTGTTGGAGCCTTAAAACCATTAATCATAACTATTCTTTTACTAATCATAACTAGGTGTCTATTGGTAGCTTGGACAGTTGCTAGCGAGGGCACAATGTTGGCAGGATGTGGGTTTCTTCCTTGTCACTCGTTATTCTCCAATCATTTTTGGAAATAGATTTGTTCCTAGCCTAGGGTTGCCATTTCCTTCCTCAGAGAGGTTAGGCTATCCAAGATGTTGACTAATAACACTCCTTCATCGATATGCATGTTGTTAAAATGCTGAGATGTTAGAGTTCGAGAGATAGAGCTTTCGTCCCTTATCCAAGACAATGATTGCAAAAGTTATGAAAATGTGGAATTATGATTTTTTTTCCCGAGTGTTATCCTAAGAAGAACAAGCATAAGTTCAGACAAACATGGTTATTTCCTTTATGCTAAGCTAAGGTTATGATCCATTCCCTACGGTACTCCCCACTTAGATCATAACCTTTAGTCCGGATGTAAGGACCAAATTTCCAATTGAGTGTTAATGTAGTTTTGACTTATTCTTGGAACAAAACACGTTTGAGTCATAGGTAGATTTTTATTGTCTGGTCACTACGAGACTATGACCTGTCAAAGATTAATTGAAGACGTTGCGGCAAAGCTAAAAGGAATAAATCATGCCGAAGATTAATTGGTGAAATTTCTCGTTTTCAAGGTTTAATTGCACATTCGAGATCACACAGGTATGAACGCATAATGTTAATGTAACTCGAAATTTTATTTTGCAAAAATAAGGATGTTATTTTTAAAAGAAAATGTTTTTAAAATGTTTTTAAAGTGTTTTAAATGTTTACACTTCGTTTAGAGTTGATGAGGACGGATTAGAGTTGGGTTTAAGTAAAACTCTATTTTCAAAGTTGGATGCATCAAAACTCTAAATCCGGGCAACGTCGTTCAAATGACAAGCACTGTCATTCGAACGAGTTCTGATGTCGTTTGAATGATGCAGTATCTCGCTCGAACGATATTCCTCCATTAAAGTTCTATTTTTTCCCGATTGGGTTTTTCCTCGTACATCGGTGTTGTGAGTATTGCTTTACTTTATTTTACTTGCTTTAATCACTAGTTGCATGATTAGGTTTAAACAAGATAAAATCTGGTTCAGTTAATTTGTGTCACAACTTGGTTTGATAAAATTGAAAAAGATTTTTTCATAAAAAGAGAAAGTTGGTTTACATTTATCCTTAATTAATTCCGCTCAAACAAAAGGTATATTTTGGGGACCTAGAAATTGGTATCAGAGCTAGGAATAGATTTTTATTGTGTTTGATCCCTTTTTACTTCTAAGGATGAATTTTGGAAATTATTATAGTTTTCACACTCCTGTTTTTTATGGCACTAACTATTCTTATTGGAAAATGAGATTGAAAAATTCTTTAAAATCCATTAACGAGTGTGTTTGGTTAGCTGTTGAAAAAGGTTGGACACCACCTATCACACGAGAGGGTGAGGTCACTAGTCTAAAACCCGTTGAGTCATGGACTAAGACTGAACTTAGGCTTGCACAATATAACTCTAAAGGTATGTACGTTATTTCCTCACATGTCACACCTGAAGAGTATAATCGTATCATGACTTGTGAAACTTAAAAAGAAGCTTGGGATGCACTAGCACTCACTCACGAGGGCACAAACACGGTTAGGGCATCTAAGTTTCAAACTCTCACTACACAGCTTGAGATGATTAAGATGTTAGAGAGTGAGACGTTTGATGAATTTTACACTAGGTTGTCCACTATTGTTAATGCGGCGTTTAACCTAGGAGAGAAGATTCCTCATAACCGAGTGATTAAGAAAATTTTGCGATCATTGCCGAGTAGGTTTGATGCTAAAGTGACCGTTATGAATTCCATTGGTATGCTTAACTCATTGAAACTAGAAGAGGTCGTAGGTGACTTATCAACCTATGAACTCGATATTTTTACCTCCAAGCAACTGCCAAAGAAAGAAAAGGGCATTGTTTTGAAATCCCTCAAGGAGGAGACTAAAGTTTCGAATGAAAACTCCGATTTCGACTTTAAGGATGTTGTCTTGTTGGCAAGAAACTTCAAAAAATAAATTCTTCAAATTCATAAGCAATCGAAAGATGCCAAAAAGTTTAAAAAAATCAAGAACAAGGGAGACTCCACCCCTGGGGATAAAAGTGAGAAACCTAAGAGAGATGAGTCTGATAGGTGTTTTTGGTGTGAGGGCTATGGTAACAAAGTTAAGGAGTGTCCCACTAGACTTAACAAAGAGGGAAAGCAACCAATTTCATATAATGCCACCTTAAGTGATAGTGAACTGGAAGAGGGAGAGGATTCCCCCATTGAGCGTAACTTTGTGGCGTTTATGGCATGTCATGTGAGAGACGACAATATATCTTACCATGAGGATACTCATGTGCATGACTCTTCCGAGGCTGTTAAGAGTGCTTCCCAAGAGGGTGAGGTGATGAGAGCGAGGATGAGGAGATCGACTTAGGAGAGTTACAAGTTGCGTTTCAAGAGTTGTTTAAGGAGATGGTGAAGGTGAAAAAGGTAACTTGAAATTACAAGCTAAGTTGAAAGAGCGTGCCGTAGAAAATAATGATGCTTTGATTTAGGATCTTAGGGCACGGGAGAAGAATCTTAAGGAGAAGCTAGAGTACATCGAGAAAAAGAGAGACACCCTTAGAGGTTTGATGGAGACTTTGAAAAAGGAGGTGATAGTGTTTGAGAGTCTAGGCGTCTACTTGAGTCTGAAATGAAGGAGTTAGAGGAGAGTTTGAGAGACTAGTCTAGAGTTAAGTTTGACTTGGAGGCTAGAAGTGAGAAGTTGGATAGGATGCTAGGCACCGTCGAAATTAAAAGATATAGGGGTGGTATTGGTTTTGATGATCGTATTGTTCCCATTCCCCCCGCACGTGTGAGAGAGACACATAAGAACATTATAAAAGGTCCACATGTAGGTCACTTTCCATACCATCGCTACACTTGCACGTTTTGTGGTATGAAAGGTCACCTTAGAAATTTTTGCTATGACCTTAGGAATGCTCCTCGAAAGTTTTGGAAGTTTAGGAATAAAGTTGCCCCGATTCCCCCCACCCCCATGCGTCGTTACACACCTACATGGGTTAGGAAGTCGGATTTGGTAGCTTTAGGAATAAAACTTTATGGTTCTCATTTGGTTGCACTTGATTCTTCCCATGCTAAATCTAAAGGTTGAGTGTGTTACCATGTTTATCATTTTGTATTATATTTTTCATTTATTGCATTTTATTTAAAAAATACAAAAAGATTTTTGGTTTTGAAAATTTTTAAGAAAAACACAAAAAGATTTTTCTTTTATTTGAGTCAAAATAATTTGAAAAATCAAAAAAGATTTTTAGTTTTGTTTTTTTGTGTCTTGAGTTAACATGTTTGATATGGCATATTGGTGTGCCTGGACCCCCTTCCTTCCATTATCCATGTGGATAGGACATTTGGTCATTATTATCGATGCTTAGAATGATCTTAACCATTGTTTTATGGGGTTGTTTTGAAGTTGATATGCGTTTTGATTTGACTTTGTATATATGCCATCTTTGCACACATGCAAAGGTTTATATGGATGTTTGACTACTCTTGCATATTTGGGTTTGGTGAAACGTTCTTATCTCAATTTCTTCATCTATGAGTAAGTAGACTTAAGGAGAGGTGTGCATGTAATATCTGTTTACCATAAGGATTAAATTAAAAATATGATGAGTGTGTGGGAAAGGGTTGCGAGAGTGTAAAATTGACTCGTCGTGAAAGCCACCGTTTAAAAGAGCTCGAAAAAATCATAAGGCAATAAAAAGAATCATATGCCAAAAATGGCCAAATTAGTTTAGTTCATTCAAAATACAAATTATGATATATATTTGAGGGTGTTTGGATGGATTAAAAATTTAAACGGGTTTGAACAACATCTTGTTTGGCTAGTTTGATTTTTTTTGTTGATGTCTATTTTAGTTCCTGTTGCATATTGATTCATATTTTGGTATTGGGTTTCTATTTATACAGTTTACTTTGATAGATTACATATTTTACTGCATTGGTTCGCTTAATCACACCTGCTTAGACTGATATATTTTGTGTGATTCATTATTTGCTCGTTATTGATTTGACATTGCTTGATCATATTTAGATGATTATTTCTGTCCATCTAGCTATTCTTCATGTTGATTTAATCATATTGGTATATCTCATGCTAGATTTTTTTATCTTTTCACCGGATTGTCTATTCAAGACAAAAAGTGTGAGAGATGTTTGTGATGTAGGGGGGTTTTGTGTGAGTCGAGTATGTTTTCATATTGGTATCATGATTACTCACATAACAAATGATTCTGAGTTTTGATTTAGGTTTTGATATTGATTTATAACATTTTTCCCTCCATACTTCACTGAGTATTTGTCTGTTTCATGTGTGTAGGTATGCTTAAATATATTCGAGATTTAAAGTCTACATCACATTCAGACATTCGAGACAGTTTCATGCTTGTCAGTCCATTGTTGAAGAATCTTATCATGTACTGATGATGTATTTTTTATTTTGGGTTTCATAGGATGGGATTTAGGCGTCATACGGCTTGACGGCCCGGCTTAGGCATTTCACTGTTGGTTCTGTCCTGGAATAGTCAAAGGGGGAGATTTGTAATGACCGAATTTTTAATTGAGTCTTAATGTAGCTTCGACTTATTCTTGGAACAAAACACGTCAGAGTAATAGGTAGATTTTTATTGTCCGATCACTAGGAGACTATGAGCTGTCAAAGATTAATTCAAGACGTTGCGGCAAAGATAAAAGGAATAAATCATGCCGAAGATTAATTGGTGCAATTTCTTGTCTTCAAGGTTTAATTGCATTTTCGAGATCACATGGGTATGAATGCATAATGTTAATGTAACTCGAAATTTTATTTTGCAAAAATAAGGATGTTATTTTAAAAATAAAATATTTTTAAAATGTTTTAAAAGTGTTTTAAATGTTTACACTTCGTTTAGAGCTGATGAGGATGGATTAGAGTTGGATAAGAGTTGGGTTTAAGTAAAACTCTGTTTTCAAAGTTGGATGCATCAAAACTCTAAATTCGGGCGACGTCGTTCAAATAACAACCACTGTTGTTTGAACAACGTAGTATCTCACTCGAATGAGATTACTCCACCGCCTTAAAATAATTATAAATAGGCGTGGTCAGTTTCCTAGAAGTAGGTGCAGTGCGAAAAATAATTTACCATACAAAAAGGTTTCTACACAAAATTTTTTAAGTGTTTTCACAATAAAACATCCTTAGAGTTTCAAGATCCGAGCTTTTCAATATCATATGTTCTTGTGATCTTGTTGGTACAAAGTTTGAGGTTCTATTGAAGATCCATTGTTGGTTTTGCGGTGAAGATTCGGCGGATACTGGTTTCGACATCGTAGACGATACAGGCCATATCGGGGGACACCGAGACACTCGTGGAGGCGCGTGTTATGGATGAGCATCGTAGAAGAAGGTTACTTTCTGCTTGGGCATTGTGAAGATTGGTAGAAGATTAGAGGAGCGTCAAGTCTCGTGGGTGGATCGAGTCGTTGTATAAGACTACCGTCTGACTTTGTAATTCCAGTGTCATAATGATTGTCTGGCCTGGGTCGTCCGAGGTTTTTTCCCGATTGGGTTTTTCCTCGTACATCGACATTATGAGTATTTCTTTACTTTATTTTACTTGTTTTAATCACTAGTTGCATGCTTAGGGTTAAATAAGATAAAATCTGGTCAAGTTAATTTGTGTCACAACGTGGTTTGATAACTTGAAACTATCTATTTAAAAACTATAGTTTTTGGGTGCTTACTCATATATGTTCATCCTGTTTCAAGTTAGTTTTTAAATTATTGATAAAATTATTGATATAAAATTATTTCAAGTTAATTTTTGGGTGCTTACTCATATATCTAAATAAAACTTGAAATAGATAGTTTTTAATTTCTAATTCTTGATAAAATTGGTCTTATGCTCATATATGTTCATCCTGTAGGTCAAATGTCACTTGCGAATTTAAAAGCTTTATTTCAAGTCAAATGTAGCAGTAATGCGGTTAAAAGAGCCTAAATCCAATTCGTGTACCAATTCCCCAAACCCAAACCTAAGTCCAGACCATCCCAAATCTTGTGTGTGTGTGTGTGTAGTATTATTTTTATTATTTTATCTATTTTTGAGTCATTTTTATTATTTTATTTCATTTTATTTAGTGTTTTATTATGCACATGAGTATGTTTGTGCCATTTTATATTTTTGATCGTATCTATCGCTAATTGAGTCATGTACATAATTTTGGTTAAGTAGTGTTATTTTCACTTTATAATTTTTTGTGGCATTTTTATCTTATTTTATTTATACTATTCTTATAGTTTTATGGGTGTGCATTTAATTTAATTTTTTAATTATTTTATCTTATATAGTATTTTTATTTTTATTAATTTAGATGTTATTTTATTTTGAATCTTTTATTTTTAGGTTAGGAATTTAATTTTAATAGAATTTATATTTTTTAGTTTTATTTTATAGACTGGTAAATATTTGTTTTTTATAGATTAGTTTTATTTTATATTACTAAAAACACACCAACACTAACTACTATATACACACCCCACGCCCAAATAACACTATCATCTAACACTCTCTCTCTTACCCCCAACTTCTCTCACCTCTCTCCTCTCATCTTCCATACTCATGACAACGTCCATGGTAACTCTCAAACCAATACCCACAAGCATAATGACAGCCATCTACACAACTACCTGCTACTAGCCCGGAGCTCCCCCGTCGCCTAGCCACTTCCCTTATCCCTCCTTCATCCCTTCGATCTCCATAACCTGGAAACTCTGGCCAGTTTAATACCCTTTATACCTCTGATCTTCCAAATCCCTAACTCGGTTTGATCCTCTAACAATGAACATATAAAAACCGATCAGCCACATGTTGGAATATTAAATAAAATTTATCAACATATTAGATTATTGAGATTACCAAATAAAGGAATTGTAGAAAGTGTGTACCTGAATCCATAGCGGTGACTGAGACTCAAGGGTTGGAGGTCTTCCACAGACAAATCCCTCTCTCTTTATGAATTCTCTCTCATTGATGGAGATGAGGAGGAGAGTGTTTAAGTGCATTAGTCTTGGGGACCAGAACCTTTAATTATATAGACATCTAATTACAACCCCATAAATTCTAATTAGGTGACTCTTGAGTAACACGACTCGTGATTAACTAGTAGGTGACTTTTGGGTAACCACACATTTTTAATTCCATACTTACTGTTGATGTCTTTTGAGCTTACCTAAGTAGATCACTTTTTTTGCCCAATTTAAGTTGAAGCTCAAATATAATTAACATTTTTATATGTGAGCCCACATTAAATTATATGGAATATATAAAATATTCCAACAATCTCCCACTTGGGCTACATAATAATTCCAAATGTAATTATATACAATAACCTTATGTGCACACCAAATTGCTTTCTATTCTTAAGACATCTACCGAATCAATCTCGTCCATCTCCTATACCAGTATGAGACGAAAATGACCTTCATTATATTTATGTGGTAACTCGATCCATCAATAATCACCATACCAAATATATTCAACGTCATAGATCAAGTATGGATGTGTGGCTGTAAATTACATGAAATGTGATCTTAGACGTGCCTATTTCCAATCGGTTCTAACTTTATTCCGTAGTGAGATCAAACCGTAGTCTTTTAAACCTTATGTTATACCACGGTTAAAAGACAATATATTCAGAGTAAACAACAAAATGAAAATGCCATCAACTTTATTCTGTAGAAAACTGAAAAATACATAAAGTATCTGAGTAGTGTCAAATAAAGGAACATTAAACCAAATACAAACTCCCGCTAAAATTGAATATCTTCAAACTGAACAACACCCATATGAGCAGTGTGCTCATGAGAGACCTTGGGTGGTAAGCCTTTAGTAAGCGGATCCGTGAGCATGGAGTTTATTCTTATATATTCAATAGACACTATATTACTCTGAACTCTTTCCTAACAACAAGAAACTTAATGTATATGTGCTTAGACTTCAACAAGCTCCTAGTGCTATTTGAAAAAAAGAACTGTTGAATTATTGTCACAATATATTTGTAGCGGTCTATCATTAATAGCCAAAATTTATAGCCCAGTGATAAAATTTCACAACTATATCGTATGATTTGTTGCCTCATAACAGGCTATGAACTCTACTGCCAGAGTGGAAGGTGCAATGAGTGACTGCTTAGCACTCTTCCAGAAAATACCACCTCCAGACAATATGTATACATATCCAGAAGTGGATCTCTTTGTGTCTTGGCAATCCATAAGATCGGCATCAGAATACTCAATGATCTCCAAATTATCTTACTTCCAATGATTATGTAATCTTTTGTTCTCTATAAATACCTCATAACCCATTTGGCTGCTTTCTAGTGATCCATTCCAGGGTTACTCAAATATTCACCTAACATACCCATTATGTACACTAAATCCGGACGCATACGTACTTAATCATACAAAATACTCCCTATAGCTGAAGAATAAGGAACCTTTTTCATTTCTTTACTTTCAATCTCATTCTTGGGGCATTGACAGAGACTAAACTTGTCTGCCATAGCAACAAGAATATCTCCTTATGCACAATCTTTCATGCCAAATCTAGGGAGTACCTTATCGGTATAGCTTTTTTTTATAACCCAAGGACACCCCGAGAATGATCTCAGTGTATCTTAATTTCCAATACAAAATAGGCGACCCCAAGATCTTTAATTTCAAAATTCTTAGATAGAAATCTCTTAGGTTCGTGCAATAAGCCTATATCGCTGTTAGCCAATAGTATGTCATCGACATAGAGCACAAGGAAGATAATTTTACTCCCACTGAACTTATGATATACATAGTCATCTACTTCATTAACCTCAAAATCATATGAGATAATGGCTTAATAAAACTTGTGATACCATTTATGGGAAGCTTGTTTGAGACCATATATGGATTTCTTGAGTTTACAAACCTTAGACTTTAGATCAAGTGGGATCATCTGGATCAAAATTTTCAGGTTGCACCATATACATGGTTTCCTCAATGTTACCATTGAGAAAATCCATCCAAACATCCATCTGATGATGCACCTCTAAATCAAAATGATCTACAATTGCTCATGAGGTTGTTGAGTTTGCTCTTCTGGAACAACTCTTTGATTTTAAGTAGGGAAGTCCTCATTGTTGTCTTCTTGAACTCTGTCAGCAGGATAAATAATACTTGGAAAAGGAATTGATTCCTCTTCAAAGACAACATTCTTATTATTAACCATATGTTCCTCAAGAAATCGCGCATTTCCCGTCTGGAAAAAGGACTTTATTGAGGGATCACAAAACTTGAAACCCTTTGCATGTTCAACGTACCCATAAAAGTAGCTGTTAATAGTTCTTGAGTCCAATTTATTTTCAATTAGCCTATAAGTCCTTGCCTCGACTAGACACACCCAAATGTATAATTGACAAGTTTTCAGCATATTCATAGTTCATAAGAGGTTTTAGCTACCGTTGTACAAAGTACTCTATTTAGAATATATACTGCAGTCTACAGTGCCTTTCCCTAGAGTAATTCTAGCAAAGAAGAATGATGAATCATACTTCTTACCACGTCCTTAAACGTTCTGTTTCATCTCTAGGAATTTGGCAAAAGGTTTTGGACATTGTTCACCTGATCTATCATATCTGCCATAGTACGCACCACCACGGTCAGATTTGGCAGCTTTAATCTTCTTGCCTAGTTGATTTTCAATTTCGGCTTTGAAAGCCTTAACACGCCCAGATCTTGAGACTTCTCATAAATTAAATATAAGTACCCGTAACGAGAATAGTTATCTATAAAAGTGATAAAATAATGTTGACCATTCCATGAAGCGGTAGGGAATGGACCACAAATGCCAGAATATATCAATTCTAAGACATCATAACTCCTTTTGGCACTTAATTTCCTTAAGTTTGTCTGCTTCCCCTCTATACACTTCATACAAACATCAAATTCTTTGGAATTAAGGGGTTCAAGTATTCTGTCTGACACAAGCCTTTCAATTCTCCTTTGGGAGATATGACCCAAATATTTGTTCCACAAAGTAACGAAATTCTCATCAGTTAATCTTAATTTTTTACAAGGTTTCATTAAATGAAGCATTGGTATTTAATAAATATAATTTATCGATTAAAGAACCAGTTGCAACCAAAGTAGAATTTAGAAAGAGAGTAACTTTATTATTTCCAAGTGAACAATAATAACCGTATTTTTCCAAAACAAAAATGGAAACCAAGTTCCGTCTGAATAACGGTGCTACAAAAGTCTCTATTAATTCAATAAAATGATTAGTATTAAAAGATAATTTGAAAGTACCAATTGCTTCAACTCTAACTACTGTGACATCGCCCACACAGATGAATCTTTCACCATCATTTGGCGGTTTGGCTCCACAGCCAACCATGCATAGACATACTTAATGAGTAGTAGCACCCGAATCTATCAATATACTTACATGAGTAGTAGCACCCGAATCTACCCACCACGGATGTCTATGTACAAAAGCCAAATTAACTTCAGAACAAAACAAAATGAGAAGTGTACCTTTCTATACACGCCATGCAGCGTAATTGGAACAATCCTTCTTCACATGCCTAGGTTTCTGGAAAAGAAACAAGAAAATTTTGAATCCTGAACTTGTTTCTTTTATTGAACTTTAGGTTTGGGTTGTAATGTTACAACTGTAGTACCCTTATCATTAGTCATTTTCCTCTTTATGTTCCTTGAGGTAGATGCAATATGAGCAATTCCAGTCATCTTTTCTCTCTTTAACCTTTCCTCTTCTTGCATACAATGCGAAATGATCTCATTAAGAGTACATTTATCCTTTTGAGTATTATAACTCACTATAAACTGTCAATAGTGTGCAGGAAGAGATATCAATAATAAATGCACAAGAAATTTTCCATGCAGTAATAACTTTAGTACTTTAAGTTTTAAAGCGATGTTAGACATCTCTATAATGTACTCCCGTATGTTTCCTTTGCCTTTATACTTCATTTGGATAAGGTTAGATAAAATCATACTTGTCTCATCCTTTTTCATTCTTTGCAAAACTTAATTCAATATCTTGAAGGAAACTTTTGGCAGTTACCTCATCGAATGCACCCCCCCCCCCCCCTGAAATCTTCTAGAACATTGCGCTTTAGCATCATTAGATTTAAGCGATTAAAATGATTCCGCTTCTCAAATTTCGCTTTACCTCAGAGGAACTTTTATTATTAAGAGAAGCGGGTTGTTCCTTCCTCATCGAATAGTCTAAATTTATGCAACTGAGAACTATCAAAATGTCCTCTTTCCTGTTCTTAAATTTTGTGATATTAAGCACACGAATTAAGGTCATGTTTGTAGTAATATTAACAGAATAAGTAGTAACTTAATCCAAAAGAACAAATAGATTAGAAAAGCTCAAAATTAAAATTTACGTCATGAGATATTATAATAAAATAAACTGATAAATGCAGGACATAAATTTTATATATAACTATTATGGTGGAATGGTGGGCCTATCAATGAGAGACCTAGCACAACATTAACATTTAGCCTTTGGACATAAACATTAACTTATAAGTGGCACTGTCAGTCCTAAAAAAATTGATAATAAAGTCGGTCAACTAACCGTCCTTTGGACTGATTAATTGTACATTATAGAATTCGGTCAAAAACCTAACCTTCCTTTAGGACGATTAATTGTCCACATGAAAACTATAGAATTATCACATATTTAATTTTGGATGTATATTTATTATTCAGCCAAATAATAATCGTCCTTTGGGCTGATTATTACCCGCGTGAATAATAAATATATTAACATCATTTTTCTATATCTCAAAATAAATTAATCTATGTAGTAGAGGTTACTTTGGCAATGTATTACTTTAATTAATTTATTTCAGATATAATACATTTTTAGTATTTTTTTAAAATACCCCGAATGAGAACCAAACTTAATTAAAAATCTTAAACCAAATGATTTTTAATTATGCCAGTATTTGTTCCACCTAATTTTATACTTGTCTTAATTCCCCAAAAAAACTGCATTTGGAAAGAATTCTCACAAAAAAAAACTGATTTGGAAAGAATTCCCACAAATACTGAATTAGAATTAAGTCCAAAAAAACTGAATTGGAACTTATTGTCATAAAATAAACTGATTTGAGAAAAAAATATATCATATTAATCTTAAACAAACACTGAATTAATCCATCCAAATCCATTATGAAATTAACCTTTTTTAGGAAATCGAAAAATCACTATGGATGAACGATCCTTAATCAATTTGAGACTATGATTATGAAAATTATCACAAATCATACATAAATTCTACATGAAATCCTAAAATCCATATGGGTTCTAACTATATCATATGTATGATCAATCAAACAAAATCACTTCTAAATTACAATTACGGTACCAATCCCAATAATCCAATATGAAGGGGGTCTGATACCACTTGTTGGAATATTAAATAAAATTTATCAAAATATTAGATTATTGAGATTACCTAATAAAGTAATTATAGAAACTGTGTACCTGAATTCATAGCGGTGATTGAGATTCGGGGGTTGGAGGTCTTCCACAGACTAATCCCTCTCTTTCTATGAGTTCTCTCTCATTGATGGGGATAAGAAGGAGAGTGTTTGAGTGCATTAGTCTTGGGGACCAAAACCCTTCATTATATAGACATCTAATTAGAACCCCATAAATTCTAATAAGTTGACTCTTGAATAACCAATAGGTGACTCTTGAGTAACACGAGTCATGAGTAACCAGTAGGTGACTTTTGGGTAACCACACATTTTGAATTCCATACTTAGTGTTGATATCTTTTGAGCTTACCTAATTAGATCACTTCATTTGCCCAATTTAAATTGAAGCTCAAAGATAATTACCATTTTTATATGTGAGCCCACATTAAATTATTTGGAATATATAAAATATTCCAACACCACCTGCTATATTCCCCGTACTTTCTTTTCCACCTACAGCCCCTACCTCCGACGAACTCAAATCAAAACCTGGAACCCCCTTAAACCCATCTCTGGCCGGTTTAACCCACAACCCAGTGAATCCATCTTCAACCCGAAGTCTGGTGTTCCTCTATCCATATTCGATTGTGGCCATTTCAACCCACATCAACAGTTGACCTAACTCCCCATTACCCAACCAACCCGAACCTCCATAGCTACCTTTTATACCCATCTCAACTAAATAACCTGGAACTACTACTACTGGTAAACCCAAATGCCAAACCCATATATCCTAACCATCTCCATTTTACCACCTCACCCTGACCACTTCAACCCAAACCCAAGCTCCGACCGACCAAAACTAATAACCCGATCAATACCCAATTCAAACGCACCTTAACCCACCTCTACACCCATTATATTTGATTCTACCTATGAGACCCCAAATAAAAAAAATCCCCTACATGTGTTAAATGAATCTTTACCCCTTTTCCCATAATACCCCCATCTTCCCTCATTACCTCACAACACACATGCACTTGTGTGCCTTTCCCAAAATACCTTTACCACCTCACACCGCTCATGCACACTTAACCTTCCCAAATTATCCATAGCTCCATGTGCCACTTATAAAAGAAGATCCAAGGCTCATTTGAAGACTATGAAGAGACCATAGCCTAGAGAAGAAAGTAGAGAGAAATTTTAGAGTTAGAAATATATTGCAGATTAGAATTATAAATTTTTTATTTTCTTCTTTTTGATTTAGTTTAAGGAAAAATAAATATTAGTGAGGGTCAATTTTAATGTGAGTGATTCATTTAATATTTGTTTGATCATTCAAATTGAGGGTGTTAATCGTCATTGCAAGGATTGGAGTTCAATTACACTTCAAGAGATTTGATTTGATTGTTCTCATCTCTACTCTTAATATTATTATGCCTTTGTTTATTTGATTATCTTATTTCATATCATGCTAGGCTGAAAACCCCTTTCAAAGGGTGGGATGAACCCATGTTTAATGTTGTTATTGTTAACTAATTTAATTTCTTGAGATATCCCTTTGAATATTAATTTTGAACTTTCAATTTCCTATTTATGCCTCGAGAAAGGGTAGATGCTTTTCCAGAGAAAATTGAAATTCAAGATATAATACCCATTTTAAAATCAAACTAGAGATAGGGGTTTCTCAAGTGTGGTATTATTCCTTAAATTTCAACTCTAAATTGTATTTTTATGGCTTAAATGAATTTTGGTGAATTGATCCAGCAGGTGATTTACTAAAAGGAGTTTAAGTCTACTTTCTAAGAATTCACTACACCAAAAACATCAATTTGGCACACCTTGATATTAAAAATCTGGCAGAGTTTAAAACTGTGCCAAATTTTGGCATTGTTTAATAACAATCTGGCACACTTTTAAGCAGTGCCAAATTTTGACACTGTTTAAAAGTGTGCCAAAATTGAGAACACTTAACTAAAATATAAATATCCTAAAAAAAATTAATCCCCTCAATGATTATTGTTCTCCCTCTCTCTCTCTCTCACGCTCTCTCTATATCTCACGCAAATCCCTAATCCTAATCCTAATCCGACTAAGGGGATTGTGACCAGGATAAGGAGAAGAAGAGCGGTGGCTATCGCGCGGTTGCTCTGGTAGCACCGACGATGGTAGAGCCTAGGGTTTTGAAATATCCGGTTCGTGTTGGTGGTGGTGGGGCCAAGAAGAAGAAGAAATCAATGGATGATTACGAGAGTGGGGCTAGGAGTTCGGATAAGGCTAATGCTGGTGATGATACGATCAGTATATACGCTTTTGATTTTTTTCCTCTTCTGTTATATTGTATTTTGTGTTGTATGGACTTTGGTTGGTGTTGATACCAAATTTAATCTGCTGACATGGACCAATCATACGAAGACAGGTGGCTATCTACACGGCAACAATAAGCACTTCCGAGATGATCGCACGCTCCGAGGAACCATATTACTCCGAGGAACTCATACGCTCCGAGGAACATACCTCTCCGAGGAACTCCTTAGCACCGAGAAGCTTAAGCGGTTCGAGCAACTCAGGTGGTCCGAGCTTCACCTCGAATCAGGATACCAACAGTTTCATTGCTCATTAAATGCTCATCATTCAGACGCACACGCAAAAAGGGCATTAAATGTATTGCCCTTTCATATGTATACCATTTAACGTATTACCCTTTCACATTACAGCCTTAGGTCTATAAATACATTGTACAATCCTCATTGTAAAGGGGACCGAATCCAAACCCTGGAATCGAGAGAACGGAATTTCTTGTAATCGAGAATTCCCAAACATTCAGCAATAAAACAACAGTGGACGTAGGCCATTCTTATAAGGCTGAACCACTTTAAAATCTTTTGTCTCATTTATTTATCTGTGATTGAATTATTAGAGTGATCTAATTTTTTACATCAACAGATTGGCGCCGTCTGCGGGAAACGACTGATAATATCGTTTTTCATCAAAAATAATCCATTATCAATGGCTGATATTCCTGAATCCAGCAATCGAAACGCTGGAACCCCTCCAAATCCATCTGCTCCACCAATTATTCCAGATTTGAATGGAATAATGGCAAATCTGGCTCATGGCCAGACCGTCATGCAAGAAACAATGCGGTAACTCATCCAAACTCTCCATGGCGGTGCATCAGCCCATTCCGGACCACTAAGCATTTAAAGAAATATCCGTGCGCCTTCTTCGTGTACTAGGCGTACTAATTCATATCACAATGAGGAATCTGAAAATTTTTCTTATCAACCTGGATGAACTTCGTCAGTGCGAGCCACAGATACTGAACAACGTGTCACCCTCTCCCCAGAAAGGACCAGCGCATTGGAAAGATTAAGTAGGGTTTCTCCTTTCAATCGATTAGGCCCTAGGAGCAATAAAAGTCCTCTTAATGCAGCGTCGAGGAGCTTTCGACGACCATTAGACTTAAGGGAAGGATCTGCCCAGTCGCGACCAGCTGTTCGTCAAGATGGATCCTATGACCGACCAGCTGCTCGTCGAGATAAATCCCAGGAAGCCACTTCAACGCAATCAGTTGCTCAAACCGATAGGCCCAAGGAAAGAAATGATGCATGGAAAGGATATATTCAGAGGCGGGAGGATAGATTAGGAGAAATAGCTAAGGCTAAGAACCCTCTACAACGAACCTTTGTCCGAGGAACACCTTTTATCCAGGATATTATTGATTTTCCAACACCATCAAAGTTCAAAGCACCTATTGTGACCCCCAAATATGATGGAAAGACTGACCCTGTTCTTCATATAGAACAATATCAAGCTGTGATCGACATCTATGCTGTCCCAGACGAGATGAGATGCAGGGCATTCTCAGGAACTCTTACCGGATCTGCTCAGATATGGTATAATAATCTTCCTCGGGGTAAGATCTCAACTTTTCTTCAATTGGCCGAATTGTTCATTGGGAATTTTTACTTTGGGGCAAAGCCAGTTAAACGAGTAGCACATTTGTTAAGTGTTAGACAAAAAGCTGATGAGAGTATTAGAGATTATATAACTCGTTTTAATAACGAGAAACTCGAAGTCATTGATTATGAGGAGAAGACAGCGATTACCGCTTTGATGAGTGGACTGCTGCCAAATAAGTTGTACTACACTTTGGCCAAAGATCCACCTCGAACCATGTCGGACCTGATGGGAAAAGCGTCCAAGATTATGAATGCCGAGGAGGCTATGTCTGCGAAGAAAAATATGGACACCAAAGAAACCAAGGCGGAAGGTGATAAAGCTAAGAAGAAAGAACATAAGAACAATGGTGGTGACAAACAATCCAAAAATAGGTCATCATGGGAGGTCTTGAGGAAATTTGATAATTACACACCTTTGAAGGTAAATATCAACCACCTCCTAGAAGAAATTAAGAACAGCGAGGAGTTAAACTGGCCAAAGAAAATGAAGGCAGACCCTGACATGAGGAATAGGGAAAAATATTGCGAGTTCCACAAGGATTATGGCAATATGACCAAAAATTGCATAGCTCTTCAGAATGAGATTGAAACACTCATCCGACGAGGAAAGCTAGCGAAGTATGTTGATCAGGGAGGCGAAAGAAGAAACAACGACCGAACTAGAGAGAGGTCTAGATCTCCTCATCGAGTAGAGGAAAACAAGAAGAGAAACCATGAAGTTGATCCAGAGGATGACCCTGATCTTCCCAAGAAACCGAGGCATACAGAATGAGAGGTATTTTCAATACTCTTTGGGTCATTTGATTGTAATGTCATTACAGGAGGAGATGCAGGCGGAGGAGACCTTACTGCAGAAAGGAAAGCTTACCTCGGTGAGGCTCAAGCTTGCTCGTATATTCAGCGAATAAATCTAGCTGAGGAAGATCGCCCGAGAAAGGTGAACAAGGAGAAGTTGGTCATTGGGTTCTCAAAGAACGACCTTGCAGGTGTTCTATATCCTCATGATGACCCGCTGGTGATCAAGATGAGAATGAAGGAGGTAATGATTTCAAGAGTGCTAGTCGACAATGGTAGCTCGGCAGACATCTTGTTCTACTCGTGTTTCGACAGTTTAAATCTAAAGCGATCTCAACTGGAGCCTTACCACAGACCCCTCATTGGTTTTGCTGGAGAGAGAGTATTTCCACTTGGGACGATCAAGTTGGATATATTCATTGGTACGTGGCCTACTTGTCGGACAAAAAGAATACGTTTCTTCGTGATGGATAAAAATGTCCAATCATCGTACAATATCATCATGGGAAGGGTAGGATTGAAAAAGTTCGAGGATGTGCCATCTACAGTGCATCAGTGCCTAAAATTTCCAACAAACTTTGGAGTAGGAGTTGTGAAAGGTGATCATAAAGTAGCTCGGGAATGCTATTATTCATCCGCCAAGAAAGAAGAACTGGAAGAATCAAAGAAAAAGACTACTACCTATCAAGTGGATGAAGGTGCTAAAATTGAAACATTGGATCCTCGAGATGAGTCGCAACTCGTGAAGGGTCAAGTGGTGGAAGCTTCTGAAAAATCATTCTGGACGACGAGCACCCCGAGCGAACTACTCAAATAGGTTCATCGTTGGAAGCCTTATTAAAGCAGGAATTGATAACTTTCCTTAGAAGCAAAAGACAAACTTTTGCGTGGAGTCATGAAGATATGCCTGGGATAGACCCAAACTTCTTATGTCACGAGCTCAATGTGAATAAGGAGATCAAGCCTGTGAAGAAGAGAAGAAGAGTATTCAGTCCCGAGAAGAATCAAGCTATACAGGAGGAAGTCGAGAAGCTCCAAAAAGCTTGTTTCATTGAAGATGTTAAATATCCAGATTGGTTAGCTAATGTGGTGATGGTAAAGAAGAAGAACAACAAGTGGAGGATGTGTGTAGACTACACCGACCTCAACAAAGCATGCCCAAAGGATCACTTTCCATTGCCCCGAATTGATCAACTGGTGGATGCTACCTCGGGACACGAGTTGCTGAGCTTCATGGATGCTTATTCTGGTTACAATCAGATCAAAATGAAACATGAAGACAGGGAGAGTACTTCTTTCACTACCCCTAGGGGAACTTATTGTTATAATGTTATGCCTTTTGGTTTGAAAAATGCAGGTGCGACATATCAGAGGCTGATGAACAAGGTCTTTGCTGAACAAATCAGTGACAATATGGAAGTCTATGTTGACGATATGCTGACGAAAAGCAAGAAAGTTATCGATCATCTAGATGACTTAAGTCAGACTTTTGATCAACTAGATAAATATCAAATGAAGCTGAACCCGACGAAGTGCATCTTTGGAGTACGAGAGGGCATGTTTCTCGGGTACATTGTTAATCAACGAGGCATTGAAGCAAATCCTGAAAAGATCAAGGCTCTATTAGGGCTGCGATCTCCAACAACGAAGAAGGAAGTACAGCGCCTCACAGGACGAGTAGCGGCACTTAATATATTTGTGTCACGAGCAACTGATAGATGTCTTCCATTCTTCAAGACACTCAGAAAGACTTTTGAGTGGAATGATGAATGCGAGAAAGCTTTTCAAGACTTGAAGAAATATTTGGGAGAACCTCGACTGTTGTCCAGGCCGGTGATGGGAGAAAAATTGTATTTGTACCTTGAAGTGTCTGAGAATGCAGTTAGCTCGGCGTTGATCAGAGTGGAGAATGAAGTACAAAAGCCAATTTACTACACAAGTAAGGCCTTCCTAGGAGCAGAGATCAGATATCCAAGGTTGGAGAAATTGGCACTGGCGCTGATTGAGGGGAGTAGGAGAATGAGACCATACTTCCAGGTTCACACTATAGTAGTATATACTGATGCGCCATTGAGACAAGCCCTTCATAAGCCAGAAAAATCAGGGAGATTGATGTACTGGGCAATAGAGCTCGGTGAATATGACATAATTTATGAACATAGATCATCATTAAAAGGGCAGGTTGTAGCAGATTTTATAGCATATTTCACCTATCCTGATACCCCTGAGGAGCAAAATTTGCTCGCTGATCAACCTGTGGATGTTACAGGATCAACAAACACTAGCTCAGACCAACTCCGGTTGGTAAAAGGGCAAGTGGATGTTACAGGATCATTAAATTCGAGCTCAGACCAACTCCGGTTGGTAAAAGGGCAAGAAGAAATGATCAACGAAGAGCAAGAAAAATCCAAGGAGGAAACGAAGCAGCAAATATTTCACCGAGGAACTCTAACTGATCAGAAATTTGAAGATGAGTTACCTATATGGAGGCTATATGTAGATGGCTCATCTTGCACTGCAGGATGTGGCGCGGGGATAGTTTTGAGCACTCCGGACGAGGTCGACATGGAATACGCCTTGCATTTCCAATTCAAAGCTTCCAATAATGAGGCTGAATATGAGGCCATGATTGCAGGGCTTAATTTGGCAAAAATTATGGAGGATCAGCAGGTTATGATCTTCAGTGACTCTCAATTGATCGTAAACCAAATGATGGGAGTATATGCAGTTAGAGGAGAATTAATGATCAGATATCATGCAAAGGCAAAAGAGCTGGTATCAGAATTTGCCGTTATTCAGCTGATCAGAATACCAAGAATGGAGAATGCGAGAGCAGATGCCCTAGCTCGACTAGCATCAGCTACTCGCACCGAGCTACGACGAACAATCCCAATTGAAGTGTTAGCTGGTCGGAGTATAGATGAAGATCTGAAGATGAACTTTATCACCCTTGATTTAGGACCATCTTGGATGGATCCCATCAGGGCGTATATCGAGAAGGGAGAATTTCCAATTGACAAGCTCGCAGCCAAGAAATTGAAGTTTAAAGTTGCTCGGTATGTATTAACTAATGGTGTTTTATATAGATGAGGAATTATGGAAGGTTTGCAGAGATGCGTACATCCTTCCGAGGTGAAAGAATTAATTGAAGAAATCTATGAAGGGACTTGTGGAGCATATGTAGCAGGTCGGACGCTTTTACAAAGGGTGATGACGCAAGGATACTACTGGCCGACGATGAGGGTTGATTGTATAGCCTATGCCAAGAAGTGTGACAAGTGCCAGCGCTTCTCCTCCATCCGAAGAACTCCACAAGCATTGTTGACACCCATAACTTCCCCTTGGCCATTTGCCATGTGGGGAATAGATTTGGTTGGACCACTGCCAACAACCCGAGGAAGGTTCAGGTATCTCGTCGTTGCAGTGGATTATTTTACTAAGTGGGTAGAATCTAAGCCACTCATTGACATGACGTACGAGAAGGTGTACCAATTTGTTTGGAAGAACATCATTTGTCGATATGGTCTACCTCATGCCTTCATCACAGACCATGGAACACAATTTAATAACGAGGAGTTTGTCGCCTATTGTCATCAGTCAAATATTTTTAAGGTCCACTCAACACCAGGCCATCCTCAAAGCAATGGAAAAACTGAAGTAATAAATAGAACGTTGCTGAACGGTTTGAAGAAAAGGTTGGATGATGCAAAAGCAAACTGGATCAACGAGCTACAATCAGTACTTTGGGCTTACCGAACTACTCCTCGAGTAGCAACTGGAGAATCACCATACATGCTGGCATTTGGAAGTGACGCTGTCATACCTGCCGAGTTGGGCCTCCCAACACACAGGGTACTGAATTTCTATTCGCCTGTCAGCGACTTAATGAGAAGACTAGATTTAAACATGCTCGAGGAAGTTAGAGAAAAAGCAGCCATTAGAAATGCTGCTTACCAGCAGCGAACAGCTTTGTTCTACAACAAAAGGGTGAAGAAGTGCGACCTGAAAGAAGGAGACTATGTGCTGAAGAAAGTAATTCAAAAACACAATAAGCTGGAAGCAAACTGGCATGGACCATACCTAGTTACAGAAGTTGTTTGACCAGGAACTTATCGAATAACAACTTTAGAAGGCGAGGAGTTTAAGAATGCATGGAACGCAGAGCATCTGTGCAAGTATTATCAATGATGTATATGTAACGCAGTTCCATCAGTATGAATAAAACGAAGATATTCTGCCAAAGTCTCTCCTTTTTATTGAGAATTTTTTGAGGAATACTAGTGTTACACACTACTCGTTGCTCGAACTTCTCAGCAAAATATTCCTAAAAATGCCAACTTCGGTTGGTTAGGAAACCATATATTCCTAAAAATGCCAACTTCGGTTGGTTAGGAAATGATATATTCCTAAAAATGCCAACTTCAGTTGGTTAGGAAACGATATATTCCTAAAAATACCAACTTCGGTTGGTTAGGAAAAGAAATATTCCTAAAAATGCCAACTTCGGTTGGTTAGGAAATAATATATTCCTAAAAATGCCAACTTCGGTTGGTTAGGAAACGAAATATTCCTAAAAATGCCAACCTATTTGGCTAAGAAACAAAATATTCCTAAAAATGCCAACCTGTTTGGCTAGGAAACAAAATATTCCTAAAAATGCCAACCTGTTTGGCTAGGAAGCAAAATATTCTCGCAAATGCCAACTCATGTTGGTCGGAAGGTACATATATTCTCGAAAAGGCCAACTTATGTTGGTCGGGAGGTAAGATTATTCCAAAAAGTGCAAAAGTTGCTAACTATGGCTGGTCGGGGATAAAAACCCACCAACTGTAGTTGGTCGACAAAGAAAATTTACCGACCTTGGTTGGTCGAAAACATTTAAGAGAAAAATCTATCAAGTATGGCTGGTCGGGGATAAAAACCCACTAACAGTAGTTGGTCGACAAGCATAATTTAACAACCTTGGTTGGTTGGAAAAATTTTAAACATTTTTTATACTCGTGACTTTATTATTAAGTGATTGAGCAATATTATTGAAACTTGAAACTTTTTATTACTAAGTTGGTCGACAAAAACAACAATATTGTTATCTTTTTAACAGATATGCATAAATATAAAGTGTTTGATAACAACAAGATAATAGCAAACAAAAATGAAAATCTTTCATTGAATTCGAAATAAATTACATTAATAATGAAATTACAGTTACATTGACATGTATACTAACTATTACATTGAAAATTCCTATTCTACTGGTCTCTTCCCCTCTGCTTTTGACACGGGTTCCTCGCCAGCAGACGGATCATTTAAAGACAGAGGATAATTGATAAAATTAAGATCTTTCAACATCCTTGTATTCATCACGGATGGTCGATCTAAGAGATGCTCGGGACGAGATACCTCGATTTGAGAATGTAAATTATAGTTACCGAGATACTTTGAAATTAAGCTCCGAGGAATGGCCCGAGCAGGGATCCAATCCATCTCCAAATTGTATGGTGGCACAGGCAAGTCGAGCAACCCGAGATCATGGTAGTCCCACAGATAGTGACCTTGTTTGAGCTTCAGCACACCTAAGGCATTCAGCCAGCCTTACTTGTAGCCCTCATTGTTGGCATTCTGGATACGATCGTCCAAGTGAAATGGTGCTTTGTTGTATCCAGCCATCCAGAACTCCCTGGGTTGTTTGTGGAATTGATATGTTAGCCTTTCTAGCTGCTCGTGGAGATTCTTGATGAAAAGCTCCTTATTCTCCAAAACTGACTTCTGCGTGGAGAGCTGTTTTTCCAGGTCCCTAATCTTCTTTGACATATCAGACAATGCCTGGTTCTTCGCCATTAGTTGGAAGGCCTGGTTCTCTAAGGCAGACTGAGTCCTCTGTTCCTCGACAGGAACCCGAGCTGCTCTTGCTCGTCCCCAAGGAGCTCTTACTCGTCCCCGAGAAGATGTGGAAGGGACCGACCTCCTCAATGTGTCCAACTCCTCCCTTAACTTAGCGTTCTCAACCTCTAAGAACGAAAATACATCGTCGGTCACTGGGATCAAGGCACTAGAAGTGGAAGCTGCAGACTTCAGTTGTGACAGCTCCTTTTGCAGGTTGTTGTTTTCCTTTTCCAGCAACTCGGCAATCTGTCTACATTCTTCGACCTCGCCTCTCAAAGTTCTCTCCCTCAGATCATAACCAGCAAAAAGCTTCTCGTATCCCTTATCAGCCATGATCAGCTTATACTTCTTTTCGTATCCCTCATGTAACAGGGCAGTTGATTCCTTATATTGATTCTGAAGGTCTTCGAGGGTACACTGGAGATCCTTGATCATTTCATAGTAAGCCACATTATTGGCCACTGCTCGGTCAAGTAGACACTTCAGGTACTGGTATGCTTCAACTGCCTGTTCTGAAGCATCATGACCAAGGATGTCGGCAACTTGTGCAGCACTCAAGTTTGTGTGACCAGCCTTAAAGTACTCATTTCATTGTTGCAGCAACTTTGTGTCATGAGCAGATAGCAATTCCATCCCGGCCAGAAACTAGTAGAGAAAGAAGAGCAATCATCAATAAGAAGAATAAGCAGAGTATGAACGAAAGATAAACAACAGTATGCAAAAAGTTCAAGTTTTATTAGATCATAATTCTGAGTTACATTTGATAAAGAGAAACAAAATAAAGAGAAATCCGAACAACACTACACCTTTTCCTTATCTCCCAAAACCTTCTCGGGAGGCTGGGATGAAGAGGTAGGTTGCTCGGAAGGAAGGGATAGTTGCTCGGGAAGAGTAGGCAATTGCTCGGAGGAAGAAACAATTTGCAAATCTTCCTCGACAGTAGGCTGAATGGCTAGGGCATGACCCCCCATCACTATCAAAGACTCTTCAAAGGTAGCTTCGTCCTCTTCTAATTCTTCTAGAATTGGAGGGGGACCAGGGATATATTTCTGGAAGAGCTCAGAAGACTCGTCGACCTTCATTTCCTGAAGGGCAGCAACCCATCCATCACTAAAGTATTTGAGACTGCCATAGTCTACTTGCGTCACCATGGCAGCCAACCCTTTGTTCCACCCCTTGTCCCATCCAGAGCTGAAGGACTTCTTCACAGCAGCTTTCCTCTTCAGTTTCTCCGAGGATAGCTTCTCGGACAACAGGTTCTCAGCAGCCTTCAACTTATTTTCTACCTCCTCCTTCTGCCGACCTACTTCCTGAAGTTTAGCCAACTCCTCCTCGGTAACTTTGAGTTTATTTTCCAACTCTCCAGCTGTTTTGAGATTCTCCTCGAGCTCCTTATTTGACTTCTCCAGGGCATTTATTCTCTTCTCCAACTCCTTGGAGGCATCAACAGCCCGAGCTTTTTCTTGCTCGGTGGAAGCAAGCTTCTTCTCCCAGTCAGCTTTGTCATCAGTATATTTTTTGCGAGAATCTGCCAGAGACTTGGTAGCTTCTTCCAAAGCTCCTTCCATACTGGACGAGGAGCATGAAGCCGTAATCGCTTCATCCTTCTTTAGGATTATATTGAAGCAGCTCGTCAACTATGAACAGAAAAAGAAATCAAGTTAGAAACAAAAATGACAAAGGAAATATGAAAATTTTTAAGTAAAGAGACTTACAGAAGTAAGATGACGAGCAGCTAGCGAGGTAACCATATCCCGAGTAAGGTTTTCTTCAGTACCCTAGACCTCGGGAATGATCCAGGACTTTATCGAGCTCATGGCAGAGCTCGGGGGAATAAAAGTAGGAACTCCAGCCCCAACAGCTGGGGGCTGAGTAATGGTGTCAGCCAAATTGACCGAGGAGCTCTTCTTCAGCCTCCTCGGGGGAACAGGTACAGATTCAACCAAGGAAGAACCCTTGGTCGGTGATATCACAATCACCTCTCCAGGAGCAGCAGGCCTGCTCAGAGCCACTGCGGGCTTCTCAACAACCTTCTCATCAATTTTAGCAGAAGCAATTGGAGGAGCTGCATCATTATTTTTTGTCCCCTCCTTTGGGACATCAATCCTACTCCTTTTTGCCTCCCCAGAACCGGAGGCAGTTTTCTCAAATAGGGTAGGAGGTCTTCTCTTCTTCATCCTTTCACTTAAAGGAATATGAGATTCAGACGATGAGCTGGTGGAAGCTGGTACTGGCTCTGATTCACTTATCACTGGACGAGCAGTGAAAGAAGTGGTGTAGCTCTTGTACTGGAGCAGATATGAAGCTGATCTAATGTGCTCGTCGACAACACTTTGATGCAGACTCCAGATAAGTTTCAAATGCCTTATATTGACATCTGCTTCTCTTGGGCACTTTCTCTTGCTATCAACTGCAAATAAATAAACATTGTTATCAGTGGCACATTTTATCAAACACAAAAGAAACATGATTTCAAAATAAATAAAAATAAATTAAAATTACCTATCCCATTTCCATAAGGAGGTCATCTGGGACCCTGGTAAACCTCATCTCCAGTTAATGGAGGGTGTTGCCAATTTTTTATGACAACCCCATGCTCAAAATAATCCCTATTGGCATCAGGGAGATTGACTACTAAGGCTCTATTTAAAAATCTAGTTTTTAAATAAAAAATATTATCATTAACTGTCCATCTATAGCAGAACATGATTTCTGGGATTCCTATACGAGTTTCATGCTTTGATTTAATCTATGCACCCCATTAACTATTCTCCATGTGTTGGGGGCTATTCGTGCAGGAACAACGTCGAAGTATTGACAGAATTCCAGACACAAGAAATTGGGTGGAAAAGAAAATCCACATTCAGCAAAAAAGAGACTGGGGAACCAATGTCCCTCAGCCAAATTGAAATAATCAGAAGGCTCAAAAAGCTCTTCCAAGACAACCCAAGAGGGAATGGAGAAATCAGAACGAAACTTCTCAAGAGACTCAACAGGGTAAACCATGGTGAATAAAGAAATAAAGAAGAAGGAAGAAGATCTTACAGGAAAAGAATGGATATGCTGACAACGAACGACGGAAAAGATGAACGCACAAGAGAGTAGGAAGAGACGACATAAAACTCAAAGATAAAAATTTGAAAAGGTAGAAGACAATAGGAGTGTTTGTGAAGTTTAAATACCTTACCTTGGGAAATGGTGAAGTAATGATTACAAAAAAGGATGATTACGTTATCGGCGGCTAAAAAGATAAAAAGTGGCGCGGGAATCAAAGTGGACAACAGCGGATAAAAAGATAAAAAAAATAGCGCGGGAATCAAAGCGGACAACAGCGGCTAAAAAGACGAAAAGTGACGCGGGAATCGAAGCACGCAGAAAAGTCCCAAAAAAGCATGATTCTACGAATTGGGAAGGAGAAATAAATACAAGGGAAATGCTCCTAAAAATCAGGAAGACTATTTAAAGCTACCATATTCCGAGAAGGAATGTTCCATACTCCTCAAATTTCGAACTATGAAACATTGGGGGCTTCTGTTGATACCAAATTTAATCTGCTGACATGGACCAATCATACGAAGACACGTGGCTATCTACACGGCAACAATAAGCACTTCCGAGATGATCGCACGCTCCGAGGAACCATATTACTCTGAGGAACTCATAAGCTCCGAGGAACATACCTCTCCGAGGAACTCCTTAGCATCAAGAAGCTCAAGCGGTCCGAGAAACTCAGGCGGTCCGAGCTGCACCTCGAATCAGGATACCAACGGTTTCATTTCTCATTAAATGCTCATTGTAAGGACACAAATTTCCAATTGAGTCCATATATAGTTTTGGCTCAATTCCGGACAAAAGCATTTATTCATAGGTTAGTGATTTATTGTAATATTCTCAAGCCTATGAAGTGTGTGTTGAAGACGTAGCGGCAAAGAATTTAAAGCTTCATCAAAATGCCGGTTTGTGTGCCTCGTTTCTACGTCATCAACTAAGGTTCCATGCTCCCAAGGTATGAATGTAATTATATTTATATAGGAGCTTGGAACAATTTGTATTGGGTAATAAAAACTGCATTTTATTTTTAGAAATAATCAATTAGAACTTTAAAATAAGTATATAAAAGTTTCTGGGCCAAAATCGATTTTTACAAACTTTCTGGTCGTTCATTAGAAATGTCGTTCGAACGAGTTTTTTCGTTCGAACCAGTTTCGTTCGAACGAGTTTGCCAACGACCCTAAACTGGTCAGTCATTCGATATGTCGTTCGAACGAGTTTTTCGTTGTAACGAGGTATCTAACGAGATTCTAACGAGCCCAGGTTGGTCGCTCATTAGAAGTCTCGTTCGAACGAGAGTCAAGTTCGTTCGAACGAGACACCAGGCGGGAACGGTTTTGAGCAGTTTTTTGGCAGTTTTCACCCCATTATCCCACTTGTTTCTTAACTGATTTTTTAAGGCTTTATCAAGGACGGGAATCATTTTTGAAGGTGTATCTTTTTCATACCATACAAACTCCTAGAGAGTATTTTGAGACAAAATTTGTTTAAGGAAAAAGATCATGTTTTGAGTGTTATTCTTTCAAAGAAAAATTCATACACACTCTAGTTTACACCCAATTGTGTTTATCCAAGTTTCTATATTTATATCAATTGCTTGGAGTTTTTGTCACCGGTTTTCTCTACCGAATTCAAGAGACGTTTCGGGTTTGCTTCTACACCCCATCACAAAGAAGACTTTTGTTGAGATTCTACCCACACGGAGAAAGGCTCCATGCTTGGGTGACGGTGACCATATAAAGTCCCATCGGTGGATTCCGAGACCACGGTGGTGTTCCGAGGTTGTCCGCTAGGAAGAGGTTTCTACGAGAAGGAGCGTCGAGGCTTGATAGGGATCGAGTCAGTCGTTGTAAGTCTATCTGTCTTGTAATTGTAATTCCATATCTAGTGGACTTGTGGCTAGGGCCGTCCGAGGTTGTTTCTCGTCTTGGGTTTTTCCTCGTACATCTCGGCGTAGTGTGACATTGTTTATTTTATCTTACACAATAATTTAGAATCCATGCTTAGGATAATTTCAAGATAAAATTTGGTTTAATTATCACACTCATTTAATTTGGGACTTAAATTAAATATTGGGTAAAATTGGTTTATTCAAGTCATTTGCTAAAATTGGTTTCGCCTAACTTTGGATTATTGTTAATTATGACTTAGGCAAACTCTAGGACTTGAATTATGTTTCAATTTGTTTTGAGAAATTAAAATTTGTTGTTGTTTTGAAAGTTGAACCATCACCTGTTTTACAACGCTTCTGCATCATCTCTATTGTGTTTACATTAAAAAGGAAATTAAGTTTTTAATCGAGTGAATTATTTAAAACCCCGGGGATTATCCTCTTCAAATTGGTATCAGAGCCAAAAACGATAAATTATTTCGTTAAGATCTTTTTATTTTTTGGCTAAAATGGATTTTTCTCCATTTACAAAATTTCCTATTTTCGATGGTTCAAACTACGTGTATTGGAAAGCGCGAATGAGATCGGCACTAAAATTTATCGACGAGAGAGTTTGGATGTCTGTTGTTACCGGATACTCCCCACCAACTTACTTAGTTGAAAATGAACGTGTTATCAAACCCGCCGATAGATGGACTGAAAATGAGTTTAAACTTGCTAAATTTAATTCCCGTGGTTTAAATGCCTTGTTTAGCGCTGTCGCACCGTTTGAATTCCGACGTATTATGACGTGTGAAACCGCTAAAGAAGCTTGGGATATTTTACAATTAACTCATGAAGGAACTAGTGTCGTTAAAGCTTCAAAACTCCAAAACCTCACCACTCAATTTGAAACTATCAAAATTGATGAAAAAGAAACTTTTGATAAATTTTATGCTAGACTTTCTGATATTGTTAATTCATCCTTTAACTTGGGAGAGAAAATACCTTACGACCGTGTTGTAAAGAAAATTTTGAGGTCCCTTCCCGATAGATTTATTCCTAAAGTGACCGTTTTAAATTCTTTACCCACTTTAGCCTCCACGAAATTAGAAGAGCTTGTAGGTGATTTACAAACCTATGAACTAGATATGTTTCCCTCTAAAACTGAAAAGAAAATTGAAAAGGGTGTTGCTTTAAAAGCCCGAAAAGAGGTCAAACAAGTAGTAGAGAGCGATAGTGAAAGTGACTCGGAAGATATGGCTTTGTTTGCTCGCAAATTTAGAAAATTTCTTAAATTTAACAAAGATAAAGTTAAAAATGATTTTAAGAAATTTGATTCTTCTAAACATGATAAAAGCGAGAAGTTTTCTAAAGCCGAGAAGATCCCTAAAACTAGTAATGAAAATTTAGATAGGGACGAGTCTAATAAATGTTTTGGTTGTGAAGGTTATGGCCATAGGGCTTATGAGTGCCCCACTAAACTAAGGAAAGAGGGTAAACGATCCACTGCATATAATGCGACCCTTAGTGATAGTGATAAGGAAGAGAAGCCTGATTCCCCCACTAAGAAAAATTTTGTGGTTTTTATGGCTAGACATGTGAGTGATAGTGAGAACTCATCGAATGATGAAATTATAGCACATGCCACTTCCAAGGTCATTGTACATGATTCTCTTATTTTTTTATGATAGTGAGAGTGAAGAAGAAAGAGAGAGTGAAAATTAAGAAGAGGTTGATGAGAGTGAACTTCAAAATGCTTTTCATGAATTATATAAAGAATCTATTAAATTGAAAAGAGCTAATTTGAGGTTAGAAGCGAGTTTAAGAGAGAGTGTCAAGGTCGTTGATGATAGTGCCTTAATAGAAGACCTTAGGACATATGTGAGGACTCTTCAAGAGAAGCTTGATTATGTAGAAGGCGAAAGAGATAGCCTTAGGGGTTTAATGGAATCCTTGAAAAAGGAGCTTCTTGCTTTTGAAGAGCGAAATATTTTACTAGAATCTAAAATTTTAGGTTTGGAAAATAAATTAAAAGATTCTAGTAATGTCAAATTTGATTTGGAGTGTCGTTCGGAAAAACTAGATAAAATGTTAGGAATGATCCAAATTAAAAATGACACTTTTGGTTTAGGCTTCAATTCTTGTAATGAATTTAACCCTAAAGTCAAAACCAATGTTTTAGGAGAATCTTCTAGGAATGCCTTTAATGATCACTCTTTAGATAAATCTTTTCGACATGTTCTTACTTGTACACATTGTGGTCGAAAAGGTCATCTTAGGCAATTTTGTTTAGATCTTAAACGAATTCCTAGAAAATCCCATAGTAAAGTAACCACGGTAGCTAACGTTCCTACACCCCAAGATAGTAATTCTTCATTAATTTGGGTTAGGAAATCCGACTTGGTTGCCTTACAAAATAGGGATTTTGATTCTCCTTTACTTACACATGCTTCCTCCCTTGCTAAATCTAAAGGATAAATGTGTTAGTGTTTGCATGCTTTAGCGTTTGTACTTCATGCCATATTCATATGCTAAATGTAGGCTTGTTTAGTCATTTTCTAGTCATAGCCTTATTTCATATCCCATGCTAGAAATCATGATTTGTTTATCTTTTTGTATTATATTTTGTGTTTGAATTAATTGAAAAAAAATATAAAAAGATTTTTGTTTATCATTTGTGTTTTATTTATTTCATTTAAGCTTAATGAAAAATACAAATGATTTTTGTTTGTCTTTTTGAGTAAATATTTATTGTTGATTAAAAATGTTAAAAACTCAAAAAGATTTTGTTTTGTGTGTATTTTTGTTTGACACACTTTATGTGGCATATATTTGTGTTTGAATCCCATCATTTACGCTCCCACGTGGCTAGAACTTTTGGTTTAGATTTTCAATCCTTAAAATGTTCTTTACCATGTTTTATATGGAGTAGTTGGATTTTGTATTGATTAAATGGATTCTATTTTCATATGCCTCTTTTCACACATGCACGAGCTCTTTTGAAATCTTAATGTCACATGTTATATTTGAGCTTTTTGAGGTGTTCTCCTACCAATCTAGTCATCTACATATCTTTGACCTAGGAGGACTAGTGCATGTCAAAATCCGTTGCATGTGAGATTTGTGCGAAAAATGAAAACATGATAAATTAATATATGCACGGGGAAGGGATCCGAAAGGATGAATTAAATCCTTTGCGATAGTAAGCCACCGTTGATTGGATCTAAAAGAAATACGTGATCCAAAGGCCTAAAAACAGAATATTTGGCATTTAAAAGAAAGCAATTGCCAAGGCCTATGTTTGTTTGGTATATTCATTCAAAAAAAACAAAAGAACATATATGCTCATTGAGGGAGAATTGGATTGTATATCAACGGTTTGCACAATGTTCGTTTATCCTAGTTGTCTTTAATGTCATGACTCTATTTGGTTTGTAGAATCATCATCATGCTAGGCTTGTATGCATTGTGTATGTTTGTTCATTGAGTTCAATCTTTATATTGTCACATGAGGTTATATTTAAATGTGATAAAGTTTGCAATCAAATGAGAACTCCGTGAACGTTTCTTAAGTGTTTGGGTCTAAATTTAATTGTTGCTAGTTCACACCCCTACACTTCCGTTTCCATATGACACATTTTTGCCATACGAGTGTGCAAACTTATTGTATTTTGTGTCATGTGTGTGTTTATATCTATCTATATATGCATGTACTTATTGGTATATTTAAAGTATATATATATATATATGATATCTGTTTGTCTTTGCCTTGCTTTAATTGCCCATATGCTTTCATGTCTTATCACTTTAAGCTTTCACATGCTGTTTATTAGTTCTTTATCCTTTGCCTATTCCCGAACAAAAAGGGGGAGAATGATGATAGGGGGAGAAATGGTATCTAATCCTATTATTATCGTATCTTCGTTTGGGGGAGATTTATCTTAGGGGGAGACGTCTTTCTAAGTAGGTCATGTGTGGAGAATTAATTTAGGAGGAGTAATTAATTAATTGCATTTAATATTTTGATATTCCCTATGCATTTGATGAGTTTGCTTAAGTGTGCAGGAATTATTCTAAAGCGGCATCTTTCTATGGCAAAGCGTTTGATCCTTGGGTTGAGTCAAGTTTGGGCGGGTTATGGTTTGAGTCTAGTGAGCTTGACGGCCCTTTAGGATTTTGTTTGGTTTTTGTCCCGGAATAGCCAAAGGGGGAGATTTGTAAGGACACAAATTTCCAATTGAGTCCATATATAGTTTTGGCTCAATTCCGGACAAAAACATTTATTCATAGGTTAGTGATTTATTGTAATATTCTCAAGCCTATGAAGTGTGTGTTGAAGACGTAGCGGCAAAGAATTTAAAGCTTCATCAAAATGCCGGTTTGTGTGCCTCGTTTCTACGTCATCAACTAAGGTTCCATGCTCCCAAGGTATGAATGTAATTATATTTATATAGGAGCTTGGAACAATTTGTATTGGGTGTTAGGTGTAATAAAAACTACATTTTATTTTTAGAAAGAATCAATTAGAACTTTAAAATAAGTATATAAAAGTTTCTGGGCCAAAATCGATTTTTACAAACTTTCTGGTTGTTCGTTAGAAATGTCGTTCGAACGAGTTTTTTCGTTCGAACCAGATTTCGTTCGAACGAGTTTTGTCGTTCGAACCAGTTTCGTTCGAACGAGTTTGCCAACGACCCTAAACTGGTCAGTCGTTCGATATGTCGTTCGAACGAGTTTTTCGTTCTAACGAGGTATCTAACGAGATTCTAACGAGCCCAGGCTGGTCGCTCGTTAGAAGTCTCGTTCGAACGAGAGTCAAGTTCGTTCGAACGAGACACCAGGCGGGAACGGTTTTGAGCAGTTTTTTGGCAGTTTTCACCCCATTATTCCACTTGTTTCTTAACTGATTTTTTAAGGCTTTATCAAGGACGGGAATCATTTTTGAAGGTGTATCTTTTTCATACCATACAAACTCCTAGAGAGTATTTTGAGACAAAATTTGTTTAAGGAAAAAGATCATGTTTTGAGTGTTATTCTTTCAAAGAAAAATTCATACACACTCTAGTTTACACCCAATTGTGTTTATCCAAGTTTCTATATTTATATCAATTGCTTGGAGTTTTTGGCACCGGTTTTATCTACCGAATTCAAGAGACGTTTCGGGTTTGCTTCTACACCCCATCACAAAGAAGACTTTTGTTGAGATTCTACCCACACGGAGAAAGGCGCCATGCTTGGGTGACGGTGACCATATAAAGTCCCATCGGTGGATTCCGAGACCACGGTGGTGTTCCGAGGTTGTCCGCTAGGAAGAGGTTTCTACGAGAAGGAGCGTCGAGGCTTGATAGGGATCGAGTCAGTCGTTGTAAGTCTATCTGTCTTGTAATTGTAATTCCATATCTAGTGGACTTGTGGCTAGGGCCGTCCGAGGTTGTTTCTCGTCTTGGGTTTTTCCTCGTACATCTCGGCGTAGTGTGACATTGTTTATTTTATCTTACACAATAATTTAGAATCCATGCTTAGGATAATTTCAAGATAAAATTTGGTTTAATTATCACACTCATTTAATTTGGGACTTAAATTAAATATTGGGTAAAATTGGTTTATTCAAGTCATTTGCTAAAATTGGTTTCGCCTAACTTTGGATTATTGTTAATTATGACTTAGGCAAACTCTAGGACTTGAATTATGTTTTAATTTGTTTTGAGAAATTAAAACTTGTTGTTGTTTTGAAAGTTGAACCATCACCTGTTTTACAACGCTTCCGCATCATCTCTATTATGTTTACATTAAAAAGGAAATTAAGTTTTTAATCGAGTGAATTATTTAAAACCCCGGGGATTATCCTCTTCACTCATCATTCAGACGGACACGGAAAAAGGGCATTAAATGTATTGCCCTTTCATATGTATACCATTTAACGTATTACCCTTTCACATTACAGCCTCAGGGCTATAAATACATTGTACAATCCTCATTGTAAAGGGGACCGAATCCAAAACCTGGAATCGAGAGAACGGAATTTAATGTAATCGAGAATTCCCAAACATTCAGCAATAAAACAACAGTGGACGTAGGCCATTCTTATAAGGCTGAACCACTTTAAAATCTTTTGTCTCATTTATTTATCTGTGATTGAATTATTAGAGTGATCTAATCTATTACATCAACAGTTGGATTGTGAGAGTTCAAATGTAAGTTTGGTAAGTTCTTAAGCTTCTTGTTTTATGTTTGTGTACCATTGGATTGAATGAGGGAATTCGAGATTTATTTGGTTAATGTATGTAATTTGCTAACTAATGTTGAGGGTTTTTCTTGTACAATAGTCCTTTACTGCTAAATTCACTCCATAATTAAAGATGATTGTTACTCACTCTGAACCATTATTTGGAAGTCAAACATTTTAAGATGAAATTACTATCGCAATCATTCTCCTTAAACTGATTATTTCTTTAGATGATTATTACCTTTGTGCAATATGGTTGTTTTTCAAAGGTATTGTTGGGATCGGTGAATCTTTCCTCATTTTATATATTATTTTAGGAAAAGGAAATAATCATTTATCTCTTTGTATTTCATCCGCTAAAGAGTAAAATGTCTGCTCGAGTTGTCTGGGTCGACGAGTAGTTCCTGTTGCATCGATGGGAGTGATGAGGCCTGAGCTGGTGAGGAAGTCGATTATTCCTATTTATGGCTGGTGTGTTGGGTATTTACAGTTTTATTATTGGTGTTATTACCAGCACCGGAAATAAACCTAAGGTCATGGGTACGCACCTCTTTCATCTGGTCTTGCTTGTGGTATTGCTGGCCTTTCAGCTAGAATGGCTATTGGAATTATTGGTGATGCATTGTTAGGTATTCTTTATTTCCATCTCATTGTTGATCTCTAATTGATGCCTTGTTTTACCATCATAGTGTTTTTTTCAACATAGTTATTTTGCCTAAGTGGGTGTTTATTAGTTGTTTTATTATGTGTAATATACCAGAAAAAAAATCTCGAGAATAAATATCTGACATATATGAGTTATTCTAACATTTTAGGCCATTTTGTAATTCAAATTGTTTGTGTGGTTGAGATTGACTTGTATGCTGCTACTGCTTGCTAATTTGTGGTAATAGTGTAATATTCATGTTTGATTCAAATGGTTTAACTTTCGATTTAAACTTTGACTTAAGTTTCTGATTTAACCTCTAATTTTAGGGCTTACATATGGGTGGAAGCAACGACCAATGGAAGAATGTTGTACCATGATGTACAAGAATGGAAATTATACGTCGTTCATTGCGCGAACATGGTGTCATTCATCTCTTCCTTATCGCCCTATATTTTTAGGTAAACATAGATTAACATTGACATGAATTGTTGATTTCTTCACCTCTTTGTTAAGGTACACATAGAAGAAAATAAGTTACAAGCCCATATTTGGACCTAACAACGATATTGAGGTAAGAGTGTTCAATGTTTGTCAATATAGCATTCCACAATGTTTTATTTGATATATAACTATACATATATGTGTGGGTGGGTGGGTGTGTTTGTATTATATCAATGTTTGTCAATATATAGTAGCTTCATGTAAGCAAATGTATAAACTTTATCCTTCCAAAATCCTCATTCAAAGAAGACATTTATAAATTTATAAATGAAGACGCAACATGTATAATTTTCTGGTCATAATTACATATTTTCTTTATCTTTATTGTATTTTCCTTATCAGCGGTTGATTTGTACTTCAATATGCCCCTCAAAATTGTTCAATATCCACACCCAATACTACACAAAGAACAAGAGGATTGATTCATTTGATGAGAATTCGAAGAAGTTAGTTGATGAAATCTTCGATATAATGTACAAGTGAGTTTATTTACTTGCATTTTGATATTTCGACATTTCGATATGTACAAGTTCAAGTGATGGTGTTTGGTTAAGTAATTTGAAATTTGAAAATATCTAGATTAGGCTTAAAAATAAGTAGTTAAAGGGTGAAAACCCAAATCATCCCCCAAACGGCCTCATAAGAGGCACGAACACCTCACACGGGACCAATGTAACTTGTAGGAACTGACCGCGTAGTCGCGGGTCTCTCGGTTTGAGAATATGATGATAATTTGAAAATATCTAGATTAGGCTTAAAAACAAGCCGTTTGAGGGTGAAAATCCAAACAAGCACCCAAACGGCCCCGTAAGAGGCACGAACACCTCACACGGGACCAATGTAACTTGTAGGAACTGACCGCATAATCACGGGTCTCCTCATTTGAGAATCTGGAGATAATTTGAAAATATCTGGATTAGGCTTAAAAATAAGCCGTTAAAGGGTGAAAACCCAAACGGCCTGGTAAGAGGCACGAACACCTCGCACAGGACCAATGTAACTTGTAGGAACTGACCGCGTAGTCCCGGGTCTCCCCGGTTTGAGAATATGATGATAATTTGAAAATATCTAGATTAGGCTTAAATATAAGCCGTTAAAGGGTGAAGACCCAAACCACCACCCAAACGTCCCCGTAAGAGGCACGAATACCTTGCACAGGACCAATGTATATTGTACGAACTGACCACGTAGTTTCGGGTCTCCCGGTTTGAGAATATGAAGATAATTTGAAAATATCTAGTTTAGGCTTAAAAACCGTTTGAGGGTGAAACCCAAACCAACGCCCAAACGGCCCCTTAAGAGGCATGAACACCTCGCACTGGACCATTGTAACTTGTAGGAATTGACTGCGTAGTCACGGGTTTTCCCGGTTTGAGAATATAAAGGTAATTTGAAAATATCTAGATTAGGCTTAAAAACAAGTCGTTAAAGGGTGAAAACCCAAACCACCACCCAAACAGCCCCGTAAGAGGCACGAATACCTCGCAAGGGACCAATGTAACTTATACGAACTGACCGCGTAATCCCGAGTTTTCCGATTTGAGAATATGACGATAATTTGAAAATATTTAGATTAGTCTTAAAAACAAACCGTTTCAGGGTGAAAACTCAAACCAACCCCCAAACGGCCCCGTAGGAGGAACGAACAGCTCGCACGGGATCAATGTAACTTGTAGGAATTCACCGCGTAGTCACGGGTCTCCCCGATTTGAGAATATGAATTTAATTTGAAAATATCTAGATTAGGCTTAAAAATATGCCGTTAAAGGTTGAAACCCCAAACCACCACCCAAACAGCCCCGTAAGAGGCACGAATACCTCGTACGGGACCAATGTAACTTGTACGAACTGACCGCGTAATCTCGGGTCTCTCAGTTTGAGAATATAATGATAATTTGAAAATATCTAGATTAGGCTTAAAAATAAGCTATTTAATGATGAAAACCCAAACCAACCCCCAAACGGCTCCGTAAGAGGCACGATCACCTCGCACGGGACCAATATAACTTATAGGAATTGACCGTATAGTCTCGGGTATCCCCGGTTTAAGAATATGATGGTAATTTGAGAATATCTAAATTAGGCTTAAAAATAAGTCGTTCAAAGGTGAAAACCCAAATCAACCCCCAAACGGCCCCATAAGAGGCACGAGCACCTCGCACGGGACCAATGTAACTTATACGAACTGACCGCGTAGTCCTGGGTCTCCCCAATTTGAGAATATGACGGTAATTTAAAAATATCTAGATTAGGCTTAAAAACAAGTCGTTAAAGGATGAAAATCCAAACTAGCCCCCAAGCGGCCCCATAAGAGGCACAACCACCTCGTACGGGACCAATGTAACTTGTACAAACTGACCGCGTTGTCCCGGGTCTTCTCGATTTGAGAATATGAAGGTAAATTGAAAATATCTAGATTAGGCTTAAAAACAAGCCGTTAAAGGGTGAAAACCCAAACCACCACCCAAACGGCCCCGTAAGAGGTACGAATACCTCACACGGGACCAATGTAACTAGTATGAACTGGTCGCGTAGTCATGGGTCTCCCAGTTTGAGAATATGATGATAATTTGAAAATATTAAGATTAGGCTTAAAAACAAGCCGTTAAAGGGTGAATACCTAAACCACCACCCAAACGGCCCCGTAATAGGCACGAATACCTCGTACGGGACTAATGTAAATTGTACGAACTTACCGCACAGTCTCGATTCTCTCGGTTTGAGAATACGACTATAATTTGAAAACATCTAAATTAGGCTTAAAAACAAGCCGTTTGAGGGTGAAAACCCAAACCAGCCCCCAAACGACCCCATAAGAGGCACGAACACCTTGTATAGGACCAATGTAACTTATAGGAACTGACCGCATAGTCCCAAGGCTTCCTAATTTAAAAATATGATGATAATTTGAAAATATCTAGATTGGGCTTAAAAATAAGCCGTTGAAGGATGAAAACCCAAACCAGCCCCTAAGCTGCCCTGTAAGAGGCACTAACACCTCCCACGAGACCAATGTAACTTGTAGGAACTGACCGCGTAGTCACAGGTCTCTCGGTTTGAGAACATGACGATAATTTGATAATATATGGATTAGGCTTGGAAACAAGCCGTTGAAGGGTAAAAACTCAAACCAGCCTCTAAGCGGCCCTGTAAGAGGCACTAACACCTCCCACAGGCCCAATGTAACTTGTAGGAACTGATCACGCAGTCACGGGGCTCTCCGTTTGAGAATATGATGATAATTTGAAAATATCTATATTAAGCTTAAAAACAAACCGTTTGAGGGTGAAAACCCAAACAACCACCCAAACGGCCCTGTAAGAGGCACGAATGCCTCGCACGGGACCAATGTAACTTGTAGAAAATAACCAGATAGTCCCAGGTCTCCCCGGTTTGAGAATATGACGATAATTTGAAAATATATAGATTAGGCTTAAATACAAGCAGTTAAAGGATGAAAACCCAGACGAGCCCCCAAACGGCCCCATAAGAGGCACGAGCACCTCGCACGGGACCAATGTAACTTGTACGAACTGATCGCGTAGTCCCGGGTCTCCCCAGTTTGATAGTATGATAGTAATTTGAAAATATCTCGATTGGGCTTAAAAATAATCCGCTTGAGGGTGAAAACCCAAACCAGTCCCCAAACGGCCCCATAAGAGGCACGAACACCTCGGACGGGACCAATGTAACTTGTACGAACTGATCGTGTAGTCCCGGGTCTCCCCAATTTGAGAATATGATGGTAATTTGAAAATATCTAGATTAGGCTTAAAAACAAGCCGTTAAAGGATGAAAACCCAAACGGCCTCGTAAGAGGCACGAATACCTCACGCGAGACCAATGTAACTTGTACGAACTGACAGCGTAGTCCCGAGTCTCCTTGATTTGAGAATATGACGGTAATTTAAATATATCTAGATTAGTCTTAAAAATAAGTCGTTTGAGGGTGAAAACCAAAACCAGCCCCCAAACAGACCTGTAAGAGGCACGAACACCTCGCACGGGACCAATGTAACTTGTAGGAACTGACCACATAGTCCCGGGTCTCCCCAATTTGAGAATATGATGGTAATTTGAAAATATCTATATTAGGCTTATAAACAAGCCGTTGAAGGGTGAAAACCCAAACTAGCCTCTAAGCGTCCCTATAAGAGGCACTAACACCTCCTACGGAACCAATGTAACTTGTAGGAACTGACCGCGTAGTCACGAGTTTCTCAGTTTGAGAATAAGATGAAAATTTGATAATATATGGATTAGGCTTGAAAATAAGCCGTTAAAGGGTGAAAACCTAAACTAACCCCTAAGCGACCCTGTAAGAGGCATGAACACCTCCAACGGGACCAATGTAACTTGTAGGAACTGACCGTGTAGTCACGGGGCTCTCTGTTTGAGAATATGATGGTAATTTGAAAATATCTTGATTAGGCTTAAAAACAAGTCGTTTGAGGGTGAAAACACAAACCACCACCCAAACGGGCCCCGTAAGAGTCATAAATACCTCGCACGGGACCAATGTAACTTGTAGGAACTGACCACGTAATCTCGGTCCTCCCCGACTTGAGAATATGACGGTAATTTGAAAATATCTAGATTAGGCTTAAAAATAAGCCGCTTGAGGGTAAAAACCCAAACTAGCCCATAAACGGCCCCATAATAGGCATGAGCACCTCGCATGGGACCAATGTAACTTGTCAAAACGATCGCGTAGTCTCGGGTCTCCTCAATTTTAGAATACGACGGTAATTTGAAAATATTTAGATTAGGCTTAAAAACAAGTTGTTAAAGGGTGAAAACCCAAACCAGCCCCTAAACGGCCCCGTAAGAGGCACGAATACCTCGTACGGGACCAATGTAACTTGTACGAACTAACCGCGTAGTCCTGGGTCTCCCTGATTTGGGAATATGATGGTAGTTTGAAAACTTCTAGATTAGGCTTCAAAACAAGCCATTTGAGGGTGAAAACCCAAATCAGCCCCCAAACTGCCCTGTAAGAGGCACGAACACCTCGTACGGGACCAATGTAACTTGTATGAACTGACTGCATAGTCCCAGGTCTCCTCAATTTGAGAATATTACGATAATTTGAAAATATCTAGATTGGCCTTAAAAATAAGCCGTTTGAGGGTGAAACCCCAAACCAACCCCAAACAGCACTGTAAGAGGCACGAACACCTCACACGGGACCAATGTAACTTATAGGAACTGAACACGTAGTCTCGGGTCTCCCTAATTTGAGAATATGATGGTAATTTTAAAATATCTAGATTAGGCTTACAAACAAGCCGTTGAAGGGTGAAAATCCAAACCAGCCACTAAACGGCCCTATAAGAGGCACGAACACCTCCCACGGGACCAATGTAACTTGTAGGAACTGACCGCGTAGTCACGGGTTTTTCGGTATATGAATATGATGATAAATTGATAATATATGGATTAGGCTTGGAAATAAGCCGTTGAAGGGTGAAAACCTAAACCAGCCCCTAAGCGGCCCTATAAGAGGCACGAATACCTCGCACGGGACCAATATAACTTATAGGAACTGATCGCGTAGTCTCGGGTCTCCCCAGTTTGAGAATATGATGCTAATTTGAAAATATCTAGATTAGGATTAAAAATAAGTCATTTGAGGGTGAAAACCCAAACCAGCCCTTAAACAGTCCCATAATAGGCATGAGCACCTCGCATGGGACCAATGTAAGTTGTCGAAATGATCGCGTAGTCCCGA
The DNA here is from genome assembly GCA_949130495.1 of Sambucus nigra. Lineage (NCBI taxonomy): Eukaryota > Viridiplantae > Streptophyta > Magnoliopsida > Dipsacales > Adoxaceae > Sambucus > Sambucus nigra. The sequence goes on from OX422223.1 coordinate 288,627,677, forward strand.
GTCTCCCCAGTTTGAGAATATGACGGTAATTTTAAAATATCTAGATTAAGCTTAAAAATAAGCAGTTAAAGGGTGAAAACCCAAACCACCACCCAAACGGACCCGTAAGAGGCACGAATACCTCACACGGGACCAATGTAACTTATACGAACTGACCATGTAAGCCCGAGTCTCCCCAATTTGAGAATATGATGGTAATTTGAAAATATCTAGATTAGGCTTAAAAACAAGTCGTTTGAGGGTGAAAACCTAAACCAGCCCCCAAACGTCCCCAGAAGAGGCACGAACACCTCGTACGGGACCAACGTAACTTGTAGGAACTGGTCGCATAGTCCTGGGTCTCCCTGGTTTGAGAATATGATGGTAATTTGAAAATATCTAGATTAGGCTTACAAACAAGTCGTTGAAGGGTGAAAACCCAAACCAGCCCCCTAAGCGGCCCTGTAAGAGGCACTAACACCTCCCACGGGACCAATGTAACTTGTAGGAACTGGCCGCCTAGTCATGAGTTTCTCAATTTAAGAATATGACGGTAATTTGATAATATGTGGATTAGGCTTGGAAACAAGCCGTTGAAGGGTAAAAACCCAAACCAACCCCTAAACGGCCCTATAAGAGGCACGAACACCTCCCACGAGATCAATGTAACTTATAGGAACTGACCGCGTAGTCACGGGGCTCTCCGTTAGAAAATATGATGGTAATTTGAAAATATATGGATTACGATTAAAATAAGCCGTTTGAGGGTGAAAACCCAAACCACCGCCCAAATGACCCCGAAAGAGTCATAAATACCTCCCACGGGACCAATGAAACTTGTAGGAACTGACCACGTAATCTCGGTTCTCTCCGACTTGAGAATATGATGGTAATTTGAAAATATCTAGATTATGCTTAAAAATAAGCCGCTTGAGGGTGAAAACCCAAACTAGTCACTAAACGACCCCTTAATAGGCATGAGCGCCTCGTATGGGACCAATATAACTTAACGAAATAATCGCGTAGCCCCGAGTCTCCCCAATTTGAGAATATGACGATAATTTGAAAATATCTAGATTACTCTTAAAAACAAGTCATTAAAGGGTGAAAACCCAAACCACCACCCATACGGCCTCGTAAAAGGCATGAATACCTCTCACGGGACCAATGTAACTTATAGGAACTGACCGCGTAGTCACGGGTCTCTTTGTTTGAGAATATGATGATAATTTGATAATATGTGGATTAGGGTTAGAAACAAGTCATTGAAGGGTGAAAACCCAAACCAACCCCTAAGCGGCCCTGTAAGAGGCACTAACACCTACCACGGGACTAATGTAACTTGTAGGAACTGACCGCGTAGTCACGGGGCTCTCGTTTTAAGAATATGATGCTACTTTGAAAATATATATATTAGTCTTAAAAACAAGCCGTTTAAGGGTGAAAACCCAAATCAGTCCCCAAACGATCCCGTAAGAGGCATTAATACCTCGCACGAGACCAATGTAACTCTTAGTAACTGATGGCGTAGTCACGGGGCTCTTGGTTTGAGAATATGACGATAATTTGAAAATATCTAGATTAGGTTTAAAAACAAGTCGTTTGAGGGTGAAAACCCAAACCACCACCCAAACGGCCCCCTAAGAGGCATGAATACCTCACACGAGACCAATGTAACTTATACAAACTGACCGCGTAGTCTCGGGTCTTCCCAGTTTGAGAATATGATGGTAATTTGAAAATATCTAGATTAGGCTTAAAAACAAGCCGTTAAAGGGTGAAAACTCAAACCAGCCCCCAAACGGCCCCATAAGAGGCACGAACACCTCGCACGGGACCAATGTAACTTGTACGAACTGATCGCGTAGTCCAAGGTCTCCTCGGTTTGAGAATATGACGGTAATTTTAAAATATCTAGAATAGGCTTAAAAATAAGCCGTTAAGGGGTGAAAACCAAAACCACCACCCAAACGGCCCCGTAAGAGGCACGAATACCTCGCACGGGACCAATGTAACTTATAGGAATTGACCCCGTAGTCACAAGTTTCTCCGTTTGAGAATATGATGATAATTTGATAATATATGGATTAGGCTTAGAAACAAGCCGTTGAAGGGTGAAAACCCAAACCATCCCCTAAGCGGCCCTGTAAGAGGCACTAACACCTGCTACGGGACTAATGTAACTTGTAGGAACTGATCGGATAGTCATGGGGATCTCGTTTTAAGAATATGATGCTACTTTTAAAATATATATATTAGTCTTAGAAACAAGCCGTTTAAGGGTGGAAACCCAAATCATCCCCCAAACGATCCCGTGAGAGGCACTAACACCTCGTACGAGACCAATGTAACTCGTAGGAACTGACGGTGTAGTCACGGGTCTCTCGATTTAAGAACATGATGATAATTTGATAATATATGGATTAGGCTTAGAAGCAAGTCGTTGAAGGGTGAAAATCCAAACCAGCCACTAAGCGACCCCGTAAGAGGCACTAACACCGCCCACGGGACCAATGTAACTCGTAGGAACTGACCGCGTAGTCACGGGCCTCTCGATTTTAGAATATGATGATAATTTCAAAATATATAGATTAGTCTTATAAACAAGTCGTTGAAGGGTGGAAACCCAAATCAGCCCCCAAACGGCCCCGCAAGAGGCACTAACACCTCGCACGGGACCAATATAACTCACAGTAACTTATTAGGTAGTCATAACTTGCGTAAGATTTTCAATTTTAGAATATAATAATAATTGCAACTCCTATATGTAATTTTTTAGCTTGAGTAAGTTTTTTTATATATTACTTGGTTAGTAATATCGTCTCTTTTTTGTATCCTATTTTTTTACAGGATAACATTTTATCGTTAGCATTTATTCACGTGGAACACACGGTCAATGGTTTACAACAAGCGATTTATTTATTTAATGTCGTTAATATTCATGATTCTATTTTTTTGTGTTATGGTTATGCGGGCTTTTATAGGTTTATTGTTAACTTCTATGGACATGCGGGCTTTTGGAAGTTTATTATTATATTTTTTGGTTGTGCGGGCTTTATATTGCACAGGTTTTATATTAGCAGGTTTTAGAATGTCCAGAAAATACAGGAAACTCTGTCCAATTTTTTTTGGGGTCTGTGAACTATTAAAGATTTCTAATATTTTGAAGTTTGTATGTACATTAGTTTATCAAAAACGTGCAAGATTTGCAATTTGTGAATTTTCTTGTTTTCAAATAATTTTTTTTTCTTTAATCCAAAAATTTGGCACAGTTCAAAATCGTGCCAAAAGTGTATCAAATTTTGGCACGGTTTTGAACTGTGCCAAAAGTTTATCAAAATGTGCTCAATATGGCACAGTTCAAAACTGTGCCAAAAGTGTGCCAAAAATATCAAATTCTGGCACGGTTTAAAAGTGTGACATAAGTGTTCCTGTTTGGTCAAATCTGGCACACTTTTAAACCATGCCAGAAAAAAATGGCCATTTTGGAACACCTGATTCTGGCACAGTTCAAAATCGTGCCAGATTTAATCTGGCACAGTTTTAAACCGTGCCAAATTCCTGTTTTTGGTGTAGTGATTGTGGGGTTTAAATTTAATTTGTTAAAAGGTTAGTGTTAAAATTGCACTGGTGATAAGAGTTGGCTTGTAATTTCAATAGTAACTTGGGAGGTCTCAAATGAGTGAATTGATTAATTAGAATAAATAGAATATGTGGTGTAGTCCCATCTTTTGTCTCTTCTCACATTTATTTACCTAACTTATCTCTTGTTTTAGTGTTTGATTTTGTTCATATTTTATTCACTTAGCTGAGTATCATTATTACCCTTGAAAATTGTTTCGATATAAAAAAATCATAAAAAATAGAAAACAAAGAAAAAGCAAGAAAAATCAAGAAAGAAAAATAGCTAGAAAATTGGATTACAAAACTTTTCGTGTGTTTCACTAGATAGAGTTAGATTGACGTACTTACTTACCTCTATACTAGTTCTTGTGATATTTTTGTAGGTATTTTAAAGGAAATTGTTTATTAAAGAGACTATTCTACAACGGCACACAAAAAGACTTTTTATCAATATACTCGAAGTATGTGAATGATGTTCACCAAGAACATATCACTCTATATACGACGGGGCTAAGAAGACTAGAACTTATCATGAGGGACCCACGTTGGTTAGAACCAAGTCCCGTAGCTAGGCTTCCCATGGTAATAGAGGTATCTAGTGATATGCAGATGTTATGCGGTGAAGTAGTGTGCACCTTTTGAAAAGTCTTTTATTTTTATTTTTTTTACAAGAGATGTTTTCACTTTATATTATAATGGATTTTAGCATACATGTCACAAAAAAGGTTCAAGGTACGCCTAGGGTGTAAATTTAACCATACAGGAGCATGAAATACTAATATTTTTTCACATAGTCGGGTATCTAAAAGGAATAAAACAACTATAAAAAGATGTATAATATACAAGAATGTACGGGAATGACATCCTAAAGTAAATAGAGATATACATTCAATTGAGTTCAGTCCTCTTAATAAAAATAGTCCTTAATTGAGTAGCCATTGTGAGATCCCCCATTTTATTCTAAGATGGTGACGGTTGGTCATTTCCTACGTAGCTCTCTTTGGCAGGAAAATGGAGTCGCCAGTCTATTTTACACAAAACAGACAAAAAAGAGGAAGGCATCAAAAGATACTTAGTTATAGTAAGTGGTCTATGTATTTAACCAGAGAGTCAAAGGTTCAGGGATCGGCTTATGGAATAGGAAGGTGTTAGGCACCCGCTCCTCCCTTTCGATCTCAAACGTAGATGTAAAGCATTTACATCAGCATGTTATACTATAAACAAACTAACAATGTAAAAACATTTAGTTTTTACCTAAACTGTGAAGTGTGGTGTGGACACGTGTTTAAATAATATAGTCAAAGAATAGATATGTACAAAGTGGGACTTGTTCCTATGTACTCGAATGAAGCAGTTCAAAGTCCACATAATTCGTGAAAGGATAAGGACTTTACCTCTTATAAAGGCTCTACGCGAGAGAACTATAATTTTTTTAATCTTTTAAGGAATTTTAAAGTGAAACAAGACTATATCTAAATATATGAATAATTTGTGTTCATGAAAGAACTCGAACAAATGTCGATTCACCCATAAAATCACTTGATGATGATGACCAAACTTCCAACGTTAAGAACCAAATAGTAGATAAAATCCATGAATCTAGTGATTCTCTAACCTATATGAGAACAATCCATAATTTTGTAGCTATTTGTTGGTTTTTTAGATATTTTATGAGAATGGGGATGAAAATAGGTTATTAGGTACAAGATATGACTTGAATTTTAGAGATCCGGCTTCTCTAATATGCCTATATATGGGCGAAATCAAAATCAATTTAGTTTGAATATGACCTTTAGAGAAAATTTAAGCCTAAAAAGTGAAAGGAATGCTGAAAAGAGTTTTTATGGGTGGTGTTGCAGCACAACACCATTCTTTGTATGTTAAGACTTCAAAATAAAAGATTGTGAAGTAGTGTACGTACAATGTTACACATGTTCCATTTCTTTTTGACATTGTTTCGGCTTGGAATCAACCTTTTTGGGATGGATCTAAGGTTACTTTAAGATAAAGTACCTTTAAAATAAAAGGAAAGTAAGAAAGATAAAAAATAGGTTTTTTGGTTTCTGTAAGTTTGGTTTAGATGAGAAGGGAGAAGCAAGGGATCATTACTCTAGATCTAAGCTTACAGGGCGTTTTGAAGGTAAAAGGACAAAGTTTTGGGGCTATATTTTAGAGAAAAACACTTTTGGACAAAAATCTAACATTTAAGAGAGGAGTTAATGCCCTGAAATAGTAGGTGAGGGCCCTTTTTTATAGGCAGGTTGCCTGGGGAAAAGGACCAATCAGTTAAGTGCACTGTACAACTAGGAGTAATCGGGCAAGGGCATTTTCATTGGGAATTTGGGGTTTGGGGTTAGTTGGGATATGTTTGGAGGATTTATTTTGGCCTCTTAGGCTTTTGGGCCTTTTAATGAGGTATTTTGGGTTGTCTTGAGGCTCGATTTTCATTTGGGCCCCTGGGAGGCTATGACGATTAGTGATAAACTTATAGAGATGAATGAGGTGTCTACATGGGGTATAATTGAATATGAGTACCATGTTTCATCCTTAAATAAACAAACATACCGAGATAGTGAATCAGATTTCGAAAGACATGCTTCGAGCTTGTGTACTGGACTTTTAGGGGAGCTGTGATCAGCATTTATCACTCGTGGAGTTTGCCTATAATAATAGTCACCAGTAGTCTATCGGTATGGCATCCTGTGGGGATTTTTTTGGATTACCATGTCATTCTCTAAGTTATTGGCCAGAGACAGGTGATAGCAGATTATTAGGGTCGAACTGTATTTGGGACACCTCTGAGAAGGTGGTGCTCATTAAGGAGCATATGAAAACTACCTAGAGTCGGCAGAAGAGTTACATTGATAGGATAAAGCGTAAGATAGAGTTTTAAGTTGGATATTAAGTGCTTCCAAAGGTGTCCCCAATGAAAGGAGTTATGATATTTGGGTCAAAGGGGAAGTTGCGGCCCCGTTAAGTAGTTCCTTCAAGATTTTTGATAATGTGGGGATGGTAGCGCATCATTTGTCCTTACCTAACCATCTTTAGCAGTTATACGATTTCTTTCGTGTGTCGATGCTAAGGAAGTTCTTGAGGGACGAGTTATCTTACTAGCACATCAACCTCGATGGGATTGAGCTACAACCAGATGTGACTTACAAGAAGCAAACCTAGTGCATTCTTGATCGGAGAAAGAAGACTTTATATTCGAAGGTCTATTATTTCGAGTCTAGTGGGGACTTCATAATGAGGCTGAGTCCACTTGGGAGAGAGAACGACGTGGGAACGAGATATCATGTGACCTTCGAGTCAGGTATAAAAAATTTGAATTTCGAGGACAAAATTTCTTATTTAAAGGGGGAGGAATGTAACCCCGTATTTTACTGGCATTTTATATAATTGTTTAGTTATATATTTAATTTCCTTTTCTGGCATGACACATGCCACTTAGTTTATTTATATTTTTTTTATTTCATTCTTATACGTGCTTCGTGATTTCACATATGTTAGAAATCGATAAACACATCGTAATTCACTAAGTAAATATTTTAATTGACTTAGTATTATGGGAGACTACGAAATGCTTAGGGACTAGGTGTTGGGGTTTACTTCTTTGAATTATTTCCCCATCATCGGGTCCCACCGATCGTGAAGTACTTTCTTTTATTGTCGAGACACAATTAATTAATAATTAAGTTTTAGCTTAATATCCTCGTATCGGCTTATAAATTTAATTAATGAGATAATCAATTTATAAAAATATTTTATTTTTGGGTTTGACTTTGGGACATTAAACTGTCCATTTTTGCTTAAAATAGTGGAATTTAAATCTGTTGGCTTAGTACATGGTTTGGGTCAAGTTTTCGGCTAATTGGAGCATGTTTTAGGCTCATTGGGTTAAGGTTATTTTCGGGCCTAGGATTAATTTCGGATTTAGAGACTTTTCAACTAATTAAGAAAACCTAAAACACTCATAACACATTAGATAATAACCCTAAAGGCTACGGAGTTTCAGGAATCAACTAGCGATTGAAAAGATTGAGGATTGGGGATTCGATTTGTACAATTATTCTAAAGGCAAGTCTATTTTTATTAAGAGTTTAATTAATTTTGTGTCAGAATAATAGTAGTTCATTAGAATCTGAACAAAATCAATGAAACGTGAGTTCTAATCCTATTATAACCTAATTTCATAATTATATTAATTACATGTTTAATCATTAATCACGTATTGATGAACTAGTGTGGTTTTGATGTCGAATCTTATGTTTAAATCGCGAAATCATGTAATCTATCTATAAAAACATTAGACATGAACTATAGTGATGTTAATTTGTAAAAAATCCCTCATCTTTAATCATTTTTTTAATAGAATACGTGAATGAATTTGATAAACCTTGTTTAAACCATGAACTTAGGTTCAATTATTTTAATTGGAAATTATAACATTATTCGTAGATTTAATCATCTAAAACTTGTTAATATGCCTTAATAATATTTGTGTTCATGTCATATTTGAAAGAGGTTAGGAATAATATTATTTAATGGCTTGGAATTAGGTTATTGTATTGATTATGTCTATTTATGCATAAGGGAGAAGATGACTTCTACGTCAACCTTGTTCAAATGACATTACGCTTTCGTTCGAACAAAAAAAGTATATATCGTTCGAACAATAAGGGTTTTTGATTTGTACGACTTGGGGATCTAGTACTAATAACTTTGGGTTTTAGCTTGAATGACTTGAGAACTTCATTCGAACTAATTTGGATCAAAATAACACAACTTTTATATAATTAGGGAATGTTAAACCGAGAATTGAGGTATTACTTTAGTAATACATAGAGTATGATAGATTTTTGTTTATTGGATTTATGTCCAGCATACATAAGGTGTATGTGTGCTCGTATGTGACATACTAATAGGAATTTGAGGGTGTGCATATGATGTTGACAGAACAGGTATCCCGGTGATTGAGACGGGATTCACCTTGGTCTTATCTACCCCACCCCTACTATTGGCATACTCGTGGGGGAGTCCTTTGCCATAGCCTTGGGTATGGGTATAGTGTGATTAAAGGGAAGGCATAGTGATTTCCTTTGGTTTCTACTTTGAGTTTATAGGGTTGGAACGACCTATAACTATACCTACTATGCACAAGTGATCCCCTAAGGCAGTAAGGATAGGCCTTAGTACTTTTAATTGTGAGCTTAAGCAAAGACCATCTTTTTTGCATTTGAGTTTGTTTACTCATTTAGTTAATGAATTATGTGATTATATTCCTTTACTGATATTATACTAGAGATGTATAAATGACATAGTACCTTTTGGAACCATATAGATTATAAAAACTTTAAAAGCGATATAATTATATGACATGGGTTTCATCTGGGACGGGGATTAGACATGCATGTTTTATTTATGTTGTTTGGGTTGGGCTAACTTCAAATAACTAAAAAATACAGGAGAAGGATACATTATTTTTATTATGACCCAAATTTTGTTACATTATTACTCATTATAGACTTGTTAGGTTTAATTCTATATGTGAATCTATTTTTCTGGTCCTAAGCAGCAACAGCCGCCTCAGCCCTGATCTTTCAAGCCTTTCATTTTTGTTTCAACTTTCCATTCTATGATGTAGGTGTCAATCTTACATGATCATATTTACTTCTTGCATTTCCATTTTAGTATCAATTGAGTTATATTATTATATTTATGATTGGTTATATTGGAGTCATTTTTACTTATTCAAAGTTGGATATTTATTATGTTGAGACTTTTATCTATTCTAGTGTGGAGTTTATTATTGTCACTTATAAGTGGCATACTGGTTGTCATTGAATAATATACTATTTGTCAGCAGATAAACAAATAAAAGATTTAATTACTGAAATACTAACTCTAAAGTAAGTTGTAAATAGATTAAAGAAGGAGAATAAGAACCATATTTATGTGGTTCGACCCAAACTGGAGCCTACGTCAATAGATGCAATGTCGATTGTATCAATTGATGGGCCTTAGCCATTGATGAGTACATGGTATAAGATCTCAATTTCTCTCTAGAATTGGGCAACACAATGGTAAGGATAATCTCATAAATTTCCCAGATATAGGTGGTGTGTGTTATTTATAAGCTGTTAGAGGAGAGAAAAATGAGAGGAACACGTGTCTCACCTTTATAGGTTAGGTAAGTACACACTTTACATACATGGTGAGAGAATAATCACAAGTTAGTTATTGTCATATATGAGGAATATTTGCATATCTTCTCCATGTTTACATGCATAAAGGTTATTGATCTCATCCAATCACAAAGTACATGCATGTTATAACAGTGTTAGCTAATAGTATCAACTAACGTGATTAACTTCCCTATTAAGTATGGTCGAGTAGACCTCCATATATGTCGATCAGGCTCACAACTTAAGACAACCACATTACCTGTGGACACATGGGTCCAGGTAACGTCCTCTAATTAGTCCACAAGTCACCCAATATTTATGATGTAATAATTTCTCCCAAGACTTTACTGACGAATGTATCTTTGTAGCAAATTACCTAGAGTGTTGCATCTTCTGGGTAGGTTCTAGGTGAACTGAGTGAGTGAAGTTTTAATAGCAAGATGTCATTGGCTCGGTGTTTCTTTAGCTCGGTGTTTCATCGACCCGTCCCCTACTGAGCACATTTACTTGTGTTATTTTGAAAATTATCTCGTTATGGGTGCGCCACGTATCAAACCCCAGTTAGCGCGACATGTAATAATTACCACGCATGTGCATTGGGAAGTGCACACCCAATTTTATAGTGTCAGTTTACCTTTTTGAGGCACTATGTCACTTCTCTTTGCAAAATAATGAGTGTTACCTAAAGCATATACAAGACACTTTCCAAATCGTATCAACCTTTCACAACCGAATCTTCCATATGTAAGTTTCGAGAAAGAGACTCCTTAGTTTTCAAACTACCGCTTTTCCCGACCATTTTCTTATTATTTTATGCCATTTCCAGTAAAGATTCAACTTGGGTTCATTTCTTCCGGCGAAAGCATTCAGTTTTTGGCATTTTTTATTCTCACTGGTATGTTTTCTAGATTGCCATCCACTGTTTGAAATGCTAGGCATTCCTTTTCCCTCTTTCTCTAGTTTGTATGGTTTTCTTCAGTTTTTTTTCCTTTTCGTTTGCAATTTTTTCGAATATTGTTGTTGTTGCTATTGAATTGTTGTTGGCGGGTGGATTTTGGCTATTTAGGAGGTCATTGATTTAGTTGGCCAGGGAATTAGTAGCATTTAGGTTTTCTTTCCTAATTCCTTTAATTGTGAGAGTGAAAAACACCCAAATATTTATCTTTTCTTAATACCCACCCTTTATGAGTGAGGCTTCATGTGTTAATAGGGTGCTGAGACATATTCGTGAGTGTAAGGAGAGTTGTCCTAGACATGTTGAGGACGATTGTAACAATCCCAACTTCATCCCTTGTGTTTCTTCATCTATTGATTCCATCATTACCTATAAAATTTTCACTAGGGTACTTTTTTCAAAAATTAGCTCAAGAAAGTTATAAAATTTTTGAAATTCCCCTTTTTGGCTTACAATAATCGTTTTGAGTCTGAATTCAATTTTTCTTGCATTTTTTTCTTTTATTTAACAAAATGGTCCTAAGAAATTATTAAATAAAATAAATTAGACCACATTTGTTGTCAAATTATAAATTACTACAAGTGTGCGGTCTATTATAGAATAGCGAATGTAGGTACAAGTCGAACCCATAGAGATTTGGTCAATTCATAATAAGTTTTCAACCTTCCAACTAGACAATATGGTCTAGAGATTATAATTACAAGAAAGTTGAATAAAAGTAACGAAGAATAATGAGAGCAACACACGAGAGTTGTAAATAATATAGAAAGAATTAGGATTTCGAGGTCCATTTATCACGTAACTAATATTGCCCACTAATTAATGATGTCATTCTCTTTTTATAACTCAAATTAAACCGACTCTCATCGTGTTTAACTCAGAAAATGTAACGATCCCATTAAGGTCATTTTTCTCCGTTTTAAAAAAAATAAAAGAATCTAAAAATATTTCAATATATTTGAGTTTTGAAACGATTTCTTAATATAGAATTAATTCACAAATCTCTCAACTTATGAATCTCATTAAACATTAGCCATATAATATGATCCAAAATGGATATTGAGCAAAAAGTGAAACAAAAATCAAATAAATCTGGAGATTTTAACCTGGTGCAATTTTTGTGTCATTCATCAATTTAGAAAGATTTAAATCAATCTAAGTTAAGATAACACTAACTTTTCTTCAGCGATAAAATATTTGATGATCTCAAATTCTTTGTTTTGTTCGATTATTGAAAACAAATATACAAATGTGAATCTTAAGCACTAGAAATCTTAGTAAGTTAACTTGAGACCCAAATCAACTTAACAGAATGTGAGAAATGAGATTAACTCATCGTTTGAAACACCAAAATTGAGCCTAAAGTGACCTTTTATATTATTATATTGCAATCCCATTTGTTCCAAAAATAAAAATAAGCCTTGTATTGAAAACCCCATATCTTACTTAACTCCAAGTGGGAGTTTAAAGCCAATGAAAAGCTTCCATACCCCCTTTTTTTAGAATACTAGGGTAAATTACGGTAAGAAAAGGAGGTTGCAAGATAATGTGTGAAAAGAAAAGAAAGAAAGAAAGAATGAATGAGAAAATGAAATGAAAAATGAAAAAAAAAGAGTATGTCAGCTTGAAAATAAATAGAAAAGAGGAAAAAATATTGGAGGTTAGAAAAAGTGCCCAAAAGTCAAATTACCGAAAAACCTTAATATTCTCATAAATTTTAAACTCCAAAAAACCATTATTTCTAGCCAAAACTCTAGCCTACAATACAACCGAATAAAGTCATAATCAATCTCAAGTAAAGTTAGTTATAGTGTCAATAGAAGATGAATGGTATCTACGGTGTGATTCAATATTTTCAAAAAGTAATCAATTTTTTGTTCATGAGATCATATTCATTTATATAATACAAGGTCCGTTTTTTATTATGTATATGTGAAATTTGCTCATTTAAACTTACTCTTTTTCACATGTACTGAGAGAAAATAATCGATTTTCGAGTGTTCGATTGTAAATGCATCCCGTGAGATTTTAAAATCAAAATGAACTTTTGGATAAGAAACGTAATGATCAAATATTTTGAAATGGAAGGTTATATTGGCTATGCACAAGCACATGATAAGCTGAGATTGAGAAGTAATTTCTTACTATATTTATGAGGTATACATTTGAGACCTGGTTATATTACTTTTGTGTCTTTTTTATTAAGTCAAGTTTTTAAATTTTGTGAGTATATTCATTGCAAATCCTCATGAGACAAAACACATCCACTAGGGTAACCAAGGGGTTTAACAACTTGTTGCACATGCTAAGTGCAATCGTGATTTTATGAAAGTGAGTTGGATTTTATTTTAATTTTGCTCGAGGACTAGAAATGTTTAGGCTTGGGGTATTGATGTGTACATTATTTTGCATATTTTATACTTAAATTTATACTTTGTTAGGATCATTTTATTTTATTTAATAAGCTCTTAGGACTATTTTGTTAGTTAAAGTAAAGAATGCAAGAAAAATTGAATTCAGATTCAGAATGGTTATTTTAAGGTAAAAAAGGCCATTTCAATAATTTTATAATTTTCTTGAGCTAATTATTGGGGGAAAAAACTAGTGAAAATTTTGTTGGTAATGACGGAATTTTGTGCAAATTAATGACCAACTGGAGAAAATCATGAGAAGGCTAATTTCTATGATCGTTCGAAAAAAGTTATTATTACACTCTAAACTTGAAAAAAAGTCAGATCTTTTTATTCACTGAATTGGACGAAATTCAGCAAACGTGTTCAGTAAGTAAAAATACGAGTCCCCGAGTGGGGGGAAATTGAGTACCTTGTTTCCGATCCAAAGACTGAAGGAGATGGAGTGTTCGATTCCAACACTTTTTGACCAAGTAAAGAGAGTTTAACCCCCAATCAAATGCATCGCTCCTTGGCCTATAAAAAGGATCCTTGGGCTCACCATTTCACACAAAATTTTGAGGAGCAATTTTTGAGTGATTGTATTCAATTTGAGGGCCAATATTTTATCATTTTGGGAGGATTGAAGATTATTGTGTGAGAAATTATTATAAGTTTGATTTATTAATGAAAATTCCAACACATTCTTTTAATTTATTTTTGTCTTTCATTATGGTAGTTTAATTCTTCTATTAGGATTAAGGTAAAGTTTATCATTATTAGCTAATATTGTCATGTTAATTCAATTGTTGCTTATTCCTTACTCGTTTTAATTGGTATTACAAATTTAGTATTCATTTTAAAATAAGACGAGAGTGTGTTTTAAATTCTTCAAAATTGTTTGTCAAATCAAGTTTTAAGAATTAAAAATAATATTTTTTGATGAATTATGCTTGCACTTTGATTATTTTTTATAGTCCATACTTAAATACATTCTTCAACTCTATAACTTAGAGACATTAAAAATGTTTCAAACGTGACCATTATATTTTCGAATTAAATGCGATGACAGTTGTTTTAATTTGAGTTATAAAAAGGGAATGACAACACTAAATTTGTGTGCAATATTAGTTACATGATAAATGAACCCCAAAATCCTAATTTTTCCCATATTATTTACAAATATCGTGTGTTGCTCTCATTATTCATAGTTGCTTTTATTTAACTTAGTTGTAATTATAATCTCTACGCCATATTGTCTAGTTGGAAAGTTGAAATCTTATTACGATTGACCAAATCTATGTAATTTCGACCCGTACTCACACTCGTTTTTCTATAATAGTTCGTGCACTTTCGATAATTTATAATTTGATAACATATCCTTAGCCCCCAAGTGTATAATATATTAAATTTCAATTCTTAGCATCCACAAGTCCGATAGTGCCAACGGCCAATTATGAAGTAGGAACTATGCCGATACGACCTCAGAGGTGTCCATTATTGAGGTCAATACTTATTATGAGGAATTTATGGAATATAGAAAGTTTTATGAACCCTCTACCTCACTGTAGTGGTTCACGTGGAGGTAACATGGTCATCAGACAAGGGTACCCTTGAACATTCTAAGAGCTCCTCTAATACTTCGACCATCGAGTCCCAGTACTATGCATATGACATCTTTGAAGACATTATCATAGACTTAGAAGATTTGCATAGCATCCTAATAAACATAAGATATAGGTTTCCATACCCTGCAAAGAGAGTCTATGATTGGCGCTCTGTCGATAAGATTTTATTTCCTATTTAGGATACATGTAGGTATTCTCCTTCCTTTTCACCTTATCATACGAGGAATTCGAAAGGTTTATGCTCCGAACCAACTTCCCCCTAACGCATATAGGATGATCCTTGGGTCCATGATTTACAGGAGGGAGCACTCTGGAATTAATATAAACAAGGAATAAAGACAACAGCAAGTCCTCGAAGTACTATTATCTTTCATCTTGAAAGTCCAACCATAATTTAGTGAAAGTGGTCCAAATAAATAATCATTTCTAGAGACACATATATCTATATTTCAAGGGAAACTGGGAGTTCATACCAAATGAAATTAGGAAAATGATTAGGATTCCTCATGACTGGAGTGGGGCTAATATAATTTGTATATACTATTGATGATACGAGAAATCATCCACTAGTCGTTCTCGTACCAGCAAATTAAGAGAAAAGTGCATAATAAACGAGTAAAGCAAGTAAATAGAGAGAAGGCAAGATATAGAGTGGTTCAGCCTTTAAAATAGGTCTACATCCACAGTGCTGCTCCATTCTCATTTTATGCGTTGCATTGTACAATATAATCATGCCTAAGGAGGCGTTTAAGTATGAGAATAAGGGTGAATACATGGCAGTATTGTAGATTCCGGTGAGCCCGAAAAGTGGCTGTGATGTAGATTTGTGCCTCCAAGAGGTATGTTGAGGTTGTGTAGAGAGAATTTGTATTGTAGAGCCTGCCCCGGACGGGTATGGAATCGATCCCCTCCTTCGAGGTGTGGTCCTCTACTTATATGAGGTAAGTGTGCGGTGTCACGTGCCCTGAGAACGTGACTTATACCAAGTCTGCAGTAGTTGCGGGTGAAGGGGGTGCGGCCTGCAAAGCAAGCGGTGTTATATGAAGCTACCAGAGGCATTTCGCGCATCCTACGGAGGAGTACCGCGGCCTATAATGGATAGGGCCGCACCCTATGCCAAGCATCTGGCGTCTTGAAGAGATATCGCACCCTAAGTGAGGTCTGTCTGTGCCATGTACGGCCTGAGGTCTGTGAACTGAAGGGAAGAATACATTCCGTGGCAGGGTGCTATATTTGTACTATCAATAAGCCCCCAAGCCGTAGTGCCAAGGGAGATCATTTGGGACTACGGCTCAGTACCCTAGGTGTCGCGGTGCTTCCAAAGCGACGATTCATCTTTCGCGCTCCCTTATATAAATTGTTCCTAGCCGTGGACTTCATTACGTTTCCAAAACTTTGAGAGCACATCGAGAGCGAACCTCTGCACTTCCTTTCTCTTTCATATTCCGGTGACCTTCCGAGGCGGTGTGTGGTGGTGCAAGGCGATTTGAAGCTGAGCACTGCAAACTTCTTCATTTCCAGGTAATTTTCCAACCACTCAACTTTCTCAAATAGCCCTCGAAGTTTACAGTTTTCTTCCCCTCCGATATGATTTGTTTTTTCCTGGATCATTTGATAGAAATCTAGGGTTTTGTTTGTACAATTTGCTCTTTCCCTCGTATACTGCATATGAAACACATATAACTATTCTTGGTGTTCATAGTCGAACTCTTCATATTCTGTGAGTTTGATCTTAAAACGATTAGCAGTTAGATAATCAACTGTTTAGGATAGAGGCCGCGGCATGATAGGATTACAATAACCCATTCCATTGAACTGATACGATCCTTATCTACGTCATACCGTGCCAAATGGTCGTGGTCCCTTAAATTATCATCCGTGGCGTTGAATCACCACCCTTGTAGTTTCGAACAGCCTTCAAATTTTTATGAACCCAATACATATCCATGTTAAATAACTGTAATTGCTACTAGAGCACATCAAATTGACTTTGAGCAAATTTAGGAATGGCCGTGGCCTGGAATCTCTTAAAGCAATTCGATCTTATTACCGCGGCAGCCTATGTTCCTCTGCTGATATGGAGGTGGCCGCGGCTAGTTGGGACAGTACGATCCCATAAGTAATAGAGTTGTCCCATTAATAACTGCGTTAGGGAAATAATTCTAAAGACATTTTTAATATTTAAAAATAACCCTTTCGCGGCTTCTTGAAGTCTTTTCCAAACCATATTGGCTGCGGCGCCTAACTGCGAATTCTGCCTTTTGGGTACTGCTGCAGCCATATGACCTTTGACCCAGACGAGTTCCTGAGAGGATTTTGGGAAAATCACTTCGGAACCTCTCCTCCTGAACTCCCTTTCGTGCTCCCCCTAAGATCAATAGGGCCTTGCAAATTAAAAGATTGCCCAAACTGCGTGAAACTTGACTAAGACTCCGCGAGCTCTGCAACTGGGAAAGATTTCCAATCCGCGTCAATGGAAGAGGAAGCCAACTCAAGAACTCATCCAATGAATGCCGCGGCAGTTAGAGATAACCTAGGTGGTGTATCGGGGAGGGCTGAGAGACCTTTGGACGCACTTGATATCCGCGGCTCCATGACCCAAGATTGGGTTGAGCAGGTGGCTGAGGCCTTCGAATTTCCAAAAAATTTGACGTGCTCAGCTCCTGCCGCTAACCAAAGACCGTGCACGATTTTATTCGATGGAATTTTCTTCCCTCTGTACGCCTTTATTTATGGGCTGCGGCTGCCTGTTCCAGTTCCTATCTGTCGTATTTTTCAGACAATGAAACTGGCCCCAGCCCAGTTGGATCCTAATGGCTGGAGAGCCATTCTTGTCGCAGTTGTCGTTTGGGAGAACTTATTCAAAAAGGACATCACTCCCGCGGAATTCTTCCACTTCTACCGCCCAAAGGATAACTCAGTGAAGTTCACGGGCTATTACTACTTCTCAAGCCGTGGCAGGGACGAGACACTTTACACGGGGAGACCAACCAGTGTGAAAACTGGAAGGGGAAATATTTTTACATCTCCGACGAAGGCTGGGAGATTCACCCCGAGGAGAATGAGAGGGAAAAGACATATAGAATGCCGTGGCAGTGGGGATCTCCTTCAAAATTAGGTACTAAGACCATAGCCGCGTCCTTTCATTTCACATAAATATGCATAACTTCCACTAACCTTTGAATTGTCTTTTCTGCAGCCCTTGACAATCTGCATTTGAACAAGCGGCAGGAAAAAAGAGTTGCTGAGGCTACGGCAGTTCCTGCTGAACATAAGAAGTTCAGCACACTTGTAACGTCAGCAACTATATTTGAGGCAGTATTTTTCCCAAACAAGTCCATTCCTCAATAAATGGGCGCGGAAGGTAATTACCTGCGCCATAATTTTTACTCCGCGGTCATTTATACACTTGAACTCATGCTGTTGCTTTTTCAGGTGAAGAAGTTGATAGGGAACTGCTAGCGGAGCAACTAGCAGATATGGATGAGGATGCAGTCGTCCTAAACAACACTGCGCAGAGCAGAAAGAGGAAGAGGTCCAAGGCTAAGGGACCTGCCGCGGCTCACTCCTCAGAAATAAATGCTACTCCTGCCGCGTCTCACTCTGCCGACAACACTACAACTGCCACGGATAAAATGGTTAATGATGAGAACCTCTCGCATGATCAGTTTGATGATGACATAGGGGAAAACCTGGCCGCGACGGGCTTGATGTCAACTGATGTGCCCTTCATTCATCCTCTCCTCCGCCACCAGCTGTTGTGGCGATTAACGCGAACTTGCCACCTCCTCAATTCCGCGGAGAGTCTGGGCCTGATGGTAGACCAAGGCCCCAATTAAGGCAGTCTGACCCCAATTCTTCTTGGGACACTACCGCAAAGGCTGTGCGGAGGATAAAAAGAGCCTTGGATGGCGCGGACCTTGACAGGCTAGTGGGAGAAGATCATGACGATCTGGAGGACTGTGGCCTCCATAGTCTTCTGAGGGTACGTGCCAGTTGTCATTCTTTAACTTTTGTATCCCATATTTTTTCCATATTTTTTCTAACTTCTTTTATTTCAGGCCGCGAATGTGATGGTGGTCCAGAAGAGGAAGTACGAGGCCTTGTGCAGACTGAAGGAGGCTGAGAAGAGTACTCATGCTGCGAACTTGCAGGCTGCACGGACCTCTTCATTTGAGGCTGGGAAGATGTCTGCTGCCGCGACACTTCAAGTGTCCCAAATAAACTTGGAGGCAGCAGAAAAGGCAAGGGAGGAGGCGGAGCAAAATTTCATACAAGCCGTGGAACCCCTTAAAGCCTCCCAGGCTCAGATCGCGGAAGCTTCCCAAGCTACAGAGATTGCTAATAATAAGCTCCAATTTCTTCAAAAGAAGTACGATGAGCTGGAGTCCAAGTCTGCCCAGGATGCACTAGACCATGCCGGGGAAATAAAAAGGTTGGAGTCTGATCATGGTGACGCCCTCCAGCTAGCCATAGATCATGCCGTGGAGTCATTTAAAGGCTCCAAGGAATTCTTCCTTGTCAATAACAGGGCCTACCTCCACGGCTACCAGGAGCTGCGGCAGAGATTTATTAAGAGCTTCCCTGAGGCTAAGGAGGAGGTCCTTGCTTGGAAGTTAAGTGATGTCGAACATCAAGAGTGCATCGCTGAACTTAAGTTCTGTTGAATCATTAATATAGGGTTGCGTCCCTCCTTCTTGTAATCTTAATTTTTGTTGTGGCTGCGGCCTTCATTCTGTAATCTTGACTACTAATACCAAGGTTGTGGCCATATTTACCACTTTGTATGCGATTGATTACCTGCAATTCCATGCTCTTTTACATTGCATGTTTTACATTGCTTGCTATAATGAATGGTTCAACGTAACTGCTTCATATTTAAAAATGCATCCTTGTCTAGATAAACATAACATTTTAAGTTCGCGGACAGAGATCGATTTCTTCGTATTATGATTATTTGCCAATGTCCATGCCCACATAAATGGTGCAATGTTTTACTTCTGAAGTAAAGGATTTGGCTGCGTCATAAGGCTGCTGCGTGCAAGCCGCGGCCCTTTATTATGCTGCATCATCTAAACGTCTTCACTTGACTGCCGTAGACATGATTTCAAGGCTGGGGCTTGCTCATTACATGGAACCACAACTGCTTTCACTGCACCTGGTTATCTGAACCGCTTATCTTTTGTCATCCCATAACCAACATGGAATATGTAGAGAAAGCCTTTCCTTAGACTTGGTACCATTAATTCTCTTCCACCGTGGCATTTGACATTGTAGCTTTCTCATGCTTCAAGATGTCAGTGCCTCAGCACTTTCATGAATGAATGGTCCTAGAGCTCTACAACCGTATCGGTGAGTTGCGGCACATTTCTAGTCCATCTGAACAACGTGCCTCTGTAGACATACGTTGGTATTTCCAAGTCTTCTCGGGCTGGGTCATGTTACCAAGCCACCCATAGCTAATATGCGAGACACCATCAAGCCTCTCCAGGCTGGGTTGTGTTATTAAGCCACCCACAACTAATATGCGAGACACTATCAAGCCTCTCCAGCCTGGGTCGTGTTATTAAGCCACCCACAGCTAATATGCGAGACACTATCAAGCCTCTCCAGGCTGGGTTATGTTATTAAGACACCCACAGCTAATATGCGAGACACTGTCAAGCCTCTCCAGGCTGGGTTATTGTAATACCCCGTATTTTTATGCTATATTAATTTGGGGATTTATTAAATTTAATGTGAGTTAATTATTTAATAAAAATTCGGAAATTAATTATGTTATAATTATTAACATGACGAGAGTTAGTAATTATGGGAAATTTGTTGAATATTACTAATGAGCAAAGTAATATATAATATTGGTTATATTGAATGTCACGAGGGAATAAAATGACAATTTTGAAAATTTGAGTCGGGACGCGCCCGTGCCGCGTCGGGACTAATTATTGATAAATAAAAGTGAATATTTTATAAGTTGTTCGTATGGTCATTTTGAATGCGCCAACGCGTTCGGAAGGGTCGAGATAGTCAGAAAAGTGTACCCGGGGGTTTAGTTTGGGTCTCGGGGCGTTTTTAAGCCTAACTAGTACCCCGGGAGGGCGTTTTGGACATTTCACATTTTTGGGTAATTAAACCCACGAAAATCAGTAATCTATATCAGCCATTTAGGTTAGTCAGATAGGGTTAGAAAGCCCAAACACAAGAACGGCCATAGGAGAGGAAGGAGAGAGCTCTCAAGGCAAAATTCAAGGCCCAAAATCCATCCGGTTGCACCGCCACCACCACCAACGCGTAGATCGCGCGATGGGGAACGCAACCACACCAAAATCATCTACAAACCAGAACATCGAAAATCCCAGGCAAGTGTTTATCTTTCTTATTTCGTTGATGCATCTTTCATATTAGTTTAGGAATGATTAGAATGAGTTTTATGGAAGAAAACCTAAGATTTGAGATAGGAATCACATGTAGTTATGGTTTAAATGATAATTCTGGAAACCCTTGCCATGAAGAGGAATTTACCCACGAAATTATGATGTTTATAAGAAGAAATTTCTGGAAAAACAGATTGGAACCATGATTTAGAGATTTCTAGGGTTCTTGAATATTTAAATGAATTATGGCATGATTAATCCATGTTTAGTAATGTAAATTGACATGCTTTACGTAGGAAATGTATGATATCATGTTAGGATGTTAGTAGTACAAATTTTGAGACGTTTGGGATTGTAAAATATGGATTTGGTGTAAGTTAGAAGATGAAACCCGTAACTACAATTCTGCAGATTTCGCAGACCTGCTTGATCGATCGATCGAGCCCAGAGCTTCGATCGATCGAAGGTTCGCTCGATCGAGCCCCAGACCTCGATCGATCGACCCCTCCTGGCAGACTCATGTTTCCCCTTATTAATTAGTTGAAACTCAATTTAATGTGAAACAATTCTTGGGCATCCTTAATAAAATGTTTTGGGAGATATGGAGGACCAGTAGGACATATGAATAACTTTGGGATTCTTAATATGAGACGAGAATTGTACTTGTGGGAAAATTACTTAAGGGTTGATGAATTTATGAATTAACGGGAGAGTTGCGTAAGAGAGTTATGTTGGAACATAGAAAGGACACTTACTGAATTTTACACTTGGGAGGATAGAGTCCATGCATGTTACGTATTCAGATGAGAAAATCCTTCGAGTTAAGGTTAGAAACGAACTCTTATACGTAATACTAATAATGTGAAAACAATGGATAAATGTTGTAATTATGGGTGATGAGAGGAACCTATATTAATATATTAAAAGTGGTATATTTATATGATTGTGTATGCATATATTATATACATGTGAAAACCATGCCCGCGCTACTTGCTATCCCTGAGGTTTCCGTGCTGGGACAGTCTTATCTCGATGGGACCTTTATGGGGGATATTGACGTGTACCCTAGAAGATAGATATCCTTGGTACAGGCTATCGAATCGATAGTTCAGACGGTTCTAAGAGGCGTGGGGTATGTACTGACCTCTTAGAGACTTGGAATCTACGCTTTGCCTCATTATTGTTTTTATGTATATGTTGATACAGTTCGAGAGTGATTCCGAACTTGTATTTCCCTTAGTGTGAGCGATAAGGGGATTGGATAGTAGAGTATGCCCGCACCATAGTTTTATTTGGGGTGCTGTTATAATATATATATATATTATACGAGTAGTTAATATATATGGAATTATGAAATTTGGTACTACCTATTGTGTTATGGTAAGTAAGACTGATATAAGGTCGTAAATCGGAAATACTTGTTTGAAAAGTATAATATAACACTGGGAAGCTTTGTTAATAAATAAAGTAATATGAGAGCATTGTTACTAAGAGAAATCCTCCTTTTTAAACATTTACATGGTTCGGTTCTGAAATCTTACGAGTAATCTAAGATAAGTTAAATCATTGGGAAGATTAGTGCGATAAATGATAAGACAAACCGTTGGGAAGGTTAGTACGATAGGTGTGCACATTAGAAGAGAGGTGAGAATTTCTCAAGAGAGTGTCGCACTAATATGTTGTTGCATTAGCCTGTATCAATTTAAATACTTGCTAAACTTATTTTAAATCAAACACACTATCGGGCTCTGACCCGTTTCTTTTTCTCTTTCTCTCTCTTGTATATATATGTATGTATTACAGGTGCCCAGCCACAGAGGCGTCTTGCTTAGGATCCCTTGAAAGGAACGTGCTGCAGCTTAGGTGGGAGTTGCAGGCCACTTGCATAGACGACTTCATTTACTTGATTCCACATCTATCATACTCATTTATTGGGCATGTGTCTCCCTTTCCACTATTTATCTGTTTTATTGGGACAATTGTATTTCAGTTATTTCTAGTACTGTTACTATGGGATTTATTTCAGTATGGATGTTTTACATTAAGTTTTAAATGTTGGGACTTTGAATGTTGAATGTTTAAATTAATTGGATTATGTTCCAGGATATTTGGGGTATGATTCTTATTTATTGTTAATGGTGTTAATAATTAAATAAATGATTTTTTTTAAATAAAATTTGGAAGGTAATGTTTAAAAATGGTTTTGACACTTAGCTTAATTAATTAGGGTGTTAATTTGGAAAAATTTATTTTCACGACAGTGATGCTAAGAATGAGCCAACTGTTCACCTTGATTTTAATTTAATAAAGGAGTGATCGCCCGGTATTTAATTAGGCGGGGTGTCACAGTTATGTTATTAAGCCACCCACGGCTAATATACAAGACACTATCAAGCCTCTCCAGGCTGGGTTATGTTATTAAGCCACCCACAGCTGCTGATATATATAAAGCCATCCCTGGCTAGATATTATAAGCCTCCCGGCTCGATAACGCATTCCGAAAGCTAAGAGCGAGCATTGTAAGCCCCCGCGGCTAATTATGATTTCCAAAAGCTGATAACGGGCATTATAAGCCTTCGTGGCTAATAGGATCTCCTTGAACTCTCAGATGCTTTCGTGAATATGATCATCAGAAGATAAGATATAGTTGCACATCGTGAGGGGAACTTTTGAGCTGATTAAGATTGCAATCCCTCCATAAGTGCATCCCGAAGTAAAATAATCCTTCGAGATAATTTGATTATTCTTCCTCTGGGATCTGTTTGAGACAAAAAGTCTTTTTGTGAGATAACAGATTATGAAACCAAGAGAGATATCAGACATGGCAAAATTTGCTAATTCATATATTTATATATGTATGCTTCAGCTAATGACTTTGTTAACAAAACATAAAGTCTTGAGTATTAAGGCTATAATGAGCTTCATAAAACATAAACAGAAATAGTTGAAATTGGAAAGGCTAAGGATGAGGTGCGGCATGCAGACTCTATCAGGTCCGGCTGAGTCCTTTACGCATTCTTCAGGAATCGCTGTAGCATCCCTTGCCTAATTAGCCTTTCAACTTCATCCTTCAGAGCATAGCATTGCTATGTGTCATGGCCATGGTCCTGATGGAATTTGCACCAGGTAGCTTTGTTCCTCATGTGGGGTGGAGCTCTCAACTTTTCTGGCCACCTCAAAAGCTTGTCCTCTTTGATGAACTCAAAGATCTCTTCAATCGAGAAAATTAACGGCATATAGATGCTCGGTTTTTTCTCTGATTTCTCTGTTCTCTTTTGCTGACTTCTGTCGGTTGATTCCGCAGCTTCTTTAACTACCGCGGTAGACAAGGATGGTTGAGTTTTTTCCTTCGCACCCGCGCCTATATTCTGAGAGGCCGCGGCCTCTAGCATTAGCACCCTCTGAGTTAGATAATTGACCTGGTTCTGAAGTGAGGCATGGCTGTCATAGAGGTGATTAAGGTGATTGTACAGTTGCACAATCTCATCCTTGACTTCTACGCTCTGGTTGGATTCTCCTTCCATTTCTGCCTTTGTTAGTCTTTATAAAGTATATAGAATCTGAGATAAAACTAACAGAAGTGAGTGATCACAGAAGTATTGGGAAGGAGGGGTTGAACTGCTCCATGATATGCTGACGAGGCCGCGGACCAAGGTCGATCCGAAGGCCACTTAAGTCCTTCCCACGGTGATTTTGAGTTGTTGTAATAGGTCCGCACTAGTAGGGGTCGCGGCACGAGAGGCTATTGAACTTACAGGCCGCACCCTTGCCTAGGGAGTGGAGAGATCCCACCACATGAAGAAAACCTACTAGGTTCCATTGATGAGAGAATTCCCTTGCGGTGCTTAATACGGCACAATTTCAATGATAACCCCTAGATCATAGGTAGATGGCAACAAAAAGGGGAGTAAATATAGCCCTTCCCTAATCATCCACCATTTCGGGACTAAAGTCCACCATGCCTTTCAGCATTATCTAGATGGAATGATATCACAAGGGTATGTAAAATAGATCCAAAGCCATCAAATAAAGATCCAAAGACAGATCCAGAAATATGAAATACCCGTTAAAGGGGGCGAATGTAAAGCGGAGCCCAATAACCAGTAACGACCCGTGAGAAGATGATCCATAGGACCCTCAGGGGTCGAATAAGGTGTTTAAGAACTCATATATGTAGAGAAGCAAGATTGAAATATCTCGATTCCCACAGACGGCGCCAAACTGATGATACGAGAAATCGTCCACTAGTCGTTCTCGTACCAGCAAATCAAGAGAAAAGTGCATAATAAATGAGTAAATCAAGTAAATAGAGATAAGGCAAGATATAGAGTGGTTCAGACTTTAAAATAGGTCTACATCCACAGTGCTGCTCCAT
Organism: Sambucus nigra; assembly: GCA_949130495.1. Lineage (NCBI taxonomy): Eukaryota > Viridiplantae > Streptophyta > Magnoliopsida > Dipsacales > Adoxaceae > Sambucus > Sambucus nigra. Next base: position 288,653,187 of record OX422223.1, read on the forward strand.
TCTCATTTTATGCGTTGCATTGTACAATATAATCATGCCTAAGGAGGCGTTTAAGTATGAGAATAAGGGTGAATACATGGCAGTATTGTAGATTCCGGTGAGCCCGAAAAGTGGCTGTGATGTAGATTTGTGCCTCCAAGAGGTATGTTGAGGTTGTGTAGAGAGAATCTATATTGTAGAGCCTGCCCCGAACGGGTATGGAATCGATCCCCTCCTTCGAGGTGTGGTCCTCTACTTATATGAGGTAAGTGTGCGGTGTCACGTGCCCCGAGCACGTGACTTATACCAAGTCTGCAGTAGTTGCGGGTAAAGGGGGTGCGGCCTGCAAAGCAAGCGATGTTGTATGAAGATGCTGGAGGCATTCCGCGCATCGTACGAAGGAGTGCCACGGCCTATAATGGACAGGGCCTCACCCCGTGCCAAGCATCTGGCGTCTTGAAGAGATGCAGCGCCCTGAGTGAGGTCTGTCCGCGCCCTGTATGGCCTGAGGTCTGCGAACTAAGGGAAGAATACATTCCGCGGTATTTTTACTATCAACTATCACTCTTTCTGTTTCACTTTTCTTAACCGACTTATATGTTAACTTACATTTTCCTTTTAGCATTAAAGGTTGCTCCCAAGCTCTTTACCCTTTAAAAAATGGGAAAGAAAATATGTGTAGCTGATCCTCTAGTTTTTAAATTTATTTTCACCTTGGATAAGTTTATAATTTTTGGAAATAATAAGACTCTATGGTCAGATTAAGCTCATGCACCAGTTCCAGTCGAGGCCGCCGATCAATAGGTTGAATAGTGTAAGGATACTGTCATAAATACCAGCTCGTCTTTTCTTTCTAGTTTTGTTGACTATTGTATTTTCCTATTTTGTTTTTACTCCATCCACTTCGGGCTTTCATATTAAACTATCTTGGGAAATGGTACCCATACCAGTTGATATCCACACCCTTGGGCTTGTTCGCCAATAAAAAGTTGAGTCGGCCAAAAAGAAGGCTAAAGTCAAGGCCAAAAAGAAAGCTAAATTTGAGTCCCTAAAGAATATAGGAGAAGTCACTACCGACCCCAAGAAAAATCAAAGTGACCATAAAAATATTGTAAAGTCTTCAGTTTTTGCCTTAAGAGCCCAATTAGGCCCTCCACATTCTATACTAATCCTAAACAACCAAGACTGGAGGAGGCGGGGATTATAAGACTAGATAAGACACCTATAATGATTGATTGACAATCATTCCATAGATTAACGAGGGAGCCAGTGGGGTCTTATAAAAGTCCCATGGTTGAGGAGTTCAAAAGGGACCCCAATAACCCGGTAACTCTAAATATGCTGAAGAAGGACAAGAAACTAATCATCCAAAATATGTCCAACACAATGGACGTGCCTAGCTACCATGTAAACAATCATGATTATGAGTACCTCAGGACTCTAAGTCACGACGCCATGTGAACCTTTGCCCACCATAAGATGGTCTTGGTGAGTTTTCGATAATTTGTATATTTTACGAGATTTTTGTTTCTTATTGATCTCATTTTTTTCATTCTTTTTCAAGGTGGTATGGCGGTCGTGATTCTTTCAAATAAAGATGCCACATCTGCAACTAATGTTAAGATCTTGAAAATTGAGAAGAAATGAATCAAGAGCTTCGTGGTCAGGTCGAAAGTTTGGAAGGGCAAGTGATAATCTTACAAGGAGAAATTGTCAAGGCTTGAGATGAGCTGAATAAGAAGGATGAAGAGATAAAGCAAAAGGATAATCAACTAATTGAGAAGACTCAGTCTCTCAGTACGATTTAAGAAGAGCTCAAAAAGGTCAAGGATCATGCGGACATTGACACAATGACCATTCAAAGCCTAAAAAAGGCCCTGAAGAATGTCAAGAAGGAGGCAGTAGATAAGTAAAAAAATTCTCTTAAATTTACGGTGGAGACGATGTCATTCTTCACTGAAGGGTATGAAGAACTTAGGGGTAATAAAGTGATACTTTGACTTTTGTGTATGTTGTCGTTGTTTGAAGCCAAGTTAATCAAAACCTCAATTACCTACAAAAATGATATAAAAACTAGTGTGTAGATGTAAGTAAGGGTATCAATCCACATCAAGGGGGTAAAGCTAGAGACAAACTCAATTTTAATTCAATTTTATTTTCTTTTTGTGCCTTTTTTACTTTTTCTAAAAAAAAATTAGCTTTTCAAATATTAAAATAATTTTTGGGAAATGAGGTGAAACTAAAATTAGACTAAAATGAAAGATGTAAAGAACTTACTAAAAAGTGACTAAAATGAAAAAAATAAAGTCTAACACAAAAATAAGAGATAAAGTGGGGTAAATAAATGTGAGAGCAATCAAGGAGTGGGACTACACCACAAATTTAAGCTATTCTAACTAATTAATTTAATTATTTGAATTCTCCCAAATTAATATCAAAATTACAAATCAACTCTCGTTGCAAATGTAATTTTAATAGTAACCTTTTATAAAATTAATTTTAAACCCCAAAACTCTAGAAAATAGACCTACACTCATTTTAATTAATCACCAACTAGGATCGGTCGATTATAATTTATGTAAATCTTAGAAAATAAATTTAGAGTTGAAATTCAAGGAATAGTACCACACTTAAGAAACCCCTATATCTAGTTCAAATCTAAAATGGGTATTATAACTTAGAATTTCGATTTTCTCTCGAAAATCATTTACCCTCTCTCGAGGCGTAAATTTAAGGATGAAGGATCAAAATTAATATTCAAATGGAATTTTCAAGTACTCAAACTAATTAAATTAAAATAACATAAAATAAGGGTTCCCCCCACCCCTTGAAAGGGAATTTAACTTAACATGATATTAAATATTATGAACAAATAATCTAAGGCTAATAAAATAAAGTAGAAGAGAAGAGAACAATCAAACCCAATCTCTTGAAGTGAAATTGAACTCTAATTTCTTTGAAATCAAGCACCATCCATCCAATATGAGAATCCAACAATAATCAAATCAATATAATACTCAATTGAATTACCCATAATTTATCCTCACAAATCTCTAAAAATAAAAATAAAAAACTATTTACAAAATATTTCCCTAATTTATTTTCTAATCTAACCTATCTCTCTACTTTTCTCTAGAATTGTCTCTCGCTATTTACATCATAATGGATAATAATAATAATAGATGAATTCAACTACATTAATCTATTATGAAATAATTGCTAAAAATGCAAAAATTCATTATAAATGGGTGGGGTGGAATCCATCCTATAGTTAAATTTCACTACACATCTCTACATTGAGATATTTACTAAAAATGCAAATACTCTCTAAAGATGGGTGTTGATGTAAAAAACTAGATCACTCTAATTCTTCAATCACAGATAAATAAATAAGACAAAGATTTTTAAAGTGGTTCGGCTAGGAATAAAGCCTACGTCCACTGTTATGTTATTGCTGAGTGTTTGTGGAATTCTTGATTACAAGTTCTCTCAAGAAATTCCGGTCCCCTTTCTATGGGATTGATACAAGGTATTTATAGCCTCAAGGCTGTACATGAAAGGTCCACTACATTAAATGATATACATATGAATGGGTAATACATTTAATGCGGCGTGTGCGTCAAGAATCTAATGAATAGTTGAACAGTTGTCCGTCTGATAATTGATGACACGGCCGAGGTGCAGTTCGGACCGCCTTAGTTGCTCGTCGATCAAGAGTTCCTCGGAGTACTTAGAGTATCTCGGGATGAAAGAGTTCCTCGGATGGAGTTCCTCGGCATGATAGAGCTCCTCGGTGTATTCTCGTTGCTCGGTACCAACCATGGTTGTTCAGTAAATGATCTTCCTCGCTGTTATTGTGCCACGTAGATTGACACGTGTCTTCATACTATTCGTCCACATCAGCATATTAATTTTGGTATCAACAATGGGTGTAGAGAAATTTATCACACAAGAGTTTTAAAAGACTAAATTGGATATCCCCTCTCAAATGGTCTTCATCTCCTTTAAATAGTAGGCATGAAGCTATGGGTAAATTTGGTAGGGATTAAATGGACATGAGGGGTGTGAGGATAAGTTGGGGTTAAAATAGGGAAATGCACAAATGTTGGTTAAAAGCACATGAGTTAAAATATAAGTGGGGTTAAAATATAAAATAGGATAAGTTGGGGTTAAAATAGGATAAGTTGGGGTTAAAATATAAAAACTAGTTTGGGTATTGGGGGTAAGTTGGTTAAAAGCACATGAGTTAAATGGGATGTGGGTTTTATTTTGCTTTGTCTTCTTTGGTTTATATTTGGCAGGTGGAAAATCGATTTGGATTTGGAGGTTTGGAAAATGGGTTCAAGCTTATGAAGAAGGGGGTCGGGCATAGTGGAACGGTTTTCTTTTTAGCGGAGCTGGGTCGGAGGCTCGCCGGGGGGGTTGAATAGCGGATCGAACGGAGAGGCTGTTGGGTTTGTGGGTCAACAGGTTTAGGGAGATTGCAGGTATGGTAAGGTCGCGGGTTGGTGGGGGTCTGTGGGTTGGCTCCGGGTTGACGTCGGGTTTAGGCGGGTTCCGTCGTCGGAGGTGGGGTTCAATTTTATGGCGGGTTGGGACAGGAGGGGGGTCTCGATTTGGTGTTTCCGGAGCAGATCGGCTCCGATTTTCAAGGTCGCAGCTGCCTGGATGTGGTCGCGATGGGTATGGGGTTTTGAGAGGTCCGAAGTTGAAGTGGGTATGGGGGTGATGAAGTTCCGAGTTGACAGGTGGTAGAACGCCGGAGGTGGTTTTGGGACAGAGGGTCGCCAGCTTTGGGTGGATCGCGCAAGGGCTGGTTTTAGAAGGGGTCCGGGTTTGGGCGAGGCAAGAGATATGGGCCGCCGGGTTTGGGGGTATGGCAGTTAAGGGTGTCGGGTTTTGTGGGCTTGGGTTAGGTATAAGTGTGTTTATGGTTGGAGTTAACTGGGTTGTATTTGGGTTTGGAGTTGGTTGTGGTTAAGGGGATGGGTAAAGGGGTTGGATTTAGGTGGGTAATGGAGGTTAGGATGAGAGAGAATGTTGGGAGGTAGAAGATGATAGGGGGTGTAGTTCGGTGTGTTGAGGTGTATGGGAAAAAAGGTGTGGATGTGTGATTTGCTTGGGTGGGTGAGTGTGTGTGTATGGTTATTAAGGTGTGAGTGTATGTGTTTAAATTGTGACCCATAAAAAATAAACTAATAATAAAAATAAAATAAAACAAAATTAACCTAAAATAAAAATTTAACTAGACTAAAAATAAAAATCAACTAAAATAAAAATGACATGACACGACACACTATACAAACTCTAAAAAAACTATACAAATAAAAACTAACAAATAAAAAAATGAAATAATGATCAACTAACTAAAAACTAAGAAAATAAAAGAAAATATAAAAACTAATACACGACGCGCTAAAAATTAAAATATAAAAATCCTAAAAATATATACATGACTCAATAAAATAATAAAATAAACTCTAAAAACAAAATGACACAAATAAAAATAAAAGAAATAAAAGGGGACAAATCAAACACACATGGGTTTGGGATAGGCTAAGTCTCAGTTTGGGGTAGGCTAGGGTTACGGGAAAGGGTAATTAGCTCCTGAAATGGCACAGTTGCCTCGAAATTATGCGTTTGAACACCGCAACTGCAATTAAGCCTGCATATTGAACATGTATACGCATAAGATCATTATTGTCGAGAATTAGAAACTATAATACGTATATTCGGGGTATAAAATGTACACTTTTGGGTGCTTATCATACCACCCACAAACAGAGCGTTGCTAGTCCTCGAGCAATAAGATAGAGATAAAGAGAAAGATAAGAAATCAAAAGTGTACCACCTTCGTGGGCACTTGCGATTTCACTTAGTATGTGCAACAAGCCTTTAAACCTATAGGTTTCCCTACATGACGAGTTGTGTCTCGTGAGGGTTTGCAGGGAATTTACCCACAAAATTCTTTATTTGCAAAAATTTATTGAAAGGCAGTCAATCTCTTATTAGACGTAGAAGAATCGCACAATCCATCATGAGAGAAATAATTTCAAAAATACAAGCTAGAATGTGTAAAAAGTTTAGCTAAGTAAATACGCAAGTCACATCCTTCCTAGAACTCAGCGTGCGTAGTGTGAATCAGTCAAAACGGGTCAAGTATCATAAGAGTAATTCCTAGATTGCCTTATCGGAATCAACGCTTCAACTTCAAATCTCACAAATATATCTCTCTCAATCAAACTCTCAAGATTTGGGTTAGTGTATCGCTCTTGTGTGTGAGGAGGTGAGTAAATGTAAGTAAGTTCAAACATCACACACACACATAAGAAAGAAAGAGCATTAAGAAAGAAAATAATCTCATGAAAGAAATGCCAATCATTATAGTGAGAACGTCGAGTTATTCACCACATTGACTTTCATTTGCCCGAACACCTAGGGAAATATATGGATGATTATGGGTGAGGGGGAAATGTAATGGGATATGTGGGATGAGGTGAGGTATGATAAGATGGATGTGTGAAATGATGGATGTAAAATGGATGCGAAATGGATGGATATGCGATGTGAGAGAGTGTATAGCACTTTAGGCACTAATGTCTTTATTTAACAAGGACTAATCTACTAACTACAAACTCTCTTTTTCTTTTCTTTTCTCTCTTTTCTTTTCTCTTTCTTCTTCTCTATATTCTTTTTTTCACATTTTTTTCTATTTTTGCTATTTTTTCCTTTTTTTTTTTTCTTTTTTGCTATTTTTCTAAAAAAAATTCCTTTTTTTTGTTTTTCTCACTCTTTTCAATCCAACAATGAAGACATCTCTTTTCTTTTTTTTCAAAAATGGTGGGTGGAAAAATGGAGTTGATATGAAAGTGGGGATGGTATGTGGATGATGTGGGGAATATGTGGGAATATGGAAGAATATGGTAATGTAATGGGTGAAGTGAATGGGTGAAAATCTAGTGATCGGCACAAATTTCGAGACACGCATTTCTTACAACTCGAAAGTGATGTCGTTCTCAGTGATCAAGCCAAAATTTTATAGAAGAATAATGAGATCATATAACAAGTTAAAGTGCGGACCCAAACGAAGGTGAATCAACTTGTGACTCAGAGATTGAATAAAAGACTCTAAAATGGTGAAAGGCACAAATCTCACAAGCTAAAGTCTCTACTAGTGATCCTTAAGGTTCTCTTGATAATTATAATACTCTTTAACTCTTAACCGCGGTGACTTGATAAGTATGCAAATTTTGTTGAGTCTAGAAATTCGTGGTGCAAAATGCCTTGTTATGTATTACATAAGCTATTTAGAAAAAATATATCCTCTAGCTTAATTCCTAGACTTAAAAAGATGGATGATAGAAAATTCACGTCAATGATTGAGATGAAAGAAACTGCATGAAATTTTAAAAATCAGGTTTAAAGATCAAAATTTTAAAAGAGGTACGATTTGGATAAAATTCCTCACCCCCAAACAAAAACGAACATCGTCCTCGATGTTAAGTAAAATAATTTTTTAAAACTGAGAGCATAAGGTAGGAAAGAGATTACCAGAATCAACCGCTAATGAAATGGACAGATGAAGCCAAGAAGAAACTTGAATGAGTGATAAGAAAGAAAAAAAAATATACAAGTCTACAAAGCATGGTATAGCATTGGGTGATGTGAAACACCACCCCCAAACAGGATGAGACTCATACAAGAAACGCGAGATGCCTCCCGGTAGTGCTAAGTTTAATGTCTTCAGCCAGACCGAAGGGAACTCACCCTAAAGATAGGAACTAGGAAAGCGCAGGGCGGCAGAAAAATTAGGTGATGCTAATCATCCCCAAACAAGAATGAAGCGTCAGTCTTGTTAGATAAAGGCTAAAGAGGGTCAATGCACTTGTATAGCAAAGGCATCACATAATGCAAAGCATCAGTGGACCATGGACAGGTTGGTATTAAGGTAAGGATAAGAAAGGCTGAGGAGAATAAGCATCGATCAATGGGCCTTATTGAGCCGGAAGGTGAGAGAAACTAGGGCCCTATAAGCATGGTGCTCTAATTGGTGAGGAAGGCAAAATGGTGTGGAAATAGTGATGCGTTGGGGATCATAGAAATGACACGACCGATTGATAAATGGGCTATGATAATGGTCGCACCGTGACACGATAGGGAGATGTCTCGGGAAAAAATTGTAACAACCCTTGACTTTGGAGACTGAGAAATTAAATTTTTGGGAAAATTGAAATTTAATTAAATTGGAGAATTTTAAAATTTGGGAATTGAAGTCCAAAAATAAAGGACATTTTGAAGTATTCCGGATGATAATTTCGAGTGTACCATCGATCCCGGAAGGGTCGAGATAGTCAAAATGACTGTCACTGGGTTTTATTTCGGCTCCGAAATATTTTAAGTTAGTTTGACTCGAATTGAAGTAAACGAGTCATTTAACGTGTGTATTAATAATTAAAATTTGGGACTTGTGTTTTAAGGATTTAAGAGGCTTACGGGACAAGCCTTCTCATTTAGAGAAAGAGAGAAATAGAAAGAAAAGAGAAAGAAGAGGAAAAGAAGAGAGAAAGAAGAAGAAAGGAAGAGAGAGAGAAAGGGAGAAAAGCTTGGAGATTTCCGGCCCAACCGCAACATCGAGGACGATCCAATCTCTACAAATCTGAGGCAAGTGTTTAATCTTGCTAAATAAGTCGTTTATGTATTTGATATCATAATTTGTGGGTTAAAGAAATGGTTTTGGGTATAAATATCAAAAAGTAGATTTTTGGGTTTAATCTTGAAATCAATGTTTGAATATGGGTTTAATGGTGTAGAAATGGTTGGGATCAACTTTGGGTTGATTTATGGGCTTAAAATCATGATTTGATGAAGGTTTGGGGGTTAGAATAGAAATTCTAGGGTTTAAAATTGGTGGGTTCATTGGAGAAGAAGAACCCTTCAAAATCTGTAGACCCGAATCGATTCGCCCCCTAAGCGAATCGATTCGGCCTAGGAAGATTGGCAGGTTTGCATTGATCGAATCGATTCGGACCCAAGCCAAATCGATTCAGCCTGAGATAGAAGCCCAGGTATTTGGACCCGAATCGATTCGCCTTGGAGGCCGAATCGATTCGCTAGGCCGAATCTATTCGGAATAGGGACGAATCGATTCGGAAACAGGGCATTTTGTGTAATTTTCTTCATAGTGATTTCAAACCCTTTTTGGTTGGGTTTATTGATTTGGGGTCTTCTCTTATGATGTAAGAGATATGTTTGGAGACACACTAGGGGTTTCTCACACATTGTGATTATGGGGACTACTTGGAACAATTTGGGGAAAATATACCCATGTATGTATTTGGAGTTGTGTATAGAGATTATGGGGAAATCTCATTGGGATTGAGAATCCTAATTATAGACCAAAAGTAAGTATATATGTAATGGGAGGGTAAGAACTCTTAGAGACAGTTGCGAGGGTACGTTGTGAAATTCTAAGCCAACCTTTATGTCGAATCCTTATAAGGATAGGATATTATTAAGATACAATTTGGGGCCAAATGGAAGAGAGTGGTCGCATACCCTTAGTAATGATAAACTTTAAGAAATAAATTCGAGAGATCTTATACTAGGGGATTCACAAATGTGATTGAACGGTAGTCGAAATCGAGAGCGATGGGATCATATTACCAACTAGAGTAGAGTGTGTAAATCTCGTTGGGGGTAGATGTTGTTTATCAGTGTGTGATTTACATTGGGTATTTTCCCTAACATATGGTATTATTTGATGAAGGTAAGACTGAGCTTGAGGCTTATAGACTATTAGTTATGTGTATACCAGTAGTCGAAATTATTACTAGATTTTTTAATGTGCTCTCGGATATAGATGGTATGTGTAGTGATGGTTTCCTACACAAAATTTTGGGTGATAACCCTAATGTTGAATATATATATATATATATATATATATACATATGATTTTGGGAGACTATTCATCATAGGAAAAGTGATTGAATATGTTTCAAGTGAGGAATTGTATTCACATATCGAGGTAAATTTAAAGGAAATTATGGTGACGGCTTGTATATTGGGGATTATGTATACTTATAGCTGAGTGTATTTAGATATCTTATACACATGAACGAGAATTAGTTTGTATATATATATATATATATATATGGATATGTGAATATATGTATATATATATATATATATATATATATATAGAGAGAGAGAGAGAGATATGAATATATGGATATATTTATGTGGTGGACATACATGGTATGGATATCTAAACCGTATATGATGGTTTAGGGTTTGATCATATGATGGGATCATATGGATGTATGTATATTGTGCATGTGAACGATATACATACTTATGTGGTTAAGCATATCCCGCTCATGCTATCATTGGGAAGTTTTCGCGCAGAGGGTGAGCATCCTGGCTCGAGGAGCAGGGTGTGGATATTCCCCAAGTCATAGTCGTCCCGTGTGTTATTATGTGATTTATATTTTTGGGATGAGACGTGGTGGGTATGTTTATTCTCATTGCCGGTTAGGAGTTATGACCGCTTCCCGGGACGTCGTGTGTGTGAGTTTACCACGAGATGGGTGTCGTTGAGCCCCACCATGGTGGTCCCCAGTATTGCTACGTGATCCGGGCACTGGGAAGATGATAGCATGGTGAAGTTTTATCGGCGATATATATAGCCGGGTATATTATGTGCATGGCCATTGTACATCAGATATGATATGTACCCTTGGTCATGGGTATGGATGATGGTATATATATATATATGGCTAGAATAAAATGCCTATATATATATATTTATATATCCTATAGATGAAAGGATATGGAATCTTTGTGGAGTACATCTGGGATGATTATGGTGTACTAGACTGATGGGGGTTGATGTATCGCATTTAAGAAATATTTCGGTTACATCATCCCAATGATATTATTGGAGATTTTTAGTTGTTTTCATATTGTAGTCTAAAATTTAGTAGTTGTAGTAGTATAATATTATATGTGGCATGATGGATCTCTAGGATCGACGTTGTCAAGGAGTAGTGTAACGGGGTGGTTCCTTGTTTGGATTTCCCTTTGCGAGACACCCCACGCACGAAACGTAGTACAATGCTGAGATTGGAGAGAAGTTTTGTCAATAATAATTTGTATGCATGTTATTTATTAATTAAATTACATGATAGCCCAAATATAAATGGGTAACGTATCAACAATTATAATTAATTAAATCATAAACCGGAATCCATTAAGCCTATTATGGCATAATTGTTTGTAAACATAATCATGTATGATTAGAAAAGGGGTGGATTCTTGGGTTAAGATAGGAAGGCAAATCTCGTGGAAATAGGCGGGGCCTATGTTAAGTTAGGTTGTCCTTATAATTGGGGTAATTTAACAAAAAAAATCTCAGGACGTGAATAGGTGCGCGCCGTTAGATAAGAGGTGAGTTGGGATCTCACGAGAGTGCGATTCCACTTTAATTATGAAATAAGTGCACCGATATTTATTATGCACGGTTAACACACTTGCTAAATATTTTTCACAACTCGGGCTTTGACCCGTTTACTTTTCTCTCTTGCCTGTATATATATATATATACATATATATATATATATTACTACAGGTGTCCTACCGCATGGATGCCGGATGACCTTCTATCCAGAGTCTTGGGAGCCGTGACATGTGCGGACTATTGCGGGATGTATCTTGTAGTCGCTTCCTACTTCTTTAAAATTTAGGTAGGATTCATGTTGTATATCGGGTTTATACCCAAGGGATACTTATAGATGTGTATTTTTATTCCATTTCAGTCATTGTATTGGCTGTGACCTGACAGCTTATTCGGGTTTACTTCTTTGTAGTATATTCAGTTGTAGTTATTTATTTCATTTTATTCTAGCATTTCATTTATCATAGTTCTTTTATGCATCTTTCTTTCCTTTATTAACAGTGTTATAGTGTTGGTCTGTTGTTTGTTGCATATTTTATTTAATTTTAACATCTTGCTTATATGATATCGGGTAGTTAGTCCTATATTATATAGTACCGACAGTTGATGTTGAGACTGGACCATCTGAAACTCCTGATTTAATGTAGTATAGGGCTGGCCACCCGTTATTATTTTAGGCGGGGTGTTACAAAAATCAACACCACGAGAGAGTGGCGGTCATGGGTTAACAATCTCAGTGCCACGAAAGTGGAGAGTAACACCACAAATACTCTCATGGGTGGGGGATGGTTTTAGGTTAGGATCTAAAAATGTGTCTAGGAATAGGCAAGGTGTAAAATCAATATCCAAACCAAGTGGTGGGATGGAAGGGATAATGGGTGGGTCGGGTGGGATAAACGGTGGAGGAAGATGATCCAACTCAAGAGTGGGAGACACACAGTCCTCATGATGCACGGAGTGATACTCAAGGGCACTCACAGGAGGAAGTGTGGTATCTAAAGATGGACTGGTCAGCTTCTCCACAAGAATAACGTCGATCAATGAGGTGGTTGGTTCAAACGAGGCACCAAGATCAGAGATAAAGGAATCACTATAAATAATGGGCTCAAGATGAGCCAAGCACGGTGGAACAGGATCTATATCCAGAGCGGTAGAAACCATCTCGAATTCAATCTCAAGAAAATGGTGAGGGCTCGTAGCCGGAGATAACTTAGAATAAAGTGGTTTCTCGGGAACACACGCAGTGTGCTCAATAGGTGTAGACTCGGGCATATTTTTGGATTCTATGGGAAAGGGAATTGGAATTGGAACCTCAAATGTTGGTTCATTTGGATATGACGGGATTTGACCAGTCTCACTAATGAAAGGTAAGTCAACACAATTGTCGATTTGGGGCCTGGACTATGGAATGGTCTCAACTTTAAGATTCTCGGGTTAGTAGGGTTGGTCACACTCAAAATCCGTTACAAGAGGACACATCATCATCTCACTCGGGTGCAACAATGGGTGGATGCATGGGAATGTCTGACTCTCTTGCACACTCAAATTCATTAAAGCATTGTCCAAGCCTTTGGAGATCTTGAGTTTGAATTTGAGTGGCTTACTCTTGCTCTATGATAAATTGTGGCAAGAGTGCCTCGAGAGTGGAGGTGGAGGATTGTGGTGGATTAATTGGTGGTGGCGACAGATGAGGTGGGCACAACTCGCTATAAACAGGACTATACGGAGAATACTCGTATGAAGTGTGTGGAGTGGGGCCAAGTTCATCATACATGAAAGGATCGCTTTAGTGATGGATAATTGGTTGATACTCATAGGGTGAATAGTGAGGGAACTGATCATGAACGGGTCCACAAGGTTGCCATGACTACTGTTGGAACGTGTGAGGATCCACAACATCGGGTTGGGATTCGGATTGCGTGAAAGGGTGATCAAGCCTCCACGAATAGCTAAGGTACTGACACAACTCAGGATTAGGTATATCGGGATAATAGGACGAGGTTGGTTTCGAAATAGTTTCATATGGATACACATGTTCCATAGTGGGTTCGTAGGTATATGACAAGTACGGACACTCATGGGACAAGTGATCGACAGAGGAACAATGGGTGCACAACAAGGTATGCGACACGTCGACACTTGACACCGAGGGTGATGGAATAGGAGGTGCATGCATAGATGGGTCAAGAGTACCAACGGTACTCGTATATCTGGGGGGAGATCACGCCTATCTCAGTCGGCCCCGGGAGTCCTACCGACCCAAGGTAGAGAGGCTTCTAAATCCTCGCCTTTGGACGCCCTCTCTCTACCTTGTCCGGTTTCCCTATCACGCTTTCTTCGATTATTACAATTTTTAAAATAAAAAATAATATAAAGGTGTCTCTATGCACCGCAATACAAGCCAAGAATAGAATAATCCTAATACAAGCCTACTCAAAATATAAAAATGGTACAAAAAATAATAAAGTGCAAAAAATAAATGAACTACAAGTGGAAATCCTCTCCGAGCTTCACGATCCCAAGAATGAAAACGGCGCCATTTGATAAAAAAGCTCCTCGGTACACTGTTGGGTGCTTATCATAAAGCATTAACCATATATTATTGAGGTCGTCGACGCTTGAGACGATGAGGAGGCCATGTATTTAGCCAATGTTGATGCTGCTATGGACGTAGACAATCAAGTACTGGAAGTCCAAATTACTACATAGACTGAGTAAGCCTTAACTATGGAGTCGTCCCTTCCCAATGCTCTTGCGGTGGTCTGAGAGAAACCTCAGGATACGCCGATGACTTATGCATCTACTGGGTACCATACACAAGATCCTTTAGTTGTCTGATCTCTTTTTCTTTATGATGATTTTCTGGTAATTCGCTCATATTTTTTAGAAAAATATATATTTTGTAACCTTTAAATTGACATGTCATTGGTTTTTTTATTTTTAATGGATCTCTCTATCTGTAAACAGTCAATTTTGCAATTGAATGCACATATAGTCTTTATCCTATATGGTGTATCTACAGATTGTTTTCTAAGTTATTTTGCTCGACTAAGTTATTATCCCCCACATATAACATGTGTTTTTGGAGTATAACTTAGCATGCAAAATATTTTAAACAGATTTACTTTTAGCAAATGTTTTTTAAAAAGTGCTTTTAGATTAAATTGAGCCTACCAGTATTTGAGTCAATATAGTCTTGCGGTCGACTTTAGCTCGACTTGACCTGAATTACTAGCTACCATTTAGATGAACATGTATTGTCCAGGTAGGGTTTTACAAGAGTCAACTTATAGTTCCCTCGCCAACTTGATGAGTGCAGTCTTCGGTTGTTTCTAGTAAGGTTCTTATTTGTGATGGGTTTTACCAATGCTTTTAAGCAACTTACTAGTCAATTGGGTTGGCTCATGACTAACCTAACCTTAATAGAACACTCATTTCCCAAAGGTCGACCAACATTTCTAAGTGTGGCCCTATTATAGTTGACTTATTTTATTCATCTCTTAGATGTCTTCGACCTAAGCTTCTTTCATATATCTTGAATTCATAATCTTTCCAATAAATTATTAAAGAGGTAGAATAACAATAATATGTATAGAATAATGATTTTCATTGAATATATACAAACACTTTACATAACTTTCATTAATTTCTTTCACAAACGATTATGGTCGCCGTAGTGGTAATATTTCCTTAAATCCTTGGCATTCCATGGTTTATTGAAAAGTTCTCCCTCCAGAGTCTCAATTTCGTAGGTTTATGGTCGAATAAGGTGCTCACTTTGTAAGGACCATGCCAGTTCGGCTCCATATTGTTTCCCTTTTAGATCACTTCCTTTAACACCAAGTCACCTTTATTCAGTGTGCTCAGTTTGATTCTCTCATTATAGAATCTCTTTATTCTCTACTAATATGTTGTAACTCTGAGGGCCTCTTTCTCTCTGACCTCTTCCACCAAATTAAGATCAAGTTGATGCATTAGATCACTACTTAGCGCTTTAAAATTCAGCACCTTATAAATTGGGAATTAAACTTATGTAAGTACACTACTTCGGTGCCAAATGCCGATATAAAAGGGTTTTCTCCTGTGGTGGTCCCAAGAGTCATCATGTAAACCTAGAGACACTCTGTAGTTTAGCGATCCTGTTAGCCTTGATGTCATCCAATCTCTTTTCCATCCCATTGAGGAGAGCCTTATTCTTGATCTCGATCTACCCATTTCACTAGGGATGACTGAGTGTAGAGTGTAGTTTCATTATCTTTGATCTGATACGGTACTCCTTGAACCATGTATTATTGAACTGAGTGTTGTGATCCATGATGAAGTTGAAGGGCATTCTGGAATGATAAATAATATTCATCCATATGAAATGTAAGACTTCGGAGTAATCTTTTCCACTAATGGCTCGAGTTCGACCTACTTTGTAAAGTAAGCTAATGCGACGAGCAGATACTTTAACCTACCCTTGGACTTCAATAGAGAACCGACCAGATATATTCGCCATTTGCAAAAATTCCATGGGGATGTAATGGATGTAAAGGCTACTGATGGCTTCCAAAGAATGACAGTATATCTTTGTCACTTTTCGTATATACTGGCATAGTCATTGTAGTTTTCCTTCATCATCAGTCAGTAGTAACCCTGCATTGCCACTCTCTTTGCCAATGATCTCCCAGCAAAATGTTCTTCGCATGATCTCTTATGTACCTCTCTCATCACATCTGTTACTTATTTGGTGTGGACACACCATAAGAGAGTCAATATGAAGCCGTTTTTTAACAATATCACATTTTCCAATATATATATCGCCATCGTGTAGAGTAGCAGGTATGCCTCCTTTGGGTCATCCATAATTGCGTCAGTTACCAAACACAACCTGATGGTATCCACCTAGGATGGTCCCATGTCCATATACATTATTTGCACATTCTCCACCTCAATAATTCATTCCATTAGTATCCCGACAGGTAATGTTTTTCGGATCTCAACCCTAGTTGCTGAAGCAAGTCAATCCAATGCATTGGCTCGGGAATTCTTAGTCCTTGGTATTATAATCTTTTGTACAATACCAAACTTGGGTAATAACATTTTCACCTTTTCTAAGTACTCGGTCATTGTCTCCTCTCTCACTTCGTATACCCCCAATATTTTATTGACAACTAACTGTGAGTCACTATGGTCCAAAAGTTATTATGCTCTGAGTGATGAAGTTATCCCTAGGCCTGATACAACAGATTTATATTTCGTCTCATTTTTTTAGATTTTGAAGTTGAAGCAAAAGACGTAATTAACATTTGCCCCCATGGAATTGTGACGATCAATCCCCTCCTCTATCATTGGCGCATAAGGAGCCATCGATATATAATTTCCACATAGGAGGTTATTTCTCAAAACTTCCTTAAACCAGATAGCCATTCCTATATACTTTCTTCCATTACTTGATATCGCGAGCCCTCTCTTTTCTTGCCTTGTTGAATATTCTGGACTGTTACAGCTCAGAACTAGAGGAGCCTTGGTTTTGGCCGATTTCTCCATTAGATCCTCATCACATGTGAATTCCGTAATGAAATTAGTAATTGCTTTATCTTTTATTTTTGTTTTTGGCTCATATATGATTTCATATTCCCTTAACTCCACGAACCATATCATTCTGGAGCATGCAATAATAAATTTTTCTACATAGTCGGGTATCTAAAAAAGAATAAGAACAACTAGCAAAAGACGTATAATATACAGGAATGTATAGGAACAACAGCCTAAAGTAAATAGAGATATGCATTCAATTGAGTTCAATCCTCTTAATAAAAATAGTCCCCAATAGAGTCGCCACTGTGAGAGCCCACATTTCATTCTAAGATGGCGACGCGTGGCCATTGCCTACATAGCTCTCTTTGACACAGAAATGGAGTCGCTAGTACATTTTACACAAAATAGATAAAAAAAGAGGTAGGAATCCATAGATACTTAGTTATAATAAGTGGTCTATGCATTTAATCGTAGAGTCAAAGGTTTAAGGATTGGCTTACGAAATAGGAAGGTGTTAGGCACCCGCTCCTCCCTTTCGATCTCAAATATAGATGTGAAGCATTTATCAGCATGTTATACAATAAACAAACTAAAAAAGTAAAAACATTGAGTTTTTACCCAAGTTGTGAAGTGCAGTGTGGACATGTGTTTAAATAATATATTCAAAGAATAGATATGTACAAAGTGGGACTTGTTCCTATGTACTCGAACAGAGGAGCTCAAAGTCCACGTAATTCATGAAAGGACAAGAAGGTCTTTACCTTTTATAGAGGCGCGTACTAGAATATGTTAATCTTTTAAAGAATTTTATGTGGCGCCCCTCCTACTAAAATACCGTGTGGCCAGCCCGTGATCAAAATAAAATATTGGTCTCATATGACTCATTCTTAGTATTACTGTCGAAAACTTTTTAAAGTTACTAACCACCTAGTAATTTAATTAGATTGGTGCTAAATTTTATCTTTCTTTAATTCACAACATGTGAAAATTAAATAATAATTAAACCATCCACACAAATTGATGATTGAACCAAACACAGATGAATAACATAAATAAAGATAATCGAAGCAACTATCGGTTCAACAGTAAAATACAACAGTAATTGAAACCATAACCTGGATACACAAAGTCCAATAAATAACCAAATATTAAATCTGAGGACGACATACCCAAAATGAGTACTGAAGTAAAGATCCTACACTAGTAATAAATGAGAGAAACGTATATAGTAAAGTCCTGCAACTTCCACATAAACTGCAGCTACGCATCCCTGGATAGAATCCTCAAACTGGGAGTCCCTTTGGCTGGACACCTAAAATATTTTGGAAAAGATTTTGACACGAGTCAGAGCCCAAGTAAAAAATTTTGAAAATATTTAGCAAGCAGCTAAATTGCAATAATTAAATATGCATGCACAGTTTTCATATTTAAGCTAGTGTCGCACTCTCTTAAGACATAGCTCACCCCTCATCTAATGTGCACACTTAACGCTTGCCTTCTACCTTTCCTAGTTAAGCTACCCCACCTAACTAGCCATAACAAGTCTCCTTCTACATACTAACTCATTGTACCCACCCATATTACCCATACAATATGTTACCGAATTTCCATGTCTTTTATCCCATTATAAATTTCTCAGTATATGTTTATTTCTCCCCATAATATAGTTATTTTTAATGTCACTATCTTTCTCTTCTACTAAACCCACACAATAGGATAAAATCACACGTATACATATATCACATTATTATATATATACTAACATGGCACCCCTAAGCTGAGTTATGGTATGAGTATACTATGCTATAATGTCCTGGTACATTATCTACCAAAAACACGTAGTGGAATAAATCACAATTATATATATTTATCACACTAATTATATATATACAATACAGAACCCCTAGGCTGAGACCTACGGTGTATGCTTACTCTGTTATTGACTCCCGTTACATCACACATTGTATAAAGGACTACAGATTCTAAATCACTCTGGAACCGTATCAATACAAATCACACATGTTGGAGGCGAACACAGACAATAGCTTTATGGGCTACGCACATACCTACGCACCCATATCACCCAAACTTATCAACTCACAGATAAGTCCTCCTTAGGCCCTATTCTTAGAGGTAGAAGTCAAGTACGCCCCCCCCCCCCCCCCCCCCCCCGAAGTCTCCTCAAGATAAGATTGTCTCCTTCACAACCTCCCGTGATAGAAAGTATGGTAGGTATATCATACATATAATAAATCATACCAATCAGTATAGGCCTACACACAACCTATATCATATATTTCATACATAGCATATATACCTCTCGAAGATCCTATGTATTATTTAATTCCAATTACAGTTTGAGTATCCCTCACTACTTGAAGTGTGCCAATTATCCTTTAAAATATTTCAGTAGGTAATTCACTCATATCCTACTGATCTAAGTCATATCCCCCAAATTCGTTACATTTCAAATTACACTACTTAATCTAATTAATTTCACATTCATTCATCTATTAAAGTAGTGTCACCCAACTACAATACCCCGATTCACTCATTTGGTCCGTGTCTTTGCCGTTTAGAATGTATCACACCAAGTCCCACTATTAGGTAAAACACCCTTTATTAAATTAAATATTCGATAATTTATTATACACATTTATAATAAATTAAACCATTTACTTTGTGCCTAACTCCCGTCGCACCAGCCTAAAAATTCGAGTCACGACACTGACCCTTAATTCTATAAGTACTAACTTACATTCATATTTTTATTTCAACATACTAAGCACATCTCAATCTTGTCTGCATCCTAATTTCATCCAAAATTTCCATACGAATCTGTTCATATATTTTCGAGTGTTATTCATCCCAAACACTCCAAAATATATACCCCGCATTCATCCCTATCTAATCCAAGGATAAAATAATGTTCGTTAATATTTTCCCAAGTCCTTCACTCGTCCATGGATATCTCAAAATAACCCGTATTTATTTCTTCCTAAAGATGTCGGTCTCACGCACCCTATTGTAGAAATATCATAACTAATTCAAAAAAATCAAAAAAATATGAGGTCCGCGCCCACACGATCGTGACGAAAAGATTTATAACTGAAGGGGTCGATCGATCGACGAATTGGGTCGATCGATCGATTGACCAGATTTCAATCATCTTCCCCGACTGCTTTTTCCACCATTTTTAAACTCCGAAGCTTTCCAACTTCAATCCAGACCTCGATTACTTTATCTCCCATATTTATTTCATCTATAAACATGTTCAAACACTAATATATGACATTAATCCTTAGTGAATTCTAGGGTTCATAAATTGGTTTTTTCTCAATATCCGTTAAATCACAATTATCAATTCGATTTAATAATCCGAATTCAATAACAATTTCTACATGTTTTCGATTCTAAATCCTATTCTAGCCTCATATGATATTATTCTCACGTCAACTAAATATCAATTTCACCCTTACTGCTTAAATCCCCAAAACCCAGATTTAACATGTGATACCCTCCCAAAAATGAACTTTGCCATAACAACTCATCCCAAAATGAATATGGTTTACACCCACCACGATATGAATCGTAATACCGCAATTTAAATGAAAGAAAGTTTAACTACTTGCCATGCTTATTTTGTAGGGTTTGATTTCCTTTGTTGTAGAAAAATGTTTGATAAAGAACACACTCCTCTTCCTTTAGTTTGGCTCCCAAAAGATCCCCAATTTCTTCCATTATTTTCCTCTGCAGCTCTAGGATTTCTCTCCTTGAGTTATGACTGCCCCAATTCCCTCAATTAGGTTTTAATTCATTAATCCCGTTTTTAAGCTTATGGGCTAAATTAAAATGGGCCAAACACCCTCATGTGATCCCGATTATGCCTAAATATGTCCGGATACCCAATTACTACCCCCGGGTACTCTTTTCCGACTATCTCGACATATTCGAAATCAACCATGCACTCAGAATCGTCATCCGAGTTACTTAACTAAAATTTCCAATTTCACCCTTAATTTATGACACGTGTATTTTATAATAAATAACTCAAATAAATTTAAATATTAATTCTCCAAATAAATTGAATCTTCCAAATTAAAAAAAAATCTCCAAATAGAATAATTTTTCCAAATTAACAATTTAATTTAAATTCTAATTCACCAAATGAAATAAATTATTTATCCTAAAAAGTATGGGGTGTTAAATACTTCCCCCCTACAAAGGAATTTCGTCCTCAAAATTTAGATGAGTTTAGTACTCCAAGCCTTGAATACTTCCCTACTTACATGCCCTTAAGGTCACTACCCCTATCTCCTCCTTGTGTAATTTCGAGTTATAGTAGAATAAAATTAATTACCCAGGGTGCTCATACACCCTGTATCCATGCTCATCCGCATGAAAGTCACCCGACCCTACAAACCTGAAACTGTAATATACTTTAAACTCACAGTTATTTCCATATACGTATATATTAACTAAGGTAACAAACTTATGTACTGAAGGCCAAACATCTCCCCACTTCCAACGATGCATTAATTTTCATACATGGGACGTCTCGCAAAGCGAAATCCAAACAAGCCACCCCCCCCCCCCCCCCCGTTACACTACTACCTAACATTGTTGGTTATTGAGATCTTCTAGGTCCTCAGTCCATATCACGTATCCCCAAATTCCTGTTTCCTAACATAAAATTATACTCGACCAATTTCATGTTGCCAAAGACATCATACAATATAGTGCCCCTTACGATCTAGTATCTTAGCGCGAGTCAATAACACGCTATATATCCTCGCTTATTACTAAACATATCCACTCTGAACCCCATCGATAAACGTCCCTACTTCTTGGGATCAAATATAACAATACAAACACTTCCTCATAAGACTATTATGCAGCACACGATAACATAAATACACGAATATATATACTAAAACCTCTTTCAAGTGATAACTAGCACATGTAAATCATATCTCAGAACAGGGAACACAAAGTCTCACCATACTATATACTATAGCCCAAACATTTCAGTATAATTATCAGTAACGTCTCGTACATAGTATATTTATCTTAAGCTGAGATCTGCACTCTCGGCGTGGCTATATCATACGGGTATTCTCGATTTCCCTAATTTTCAAATTAAGTCCTTCTCAACCCTGCCGCACCCATTAAATTGTGGTGCAAAAATTTTCTCTGTGCATCCTTCTTAACACTACCTAGATCAACTGGTCATATATCGTATTAACTCTCAGCTTAAAGTTTTTCCTCTACTCGTTTAATAATTTAACATTTAAAACTGATGCACTAGCATCCAACAACGTCTTGCTATTCCCAACATTTATTACGATCCATGTGTCTAACCTCCCGTAATGAAGTTCAAACGAACTTTCCCTAATGCACTATCCCCTAGCATTGTCGATCATCAAAATCCATGCATCCCGAGCACATGACCAAGATATCACAAATTTTATCTCCTAACACATAAATTAAATCATCTATGCCGATGTCTCTCAAGGTGTCACACGATACTAAGCTTTCACTATCACTAAGTTCTCAGCACTTACACAACAATGAGTTAAATCTCTCCACTCAACGGTAAACTCGATATACCCTGAATCGCATTAGTAAAAGTCCCTATGCACTGGGATCCAATATAATTAGACCTATGTACTCTCTGAAGTCTACTTACTAAAAAATCGTCATGATCTCGACCCTCTTTCAAGTGAGACATCACAAAAATGTACTTCCTTCCCCCGGGATAGTGAACACGATAGTCTTGTTGTAAGAACCCTTTAACACACAACAGTCCGTACCCAAGATAAAACCATAACTCAAATACCTCCTTTCAAAATAATATAACCTCATAAAAAATGTATTCTCAGTTTCCACACCTGCCCCCCTACATATGCAACTAAATAGATCCCCGTTACTTCAACGGTACATACATACAACTATAGTAATATTAACGATACCTCTACTAAACTCGTTCATATGCGAATCTAACACTAACAATTCACTGTGACTCGCTTGTGCCACACAAAGTAGACTCCAAATCATTTCGGGAGAAAATCTCATACTTTCAATTGCCAATAGCACTCGTGATTCAAATATTTCCTGGACATAACACCCTAATTCCAACCGAACCAAAAAGTCGATATAACTGTTGCCCCTATTGGGCATCCCGTTCCTGTCCCCCAATTCACTACGAATAATATCCACATATGCATTCCTACTCTTTACACATAAGACATCTATTTGTTTCATTACCCCTTTACCAAGCCCCATTGGCCATGTCAGTGTTGTCCTTCTCACGTGCCTAATATACTTGTCCCTAATTACTACAACTGTTGTCCCTTTAGCTCCGTTGGGCCTATGGGACTCATTTCTGGCCTTGACTGCCCTACTAAATCCACCGTCACTTGGTAGGAATTATTTTGATCTCAATCATTAAAATAAATTCTCTACTGGGTATCCCCTCATGTGGTGCCTCACTATCACCATTAAATCTAGTCTTTCCCTTTTGGTTAGATCCTATAATTCTCTTGGCTCCCTTCTCATGAAAATGACAACAACGATATCAGTCGTTCTATTCAGACTTCCCTATCCATGCTTGTAAAGTCTATCCATGCATCTATCATTAACTTACGGACCTTCTCGATTCTCCGTATTCACCTCGTCTGATTTGAAGCTCGTTAAACACGTCAACTTTCCTTCATGATCGACTATTGTACAACCCCTTTGAAACTAGTCTTGAAATCTCCTTTGCCTCTCTTATTTAAACAGTTGATTAGAGGATTTGCGGTCAAACTGCACCCCCAAATTCCTTGTTATCCATGGTATCACTCCATGGTTGTGGTGACCGACTCCAACTACTACAACGTCGCTCCTATAAGTTAAAATTTTGCACCCGAAATTTAATCCTGGGTGCTATTGCACTCCACCCTACACAATTATCTTTAGATCTTCTCCTCCCGTTACTATAGTGACTCTTATCGCGGTTACCATTCTCGAAATATTCCATGGCTTTTGCTGAGCCCCCCCCCCCCCCCCCCTGTCGTCCTTCTAACGGTCCTCGTTGGTCGTCCCAAAATTGTTTGATGTATGAAGTCCAACCGAATTCGTATATAAATTGCATCATCTATACTTAATCGCAGGGGAACGTAAGTCATATACATGAAAGAATACAACAATCCTATAATAAGTATCTATATCAATGAATGCCATGATGAAATATAATAAGCCACAAAGATCCTAAGGACTCTGGAACTTGATGCTCTGATACCATCTGTGACAGCCCACCTTCTAAAATACCGGATGGCCAGCCCGTAATTAAAATAAAATGTTGGTCTCATATGGCTCATTCTTAGCATCACTGCCGAAAACTTTTTAAAGTTACTAACTACCTAGTAATTTAATTAGACTTGTGCCAAATTTTATCTTTCTTTAATTGGCAATATGTGAAAATCAAATAATAATTAAACCATTCACACCAATTGATAATTGAATCCAACACAGATGAATAACATAAATAAAGATAACTGAATCAACTATCGGTTCAACAGTAAAATACAACAGTAATTGAAACCATAACCTGGATACACAAAGTCCAATAAATAACCGAATATTAAATCTGAGGGAGACATGCCAAAAATGATACTGAAGTAAAGATCCTACACTAGTAATAAATGAGAGAAATGTCTATTGCAAAGTCCGACAACTTTCACATGAGCTGCAACTATGCATCCTTGGATAGAATCCTCAAACTGGGCGTCCCTGTGGTTGGACATGTTTTGGAAAAGATTTTGACACGGTTCATAGCCCAGGTAAAATATTTTGAAAATATTTAGCAAGAAGTAAAATTGCAATAATTAAATATGCATGCACAGTTTTCATATTTAAGCTAGTGTCTCTTGAGACATAGCTCACCCCTCATCTAATGTGCACACTTAACGCTTGCCTTCTACCTTTCCTAGTTAAGCTACCCCACATAACTAGCCATAACAATTATCCTTCTCCTTATATATACTAACTCATTGTACCCACACGTATTACCCATACAATATGTTACCAAATTTCCATGTCTTTTATCCCATTATAAATTTCTTAGTATATGTTTATTTCTCCCCATAATATAATTATTTTTAGTGTCACTATCTTTCTCTTCTACTAAACCCACACAGTAGAATAAAATCACATGTATACATATATCACACTATTATATTTATTCTAACACGGCACCCCTAAGTTGAGTTACGGTGCGAGTATACTATGCTATAATGTCCTGGTACATTATCTACCAAACACACGTAGTAGAATAAATCAAAAGTATATATATTTATCACACTAATTATATATATATATATACAATACAGCACCCCTAGGTTGAGACCGGCGGTGCATGCATACTCTCCTATCAAGTCCCATTACATCATGCACTGTATAAAGGACTACAGATTTCGAATCACTCTATAACCGTATCAATACAAATCACACATATTGGAGGCAAACACAAACCATGGATTTATGGGCTACGCACTTACCTACGCACCCATATCACCCAAACTTATCAACTCACCGATAAGTCCTCCTTAGGGCCTATGCTCTAAGGTAAAAGTAAATTATCCCCCCGAAGGATCCTCAAGACATGACTATCTCCTTCACAACCTCCCGTGATAGAAAGTATGGTAGGTATGTCATACACATAATAAATCATACAAATCAGTATAGGTATACACACAATCTATATCATATATTTCATACATAGAATATATATCTCCCAAATATCCTACGTATTATTTAATTCCGATTATAATTCTTATCGTATATTCTCGAGTATCCCTTACTACTTTAAGTGTGCTAATTATCCTTTAAAATATTTCAGTAGGTAATTCACTCATACCCTACTGATTTAAGTCATAGGTTCGCTCATCCCCCGAATTCGTTACATTTCAAATTACACCAATTAATCTAATCAATTTCACATTCATTAATTTATTAAAGTAGTATCACCCAACTATAATACCTTGACTCACTCATTCGGTCTGTGTCTTCACCGTTTAGAATGTATCGCACCAAGTCCCACTACTAGGTAAAACACCCTTTATTAAATTCAATATTATATAATTTATTATATACATTTATAATAAATTAAATCATCTATTCTATGCCTAACTCCCATCGCACTAGCCTAAAAATTCGAGTCACAACACCGACCCTTAATTCTATAAGTATTAACTTACATTCATATTTTTATTTCAGGATACTAAGCACATCTCATTCTTGTCCGTATCCTAATTTCATCCAAAATTTTCATACGAATTCATTCATATATTTTCGAGTGTTATTCATCCTAAACACTTCTAAATCTATACCCCGTATTCATTCCTATCTAATCCAAGGATAAAATAATGTTCGTTAATATTTTCTCAAGTTCTTCATTCATCCACGAATATCTCAAAATGACCCAAATTTATTTCTTCCTAAAGACGTCGGTCTCACGCACCCTATCGTAGAAAAATCATAACTAATTCAAACAAAATTAAAAAAATACGAGGTCCACGCCCATGAGACGATGACGAAAAGATATACAATCTCATGCTTTACAATAACTGAAGGGATCGATCGATCGACAAATTAGGTGGATTTATCGATCGACCAGATATCAGTCATTTTCCTCGCTTGCTTTTTCCACCATTTTTAAACTCCGAAGCTTTCCAACTTCAATCCAGACCTCGATTACTTTATCTCCCATATTTATTTCATCTATAATCAAGTTCAAACACTTGTATGGCATTAATCCTCAGTGATTGTCATTAAAATTCTAGGGTTCATAAATTGAGTTTTTACCAATATCCCTTAAATCACAATTCTCAATTCGATTCAATAATTCGAATTCAGCAACAATTTCTACAAGTTTTCGATTCTAAATCATATTCTATCCTCATATGATACTATTCTCACATCAATTAAACAACAATTTCACCCTTAATGCTTAAATCCCCAAAACTTAGATTTAACATGTGATATCCTCCCAAAAATGAACTTTGTTATAAACACTCATCCCAAAATGAATATGGTTTACACCCACCATTATATGAATAAAAATACTGCAATTTAAATGAAAGCAAGTTTAACTACTTGCCTGGATAATTTTGTAGGCTCTGATTTCCTTTGTTGTAGACGAATGTTTGACGAAGAACACACTCATCTTCCTTTAGTCTGGCTCCCAAAAGATCCACAATTTCTTCCATTATTTTCCTCTACATCTCTAGGGTTTCTCTCCTTGAGTTATGACTGCCCCAATTCACTCAATTAGGTTTTATTTTATTAATCCCATTTTTAAGCTTGTGGGCCAAATTAAAATAGCCCAAATACCCCTGTGTGAGCCCGGTTATGCCTAAAAATGTCCCGAGGCCTAATTACTACCCCGGGATACTATTTTTCGACTATCTCGATATATTCAGAATCGACCGTGCTTTCAGAATCATCATCTGAGTTACTTAACTAAAATCTCCAATTTCACCCTTAATTTACGACAGGTGTATTTTAAAATAGATAACCCGAATTAATTTAAATCTTAATTCTCCAAATAAATTGAATCTTCCAAATTAAAAAAAAAATCTCCAAATAGAATAATTTCTCCAAATTAATAACTTAATTTAAATTCTAATTCACCAGATTAAATAAATTATCTATCCTAAAAAAGACGGGGTGTTACATTTTAAAGTGAAACAAGACTATAACTAAAGATATGAATAATTCGTGTTCATGAAAGAACTCGAGCAAGTGTCGGTTCACCCATAAAATCACTTGATGATGATGAAAGAATTACCAAACTTTCAACATTAAGAACCAAATAGTAGATAAAATCCCCAAATCTAGTGATCCTCTAACTTAAATGAGAACCTTCCATCATTTTGTAGCTTTTTGTTGGCTTTTTAGATATTTTATGAGAATGAGGATGAAAATAGGTGATTAGGTAAAAGATATGACTTGAGTTTTAGAGATCCGGCTTCTCTAATATGCCTATATATGGGCGGAATCAAAATCAATGTAGTTTGAACATGACCTTTAGAGAAAAGTCAAGCCTAAAAGGAGAAAGGAAAGCATAAAAGAGTTTTTGTGGGTGGTGTTGCAGCACAACACCGTCCTTTTATATCCAGACATCAACATAAAAGATTATGAAGTAGTGTACCTACAATGTTACACGTGTTCCATTTCTTTTTGACATTATTTCGTCTTAGAATCAACCTTTTGGGGATGGATCTAAGGTTACTTTAAGTTAAAGTACCTTTCAAATAAAAGGAAAGTAAGAAAGATATAAAATGGGTTTTTTGGTTTCTTTAAATTTGGTTTATATGAGAAGGGCGAAGTTAGGTATCATAACTCTAGATCTAAGCTTGGAGGGCATTTTAAAGGTAAAATGACAAAGTTTTGGGGCAATTTTTGAGAGAAAAACACTTTTGGACAACAAGCTAACATTTAAAAGTGGAGTTAATGCCCTGAAATAGTAGGTGAGGGCCCTTTTTTATAGGCAGGTTGCCTGGGGAAAAGGACCAATTAATCAAGTGCACTGTACAACTAGGAGCAATCGAGCAATGGCATTTTCATTAGGGATTTGGGGTTTGAGGTTAGATGGGTTATGTTTGGATGATTTATTTTGTCCCCTTAGGCTTTGGGGCCTTTTAATGAGGTATTTTGGGTTGTCTTGAGGCTCGATTTTCATTTGGGCCCCTTGGGAGGCCATGACGAGTAGTGCTAAACTTATAGAGAAGAATGAGGTGTCTACATGGGGTATAATTGAATATGAGTACCATGTTCCATCCTCAAACAAACGAACATACCGATCAGGTGAATCATATTTTAAAATACATACTACGAGCTTGTGTACTAGACTTCAAGGAGAGTTATGATCAACATTTATCACTCGTGGAGTTTGCCTATAACAATAGTCACCAGTACTCTATCGGTATGGCATCCTGTGAGGCTTTGTATGGATTATCATGTCATGCTCTAAGTTATTGGCTAGAGACGGGTGATAGCAGATTATTAGGGTCGAACTATATCTGGGACACCTCTAAGAAGGTGGTGCTCATTAAGGAGCATATAAAAACTACCCAGAGTAGGCAAAAGAGTTACATTGATAGGATAAAGCGTAATCTAGAGTTTCAAGTTGGATATTCAGTACTTCTGAAGGTCTCCCCAATGAAAAGAGTTATGAGATTTGGGTCAAAGGGGAAGTTGGGCCCCCATTACGTAGTTCCTTCATGATCTTTGATAATGTGGGGATAGTAGCTTATCATTTGGCCTTACCCAACCATCTTTAGTAGTGTTGATACCAAAATTAATCTGCTGACGTGGACCAATAATAAGAAGACACGTGTCAATCTACATGGCACAATAACAACGAGGAAGTTATTTTCCCCCCGACCAAGTCATGTTCGCTCCGAACAACAAGGACACCCCGAGGAACCACAACACTCCGAGGAACACCAACGCTCCGAGGAACTCCTTAACGACAAGCAAATAAGGCGGTCCGAGCTGCATCTCGGCCACAACATTGATTGCCAGATAACGAACAGTCCAACTGGTTCATTAAATGATTATCCTTGACGCACAAGCCTAAGGGCATTAAATGTATTACCCTTTCATATGTATATCATTTAATGTATCGACCCTTTCATGTACAGCCTCAAGGCTATAAATACCTTGTATCATCCTCATTCAAGGGGACCGGAATTTCTTGAGAGAGCTTGTAATCAAGAATTCCAAAAACACTCAGCAATAACATAACAGTGGACGTAGGCTTTATTCCTAGCCGAACCACTTTAAAAATCTTTGTCTTATTTATTTATCTGTGATTGAAAAATTAGAGCGATCTAGTTTTTTACATCAACAGATTGGCGCCGTCTGTGGGAACGTGTTACAAGCGTTGTTCTCCACCAAAAGCTAAGTTTTTATTTTCTCTACGTATAATCAATTATACATAAATCTTTTGATTCAATCATGATTTTTATGTTTGTATACATAAATTAATTGTCCAATTTTTATCTGCAAAATATTGCATATCATGATTTTTAAATCATAACTGTTAGATTCATCCTTATTTAGAAATCTGAAAAATAGTAGATTTCATAAATCATAATTCTTTGTTTGATTCTCAAGTTTTAATTTTATATCATGGAATAAATATTTTAAATGATTACATATGCCAATATATATGACGATGATAAGATTTGATCATTTTCATTGTTGATTTTGAAATAAATTTTGTAAGATATTTGATGTCTATTCAAATTCCTATCATATTTTTAATAAAAGAATGGGAAAAGGTTAAAGACAATGAAAAGTCTTCTCATGGAAATCATGACCCATATATATTCTCTCTCTCTTTAAGTTTGAGTCTCTTTGCATTCACAAGTTTAAGTCTCTTTGTATTCATTTTTATGAATTATATACTTAATTTGGTTCATCTTCCATCTATGTCAATAAAGTCAAATTGATTGATTTTTTATATAAATTTGGTAATGACTTTAATCATTGACCATATTTTTCTCTCTCCAAATTGGGAATAGGAAGGGATCAATATAAAAAAATAATTTTCTCTCACCTGAAAAATCATTACTCACCTCTGGTAAAAGAGGATCAGTAAAACAATCATGACCATATCAAGACTTTGGGCACAAATTTGATATGTTGGCCCCTCCTTCATCACATCACAAGGTTTCTTTGACGAAATCACACGATCTAGTGGGTTATATAATTATTCATTTAATTAAAATTCTTAAGGCTTAAATTTTACATTGAATGTTATTTTTTGATCTCAAGATTCGAGATATTCTGGTCATCCAACCATATATTCTATAAATTGAGATATCCTTAAATGTTGGTTGGCAACATCCATGTTGTTTGTCGGCAACAGTAGAATCTTGGGGTATTAAAAATGCTAAGCACCCCTAATATTTTTTTAAACACGAGTTCGGCTTGGGGACAAGCATGGGGCTTAAGTCTTTTTAACTTATGATCACCCCAAAAATATTTTTAAACAGCAACTAATACCTGATTGGTTGTTGGAGATTAAATAAATTTACAAAAAACTTTACGTCTTATTTATGATGCATATTTGATAATAATTTGTCCATCTCACACACATTTGGCATAAAACATATTATTTCATATTTTGAAATTTTTATGCTAATACATATCATATATTGATTGGATAAGTAAATTATTCTCATGACTAATCAATTCAGCCTACACATATGGTAGAGCAAATTATTAATTTTTACAGGCACAAGATTCAATGCCGACGAATGCTGAAGCACAAATTATTCTATATCCGTTCGGATTCATATTTTATATTTATCTCAGCATGGAGCTCGAAAAAATTTCTTCTCTCTATATATATTCGGGTCCGAGGAAAAGCTACAACAGTTATTATATTTCACCCCCAACGGATAGTTGGTCGGGGTAATTCTTATTTATATGCAGGCCCAGCAAAGTTCTCGGCCATATTCTTATGTTCTGGAAAATATTATTCTTATTCGGCATTCTGCAATTATGCCTCGACAAGATACTTATTCAGCTTTAAGGAGAATTACAACATTCGTTCGGATAATTCTTATTTATATTCAGGCCTGACAACGTTCTCGGCCATATTCTTATGTTCTGAAAGATCTTATTCTTGTTCGGCATTATATGATTCTACCTCGACGGATCGACGAGGCACTTTATTATTTTTAATTATTCTTTATATCTATTTGGATGCATATTCTATTCTCATTTCAGCAAGGATGTCTCCAGCATTTATTATATCTTATTCAGATCCAAGGATGTCTCCAGAATTTATAATATCTTATTCAGATCCAAGGATGTCTCCAGAATTTATAATATCTTATTCAGATCCAAGGATGTCTCCAGAATTTATATTATCTTATTCCCAACAAATCTGTTGGTCAGCGCCGAGGAGGTCTCCAGCATTTATATTATCTTATTCCCAACAATCTGTTGGTCATCGCCGAGGAAGTATCCTGCATTTATATTATCTTATTCCCAACAAATCTGTTGGTCAGCGCTGAGGAGGTCTCTAGCATTTATATTATCTTATTCCCAACAAATCTGTTGGTCAGCGCCGAGGAGGTCTCCAGCATTTATATTATCTTATTCCCAACAATCTGTTGGTCAGCTCCGAGGAAGTCTTCATCATTTATTATCAATTACCACCAACTCCGGTTGGTAGATAAAATCCAACTCCGGTTGGTAGACAAAATCCAACTCCGGTTGGTAGACAAAATCCAACTCCGGTTGGTAGATAAAATCCAACTCCGGTTGGTATTGGTCGATAAATCTCATTCAAAGTTCACATTCCACAGTTGTGGCCGAGATGCAGCTCGGACCGCCTTATTTGCTTGTCGTTAAGGAGTTCCTCGGAGCGTTGGTGTTCCTCGGAGTGTTGTGGTTCCTCGGGGTGTCCTTGTTGTTCGGAGCGAACATGACTTGGTCGGGGGGAAAATAACTTCCTCGTTGTTATTGTGCCATGTAGATTGACACGTGTCTTCTTATTATTGGTCCACGTCAGCAGATTAATTTTGGTATCAACAGAAGCCCCCAATGCTTCATGCTTGATAGTTTACTTGAAAGGATGGAGTATTTATTCTGCAGTGTTGCTCGGTGCTCGTGAAATTCTTGATCTACCTTCTTGATTTGTTCAACATAAAGTGCATTATCTTCTGCTTGTAGCTTATCATAATCTTCAAGTATGTTGATTGGTTTGCTAGCCGACCTACTGCCTCCTGTGAGCTAGTGGTGGACTTTGAAACATTTTCTTGCAACTTCTTCTTCGATGTTGGTCGAGACAGTAGTAGCAAAGATCTCAGTGATGTAGATGCTGATTTTAACTTCTACCTCTACTCGGGGGTGAGCAAGAGGTTCTCGGGTACGAGCAAGAGCTGCTCGGACATACCATCTGTGATGAACATCAGAATGCTGAAATATCTTAACTTCATAAAATTCCCATTATGCTTTGGATGATCTTCCTGCTGGCGAGGAACCTGTTTCAAAATCAGAGGGAGAGAAACCAATAGAGTAGGAATCTCAATGTAATAGTTAGTACACAATTTAATATCAATGTAATAAATTTGCATAATTCATTTTGAATTCAGTGAAAGAATTTCATTTTTGTTCACAAATTTGAATTTGCTATTGTTTTGTAAATATCAAACACATTATTATTTGTGCTTGCATAACAATATTGTATGGTTCATCGACCAAAAAAGTTACAAGTATTAGTAATGTTGCTCGATTACTTAATAATAAAGTAATGAGTATAATTTATTCAAACTGTTTCCAACCAACCAAGGTGGATAAATAATGTTTGTCGACCAACTACAGTTGATGGGTTTTTATCCCCGACCAGCCATACTTGGTTTACTTTCAAATATAAAAATGTGCCCGACCGACTAAGGTCAATAATTTGTCCTTGTCGACCAACTACAGTTAGTGGGTTTTTATCCCCGACCAACCATACTTGGTACAGTTTGGAAAATTTTGTTCTTCAAAGAACTTTTTGTAATAATGTTACCTCCCGACCAACATGAGTTGTAATGTGAGAATATATAAAGTCTTACCAACCGTAGTTGATCATGCTGGTGTACACTTTTTGGCTCCTTAAAGATTTTGGATCTTTCGAGCATATTTTGGTTCCTTAGAACATGTCCTCCTAACCAAAGGAGGTTGGCTACTTATAGCACTTTTGCTCCTTAGAGCGTGTCCTCCTAACCAAAGGAGGTTGGCTACTTATAGCACTTTTGCTCCGTAGAGCGTGTCCTCCTAACCAAAGGAGGTTGGCTACTTATAGCACTTTTGCTCCGTAGAGCGTGTCCTCCTAACCAAAGGAGGTTGGCTACTTATAGCACTTTTGCTCCGTAGAGCGTGGCTCCGTAGAGCATGGCTCCGTAGAGCATGGCTCCGTAGAGCATGGCTCCTTAGAGCAGTCTTCTTGGTTGATCCTGTAACATCCATAGGTTGATCAGCGAGCAATTTTTGTTTCTTGGGAGTATTAAGATCAGTAAACTCTGCTATAGCTTGTATTAATGAATGCCCATGCCAATTTTTCCTACTTTGGGTATCTGATCTCTGCACCTCTTCCTTCGTCGTTGGAGATCGCAACTCTAAAAGAGCTTTGATCGTTTCTGGATTCGCTTCAACGTTTCGCTGGTTGATAATGTACCCGAGGAACATTCCTTCTCGTACTCCAAATGTGGACTTCGTCGGGTTAAGCATATCGTTGACATAGACTTCCATATTACAACTGATTTTCTCAACAAAAACCTTGTTCATCAGCCGCTGTTATGTCGTTCCCTGTCTTCAGGTTTCATTTTGATCTGGTGGTAGCCAGAGGAGTAAGTATCCATGAGCAGCTCGTGTCCCGAGGTGGCATCCGCTGTTTTGTTGAGATCGGTGAAATCAACACACATTCTCCATTTATTGTTTTTCTTCTGCCCGACGAGGAGATCTAGATCTCTCTTTGGCTCGGTCTTCATTTCCTCTTGTGTAGCTTGATTCTTCTCGGGGCTGGATGCTCTTCTTCTCGTATGTCATGTCAATAAGTGGCTCAGCTTCTATCCACTAAGTAAAATAATCTATTGCGATGACGAGGTATTTGAATCTTCCTCGAGTCGTCGGCAATGGTCCAACCAAATCAATCCCCACATAGAAAATGGCCAAGGATAAATGATGGATGTCAATAATGTTTGTGAAGTTCTTCTGATGGAGGAAAAGCGTTGGCACTTGTCACATTTCTTGGCATAAGCTATACAATCAGCTCTCATCGTCGGCCAGTAGTATCTCTGCGTCATCACCTTTTGCAAAAGTATTCGACCTGCTACATGGGCTCCACAGGACCCTTCATGGATCTCTTTAATCAATTCACCTCGGAGGGATGTACACATCTTTGCAAACCTGCCATAATTCCTCGTCGAGCAGCTTTAAACTTCCATTTCTTGGCAGCGAGCTTATCTTCAGAATACCATTATACCGAGCAGCTTTAAACTTTGGTTCCTTAGCAGCGACCTTATCCTCCGGTAATTGTTCCTCCTTAATATATGCTCTGATAGGATCCATCCAAGATGTTCCTAAATCAAGGGTAATAATATTCATCGTCAGGTCTTCATCTATGCTCCGACTTTCTAATGCTTCAATTGGTATCGTTCTTCGCAGCTCGGTACGAGTAGCTGATGCTAATCGGGCCAAGGCGGATGCTCTCACATTCTTCGTTCTTGATATTCTTACCAGTTGAACAGCAACAAACTCTGATACCAACTCCATCACCTTTGCTTGATACTTGATCATCAATTCTCCTTTGGATGCATATATTCCCAACATTTGGTTTACGATCAATTGAGAATCACTGAAGACAATAACCTGTTGTGCCTCCATAATATTTGACAAATTAAGACCTGCAACCATGGCCTCATACTCAACCTCATTATTAGAAGCTTTGAATTAGAAACGTAGGGCGTATTCCATGTCGACCTCGTCTGGGCTGTTCAAAACGATCCCTGCCCCACAGCCTGTAGTGCAAGATGAGCCATCTACATATAGTCTCCATATAGGCAATTTGTCTTCTAATTTCTGGTCTGACAGAGTTCCTCGGTGGAATACTTTTCGCTTTCTTTCATCATGTCTTGATAGTTCTGAATACACCTTTTGAATTTCGATATACCTCCTGAACTTCAATATTCCTCCTGAACTTCAATATTCCTCCTGAACTTCAATATTCCTCCTGAACTTCAATATACCTCCTGAACTTCAATATTCCTCCTGAACTTCAATATTCCTCCTGAACTTCAATATACCTCCTGAACTTCAATATTCCTCCTGAGAAAGTGATTAGTCGGGGTTGAATTTGATGCTCGACTGCATGATGATATAAGAATGTGCCACCAAATGAACAAATATATTTATAATAGAAGCCCCCAACTGTGGAATGTGAACTTTGAATGAGATTTATCGACCAATACCAACCGGAGTTGGATTTTATCTACCAACCGGAGTTGGATTTTGTCTACCAACCGGAGTTGGATTTTGTCTACCAACCGGAGTTGGATTTTATCTACCAACCGGAGTTGGTGGTAATTGATAATAAATGATGAAGACTTCCTCGGAGCTGACCAACAGATTGTTGGGAATAAGATAATATAAATGCTGAACAAATCAAGAAGGTAGATCAAGAATTTCACGAGCACCGAGCAACATTGCAGAATAAATACTCCATCCTTTCAAGTAACCCATCAAGCATGAAGCATTAGGGGCTTCTGTTGATACCAAATTTAATCTGCTGATGTGGACCAATAATAAGAAGACACGTGTCAATCTACATGGCACAATAACAACGAGGAAGTTTATTTCCCTCGACCAAGTCATGTTCTCTCCGAGCAACGAGGAGGACACCCCGAGGAACTCTATCATCCCGAGGAACTCTATCATCCCGAGATACTCTAAGCACTCCGAGGAACTCTTGATCAACGAGCAACTAAGGCGGTCCGAACTGCATCTCGGCCGTATCATTAATTACCAGACGGACAACTATTCAACTATTCATTATATTCTTGACGCACACGCTGCATTAAATGTATTACCCTTTCATATGTATATCATTTAATGTATTGGACCTTTCATGTACAGCCTAAAGGCTATAAATACCTTGTATCATCCTCATTCAAGGGGACGGGAATTTCTTGAGAGAGCTTGTAATCAAGAATTCCAAAAACACTCAGCAATAACATAACAGTGGACGTAGGCTTTATTCCTAGCCGAACCACTTTAAAAATCTTTGTCTTATTTATTTATCTGTGATTGAAAAATTAGAGCGATCTAGTTTTTTACATCAACAAGTAGGTATATGATTTCTTCCATGTGTCGATGCTAAGGAAGTTCTTGAGGGATGAACTAGATTACTAGCACATCAACCTCGATGGGATTGAGCTACATCCAGATGCGACTTACGAGAAGCAAACACAGTGCATTCTCGATCAGAGACAGTAGACTTTATGTTCAAAGTTCTATTATTTCGAGTCTAGTGGGGACTTCATAATGAGGTTGAGTCCACTTGGGAGAGGAGAATGACATGCGGACAAGATATCATGTGACCTTCAAGTCAGGTATATAAAATTCAAATTTCGAGGATAAAATTCCTTGTTTAAGGGGGGAGGAATGTAATACCTCGTATTTTAGTTGCATTTTATATAATTGTTTAGTTATATATTTAATTTCCTTTTGTGGCATGGCACATTCCACTTAGTTTATTTATATTTTTTTTTATTTGATTCTTATATGTGCTTCGTGATTTCACATATGTTAGAAATCGATAAAACACATCGTAATTCACTAAGTAAATATTTTAAGTGACTTAGTATTATGTGAGACTACGAAATTCTTAGGGACTAGGTGTTGGGGTTTACTTGTTTGAATTATTTCCCCAGTATCGGGTCCCACCGATCGTGAAGTAGTTTCTTTTAGTGTCAAGCCACACTTAATTAATTAATAATTAAGATTTAAGATATACTCGTATCGGCTTATAAATTTAATTAATGAGATAATCAATTTATAAAAATATTTTACTTTTGGGTTTGACTTTGGGACATTTAAACTGTCAATTTTTGGCTTAAAATAGTGGAATTTAACTATGTTGGCTTAGTACATGGTTTGGGGGAAGTTTTAGGCCAATTGGAGCATATTTTAGGCTCATTCGGTTAAGGTTATTTTTGTACCTAGGCTTAATTTCGGATTTAGAGACTTTTCAACTAATTAAGAAAACCTAAAACACTTATAACACATTAGATAATAACCCTAGAAGCTAAGGAGTTTGAGGGAGCAACTAGAGATTTAAGAGATTGAGGATTTGGGATTCGATTTGTACAATTATTCTAAAGGCGAGTCTTTTTTTATTAAGAGTTTAATTAATTTTGTGTCAGAATAATAGTAGTTCAATGGAATCTAAAAATATCCATGAAATCTGAATTGTAATCATATCATAACCTAATTTCGTAATTAGATTAATTACATGTTTAATCCTTAATCACCTATTGATGAACTAGTGTGGTTTTGATGTTGAATCCTATGTTTTAACCTCGAAATCATGTAATCTATTTATAAAAACATTAGACATGAACTATAGTGATGTTAATTTGTAAAAGCCATCATCTTTAATCATTTTTTGAATCGAATACGTGAGCGGATTTGATAAACCTTGTTTAAACCATGAACTTAGGTTCAATTATTTTAATTTGAAATTATATCATTATTCGTTGATTTAATCATCTAAAACTTGTTAATATACATTAATAATAGTTGTGTTCATGTTAAATTTGAAGGAGGTTAGGAATAATAATATTTAAAGGCTTGGAATTAGGTTGTTGTATTGATTATGTCTATTTCTGCATAAGGGAGAAGATGACATATGCGTCAACCTCGTTTAAATGACATAATGCTTTCATTCGAACCAAAAAGTACCTATCGTTCGAACGATAAGGGTTTCTGATTTGTACGACTTGGGGATATAGTTATAATAACTTTGGGTTTTATCGTGAATGACTTAAGAACTTCGTTCGAATGAATTTGGATCAAAATAAAACAACTTTTATATAATTAGGGATTGTTAAACCGAGAATTGAGATATTAATTTAGTAATACGTAGAGTATGATAGATTTTTGTTTATTGGATTTATGTGAAAGCATACATAAGGTGTATGTGTGCTCGTATGTGACATAATAATAGGAATTTGATGGTGTGCATATGATGTTGACAGAGCACGTACCCCGGTGATTGAGATGGGATTCACCTTGGTCTTATTTACCCCACCCCTACTATTGGCATACACGTATCTCGAGTGTGGAAAGCGGGGGAGTCTTTTGACATAGACTTGGGTATGGGTGTAGTGAGATAATTGGGAAGGCATAGTGATTTTCTTTGGTTGTTACTTTGAGTTTATAGGGTTGAGACGACCTATAACTATACCTAATATGCACGAGTGATCCCCCAAGGCAGTAGGGATAGGCCTTAGTGCTTTTAATTATGGGCTTAATCATAGCCCATCTTTTTTGCATTTGAGTTTGCTTACTCATTTAGTTAATGAATTACGTGATTATTTTCCTTTACTGATATTATGCTAGAGATGTATAAATGAGATGGTAGCTTTTGGAACCATATAGATAATGAAAACTTGAAAAGCGATATAATTATGTAACATGGGTTTCATCTGGGATGGGTATTAGACATGCATGTTTTATTTATGTTGTTTGGGTTGGGATAACTAAAATATGGGAGAAGGATGCATTATTTTTATTATGACCCAAATTTTGTTACATTATTACTCATTATCGATTTGTTAGGTTTAATTATATATGTGAATCTGCTTTTCTAGTCCTAGGCAGCAACAACCGCCTCAGCCCTGATCTTTCAAACCTTTCATTTTTGTTCAAATTTTCTATTCTAGGACGTAAGTGTTAATCTTACATGATCATCTTTACTTCTTGCATTTCCATTTTAGTACCAATTGAGTCATATTATTATACTTATCATTGGTTATGTTGGAGTTATTTTACTTATGCAAAGTTAGATATTTATTATGTTGAGAATTTTATATATTCTAGTGTGGAGTTTATTATTGTCACTTATAAGTGGCATACTGGTTGTCTTAGATTAATATACTAATTGTCAGCAGATAAACAAATAAAAGATTTAATTACTGAAATACTAAATCTAAAGTAAGTTGTAAAGAGATGAAAGAAAGAGAATAAGAACCATATTTATGTGGGTTGACCCAAATTGGAACCTACATCAATAGATGTAATGTTGATTGTATCGATTGATGGGCATTAGCCATTGATGAGTACGGTACAAGATCTCAATTTCTCTCTAGAATTGGACAGCATAATGGTAAGGATAATCTCATAAATTACCCAGATATAGGTGGTGTGTGTTATTTATAAGATGTTAGAGGAGAAAGAAATGAGAGGAACACGTGTCTCACCTTTATAGGTTAGGTAAGTACACACTTTACGTACATGGTGAGAGAATAATCACAAGTTAGTTATTGGCATATATGGGGAATATTTGCATATCTTCATCATGTTTACATGCATAAAGGTTATTGATGTCATTCAGTCACAAAGTACATGCATGTTATAACAGTGTTAGCTAACAGTGTCAACTAACGTGATTAACTTCCCTATTAAGTATGGTCGAGTCAACCTCCATATAAGCCAATCAGGCTCTCAACTTAGGCCAACCACATTACCAGTGGACATATGGGTCCAGGTGACGTCCTCTAATTAGTCCACAAATCACACCGTGTATATAATGTAAAATTTTCTACCAAGACTTTATTCATGATTATATCTTTGTAGTAGATTACCTAAAGTGTTGCATCTTCTGGGTAGGTTCAAGATGAAATGAGTGAGTGAAGTTTTAATGGCAAGATGTCATCGACTTGGTGTTT
Source organism: Sambucus nigra (assembly GCA_949130495.1). Classification (NCBI taxonomy): domain Eukaryota; kingdom Viridiplantae; phylum Streptophyta; class Magnoliopsida; order Dipsacales; family Adoxaceae; genus Sambucus; species Sambucus nigra. The sequence goes on from OX422223.1 coordinate 288,693,639, forward strand.
CTTTAGCTCAGTATTTCATCGACCCGACACCTACAGAGCACGTTTACTTCTGTTATTTTAAAAATTATCAGGTTGTGGTTGCACCACGTATCATACCCCGATTAGAGCGACATGTAATAATTACCGCGTGTGTGCATTGGGAAGTGCACACCCAGTTTTATAGTGTCATCTTACCTTTATGAGGCATTATGTCACTTCTCTTTTAAAAAATAGTGAGTGTTACCTAAAACATATACAAGGCATTTTCCAAATGGTATCAACCTTTCACAACCCAATATTCCATATGTAAGTTTGGAGAGAGAGAGAGACTCCTTAGTTTTCAAACTCCCCCTTTTCCCGACCATTTTCTTATCATTTTATGCCATTTACGATTAAGATTCAACTTGGGTTCATTTCTTCTGGTGAAAGCCTTCACTTTTTGGCATTTTTTATTCTTTGTGGTCTGTTTTCTAGATTGTCGTCCACTGTTTGAAATGCTAGGTATTCCTTTTCCCTCTTCCTCTAGTTTGTATGGTTTTCTTCAGTTTCTTTGCCTTTTCGTTTGCAATTTTTTCGAATATTATTGTTGTTGCTATAAATTGTTGTTAGCGGGTGGATTTTGGCGATTTAGGAAGTCATTGATTTGGTTGGCCAAGGAATTAGTAGCGTTTAAGGTTTTCTAACCCAATTCCTTCAATTATGAGGGTGAAAAATACCCAAATATTTATCTTTTCTTAATACCCACCCTTTATGAGTGAGGCTTCATGTGTTAAGAGGGTGTGAGATATATTCGCGAGTGTAAGGAGAGTTGTCCTAGATATTTTTAAGAGAGAAGATCAGTTCCTCTAGCAGTTATTCATCATGTTGAGGATGATTATAACAATCTCAACTTCATCCCTTGTGTTTCTTCATCTATTGATTCCATCATTACCTGTAAAATTTTCACTCGGGAACTTTTTTCAAAATTTAGCTCAAGAAAGTTATAAAATTATTGAAATTCCCCTTTTTGGCTTAAAATAACCGTTTTGAGTCTGAATTCAATTTTTCTTGCATTTTTTTCTTTTATTTAACAAAATGGTTCTAAGAAGTTATTAAATAAAATAAACTAGACCTAACTTGTTGTTAAATTATAAATTACTGCAAGTGTGCGGGCTATTATAGAATAGCGAGTGTAGGTACAGGTTGAACCCATAGGGATTTGGTCAATTCATAATAAGTTTTCAACCTTTCAACTAGAAAATATGGTCTAGAGATCATAATTACAACAAATTTGAATAAAAGTAACTGCGAATAATGAGAGCAACACACGAGAGTTGTAAACAATATAGAAAGAATTAGGATTTTTGGGTCCATTTATCACGTAACTAATATTGCCCACTAATTAATGTTGTCATTCTCTTTATGTAACTCAAATTAAACCGACTCTCATCGTGTTTATTTCAGAAAATATAACTGTCCCATTAAGGTCATTTTTCTCCGCTTTTAAAAAAATTTAAAAAATCTAAAAACATTTCAATATAATTGAGTTTTGAAACGATTTCTTAATATAGAATTAATTCAGGAATCTCTCAACTTATGAATTTCATTACACATTAGCCATATAATATGATTCAAAATGGATATTGAGCAAAAAGTGGGGAAAAATGAATAAATCTGGAGATTTTAACCCAGTGCAATTTTGTGTCATTCATCATTTTCGAAAGATTTAAATCAATCCAAGTTAAGATAACTCTAACTTTTCTTTAGCAATAAAATAGTTAATGATCTCAAATTCTTTGTTTTGTTCGATTATTGAAAACAAATATAAAAATGGGAATCATAAGCACTAGAAATCTTAGTAAGTAGACTTGTGACACAAATCAACTTAACGGAACGTGAAAAATGAAATTTACTCATCATTTGAAAGACCAAAATTGAGCCTAAACTAACCTTTTATATTATTATGTTGTAATCCCATTTGTGCCAAAAAGAAAAATAAGCCTTTTATTGAAAATCCCATATCCTACCTAACTCCAACTAGGAGTTTAAAGCCAATAAAAAGATTCCATACCCATTTTTCTTTTAATAATAGGGTAAATTACGGTAAGAAAAGGGCTAAAAGAAAAGGAGGTTACAAGATCATGTGTGAAAAGAAGAGAATGAAAAAAAGCAAGAAAGAAAGAAAGAAAGAAAGAATGAGAAAATGAAATGAAAAACGAAAAAAAAAAGAGTATGTGAGTTTGAAAAGAAATAGAAAAGAGAAAAAAATATTGGAGGTTAGAAAAAGTGCCTAAAAAGTCAAATTACCAAAAAAAACTTAATATTCTCATAAATTTTGAAATCCAAAAAACCATTCTTTCTAGCCAAAACTCTGACTACAATACAACCGAATAAAGTCCTAATCAATCTCAATTAAAGTTAGTTATAGTGTGGATAGAAGACGAATGGTATCTACGGTGTGATTCAATATTTTCAAAAAGTAATCAATTTTTCGTTCATGAGATCATTTTCATTTGTATAATAAAAGTCCATTTTTTATTATGTATATGTGAAATTTGCTCATTTAAATTTACTCTTTTTGACATGTACCGAGAGAAAATAATCGATTTTTGAGTGTTTGATTGTAAATGCATATCCTGTGAGATTTTAAAAATAAAATGAACTTTTGGATAAAAACGTAATGATCAAATCTTTTGAAATGGAAGGCTATATTGGCTATGCACAAGCACATGATAAGCTGAGATTGAGAAGTAAATTCTTACTATATTTATAAAGTATGCATTTGAGACTTGGTTATATAACTTTTGTGTCTTTTTTATTAAGTCAAGTTTTTTAACTTTGTGGGTATATTCACTGTAAATCCTCACGAGACAAAACACGTCCACTAGGGTAACCTAGAGGTTTAACAACTTGTTGCATATGCTAAGTGCAATCGTGATTTTATGAAAGTGAGTAAGATTTTATTTTAATTTTGCTCGAGGACTAGAAAAGTTAAGTCTTGGGGTATTGATGAGTGCATTATTTTGCATATTTTATACTAAAATTTATACTTTGTTAGGCTCATTTTTCTTTATTTAATAAGCTCTTAGTACTATTTTCTTAAATAAAGTAAAAATGCAAGAAAAATTGAATTCGGATTCAGAATGGTTATTTTAATGTCAAAAAAGGCCATTTCAATAATTTTATAATTTTCTTGAGCAAATTTATGGAAAAAAATCCTAGTAAAAATTTTGTAGGTAATGACGAAATTGGGTGCAAATTAATATTCAACTGGAGAAAAATGTGAGAAGGCTAATTTTTATGATCGTTCGAAAAAAGTTATTTTTACACTCTGAACTTGAAAAAAAAATCTGATATTTTTATTCTTTGAATTGGACGAAATTCAGCAAGCATGTTCGATAAGTAAATATACGAGTCCCCGAGTGGGGGAAATTGAGTGCCTTGCTTCCGATTCAAAGACTGAAGGAGGTGGAGTGTTCGATTCCAACACTTTTCGACCAAGTAAAGAGAGTTTAACCCCCAATCAAATGCATCGCTCCTTGGCCTATAAAAAGGATCCTTGAGCTCACCATTTCACACAAAATTTTGGGGAGTAATTTTTGAGTGATTGTATTCAATTTGAGGGCCAATATTTTATCATTTTGGGAGGATTGAAAATTATTGTGTGAGACTTATTATAAGTTTGATTTATTAATGAAAATTTCAACTCATTCTTTCAATTTATTTTTGTCTTTCATTATGGTAGTGTATTTCTTCTATTATGATTACGGTAAAGTTTATCATTGTTAGCTAATATTGTCATGTTAATTTAGTTGTTGCTTATTCCCTACTCGTTTTAATTGGTATTACAAATTTAGTGTTTATTTTAAAATGGCAGGAGAGTGCGTTTCGAAACCTTCAAAATTATTTGTCAAATCAAGTTTTAAGAACTAAAAATAGTATTTTTTTGATGAATTATGGTTGCATGTTGATTGTTTTTTTATAGTCCATACTTAAATACATTCGTGAACTCTAAAACTTGTATTTTCTAAGGGAATAGGGATTTTAGTCGTCTATTAGAGACGTTAAATATGTTTTGAACGTGACCGTTATATTTTTTGAATTAAACGCGACAATGGTCGTTTTAATTTGAGTTATAAAAATGGAATAACAACACTAAATTAGTGTGCAGTATTAGTTACATGATAAATGGACCCCAAAATTCTAATTCTTTCCATATTATTTACAAATCTCGTGTGTTGCTCTCATTATTCGTAGTTGTTTTTATTTAACTTAGTTGCAATTATAATCTCTACACCATATTGTCTAGTTGGAAAGTTGAAATCTTATTACGAATTGACCAAATCTATGTAGGTTCAACCAGTACTAAATTTTGCTTTTCTATAATACTTCGTGCACTTTCGATAATTTATAATTTGATAACAGTTCCTTAACCCCCAAGTGTTTAATATATTAAATTTCAATTCTTAGCATCCACAAGTCCGACAGTGCCAACGGCCAATTAGGAAGTAGGAACGACGTTGATACGACCCCAGAGGTGTCCATTATTGAGGTCGAGACTTATTATGAGGAAGTTATGGAATCTAGAAAGACTTATGAAACCTTTACGTCACTGTAGTGGTTCATGTGGAGGTAACATGGTCATCAAACTAGGGTACCCTTAAACATTCTAAGAGCATGTGTACTGGTGGGTGTATAGAAAAGGTAAGTATACAAAATGTCAGAGTGACTTTACCTTTCATTTGTGGTTTACTTCACATTGGTGGAGTCTTCAATTTGTAAGTATAAGTTCCTACGAACTACTCTTGTTCGTAGGAAGCAAATACACATTTCTTACGGACAACATTTATTCGTAAGAAATTATTATGGACAAATGTTGTTCGTAGGAATCTAGAGATAAAATAAAAATAATTATTTATATTTGTTACGAACTTTATTTGTTCGTAAGAATTCATACGAACAAATAAAGTTCGTAGGAATCATTTGCAAATTCAGTAACCAATTGGTAACTTTGCAAAACGTCTACCATTTCTGCTACTGATTTTGTTGCTTTGGCTACACCATTGCAGAGCTTCCAATTTGCAAAATTACCTCTTCCTCCGTCCTTTAGCATCACCACTACGGATGCTCTAATAGCTCCTATAATACTTTGACCACCGAGGCCCCGTACTATGCATCTGACATCTCTGAAGACATTATCATAGACTTGGAAAATTTGTATAGCATCCTAACAAACATAAGATATAAGTTTCCATACCTTGCAGAAAGATTCTATGATTGGAGCTCTGTCGATAAGATTTTATTTCCTGTTTAGGCTGTACATGTAGGTCTTCTCCTTCCTTTTCACCCTATCATACGAGGATTTCTAAAGGTTTATGGAGTGGCTCCGAACCAACTTCCCCCAAACGCATATAGGATGATCTGTGGGTCCATGATTTACAGGAGGGAGCACTCTGGAATTAATATAACCAAGGAATCTTCAAACATATCCATAATATTAAAGATAATGCCAAGTCCTCGAAGTACTATTACCTTTCACCTTGAAAGTCCAACCATAATTTAGTAAAAGTGATTCAAATAAGTAATCATTTCTAGAAACACCTATTTTTATATTTCAAGGGAAATTGGAAGTTCAACCCAAACGAAATGAGGAAAATGATTAGGATTCCTTGTGACTGGAGTGGGCCTAATATAATTTGTATATACTATCACTCTTTATGTTTCACTTTTCTTAACCGACTTATATTTTAACTTACATTTTTTTTGCATTGAAGGTTGCTCCCAAGTTCTCTACCCCTTGCAAAATGGTAGAGAAAATTTGTGTAGTTGATCCTCTAGTTTTTAAATATATTTTCACCTTGGATAACTTTATAATTTTTAGAAACAATAAGACTCCAGGGTACTGAAACTCATGCACCAATTCCATCCGAGGCCAATCAAGAGGTTGAAGAGTGGCAGGATATTGTCATAACTGCCAGCTTGTCTTTCCTTTCTAGCTTGGTTGACTACTGTATTTTCCCGTGTTATTTCTATTGCATCCACTTGGGGCTTTCATATTAAACTATCTGGGGAAATGGTACCCGGACTAGTTGATATCCACACACTTGGGCTTGTTCGATAATAAAAAGTTGAGGCGACCAAAAATAAAGCTAAAGTCAAGGCCAAAAATAAGGCAAAAGGTGAGGCCCTAAAGAAGATAGGATAAGTCACTGCTGACCCCAATAAAAATCAGAGTGACCACAAAAATATGGTAGAGTCTTCAGTCATTGCCTTAAGAGCCCAATTAGGCCCTCCACATTATATACTAATCCTAGACAACCAAAACTGGAGGACGGGGGGATTATAAGACCAGATAAGACCCCTATAATGATTTATGGACAATCATTCCATCAATTAGGGAGGGAGTCAGTGGGGTATTACAAAAATCCCATGGTTAAGGAGTTCAAAAGGGACCCCAATAACCCAGTAACTCTGAATCTGCTGAATAAGGATAAGAAATCAATCATCCACAATATGTCCAACACGATGGACGTGCCTAGCTACCATGTGCTCAGTCATGATTACGAGTACCTTAGGACTCTGAGTCACGATGCCATGTGAACATTTGCCCCCCATACGATGTTCTTGGTGAGTTTTCGATACTTTATATATTTTACGAGATTTTTATTACTTGTTGATCTCATTTTCTTCATTCTTTTTCAAGGTGGTATGGAGGTCATATTTCTTTCAGAAAAAGATGGCAGATGTGCAGCTAATGTTAAGATCTTTGAAAATGAGAAGAGATAAATCAAGAGCTTCATGGTCAGGTCGATAATTTGGAAGGGCAAGTGATAATCTTATAAGGAGAAGTTACCAAGGCTCGGGATGAGCTGAATAAAAATGATGAAGAGTTGAAGCAGAAGGATAATCAACTAATTAAGAAGACTCAGTCTCTCAGTAAGGTTTAAGAAGAGCTCAAAATGGTCAAGGATCAGGCTGGCATTGACATAATGACCATTTAAAGCCTAAAAAGGGCCCTGAAGAATGTGGATAAGGAGGTAGTAGATAAGTAAAAAGCTTCTCTTAAATTTATGGTGGAGACAATGTCTTTCTTCACTGAAGGGTATTAAGAGCTTAGGGGTAATAAAGCATTAACTAGATATTATTGAGGTCGTCGGCGCTTGAGAGGGAGACAACGAGGAGGCCATGGCTTAAGCCAATGTTGATGCTTCTATAGAGGTAGACAATCCAGTACTTCAAGTCCAAATTACTGCCCAGACTGTGTAAGCCTTAATTATAGAGTTGGCCCTCCCCATCGCTCTTGCGATGGTATGAGAGAAACCTCAGGATACGCCGATGACTTATGTAGCTACTAGGTACCTTACATAAGGTCCTTTAGTTGTCTGATCTCTCTTCCTTTATGATGATTTTTTGGTCATTCGCTCATATTTTTTGGAATAATATATATTTTGTAACCTTTAACTTGACATGTCCTTGGTTTTTTTATTTTGAATGGATCTCTCTATCTGTAAACAATAAATTTTACAATTGAATGCACATATAGTCTTTATACTACATGGTATATGTATCGATTATTTTCTAAGTTATTTTGCTCGACCAAGTTATTAGCCCCACATATAACATATGTTTTTGGAGTATAGCTTAGCATGGAAAATATTTTAAACAGATTTACTTTTAGCAATTGTTTTTTAAATAATGCTTTTAGATCAAATTGAGCCTACCAGTATTTGAGTCAGTATAGTCTTACGATCGACTTTATCTCGATCTGACCTGACTTACTAGCTACCAGTTAGATGAACATGTATTGTCCAGGTAGGGTTTTATAAGCATTAACTTAAAGTTTCCCGCCAACTGGATGAGTGCAGTCTTCGGTTGTGTCCATTAACGTGTTTGTTTGTGATGGGTTTTACCATTGCTTTTAGTCAGCTTACTAGTCAATTGGGTTGGCTCATGACTGACCTAACCTTGTTACAGCACTCGTTTCTAATAGGTCGGCTAACTTTTCTAAGTGTGGCCCTATTATAGTCAACTTATTTTGTTCATCTCTGAGATGTCTTCGACCCAGGCTTTCACATATCTTGAATTCATATCTTTGCAATAAATAATGTTAAAGATTGAATAACAATAGTATGCATAGAAGAATGATTGTCATTGAATATGCACAAACATTTTACATAACTTTCTTCTTACACTGATTTCTTTCACAAGGGATTATGGTCGCCCTAGTGGTAATATTTCCTTAAATCCTCGGCATTACATGGGTTATTGAAAGGTTCTCCCTCCAGAGTCTCAATTTTGTAGGTTTCTTGTCAAATAAGGTGCTCACTTTGTAAGGACTATACTAGTTCGGCTCCATCTTATTTTCCTTTTAGATCACTTCCTTTAAGACTAAGTCACCTTCATTCGGTGTTCTCGGCTTGATTATCTTGTTATAGAATCTTTTTATTCTCTGCTAATATGTTACGACTCTGAGGGCCCCTTTCTCTCTGACCTATTCCACCAAATCAAGATCAAGCAGATGCATCAGATCATTACTTAACGATTTAAAATTCAGCACTATATAAATTGGTAATTAAACTTATGTATATATACTACTTCGGTGCCAAATGCCAATATAAAAGGGGTTTCTCCTGTGGTGTCCCAAGAGTCATCATGTAAGCCCAGAGGACACTATGTAGTTTAACGATCCAATTAGCCTAATGTCATCCAATCTTTTTCCATCCCACTGAGGAAAGTCTTATTCATGATCTCGATCTGCCCATTGCACTAGGGATGATTGGGTGTAGAGTGTAGTTTCCTTATCTTTGATCTGATAGAGTACTCCTTGAACCATGTATTATCTAACTGATTGTTGTGATCCATGATAAAGGAGAAGGGAATGTTGGAACGACAAATAATTTTTGTCCATATGAAATGTAAGACTTTGGGGTAATCTTCTCCACTAATGGCTCGGCTTCCACCCACTTTGTAAAGTAAGATAGTGCATGAGAAGATACTTGAACCTTCCCTTGGACTTCAGTAGAGGACCGACCAAATCTATTCGCCATATGGAGAAATGCCATAGGGATGTAATGGATGTCAAGGCTACTGATGGCTTCCAAAGAATGACAGTATACGTGAAATTTCCCTTCTTGATTGTCTCAATTTTAAGACTTTATTTTTATTTTCTACAACATTTTGTGTGTGTCCTTTAGGAATTTTATCTTTTCAAAATTTATTTGAAAAATATATATTTATATTCTTAAATATTTTTCTGTATTTCAAAATATTTTTTATTTTTCGTTTGTATTTGTTTTTTTAAGTGTTTAAACATTTATTCAAATAAACAAAAATCAATTATATTTATTTATATATTTGAACAAAAATTATTGGTTGTGAGTGTGTGTAGTGGTTTTAACGGTTGGGATTAAGTCTTTTTGGGTTTCTTTACTTAATCCATGTGTAGCCATTTTAACCAATAGGAATTGGTTCCTTTATTACCGCGATTTTATCACGTGGGAAACTCGACGGTTCTGAGTTCAATTGTGTGCATGGTTTCCCCTATCTCCCTCTTATCTTTTTACGCTTATACCCCTCCATTTTATTTTGGCCCTTTTAGCCTTAGCCGCCTATGGGAAAGGGTGGTTTTACCCATATGATATTGGTTTATTATTTACAAACCTTTGCCATTTTGTTGGTGTATATAAGGAAAGCGATGGGGTCATTTCATTTTTTAAGGGTTTTGAGATTTTTTTAACTGCAGTCAACATTTCTTTCTCTCTCTGTTTTTCCTTCGATCAAGATTTTCTATTAACTTGTTGTGTTAGATCAGTTCCTAGTTTCAAACTTTTGTGAGTTTGAGAGGATTACCCCCATATACACTAATAATTTTAAGAGCTTAAGTTGGTGCTCTGGTTGGTTTTTTTCGAGCTGTGTGTTACTCTCGGTTTAAAGATTGTGTGTTGACGGTGGTTGTGTTGGTATTCATTTTTGTGTTGATTCAAATCTTGGCCTTACCCATTTGATGGAGATTTGTTGCTTGGGTTTTCGTTTGGCTTGAGCTTGCTATTGGGAGATTTTTTATGATGGATTTTTGTTTGGGTTGAGATTTCTTTACTGATTGGAGTTTTGGTCTAAGTTTGGCTTCGGTTTTCGTCTCTTGATCTTTACGGCCAAAGCCTTGTAGGCTTACACTATCAGATTTCTTTTATCTTATATATATATATATATATAGAGAGAGAGAGAGAGAGAGAGAGAGATAGAGAGAGAGAGAGAGAGAGAGGCAGGCTCCTGTGCACACTAAGTTTGCACATTAACTTTTAAAAGTGTGCAAATTTAGTGCTAGCGCACACCAATTTTTTTATGTGATATTTAAACATTTCAAGGAACCCATATAAAAAAAATCAGCTAAAAAAAACTTTTTTTGCTATTTTTAAAAAATCGGTCAAACTTTCGCAGTTTTTAAAGGGCTTAAAAACTGCGAAAGTTTGACCGATTTTTTAAAAATAGCAAAAAAAATATTTTTGAGCTGATTTTTTTTATATGGGTTCCTTGAAATGTTTAAATATCACACAAAAAAAATTAATTCAAAAATATTTTTTTTACTATATATAAAACTTAGTGTGCAAACTTAGTGTGCACAGGAGCCTGCTTATATATACATATATACATATTCTTTTATGTTTTTTTTGTGCCATCCCGTTTTCAGATCTGATATGGGTGTGTGGGTAAGTTAGGTTTAACTGAGTGTGTTATCTCGATCTAAACTTAGTGTGTGTCAACTCATTTAACTTAGTGTGTTAACTTGTTATAAACTCAGTTTGTTGACTCGTGTGTGTTTTAACTGTGTTTTCAGATCTGATTAAACTTAATTATTTTTTATAACATTAATTATTTTTTTAAAACATGTTAATTTAAGTTAAAACGAAAACTGAGTTAAGTAGGGTTTAAACTTAAGATTGTTTGTGTGTGTTTGTGCAAAAACCTGGTACATTATAGTGTTTGTAAGAGGATAGTTTACATTATAGTACAGTGATGATAAGTTAATCAAGGAATGCCTTTTGGCTAAGTAAAGCACACAAATCGCTCGTGTATAACTCAAAAGATAATAATGAACTCAGAAGTAACTCATTTAGAGGGAGAGAGAAGTAAGCATCCTGAATACACCTTGGCAGACAGCCAAACACCCTAAACATCCTCAAAGATCTCTGTCAAGTATCAACAGCTTCGTAATAAATGATAATGGTGGGTGAGTAAAAGCTTTGGTTTTTGCAATAACTTCTTTCTCCCTGATGATAACCTCTCTCTAGCCAAAAATCTCTAAAAAAGAATTCTCCTTCCTCAGAGGTGGTTGGGGCCTTTAAATAGCCCGCACCACTCCCGAGATAACTCGGTCACTCATAAATGTGAAAGACATCCCTCATACTTTATGTCACAAATAATAAATGTCTGATGCACTAGTTAGCTCCACATCATAATCATTAAATGCCAAGATATGCATTTTGCCTAACCATTGTACGTCAGAGGACTATCGTCACAAAGGTGGCTCATCAACTATCTGACAGTCCCAAATACTACAGTAGTTTACTCAAGTGCAGATTTGACATTTCCTAACTGGTTATTGACATCTCATAAAGCAGATGTGACATTAAGTAGAGGGTTGTTTGGTTCACAACTCAACGCCCGGTGGAACTTAAGGCTGCTCTGCCCAAGGTTCCACGGTCAAGGTCCTTTGGTGTTTTACTAGGTGTATCCAGGATGGTCAGGACAAGCCCCAACGATGCCTCACTTCTCAATCCTCCAAACCAGGTCCCTCTGACGTTCTCATGGTGAGATCGTTCGATAGAGCATGAAAGCTCTCCCAAACCCTTCCAAGCCTGATCTCTCGTGAGTATCGTTCGACCTCACGCAAAGTGATATTACAATCTTTACATCATTACAATGGTTATAGCTTATAGCCAACGTAAAAAAAAATACAACATGACTAAGTAAGACAACAGGACTAAATGGTGAGCTCTCTCGGCCATCTTCTTTGCTGGAAGATGCATCTGGGCTGCCACGCTGAGCTACCTCACTTGAGTTACATCATTGCCTTACTGAGCTGCATCGCTTTGAGCTACATTGTTGCCTTAATCCCTTGAGTCTGTTGTGTTAGCTGGGGGGATTAACTCTAATCTCGAGATTATCTTCAAGCCCCCTACAGTGTTTGAGAGTGTGTGTTTGGTTCTATACCTGCTTATTTTATCACCATTTGTTTATTATCCTTGTTAACTATAATTAGACATAACTTGGTGTGTGTTTAGTCTCTTTTTATAAACAAGATCATTTGTATGTTCTGATTAAAACAAACCTTTTAATTAATTATGTGTGTTGCACAACTTCACTAGTTCTCGGGTTTGGGTGTGTGGTTGTGCGTGTGTTGTAGTCACTATTACCTGGGTGTTATTGGGTTAACTGATTATTAATCAAGTGGGGTTGTATTTAGACTAGGTTGGTTGTATGACTTGTATTTGCTTAATTTAAATCATTGTAAATTGGTGGACTGTAATTCGTAACTAATAATTGTAATAGTGGAGTTGGGTGTGTGAGTTGTCCTGGGACTAAAGACACGGGATTTTCCATCATGGTGGTTTCCTCAATAACAAATACTCTGTCAATTTGAGCTTTGCCTCATCCCATTCTAAATTATTTTATTTCAGCAGCTTCATCATAAATCTGCTTTTCAATTTGTGTGTGTGTATAACATTTTCAATCATGGCTTTAAATTGAAATTAAAAGAGTTAAGAGTTTTATTTATTAACTAAACATGTTAGGGTGTTTAGTTCATTTCAAGTGGTATCAGAGCTTTGGAATTCACTTTATAAAAGTTTTATTCCGCAAAGATACTTAACTCTTTCATTTTAATTAATCAACTTTTTTATGGGTGACCAAAATGGTTCTTCCGTACGTCCTCCCGCGACAACTTCGCTTATTGAAAAGTGAGAAGGGTTGCCCACCTTGAACAATTGGGTGATGAGGTATGGGAAATAATTGAAACTGGTTTTTTTGTTCCTACTAAACCTAGTGATGATGATGCTAAAATTTTTGTTAAGAAACCCCTTTCTGAATGGTCTAAAGAGGAATAGTTGTGTTCACAGTATAACAACAAAGGCAAAAATGCCATTTTCCAAGCGATGGGTGCAACTGAATTTAAAAGAGTTTCAGCTTGCACCTCATCTAAAAAGTCTTGGGACATTCTATTAACAACTCATGAAGGATAACGAGAAATTTGTGATTCTCTTTTTATAAAGGATAACGAGAAATTTGATGGTTTTTACCTTAAATTGCAAGATGTTATTAATCAGTCACCTGCTAATGGGGCTATTTATAGTGATTCTAAAATATGTGATAAAATTCTTAGGTCTCTTCCCAAGAGTTTTGACTTAATTTCTCATACTATTGGTGATCATTTATATAGTTATACCCCTCATAGTTTGTGTAGTAAACTTTAAACTTTTGAACTACAAAACTCACTTAGAGTTAAAAGAGGAAAAGTTCCTGTCCAAAGTATGCTAAATTTTAGTTCAAATGTGAATAATCTTATTTTTCATCTTCCTTGTCAAACGTTGATGATTCTGCCATTACTCTCGAGTCTTTGGACAAAGAAATTGATTTATTTTCTAATCACTTTAAAGATTTTGTCAAGTTTAGAAATAGTGTTGCTTCAAGGGAAGATCAACCTAGTTATACTCATAGGTCTTTTGATAAACAATTTGAGAAGAAACCAAATGAATTTATTAATCCTACCAAAGATATTAGCCATGTTCAATGTAAGAACTGTAATAAATTTGGTCATTATGCTAATAACTATTTTTCAAAATCAGAAGGAGAATCCTCTAATAACGCTCATTTTTCTAAAACTTGGGATAATATTTCGGATAGTGACAATGATGAAGAAAATTAAAACTTTATGTCCTTTGTATCCTTTTATGCTATTAAGTCTAAGAACATTTTTGATAGTTTATCTACTGATTCTGATTTACATGTAAATAATTTTGCGTTAGACTTGGTGAATTTATCTCATGTCATACCTGCTCAAACTCACCCCACTGACACAGTTTCTTTATCTCATCTTGGTAGTGTTTTTTATGATGTGGATGAATCTGAAAATGTATACAACTCTGTCATTATAGAAGGGTGTGCGAGTACGGGTTTAGAAGATTATGTGAGTAATAAATCTTTTGATAACACAATTGAGAACTGCATTGATTTAGGCCAAATTAATTCTACGTTGATGGCTAAAAATGACGTTTTAAACAATCGAATCAAGTCTTTAACTGGAGAATCTGTTTTTCAAGTAGGTGAACTTGAAAATGATGTTTCATTTCCAGAGAAAAGAATTGTCATGTTAACTGAACTTAATCACTCTCTAGAAATTAAAAACAAGAAATTTTTGTTTAATTTTAATGAATCTCAAATTGAACTTAAGGTTGTTTTTAATAAATATGATGAACGTAAATAGAAAGGATCATTTAAGGTTTGGCCCCCATTTAATTCCCTAAACTGAGTCTAACCCCCGCAAATTGACTTTCTTAAGGTTTGACCCCCATTTTTAATATTTCGTCCAAACTGTCGTTAATCCATGTATTTATTACTGATTATACCCTTAAGGGTTTTGATTTATTACATCTAGTATTTCTTGATGTATTTCTTGAGGAAACCCAACAGATTCTCTCCTTCTCTCCCTCTTTCCCGACCAAGACTCCGACTCCCTCCGATCGAAGTGGGTTTACCCTTATCCCCTTTTCCTATTTCATTTTTTTTTATTATTCATTTCTTCTTCTCTCTCTCCATTTCTGCCATTAAAATGAAGCTTTGAGATTCTATATGTGTGTGTGTAGACATGTGTGTGTGTGTGTGTGCAATCAGAGCTCCGGCCTTCTATAGCCATGGTCGACGATCAAAACCCATTTTTGGTTAGAGTTGTACGAGACCTGCTACTCTAATTCGTTTTAATTTTTTATTTCATTTTTTATTTTCTTTTTTATATATCCCTATATATATATATAGGATTGAGTATGAGACCTGCTATACTAATTGGGTTAGAGGTTTGAGTTTTGAGTTTTTTGGCCGTGTTCGATTCATTTTTTGGCTGGAATTTGGGTTTGATGACCAGTGCTTTTTTTATGGCCGGTGCTTTTTTTTTATGGCCAAAAATTTGGGTGCTTGGGTGCTTTTTTCATGGTCGGAGTTTGGGAGCTTTTTTCATGGCTGGAATTTTTGGGCGGTGCTTTTTTTATGGCCAAATTTTTTTTTAGCCGGAGCTATTTTAAAAATTCATTTTATTAAGTGAAAACATTTTTTTGACTTAAATCAATTTTATTTTTTTATTTTATGCTGGAATTTATTTTTTTGTTAATGGAAAATATTTTTTGGTTAGAAAAAATTTTGTTTGTGGAAAACATATTAGTAGGTTAAAACATATTTTCTTTTATGCCCAAAAAATTTTTATCTGGAAAACAAATTTCTTTTTGTCAAAATTAGTTTTTGGGGCGGAAAGCGTTTGTTTTTTAATTATATTTTCTTTTATTGAAAATCATTTTTTATTGCTGAAATTTATAATAAACTCTTTTGTTGGGATTTTTTTTCTTGGGGATATATGTTTTTAACTTAAATCCTTTTTAAACATTTTTTAAAATCAATTTATAAATATTTTTTTAACTGAAAATCATTTTTAAAATTATAAACACTTTTTTAACATTTTTTTAAACATTATAAATATTTTTAAACATTATAAAAAAAATTAACTGAAAATCATTTTTTTTCTTGAGTGGAAATTTCCCCATTTTGTTAACAAAATGAAATGCAGGTTGGAAATGTCCCAACAATAATGAGGGGTAATTTGGGGATAAAAGTTAAAAATCATGTGGGTTAACGGCAGTTTGGACGGAATGTTAAAAATGGGGGTCAAACCTTAAGAAAGTCAATTTGCGGGGGTTGGACTCGATATAGGAAATTAAATGGGGGCCAAACCTTAAATGACCCAAAAAGGAACTAGAGGTCATTTCGAAAAAGTTAAAGAGTTTTGAATGTTGGTGATGTAGTAATGACTATTAATCAGAATACGTGTTATGACCTAACCAACTCTTATTCTGATTTTATTCCTACAAAAGGGCTTAGTTTTGAGGGAAAAGAAGTTGATGTAACTAATTTTGTCAACTCCAAGGAATAATTTCCTGATTAAACTGAAATTAGAATGTCTTATAAACATTTTGAAAATGAGGGTTGCTCTACTTCTGCTAAACCTGGGTTTTTATGTAATTTTTTTCATAAATCTGCACATTTAGAAAAATTCTATTTTAAGAAATCTGGACAGAATAAAACTGGTTTAGGCAAATTCAGAATGTTGGGAATATTAAGACTGCAAAACCTGCTTTTAAGTGTAATTTTTCTTCTAAATTTGGACATTTAGAGAAATTTTGTTATAAAAAGCTGAATTTGAATAGGATTATTCACGATAAAAATCAGCACGCCAAGTGTAATAATGTCATGTGTGCTTAAAGAAATGTTTCTCATTGCAACTATTGTTCCAAATTTGGCCGCTTTGAGTAGTTCTGCTTCAAGCGTTTGAACTTATCTAGTCAAATTGTGAATGTTAAACAAAGGAATGTCCTTGTTAATGCTAAGCTGAATTTTAGACATGTTTACAAATGCAATTTCTGTTTGAAAACGGGTCATTTAGGACAATTTTGTTATTAATGTTTAAGTTGACCACAAAATTATGTTAATGGTATGCCCAGGATCCCTTTAAAAATAAAATTTGTTGTGAATCAATCCAAATAAATTTCTGGTATTACACATATTAAAATTGTTGTTCCCAAAAGTGTTGTTAAATGGAGAAAGAAATATTACTTAGGTTATCAAGTAAAGAGTACTAATATTCAAACTTAATTTGATTTTAGTTTCCTCCCTTTGTCCCCTTGAGACAAACAGGGGGGAAATTCGAGACTCTTTGTGTCTTTCTTGATCTTTTTGGATTTTTATTGTTAGTTGAGTTATGTACTCTTTTATTTTTTGTTTAGGACTCAAAATGTGGTCAGTTGAGTTATTTATTGTTTAGGACTCAAAATGTTGTTAGTTGAGTTATGTATTTAGTCTCAAAGTCTTGTTTGTCTCAAAATTTGCCGAAGGGGGAGATTGAAATTGCCCTTCTTGATTGTCTCAATTTTAAGACTTTATTTTTATTTTCTACAATATTTTTTGTGTGTCCTTTAGTAATTTTATATTTTCAAATTTATTTGAAAAATATATATATTAATATTCTTAAATATTTTTATGTGTTTAAATTTATTTATTTTCGTTTGTATTTTCTTTATATTTGTTTTTTAAGTGTTTAAACATTTATTCAAATAAACAAAAATCAGTTTCGTTTATTTAAATGTTTGAACAAAAATTAATGGTTGTGATTGTGTGTAGTGGATTTAAAGGTTGGGATTAAGTCTTTTTGTGTTTCTTTACTTAATCCATGTGTAGCCATTTCAACCAATGGGAATTGGTTCCCTTGTTCCCGCAATTTCATCACGTGGGACACTCGTTCAAATGTGTGCATTGTTGCACCTATCTCTCTCTTATCTTTTTACGCTTATACCCCTCCCTTTTGTTTTAGCACTTTTAGCCTTAGCCGCCTATGAAAAAGGGCGTTTTTACCCTTATGAGATTGGTTTATTATTTACAAACCTTTGGAATTTTTGTTGGCGTATATAAGGAAAGCGATGAGGTCATTTCATTTTCTAAGGGTTTTGAGATTTTTTTAACTGCAGACAACATTTCTTTCTCTCTCTGTTTTTCCTTCGATCAAGATTTTCTTTTGACTTGTTGTGTTAGATCAGTTCCTGGTTTCATACTTTTGTGAGTTTGAGAGCATTACCCCTATACACACTAATAATTTGGAGAGCTTGTGTTGGTGCTTTTGTTGGTTTTTTTCGAGCTGTGTGTTGATCTTGGTTTAAAGATTGTGTGTTGGTGGTAGTTGTGTTGGTATTCATTTTTGTGTTGATTTAAATCTTGGCCTTACCCATTTGATGGAGCTTTGCTGCTTGGGTTTTCGTTTGGCTTGAGCTTGCTATTGGGAGATTTTTTTTATGTTGGATTTTCATTTGGGTTGAGATTTCTTTGCTAATTGGAGTTTAGGTCTAAGTTTGGCTTCGGTTTCCGTCTCTTGATCTGTACTGCCAAAGCCTTTTAGGTTTGCACTGTAAGATTTCTTTTCTCTTATATATATATATATATATATATATATATATATATATATATATATATATATATATATATATATATATATATATATATATATATATATATATATATATATACATATACACATATTCTTATATGTTTTTTTTTGGTTTGGTGTTATCCCGTTTTCAAATCTGATGCGCGCGCGTGTGTGTGTGTGTGTGTGTGTTTATCTAGTGTGTGTGTGTGTAAGTTAGGTTTAACTCAGTGTGTTAACTCGATCTAAACTCAGTGTGTGTCAACTCGTTTAACTCAGTGTGTTGACTCGTGTGTGTTTTAACTGTGTTTTCAGATGTGATTAAACTTAATTATTTTTTATAAAATTAACTATTGTTTTAAACAGATTAATTTAAGTTAAAACGAAAATTGAGTTAAGTAGGGTTTAAACTTAATATTGTTTGTGTGTGTTTGTCTTATACAAAAACCTGGTACATTATAGTGTTTGAGAGTGTGTGTTTGGTTGTATATCTGCTTATTTTATCACCATTTGTTTATTATTTTTTTTAACTAAAATTAGACATAACCTAGTATGTGTTTAGTCTCTTTTTATAAAAAAGATAATTTTTATGTTCTGATTAAAACAAATCTTTCAATTAATTCTGTGTGTGGCACAACTTCACTGGTTCTCGTGTTTGGGTGTGTGGTTGTGCATGTGTTGTTGTCACTATTACCTGGGTGTTTTTGGGTTGACTGATTGTCAGTCAAGTTGGATTGTATTTAGACTAGGCTGGGTGTACGGTTTGTATTAGCTTAGTTTAAATCATTGTAAACTAATGGACCGTAATCTGTAACTAATAATTAGTAATACTGAACTTGGGTGTGTGAGTAATCCTGGGACTAAGGACACGGGATTTTCCATCATGGTGGTTTCCTCGAGAACAAATACTCTGTCAATTTCAGCTTTGCCTCATCCCATTCTAAATTATTTTATTTCAGCAACTTCATCACAAATCTATTTTTCAATTTGTGTGTGCATACAACAGTTTCAATCAAGAATTTAAATTGAAATTAAAAGATTAAAGAGTTTTATTTATTAACTAAAACACGTTAGGGTGTTTAGGTTATTTTAATATCTTTGGCACTTGTCGTATATACTGGCATAGTCGTTGTAGTTTTCCTTCATCATGAGTCAGTAGCAACCCTACATTTCCACTCTCTTCGCCAACGATCTCCCAGCTAAATGTTCTTCACAGGATCCCTTATGTACCTCTTTGATCACATATGTTACTTATTTGGTGTGGACACACCAAAAGAGAGTCAATATGAAGCCTTTTTTTTAACAATGTCCCATTTTCCAATATATATATCGCCATCATATAAAGTAATAGGTATGCCTCATTTGGGTCATCCATAATTGCGCCAGTTACCAAGGACAACCTGATGGTATTCATCCAGGATTGTCCCATGTCCATATCCATTATTTGCACATTCTCCACCGCAATACTTCATTGCATTAGTATCCTGACTAATAATGTTCTTCGAATCTCGCCCCTAGTTGCTGAAGTAAATCAATCCAATGCATTAACTCAGGAATTCCCAATGCTTGGTATTATAATCATTTGTATAATACCAAACTCGGGTAATTACATTTTCGCCTTTTCTAAGTACTTGGACATTATCTCCTCTCTCACTTCATATACCCCCAATATTTTATTGACGATTAACTGCGAGTCACTATGGGCCAAAAGTTGTTATGCTCTGAGTGATGAAGCTATCCCTAGGCCTGATACTAGGTATTTATATTATATCTCATTTTTTGAGGTTTTGAAGTTGAACCAAAGAACGTACTCAACATTTGCACCCTTGGAATTGTGACAATCAATCCCGCTCCTCTGTCTTTGAGCCATCGATATATAATTTTCAGATAGGAGGTTATTTCTCAAAACTTCCTTTGACCAAATAGCCATTACTAAATACTTTCTTCATTTGCTTCATATCGCGAGCCCTTTTTTCTTGCCTTATTGAATATTCTGGATTGTTACCAATCGAAACTAGAGGAGCCTCGGCTTTGGCCGATTTCTCCATTAGATCCTCATCATATGTGAACCCCGTAATGAAATTAGTAACTATTTTCTCTTTTATTGTTGTTTTTGGCTCATATATGATTTCATATTCCCCTAACTCCATGAACCAAACCATCAACCTTCCATATTTCTTAGGTTTATGAATGGCTTGTTAAATGGGTTAATCATTGTACACTACGATCATGTGAGCTTGGAAATATGGCTTCATTATTCTAGAAGCCTTAATCAAATCTAGTGCTAACTTTTCCAGTCGAGAATATCAGATCTTTGATACCCTATAAGCCTTTCTTGTATAATAAACTGGTTTGTAAACACCATCGTCTAATGTCGCGAGTGTCGATATCACAACAGACTCGGACACAAACAAATATATATATAACTTCTCCTAGGATCGACCTCGACAGTAAAATAAGGGATCCTAGGTACTTATTCAATTATTAAAAGGCTTTCGCTCACTCTTCATTCCACTCAAAGGTTTTCCTAAGAACCTAAAAAAATGGAAGACATCGACCGGTGGCCCTTGACACAAATTTATTGAGTGTGGTGAGACGGTTAGTCAATCTTTGGATCTCTTTCTTCTTTTGCAAAAGTTGTATGTTGATTAGTGCTTTAATCTTATCGGGGTTGGCCTCAATTCTCCTTATGATAAAGCCCATAAATTTTCCTACTCTTGACAGATTTTGCAAGATTTATTTTCGTCTGGTACTTCTCAGCTCGTTGAAAGTCTGCCTGAGATCACAAATGTGATCGACTGCCTTCTTACTCTTGGTTAACATGTCGTCTACATAGATATATATACTCTTCTTAATCTATTATTTGGAAAACTTATTGACCAACCTTTGGTCCGTTACTCTAATAATTTTTATCCTAAAGGGCATAATTTTATAGTAGTATGTACATCTTTATCAATGGGTCCATCTCCACCTCCAGCATCTCCACCAGAAATAAATTTCATTCTGAATGAGATCAAGCCAACATCCCCACTAGTTCCTTTGGTTTTGGGGCAACTCAAGTTCGATGTCATCGTGTGAGTCCTCGTCTCAAGCTCGCTTCTCATCATCCTTTACTTTGTAAGGAGATTTTAATCATCTCGTCGACTTAGGATCCCTCCTAATCTCGGTTACTCATCCTGACTTGTCTACATAGTTTTGAAAGCCAACCCCTCATAATTAGGGACTCAATTTAATCTTTTAGAGCTATGCACTTATCAGTCCTATGTCCATGGTCCTTGTGGAAGTCACATAATTTACTTTTATCTCTTCGACTGACAGGAATTTTTAGCATATTGGGCCACTGAGCTTCTCACTTCCTCATATCTCATCAAGGATGTGGTGTACCCCCCACATTGAGGGTTGTGTACTCATCAAATTTCTTAGACTTTGGCTTCTGGGAATCTTTGGACTTGTCTTTCCCCTAACAACAGACTTAGTACGACCAGACTTCTTTATAGCCATTGCCTCTTCGGCATTCATTATATTTCCTTCCTTATCTAGGAGCTCTACTATAGTGTTCAAAGGTTATTTTTTTAATGCCAAGTAAAGGTTCCTAGGTAGCAAACCACCCATGGTTGTACTGATTAATATTTTATCGTCATAATCTATTACCTCCATCTTATTATTGAACCCAATGATGTACTCTCTTAACATTTTATCTTTTTTATGGCATACACTTAACAAGTAAGCCACTATTTTCCCTAGTTTGATGTTGAAGAAAACATTTCTAACAAATAGGTTGAATAACTACTTGAAACTGGTTATTTTCCCCCTTAGGATCCCATTGTACCACACGTGGGATGATCTAGTGAGACTACTTGAAAAATCCATGCATATTATCTCATCAAGGATTGAATATATGTTTTAAGTAGCTTAATACTTCTCTGTTTCGTGCATCAGATCAGTCATCCTATAATACATTGGTGTTATCATCAGTGGCTTGATCTTCGTCGGGGTCGGATAGCTCGTAACAGAAGTTACAAATAGATATCCGTGAACTTAATCCCTCTGCAAAGGATTTTCAGTCTTTATCAATTGGTCCTCCAAGCGTTGAGTTGACCCTTTCTAGGGTTAATCCTTCTCATCCAGTTTCGGACCTGACAGACTTTTGGCTTGTTCATGGATTTCGATCGAACTTTCTTCCCTTCTTAAAGTGTGCTCAGACCTGGTTTAGCTTCTCATACTGTGCCTGAACCTGGACAAGCATGTAACGTTCCTAGTTTTATATCTCTAGGACTATTCCCCGCGTTCCCCGGGCTCTCAGCACGGATGTTCTCGTGCTACCTTTGGGACCAATCTATCAAAATAATATCCCCTACTCAACCTCTCCAACATAATGGGGAATTATATAATGTAAGATTGATCATGATCATAACATATTGATCGGATGGTAGCTTATAGTAGTAGTTACTTCGATCGGATTCTGCCTTCCTCCCAAACCTACTCCTATCGCCAACTGAACCCATGTCCAATTGCCTAGGATTTTCCAATGCTCACTCATGGTGCGTCTGCTTCCTGACTCTAGCCACTGTATGGGGATTGAGGTGTGATCTTATGCCTTCGATCTAGGTTTTCCCTAAATATATGGGTCACTGGGTTCAATTTTGGTTGATTTTATCCAGCCAGGATGCTTTAAGTTCATTGTTTCATATTTTTTCTACATGGCCTCCTGGATCCTATCCAGACTCTATAAGATTCCCTTACAAACCTCCTAGACCAATAGACACTGTGGGATAAAATTCCTCTCCAACCTTACTACTTTTTGGATTCTTAGCCTTTCTCAACAAAATTCAAGCAGAAAATAGAGTATCCTAACAGAAGATAAATCAATTTATAGGAAATGCAAATCAAAATATGAAATATAAAAATCTAAACGGGGACCTTAAAATTTTTGAAGAATCAAACCGAAATCACTAAAAATATGAGAGAAAGATAATAAGAACCATATTTACATGGTTCGGTCCAAATTCGTGCCTACGTCCACAAATGCAGTGTTGATAGTATAAATTAAGGATTACATGGTACAAGCTCTAAAGTTCTCTCTAGAATTGTACAACATAACAATGAGGATTATGTCATAAGTTACCCACATATGGGTGGTGTGTGTTATTTATAGGTTGTTAAAGGAGAGAGAAATTAGAGGAACGCGTGGCTCACCTTTATAAGTTAGGTGAGTTCACGCTTTACATACAGGGTGAGATAATAATTACAAGGTAATTATTGTCACATTAGAGAAATATTTTCATATTTTATCCATGTGCATATCCATTAAGGTTGTTGATTTCATCCAGTCACAAAGTACACGCCTACTGTAACGGTGTTAGCTAACACTGTCAACTAACGGGGTTAACTTCCCTGTTAAGTATGGTTGAAACGACCTCCATATTAATCGATCAAGCTTCCAGCTTAGGTCGGACACATTCCGAGTGGACCTATGGGTTCAGTTTTTGTCCTCTCATGAATCTACGAGTCACCCCATATTTATGGTCTAACAATAAATATGGGGTTTATCTCATTATGTTTGGATTGGTATCAATAATGTATTGTGAACTATTTTATTTTATTATTTTCATCATGTCTATAATTTTATTCTATTTTAGTCATGCTTATAATTATATAAATTGTCTTGAATCTCATATTGTTCACATTTAGAAAACATCAATCTAGTTATGGATTTTACAGGGTGCCACAATAGTAAATTATTATTACTTTAAGGAGGGGAAGATGACTTGGAGTGCTAGGGTTGTTAGTTGAGAGTCAAAGCCTCGGATCTAATAATGTGCAATTATATGCCCTAAAAATTAGGGTCATGCTTATTTATTGATACAAGAGTCTTAGAGTTTTAAGCCTTTCACATAGTGACTGGTCGTTATCTTTGGTCTTATCTTTAAGGTAGTTGAATTATATTAAAATTGTATCAGAACATACCCATCGTCATCTTCCTTGCTTCATTTTTAGCTAGTTTGTGATCTTTAGATGACTTAATTGTTAAAATTCTATAAGTGCCAAGTTCCCTATTTGGCTCATAGCCCCTTTAATATTCGAGTTACGAGGCAATCTCCTTGACGTTGGATTCAAAGCCTTCATTAAAGAATTTCTCGTTTGTCTTGCTTTAAATCGGTAGCCAGGGAAAGCTTCTACCTTTGGATAATTATCTTTTCCAAGGATTCAAATCAAAGGCCTTCTTCGGCGCATTCATTTGGGAATCCACCTTATTGTACTCTAACTATAAGGCTTCACATTCCTTCACCAGTTGTTCCTTATTATTGGACTCATCCTTTAGCTTGTCAGTCATCTCGAAAATCTAGCTGTCCTTATTAGTTAGTTGATTCCTCGTGACATTAGTTTGGTAATGATGGACATTATCTTTGTTTGTCAAATCGCCAACCTCAGTAGTCGCCCCATGCATAATCTTCATGGCATGTCAAATAATAGACAAAAGTGACCAGTTAGTTTTAAAAATATCTAAAAAAAAATTTAAAAACAATAAAGAGAGTTCAATATGATCTTAGAAATACCATTTCACACAAACCTTCATTGTGAATGTGCTCCAATATAAGCCCTTAAATAATGATATGTCCTTAACCAACATGGTGACTTGTCCATGGATAAACCGACATCCAGGTTATGAAATGTCTAGTCATTGGCGCTAACGGTCTCCTTTCCCTTGAAAAATTATTAGGTTTTTATTCTTAAAACCATGTATGGCATTTATTATCCAATAGCAGTGTATCAGGTTCATTTTGAAATAAGAATCATACTTCTAATAATGCTTGTATTATCTTAAATATATTGTATAGATTTCGGTCAATTGAACTTAGTAGGAATACTGGTGAGTTAGATTTAACTTGATCAAAGAATATCAAAATTTCAGTTTTAGTTCAATTGAATAGTTCACGGTCTAGATAGAGAGTGGACATCCCATCGGTAAAGCTAGGGGTATGATCTTAATAGTCTATTTTAATTATGGGAACATGTATGATGGTTTGGGAACTAATTTGATAGTTAAATTAGGATCGTATTGATACATCAGGATTGTATTGAACGGGACAAGGGTGAGATTCAAGTATAGGTGCTGACTAGATTAGGCTTGCATAATCTCACAACGTTCGCAAAAGGTTCACGGATTCTCAATCCCGAGGATTATGAGGATTGGAGTATCTACACAGTTATTGATTTGATTGTTATAGGTGTGATTCAATTTATTGGATATGAATCTTCGCAAGTTGTGCATTTGAATCCATGTCTAGGAGATATCCTGGATTATGATATCCACACCTCGTAGAATATTAAATAAGTTAAGTTTGAGATCAAAGAATACATAATATGTTTGGAAAAATCAATTATAGGCAAATTAAATTTCACCAAGTGGGTATTGTATGCATTACATGAAAAATCATATTATGTGCTATCTAACTTTGCAAATAAGACCCCATTATTGAAATAATTCTAAGATAATTAAATTGGACTGTATTGTAATTATTTAGTGGGATTAATTAGTACTAAATGGGAAAGAAAATATATTATTAGAAGTAATATGGGATTTTCATATTTTTGTTTGAAAGTTGATTTAATTATTACTCTTAAGTAGTCCACTACCCAAGTAATAGGCTCAAACTCTCTTTAAACCTTTATTGGCCTAGTATCACATAATATACCTATTTATATAGGTCAAGGTAAAGGGTTTAAGTTTTATGCATTATTCTCTAAGGTGAGAGAGGTAAAGAAAAAACATTATTCACATTTACGTAAAGGTGTGAGGAGAGAGAAAGTGATTTCTCTCATATTTTACCAAGTTTTTATCTCTAGGACTGCCCACACACAAGGCTTACTTTGGGGGTCATATACTAGAAGATTAAAAGCATTCAATTCATTTTATAAATAATTTAGTGGAGGAAGAAAAGCATCCCCATCATCCTCTTCATAAAATATTTCTTCTCAGTCGGAGCACCTATAAGATCCACAAAGGTATTGTGATCCGAACCCTAGATTCGTTATTTGTATCTAGTTCTTTTTCCTTATTTTTTGAATCGCGATCAATCAAAATTCTTTAGGCAACAAAGTATTTTATAAATCCAGTCCCCATTAATTGGTATCATAGCCATGGTTATAGATTGATTATGTTTTAAAAAGATCCACGTTGTTCGCTATTGACACCTAGTGACACATTAGAAAATATGTGCATGGATGTATGTATTTTGGACTAACACGGTTTCATTGGATTTTATTACTCCGTCCATCATGGTCACATGTTATTTATGTTGTGTGAATGGATCCTATGGTGGTTTACCTAGATTCGATTTGGTTGGAATAATTAGGTTATTTTAATTATTGCATTAATGCATGTATATGGAGGAGTTTTTTATGGGATATAATAGTTTTATTTTTTCTAATCTTATTTGTATTGGTTTTGATCTTGGTGTAAGATCCATGTCTTCTAGTAGCATTCTGATCAATATTGTAGGTCATTTAATGGCGTTTTGAAGGTTATCGGAAGTTCAAAACTGCACAGTTTTAACAATACAGAGAAAAATCAAGAACCATAAGGAAGAAGGCCACTGACCATCGCGACTGTGGGGTTCTGAGATGCGAATGCAACCAGGCCTCGCTCATCCACAGGTGGCATAGGGATTCAACAACAGTTGGGCTTTTGTTTGGTTTCGAGTGGAACTATACCTCTCATAAGCAACTTCATGATTGATTTTTCTTCAAATGGGTTTTGTCTAAAAGGACTCTACTCAAAGAAGAGTTCTTATACATGAAGGGTGGGACTTTGTGTCATAATTGATATAAAATTACTTATGTTAGATTATATGTCAATTATCTCAAATTTTATATTGCATAATTTTGTGACCTGATTATTAATTTAATTAGGAACCACTTATTATAGACAACATGGATATATTTATGAGATCAAATTAGATAAAAAAAATCTTGAAAATCTCTAAATTATTTATTCTTTTCTAAAATTGAATTTAATAAGAGAATTACTTAAATGTATATATAAAATTATGATCTCTATATTTTATTTTAATTAAAAATGGTTTTATTTTTGAAAAATTAAAATAGAGAGACCTAATAATTTAATTTGTACAAATGATTGAAAAATTATGGGTGATTTAATTAGAGTGTTTAGAATCGAATAAATATTTTTCAAACTGACTTCAAGTTCAAAATATTAAGTGGAAGAGGGGTTTCATCATAAACCCTATGGTCTTCATTAGTGTTTTAAGAATGTGATATGATTGGTTCTTCACATAAGCTTTGTCCCCACCAACGGAGAGAATTAATCACGGCATCTGGTATTCTTAAAACTCTTAAGTGATAATTCCAAGAATTTGAACACAAGTGAGTTCGGTTCCCCCAACGGGAAAGTTTACATGAGGGGATTTATATTCTAGGAATGAACTGATGGTATAAAGTAAAACATAATAAATGATATCATCCTCAATGGAGTCATTGTCATTAATTGTGGGACAAAAATACTATGGATATTCGATTATATTGGACCAAAGTTTTCTGGATTGTCCGGATAACATAATTGAAATATTAAAAGTATGTCTCATTCAGGGCGAGGTGATTTAAGCTCGTAATGATAAATTTCACTTCATAAGGGACCTAGGATGCTCGACGACATTTACTCAAATTGGTGGTATAGGGAAGCCAACTTTAAATTTGATCAAACGTCCCCACGTATTTAATTGGAAATTAAGTTTTTCAATGATGATTCAAGATTTCAAAATTGAATTCAACTTTCACTCAGTATTTTAGTCTGAAAAGTAAAAGTTTAATTAGAGTAATTTTCAAGGACATAAAATGTAATTGGACGTTGCTATAACTATGGAGGGTAATAAACTTATTTAACTCATGATTTCCCTCAGTTTTAAGAATTTTATTTTATTATTTCTATGACACCCCACCTAATTAAATATCGGGTGATCAGTCATTTATTAAATTAAATTAGAATATCCAGTTGGTTCATTCT
Source organism: Sambucus nigra (assembly GCA_949130495.1). Lineage (NCBI taxonomy): Eukaryota > Viridiplantae > Streptophyta > Magnoliopsida > Dipsacales > Adoxaceae > Sambucus > Sambucus nigra. Next base: position 288,721,850 of record OX422223.1, read on the forward strand.
CACCATCACTGTCGAAAAATAATTTCTTTATTAATTCACCTAATAATTAATTAAGCTAGTGTCAAAACTTTTCCATTTTTAGTTTATATAAATTCGTTTCACAATACGGAATAATAATTTAGTAACATCACATCACAACTGAACTAAATGTAACAGGAATAAATGTGACTGGAATAAACTCTCCTGTTTAAATGTCTCAATACCATCATCCAACTAAAACCAATAATAACAATACCCACATAAGTAATTACAATATCTGGAATAGAGATAGAATGACTAGAATCCTCGACGACATGCCCTAAATGAAAATAGATACTACAGATGTGTGAATCAATATAATGGAAGCGTCTAAATAAAGGTTGCATCTCTAGTAGCAGATATAACCCGTTGAGACATCCATATTCTATGCCGGCATTTTGATACCGGATACCTAACGTACAAGATACATTAGATAAGAAAATATACAAGGAAACGAGTCAGAGCCCGATTGTAAAAGATTTTTAAAAATAGCAAGTGCTTAACAAGCGCAATTAAGCAATTATTATGTACATGTTAGCTTCTCGGGGTCTCTCTTGAGAATTCTCACCTCTCATCTAGTGTGCACGCCTAACGTACCTTATCATCTCCCAAATTTAGGTTTTCAATTATGATTTTATCCCCTATTATTTCCCCATATTTCCTGTATGATAATTAAACATGTTCATTTATCTTTAATATGAACTAGGTTTTCACATCTTTAAGCTTAAGTATCCACTTGCTTAATTCGATCAGATCTCATTATTCAATTTTGTCTATAATTTCATGCAGTAGATTACCTCATAGTATATATGTTAATCTACAAATTTCACACAGTAGATTACATCACAGTATATATAGTTTAATCTACAATTCTCACACAGTACATTACATCACTATATATATAGTTTAATCTACAATTCTCACATAGTAGATTACATCACAGTATATATATTCATCACACTATTATATATACTAATACGGCACCCCCCAGACACAGCTGCGGTGCATGCATACTCTGCTATCATGTCATGATACATCTCTCGCTATATAAAGGACAATTGGTTAGGCGTCTCTCATGAACCATAAAAAATATAATACACATATTGGAGGCAAGCATACTCCCTAGCCAAATGGGTCACACACATACCTACATTTCCATTCAACCGTCGAAACTATCATTCACACTGATAGCACGTGTCCAAGGTACTATTCTTAGGGTACGAACCTAAAATCCCCCTCAAATGGGCTCATCGGGATAAGATCGTCCACAACGCGAAACCTCCACCCCTATAGCAAGCAACGTAGGTATGTCATACACACAATAAATAATAATATAGGTATTCACCCTACCTCTATATAATAATAATAGGGCACACGCATAACCCATATAATAATTTTCATACGTAGTATATTTATCTCTAATATCCTACGTATCTACATATTATGACTTTACTTCTTAAAGTATATTCCTGAGCTGTCCTCACCACTCGAAGTATATTATTTAATCCTCATATAAATTCAGTAAGTACACATCAACACCCTACTGGTCCATGTCATTATAATCCCCAAATTTTCATAAATTAAATAAATCTTTAAATTAGGTTTTTCCTCGATTATCCCTAATTCAATTAGCCCTTAATTAATTATTCTTAAGATCAAGTCCATACATTAACATGGCCTATTGGTATCCCACATATTCCCTTTTATGTTAAAATTAACTCCCATAAAAAAATCCCGAACGATCCCACAAAAATAATCATTAAAAGGGAAAATTGGCCAAATCTGGGCAGCCGAATCAATTCCCTTCCATAGAAAAATCATAACTAATTCAAAAAATAAGAAAAATACGAGGTCAGCGCCCACACGATCGTAATGGAAAAATCTAGAAAATTTATTTTTTGACAAACAACCAAATTGATTCGGATTTGACCGAATCAATTCGCCTCTACAGGCCTCCAAATTCTTCATTTTAATGGCTACGGGTTTCCAAATTTTTCACCATCAAAACCAACTTCAAATGATCCCAAACTCCCCATAAGTTATCCCAAATGATATATCATGATATGTGAATGATTTCTAACCTCTAAACATAATCAATTCATCAAGGAGTTTCAATTAATCGAGTTATTTTCATTATAATTCAGAAAAAACTCCTCAATTTCATTCTTAAATCCTAAATCTATTCACCAATAACACCCAAATTTCATGGAGTTGATTCTATATTCAAAAGCAATCAAATCGACATAATTTTCATTTCAAGGATTCATTTAAACTCATCATAATTCATCTTTGATTCATGTAACTTTTCTGAATTTCATTACTAGCTTAACATGGACAATATACATGCTATAATTTGAAATAATTAATAACTTGCCTATAATTGATGGTCTGAACCATTGCGGAAGATAACTCTACTGGTATTCCTCCATTTTTCGGCTAACTTCCGGTGGTGGTGGTGGTGGTATAAAATGACTCTTGGCTTTTGGTCTCCTAGAAAAGTCTCTTCCTCTCCTAGAAAGTCTCTCCCTCTCCCCTAAGCCTTTTTCTCTGACTTTTAGTGAATGAATATCAATCCCCGCACCTCTACACTTATATAATATTACCAAAATTTCGTGGGTACTATTCACCCATTTTGGAAAATGACCAAAATAACCCTCTGAGGTGTCGGTTTGGTCCCAAATTGTCCCAAAACCCAAAGTAATCCCCCAGGTAGGCTTTTTTTACTATTTAAACCCTTTCAAGCACTTTGACGCAGTCAAAATGACCACTCGGATGACATAAAAATAATTTACTTTTCATTCCATTTAAATACAGTCCCGACATGACTCATAAGCGCGTCCCGACTTAATTACCGTAATTGTCGTATTCACAACTCGCGACAATTTATAAAATCAAAAACATATGTAAAGTCATAATCATATATATTACTCTTAATCACTAGGTAATATTCAACATAAATCACATATTAATTTATTCTCAAGTAATATTTAAATCCGGATTAATTTTTAATTATCCCATAATTAATTCTAATTAATCCCATTTTAGAAGTTAGTAAAAATACGGGGTGTTACAATTTTCTCGTGTGAGATTTATCTTTCCTCCCCAATAAAGGGAATAGATCGTAGTATCACACAATTTAAAATTTTACAATAATTCTTTTAAATCAAGTGTTATGCATGTCGGTCACCCCAGCAGGGAAGTTCTATATGTACATGTTTAATTTTAAAGAAAGTACCGAAGAGAATTTACAAACACAGATATTAGTTGATGATGCTCAAGTAAGAATCATGTTCGTAAAATTATTTTCATCATTGGTTGAACAAGAGATTCTTTGGATTAGAAATAGATGGGGAAACCTAGATCCATTTCGTAATCCCACAGTGAGCATCATTGAAAGCCAAGACATGTGTTAGTTTTTTAAAATATCTTGACTTATTTACCAAAAGGGAGGTAGAAGGATAAACCTAAGTCTCGGGTGAAATTTCATGGGATTAAGAAATCTCATATTCCTTGGTAAGCAGTGAAAAATCCATACGGCAAGTATTTTCACTGAAAGTAGTTCTAACATTGATAACGACGTGCTCAATTTCCTAGTACTATAAGGAAACATGACAAGGTAATGGTTTTTCTCTTTAAAACAAAAGCATGATTTATGGTCCAATTTACAGGAACCTAGGGTGTAGATTTGGGATACACAAATCATGTCTACAATTCTTTGCAGAGGTTCTACATAACTAGAAAACTACTTAAAAGATATATGTTCCTAATAATGGAAAATAAGAATAAGGCAATAGTATTAGAAAAGGGTATCTAAATTTATATTATGGTTGAAATTAAAATATAATATTGGTAAATTATTTTATATATCTGATTTTAGAAGAAAATTTATGTTCGATTTTTAAATTGGTTTTGAACAGATATTCGATTACTATAATAATTTTTTTTTATTGAAATTGGGATATCGTTTATTTATTATGTTACATTGGAAAGTAATTATACATTATAAGGTTTATCTCACCAAGACTGCTAAACATTGAAAGAAATAACATTAATGGACAAATCACTCAAGATAAAGTTTCTTTCTTAGTTGAAACAAACACAAGTTTGGCACTTACGTTTAGGTTATTTTATTTTTAAATAGGAATTCAAGACTAGTTTAAAATGGACAATTGGGTTAATTGGAAATGGAGTCATTTTCAGCCTATGAATCTTGTTTAGTAGGTGAAATGACCAAGGGCTTTCACATCCCCAAAGCTAAAGAATAAAAGATGTGTTGGAAATGGTTCGTTTCAATTTGTGTGGTCACACGTCTATCTAGATAACAGGTGGTTTTGATTACTTTAATAATTTTATTGATTATTACTCAAAGTATGGATATCTTTACCTTATGCATCACAAATCTGAAGCCTTTGATTAGTCCAAAATGTACAAGGCTAAGGTGGATCAAGGGTGAGGTGAACTAATCCAAACCCAACTATCAGTCATGGTATGATCAGATTCCTCATCATCATTGTAGATTTTCTTAGCAAAGAATGACATGCAAGGGTTAAAATTGTTAGATGACTCAGGTTCATCATTTTCAAAATCACTTGAGTCATCCCAATTCTTTCTTAAATGAGCCCTATTATGTTTGTAAATTTTGTCTAATTTAACTCTACAGTCACTAGCCATGTGTCCTAGCTTTCCACATCTATAGCATTCAACATTCTTAAGGTCTTTCTCAGGTCTCTTGTGATTAATAGAATGGTGTTTGTCTTGTCTTCTCTCATAAGGTATGTTATTAGATTGATTTGGATAATTAGGCTTGCCTTGTCTTTTTGCTGGTTCATTTCTAAAACTCACAATTTTATTAAATTGTTTAGACATTAAGGCAATTTGATTATCTAAAGTATCTAAATTACGGTCCTCATCAGAGTCTAAGTCAATGTAAGGTAATCTAAATTCAGGTGTGGTCAACTTAGATGAAAAGACAAGATTAGAGGTAGACTGTCTCCTTTGGGACTGGGTTAATTACTTCTTAAATTCTAATTCCATTTCCACTGTTCTCAATTTGCTACTGAGGAGTTCAGGTGTAAGATTTTGATCATCCATCTCCTCAATTGCATATATCTTATTATAAAATTTTTTGTGGAAGTGATCTTAGGATTTTAGATACAATTTGCTTTCTATCATAAACTATTCCATTAGCATGTAATTTGGTCACAATGTATGTCAGTCTAATATAGAAGTCATCAAATGACTCAGTGTCAGTCATGATCAATGAGTTATATTGTTGGATTAACATTTGAGTTTTAACAGCTTTAACTCTGGTATCACCCTCATGTGCAGTCACTAGGGTTTCCCAAGCTTCGGTAGAGGTAGAACATAATGATATTATCTTAAATACGTGTTCATTTATAGACATGAATATAACATTTTTGTCGTTATTGTTATTAAGTGAAACCTGTTTCTCTTCTTTAGTGAATTCACTTAGTAACTTTCTAATCCTCACAGTACTTCCTTCAGCTGCTGGTTTAGCAGGAAAAGTGTAACCATTTTCTATAACTTATAGAAAATGGTTACACTTTTCCTACTAAGGGAAGTTGGTTCCATCAAAGAGAGGGGGGTTTGGATAGGTTACCTAGTCTCTCAAATTTCTCATCCATAATTTATTTTGAGAAAACAATTTCAGAAACACAAGATCTTAAAAACTTCTTGAGAAACCAAAGCTCTGATACCAATTGAAAAACTACCACTTAAGCTGTTTAATACAAGATTAAACTATCTAAATGGCTCCGAATTGTTTGTTGAATAACTCTTTTCTTAAAACAAAATATAACACAAGATGTGTAAAACAGTTATGAACGAGTACTTTCAGTTATAGGTTTACCAATTTTGAAAAATAAAACTTTAAGCAAAATAAACCAACATAACCTCAAGAAGGAGATGAGAGTAAAAGGAAGTGTACACAAGTTATTATAACGTGGTAAAACCCCACCCAATTGGGAAAACATCCACGGTGACCTCTACGCCACAAAAGTAAAAAATACATTAAAAATGAGTAACAAATTACAAGCTATATAACAATCAAGACACACAATCAAACCTAATCTAAGTTCAGAAATGTACCAACTCCTTTGGCGTGTTCTGACTTCTCCTAAGGTTATGATGTTGTTGATGTTCTCCCAACTTCTTATCTTTACTCCTTTTAGCTTTGCATCGACTCTAACAGTCCAGTATCTCAACACCAACACGTTTCAGTGTAGTAGTATGAAGGTGTATGTGGTGAAGTGCTCTAAACTCATGCATGAAACACGCACACACATTTAATTACAGACAATATGAGAATCAAATTACAAACAGATCTTTCTAGATGCAACAGTTTCTAAAATCATCTTAGTCAAATAAGTCAGATTTTGGATCTTTCAAATAATCCGCAGATCAAGAAGGAATCTTGCTATACAAACTACCCAAGATCTTATGCACTTTCTTTGTTTTGAAAATAGTAAATGAAAGTGAAAACCCAACCAAGCTCTCAAAACTAGATCTAAATCTGACAGTTTGAGTAAGATGAAATCATAAATGATATTGTTGGTTTAGGGTTTGAAAACAGCATTTATTTTGAAAATAACCAGCAAAGAATAGATTTTTTGAAATAAGAAATCAGATCTAACAAACAACTACGTGATATGTATCACAAATATCAAATCGCAGATTTCTATATGAAGAAATAGAGACTTAATCAACGTAATTAAGTTAGCAACGAGATATAAGACAGTAGAGGAAAAACTTCTCAAATCGCGAACTATAAACACTCAGAAAAAGGTTTTCTGGTTTTGATTTGGTTTGAATTTTTGAGTTAGGGTTTGTAAAAACTATACGAACTCTCTCTCTCTAACTCTTTTATCTCTCTTCTCTCTCTACTCTCTCTTTTCTCTCAGAGGAAACAAACGACCAAAAGTTACAAAATCGAAGACAAGGTCTCATTTTATATCGAGAGTAGAAGGCTCTGAAAGATCAAAGCGAAATGAACGATCAGGATGCATTCGAAGATGATCTAAGGGCTTCCAAGCCACCGCTTTTAAAATGGATTTGATTGGTTCAAAATTAAGTACGGGGATTATAACAAGTATTTACAACACGTGTAAGGCTGAGATCGAGTGAAAAACGCGTGTTTTTAAAGATTTAGAAATACAATTTGCACCCACAATATTCTCAAACGCTTTTGGATTCTACCCAACCAAAATTTATGCCAAAATCACAATTTATAAATCTAACCTTAAAGGTTTTTAATCCACCATTTTAACTTAAAAAATCATTTTTAATCCTTAAAAATTATTTAAAAATTCCCAAAAATAGTAGACAATCAATTTCAAGGGAATTAACTCACACACAATCAAATATGGCATGATATGATGTATGTATGTATGTAATCCTAGAGTGTGTTGGTGAGCTACCTTTAAGAGCTTATAGAGGAATTAACTGAAGATTCTGAGGTTCTTTGGTAACTAGGGATAGGACTCCAATTTTGTCATAATTTTCAAACTAGAGGAGCACCTATATAGTATAGATTTAAGTAAGTCCAGGATATAGGGTGCTTCATCATTGGCATTGAATGAAATTATAATTCACCATGCTTCCACATCACTGACATTGAATGTAAAGCTTTTCCACCAAGCTTCCATATCACTGTCATTAATTGTTAGGAAAGGAATAAGTGACTAGTTATGTGTTGGGCGGATGTCCATAGGTTATAGCTTACCAAACCATTTGTCAGTTCCCAGACCACCATGTTTTACTCAAGTTGTATACCCTAATTGGGTGAAATATTTTCTTTTAAATACACCTGGTTGGTGACTTAACAATATCTTTACTAATTTTTTTAATCTCACACCTGCTTGGTGACTTAGCAAAGTCTTTGCTAAGATTTTCAAATCTCACGCCTACTTGCTGACTTAAAAAATCCTTTGATAAGTTTTTTTTTTCAAATCCTAAACCTACTTAATGACTTAGCGATCTTTTTGTGAAGAATTTTTCAGATCTCACACCTGCATGGTGACTTAGCAAACTCGTGACTAAGATTTTTTCAAATCTCACACCAGCTTGGTGACTTAGCAAACTCTTTGCTAAGATTTTTTCCTTAAGTTACCTCTCTGGCAGTAAAAACATGCCAAATTATGGCTAACTCCTATTGTGATCTATGTCTTTTTTGCAGCTTGCGAGGAAACATGTTGCACCTTTCAAGGTACCTCATGTTGTTCCTTATCAAATCGTTATACCTGTTCAGAAATTAGAAGTTTGTCCCGTTATGCTAGGGACATCTCGTATTAAATCCTCTAGTGACAATGATCATGGCCGAACAAAGTTGTGATGGGTTATGAACTCCAAGGCATGGTGACCATTATAGCAAATGTAGTGAACACTCAAATAACCATTCTAGAACCACGATCAACTAGCATCTGAGCAACCTTAGAGAGAAAATTAAGGATGGGTTCAACTTCACTTGGCTTATCTCCCATTTAAAACACCTTAAGGATATTCGTATAGCAACTCAACGTGAACTATATTTGAAGAATGTTGAAGCCCAACATATTGAGGAAGCAAGACTAAAAGAGCTTGACCTAATCATTGAGGAGTTTAATAATAAAGTCAAGGAAACCGAAGAAGCTTTGGGTAAAGTCCCAAGTGACCGTGAGGCAAAGATGGAAAAAAAGATCTAAAGTTCAATCAAGGCTCCCTGCTATCATGGAAGATTAATAGGCTTGTGTACAAAAAGTTTCTTGGCTACCTGATGGCTATTTTATTTTTCTAGACTTATGGTTTCTCATAGTCTGGGAATGTTTTGTCTCTTTTTTTTGTCATTCTTATATTTTTGGGAAATAGTCCAAACTTATATTGTAACTCCATTTAAGTTAAAATACAAAGAAGAAAAAAATATTCTACAAAGTCTCATTTTTGTACTCATACTCATTTGTTTATAAGATAAACTGTGATTTTAATTTGTGTGTATGCTTTCTTGTAACCACTAAATACATCTAAAAAAAATCTGCAGTAAGCTAAAAAACGAAAATAATTAAAAATAAAATAATACAGCCAACTTTAACACATGGTAAAGCTTCAACCACTTATTTTTAACTTTGAAAGGCATGTCATCTTCTATCGTGGAGATCAAACAGTAACTTGAATCATTTGCTTCTTTAACAGTAAATGGTCCATCATAATTGGCTACAAACTTAGGCAATGGGAGTCCTCTAATGTGACTAACATTTGCTTTGGTTTTAGAACCAAATCTCCTTCTATAAATTTTCTTGGATTCAATAAATTATCATATGCCCTGGTGAGTTGCTTCATGTACATCTGAAAGTGTTACCTCTCATTATCTTCGTGTTTGTCCATCGCTTCTAATTAAACAGTCATGTCTTGAGAGAGCATGCTGTTTTGTAAGGTATATCTGGCTGAAGGTACTTCTAACTCCACTAGAAAAATTGTTTCATCTCCATAAACAAAGGGAAAAGGTGTATAACCAGTTCGTTTCATTTTAGTAATTATGTAATGCCATAACACTACTAGAATTTTATCATCCCACGCTCCAAGGAAGTCCTCCATCGTCTTGTATAAAAGATTAATCAAGTTCTTATTTATTGCTTCAGCTTGACTATTGCCTTTGGGGTAGGCTACTATCGAAGTGTATTATATGATCGAGAATTTTCCTGTGAGCAAGGTCACCTCTTTGTTAATGAATGGAGTTCTATTATCAGATAAAATAACTTTTGGAAAGCTAAATCGATAAAGTATGTGTTATTTGATGAATGTCTCACCACGCTTGTTATTCCTCTCTTCAAGGGTACTATTTTCACCCACTTTATGAAGCCCTATATTTCCACAAGTATCTAAAATTTTCTCCACGAGGGAGGTTTAATTACCCCCCATAAGGTCAAAAAGTGTGAAATAGATAAGGAGTTGCCAAAGAATGAAGGTTTATCAAAGGAGCATGGAGCATATTTCCATTAAGTTGGCATGCCTTACACTTTCGAACAAACCCAGTTGAATCTTTCTCTATAGTTGGCCAATAATACCCTAAAGTCATGAGTTTATCATACAATTCTGCTCCTCTAATATTAGATGTATCTTGGGCTTGTTTAAGGACTTCGCATGCTTCTTCCTTTGTGATGCATCTCGAAGGCTTATTAAAGTATCCTTTGCAATAAAGTTGCTCCACTTGAACATTAAACCTTGGGGCTTTTCTTCTAATACCCATGGAGTCAATATTCTCTGAAAGAGTAACTCCATCTTTGATAAAATCAAAGTAAGGTCGTCTCCAGTTTGTTTGGGATTCCATAAAACTTCACTCAGTTGCCTGAAAGAAACGTTGACACATAACACATTATCTTTATATTGTTGTTGCGTCATGCCTCATCGTTGGCCAAAAATACCACTCCCTTTGAATTCTTCAATATAGAAGAATTTTTATATTCTCATAATGCTCCTTGTGGGATTTCTTCAATTTATGTTTTTCTTTCTTTGGGTTGGTGCATCTTTCCATACATCCTCCAATATTTCTAAAGTATAAACTTCCTACCATAACAAAATATTGCGCTAACTTCATGAGCCCTATCTTTCCTTCTCCAGACTCAAGTCGTTTCTATATTTTACCTATCAAATCTAAGTCATCTTCTATTAACAATATTGCAAGAATAATCGATGGAGTTGTTCTTCATTGGATTACCATAATTATTGATTCATCGTTCATATTTACCTTTTGTGCAATGGTGGCATAGACATCAACTTGCCTATTCATTGTTCTAGGATGCCTTTCCACTTTAACTTGATGAAATCAGTCGATCAACCTCTTGATGATTGTTTTATAAGGTTGTAAGTTGAGGTTCATCAACGCATATTCTCCATTCAATTTTTTGATCGCTAGGTTAGAATCCCATTTGATGCAGAGCGAATGGATGCCTCTTCGAAGAGCCTCTAGTAGTCCCAAAACCAACACTGCATATTTTGCGTTATTGTTGGAGCAAAAGAAATCTAACTTAAAATACACAAATCTCTTTATTTCCTCTAAAAAGGATGATACATTCTCATCATTTTCTTTTAATTAACGAACCATCAAACTCCATAATTAATTCTTCAAGTTTGGACTCCAAGAAGTTGTCTTGTAGATCATCACCTGGATTGTCATCATAAGGTGGATCAAATATTTCATAAGTAAAAATCGCTAGTAAATCCGCATAGGCATAATTCCTGATCGCGTAAGGGACCACATATTTTATATCTTAATCTAAGAGTATAAGGAACAATGCCTACAAAATCTATACGGGATCACATTTTTGTCACCATATGAATGGTGAAAAATAACATATAATGACAAAGTTTTGGGGCAATAATTACCAAGTCCAAACAATGCCTCTCAACACCAGTGTATCTTGCCTCTAGACCATGAATAATTCTACTTAGATAGAAGCCATTTTTTCCATAAGTCTCATGTGCCAACAGTGCCCCTTGGACCTCTCAGTAGAGATAAGATAAAGTTGAAATAGTACTTTAGCTCTTTGTAGAATTATTATTTGTGGGGAGATGAGTAATTTCTTTAGCTTGTCAAAAGCTTCTTAATGAGGTTCCTCCTACTTGAACTTTGTAGTCTTGCACAATAAATTAATCAAAGGATGAGTAATCTCGGCCAAACCTGGGATAAATCTTCTCGGGTAGGAAATATTCCCAAGGAAGATCTTCACATCCTTCGTCATTCTTGGTCAAGGCATGTCAATGATATCCTTCTACTTGTCTTGGTCCATATGAACTCCTTAGCGATCCATCATAAAACCCAAGAATTTTCCATTCGCTACACCAAAATCTCACTTGAGTGGGTTCATCTTCAATTTATATTTCTTACACCTGTTGAATACCCTTCTCCGATCAACCAAGTCATATTTTTCCTCCCTTGACCAAATCATCCACATAGAACTCCAAAATTTCATGTAAAAAGTTATGAAAAATGGCCGTCATTATTCACTGATAAGTTACCCCTACATATTTCAAACCAATAGGCATGACGTTGTACATAAAATTACCTAATGGAGTTTTCAATGTCGTCCTCTCTGCATCGGTTGAATCCATCTTGATCTGGTTATAAACACACATACCCATCCATGTACATTTCACAACCTGCCATTGAATCCATCAGACTGCTAATAGGCGATGGAGGGAACAAATCTTTCAGACAACTCTGTTAAGATATCTAAAGTTAACATATTTGTGTATTTAATTTTTATATATCTTCCCCACTGGCATAATAATGGAAAACAAAATTGGATGTTGAATTGGCTTAATGAATCCAACTGCCAATAATCAATGCACATACTGCTTGATCTTGAGATCTAGCTCTAGCTTTTACATTCGGGTTACTTGCTTCAATAGTATCATTAAAGGTACAACGTTCAACTTGTGGGAACTTACCTCTTGATCTAGCCCCGCCATCTCCTTATATTTCCTAACATAAACGTTTTTATACTCCCAAATAAGCTTAATCAACCCTTATTTCCTAGATCCTTTGAAATGAAGATTAGCATTTGATCTTCTCTATCCTCAGTTATATCAATTCACTCTAACTTCTAGGCTTATGAATTTGGACGATCATTCATGCATTCCAATTCATTTTCAATCTTCTACATAAATTCATTAATGTTGGAATTATCAATGACAAGGCATTGCCCTTGATTATCCACTATGAAACACTCATATTTTGAGTCAGCCTCTTCTTCATCTTCTTTAGATGCCCCGTACACCATTAAACGTTACCACCCTTCAATCTTCCAGCTGATATTTTTTGCATTGGCATTTGGGCGATGAACTTGCCTTCCACTATTTATCTCTCTCAGTTTCCTCAAACCTTATTCTAGAAAATCAGTTAAAGACATTCTACCACTTCACCTCGTGCTCCATTGGATCAATCCTTGACCTCATTCTATCTCTTAGTTATTTAGAAATAGTTTGAGGTTTAGGAATGACATTGTGTACTTTCTCAACCCTTTGCTCAGCATCTATCCTTTCTTCATCTTTGTTGTTGGCAGGCCCCAACCTTTCTCCAATCTTTGGAACTCTAACTCTCTCCATACGTCATGTTAAAACACACGCGTTCTCAAATAGCTCGGTGTAAAATGTAGCGTCCACTTAGTGTGCCTTTTTTTTTTCAAAAGGTTCCTTGGTGGACCAAATAACGATCTTACTCCCCTTCACGTTATCTCTAATGCACTGATGGTAAGTCGAATATACTAAACCATGGTTGTGCATCCATACTCTTCCTATCAAAAGATGGCACAAAATGGGACTCTCAATCACATGGAACTCAATATGTGATGTGAAATTCCCCGTCACAATCCTAACATTAACACACCGAATAGATTTTAAAGTTTGTTTATCATAACTAAAAACAACAAGTGGCAATGTTGTCAATCTTGCCTCTAAAATATTAGCCTCATAAAAGGAATTAAGAGGCATTATATTGATAGAGGCACCACCATTCATCAAAGCTCTAGCAAAATTTACATTGTTCATGCATGATGTAATATATAACAATCGATTGTGTGGGAATCTTACTAATCTATCAGTGTAAGAAAAAGTTATTTATGACATAAACTTTTTCACGAGTTTTGCCAATGGTCCCTTCCATCTCAGTGAAGGAACAATATCTTTATTCGAATGTCTAATATCGCCTGAGCAATCTCCAGTCTGCTCTATTGAGGTATCCCTACTTGTTTGAAGAATTATATGAATTTGAGGGATTTTGACACAACTTGATACTCCAAGTTGGGGTCAACTACATAACCTCTGTGTTGTACACTTCTTCCATGTCTCTAGCGCTCAATTCATCATAAGTTATAACTATATTTTCCATTCTCGACGTGTAACTTATTAGTGCCGACTCAAACTCCTTCCGATTTCTTTTAAGGTTCCTCTTATGATTCCCAGCTTCCTCGTCATAGGCCACCACCATGTTTGCCCCATACACTGGCAGTGAATTGTTGTTGATGTTTTCCTGAGATATCTGCAATGTTCCAGCTGTCATATTCTTGTTTATATTCCGTCTCAACTTAAAGCATGAGTTGATCTGGTGGCAAACATGCCAATGTATATATATATATATATATATAGAGAGAGAGAGAGAGAGGGGTTCTCATGCATACCCCAATTTGCATACCGCCAACGAATACCATTTTTGATAAAATAGTAAAACAGATATTTTTTGGCTATTTTTTTATAGTTCTTAAACATTTCAGTAAGACTATAAAAAATGATTTTTTTTGCTATTTTTAAAAAATCGATCAAACTTTGTCAGTTTTTAACAACTTAAAAGCTGACAAAATTTGATCGATTTTTTTAAAATAGCAAAACAATTCATTTTGAGCTGAATTTTTTTTTATGATCTTACTTAAATGTTTAAAAATCATATAAAAAAATCAGCCCAAAAATATTTTTTTTTACTATTTTAAAAAAAGGTCCGCATAGAGGGTATGCAAACTGGTTATGCATGAGATCCTTTCTGTATATATATATATATAATATATACACACACACACGTGTAAATACATCATCTCCTGGACTGGCCACCGTGATGCACACTTGCGTACTCTGCTATCAAGTCCAAGTAACTCTCGTACTAAATCAGAGACTACCGATTCAGAATGTCTCCTCGAACTATAAATCAAACAACACACAATGGAGGCAAACATAGTTCGAAGCCTACGAGTCATGCATATACCTAACATACCCAATTGACTGTCAATACTATCGTACACCCAGATAGTCTTCGTACCTAGGTTCTATGTTCTGGGACATAAATCTAGACCTCATTGGAATCGTCAAGGTGCGATCGCCCTCTCTGTGCGGAACCTCCCGCAATAGCAGCACTGAAGCTATGTTCACACACAAAAGAAGCACATAATAAATATACACACAACCTATCCATATGTCGCATATAGGCATACACACAACCTATAAATATAATCCGTATAGGTATACACCCAACCTATAATATAGTCCATATAGGTATACCCAAAACCTATAAACATAATCCGTACATAATATATATCTCTCGAATATTCAACTTATTATCGATTCATAATTATAATATCTTATCGCATTTTTCGAGTATTATTCTCTATCCAAAGGGCGCTAGTTACCCCTTGAGTTATTTCAGTAGTTAATTCACTCATACACTATTGGGCTACATCGTAGGTTCACTCATACTCTCCCTGATCCATTTTCATTCCCTCAAATTCATTGTTTTACAATTCATGTCCGATAGGTATTTGCCTTAATTCTTTCGTTATGGCTAAGACTCAACCTAACATTAGGCCTAATGTAATTTAATATAACCCCCATTATAGTTTAGTGATGTCCGAAAAGTTTCCCCTTTAATTATTCACAAATTCAGGGCTTAAACAAGAAAAATTGGGCAATTATGGGTAACCAAATCGAGCCGTAAATTTTCTGGCAGATTAAACACCCTGTAGTAAAATTTTGATTTCTCCCTCTACAGAACTCCAAATGACCTCATTCAAATCTCATTAAAAATATAATACATAGACCTTTCAATGAATCTATGGCTCGCACTCTAGTTCGAAGCACAATTAAAATGGCATACGTTTAAAGTAACGTAAAAAATTCTGATAGATTACTATGGCGACAGATCAGACACCCTATAGTAAAATGTCGATTACTCCCTCTACAGAACTCCAAAAGGCCTGATTCAAAGCTCACTGGAAATCTAAGACATAGAACTTTCCATAAATCTATGGATCGCACTCTAATTCGAAGTACAATTGAAATGGAATACATTTAAAGTCATGTCAAAAATTCTGGAAGATTGACATCTTATTTTCATCAATTAAACCCTAAGTCATTCAAGATTCATGTTCTTCAACCAATAAACCATAGAGATTACATATTAATCATCACATATATTCTAATTTTATTTTACCTTCACATAGGGATTCATTCTAAATGCAATCCTATACCGAATCACGAGTTATATTCATCTAAAACCCAAAAACATAATTGAAATCATGAAATATAAAACCCTACACTACATGGGTATTATAACTTATTCAATGCATGCAAGATAAACACTTACCTTGTATTTTCAGGTCTGAATTCATTTTAGGATGATGAGGTTGCTCTCTCCTTGGTTCGATTTCGATTCTGGCACGTCAGTGGTGAGAATATATGTGGAAAGCCTAGGTTTTGCATCTCTTCTTCCTCTCCTATGGCCTCTCCCCTCTCAAATTTATGTTAACCCTAGACTGTAACTCAAAAGGGCATATATAACCTTTTAATTTTCGGAGTTATTCCTACCTTAATCTCCCAAATGATCTAAAATCCCTTAAATGGTGCCGGATTGATCTAAAATTGCCTCGGGATCCAAATAATACACTCGGGTATACTATTTCGACTATTTCGACCCATTCAAAACAACTGTGACCTCTAAATCATCATCTGAGTCACTCTATAAAAATATCCTATCTTGATATTAAATTAGTCCACACGCGACTCTCGCTTGAGGTGTAATTTAATTACATCAATATCGCTCGCTACGATGTCTGTTAATTTTCACATTTTATTTACTACATCCTAAGTAAATTTATCTCTTACTATTAATCTTATTCTCTCCCGATTAATATTTAATAGTCACATAATTATTCCATCAACAATAATCATTATCTCCCAAAAATATTTAATTCCATCAAATCACGGCACACGTGTAATTTAAAATTTATCGAATTAATTAATTTTATATTACTTAGAAATACAGGGTGTTACATACATATCTAGTACCAGGATCTACAATAAGGCATTCCAAAACAAGGACTCTTTTCTTTTTACTTAAGACTATGAATACCGAGATATATTCGATGCATTCAAATTAGGTTTTGGGAACTAGTGTTAATGGGATAAAACCCATTTAGTTCATGTGGATCTACAAAAAGTTAAAATATGGATAAACGGGAATATGGAAACCTTCAAAGTTAGGTTTGTTGTGAAAAGGTTTACTCATAAATAAAGGGGTTGACTGTAAGTAAACCTTCTTATCGGCAGATATATTAAAGTCTATTAGGATTCTTTTAACGTCAAGACTTCATTCTTTGATGATTGTCTTGATAAGTATATTTTTATTATGCAAACTAATAAGGCATGAATGCTAAGTGTGTAAGCTTAATAGATTTATTTATTGATCCATGTTAACATCAAGGTTTTAAAACATTCGGTTCAATCAGGCAACCAATTTTTTTAAATTAAATCTCGAAGTATACTTGTGTGTATAAGAAGAATGACAAAAATGTGATGGTATCTTTTAGTACATCTTATGGATGATATTATGTTAATAAAAAATGAGATAGGCATGTTATCTTACATAATAGTGTGATTGTCGAGGTGACTCGATATGAAGAACGTAGGACAAACCAGCCATATCATTGGAACCCAACTTTAGCTAAATCAGATTAAAAGGATTCCGAGCTTATCCCAAGCCACTTGTATTAACAGAGTACTCTCAAATTTAGCATATGGGATTCTAATAAATTATTTGTTTCTTTAAGTTATGGAATCATTCAATCTAAGGATCGGTGTCCCCAAAAACTTGATGAGATTGAGAGGATGGCGAATATATCTTATGTTTTGACGATAGGCATCCTTATGTATATTATATTCTATATAAGACGGAACATTTTCTTTTCCATTGGAATAGTCAGAAGATTTCAGTATGACCTAGGTGAGGAGAACTTAACTGTAGTAACGAACATTGTCAAGCATATAAAAAGGACTAGAGAATGCGTGCTGGTTTACTTAGTAAACAAACTTGTACATTTAAGGTATAAAGACTCAAATTTCAGTCAGATAAGGATTATAACTTCTTTACCTTAGAATATGTGTTTACTCCATAAGGTGGAGCTATAAGTTAGATGATTTTAAAGGAATTATATATTGTTAACTCCACCATTTAAGTCTAAGTTATTGCCACTTCGGCAACTAAAGATGCTATATGGCTCGGGAACTTCTTAAATGATTTGGTGAGGTTTCTTGATTGGAATTGGCTATTACACTTCATTTTGTTAATACCAAAACGATTACAATTTTAAGAGAACTTATACCCATAAAATGGGTTAGGCATATTAAACGTAGGTATCGTATACTTTAAGGGATAAAACAAGGTAATTGATAAGTTTATAACTAAGGTTGAATCAAATCATAACCGGTTAATTTTTCTACAACTAGGTATTTAGACTGCCAAGTAGATGGGTAAGAAGTTAGATGCATTGACAGGGCTTTATGAATAAGTGGGATATTATTGGCTATTTACTCTAAAAACCATGTATGTCATGTATTTTTCAATGTAGGTGTGTCGAGTTCATTTTGAAATAAGAATCATTCTTATGATAATGCCTTTTATTTATTTATACACGTGTTGGTTACTTGAAGTTAGTAAGAATTATGATGATTTGGGTTTAACTTGGTTACAGAAGATCGAAAGTCGACTTCTAGTTGAATTGAATAGTTTAAAGTCTAGATAGGGAATATACATCCCATCGATAGAGTTGCAAGTACGATCTTAATAGTTTTTTCTGGACTATGAGACCTTCTAATGGTTCGAAAACATGTATGATAGTTCATATAGGATCATATTAGTACATCGGGAATGTATTGAACTGGATAAGGGTGAGATTCAAGTCTAGGTTCTGACTAGCTTAGGCTTGTACAATCTCATAATATTTGCAAAGGGTTCATATATTCTCAATTTAGAGCATTATGAGGATTGGAGAATCTTGTTACTCATGAAAAGTCTGTCCGTGTAAGGACACAGTCGTTGTTTTCGTTTCACCGCGATAATACAAACAGACCTAAATTACGGCTAAACTTGCGAGGCACAGCGGTAAGTCGGGTATCGAAAATCCACAGGGACGAGATGCTAGAATTTATACGATTTAATATTTCGAAATAAAAGTGTAAAAGGTGATTACAAACTAAAAAGGAAAAAGATTCACAAAAGGGAAATGTTTATCTAGGCGAGGGTATTAAAATTAGACTAACAAAGCGAGTAAAACTATAGGTTGTGTCGAATATCCCTCACCCGAGTTAATTTGTATAAAATGGATACATGGGTCGACGAGTTATTACAAATGTGTCTCGTTTTGACAGTTAATTAAATCAAGGGTTGTCACGCCCCTAAATCCGCATAAAAGCCTAATAAGATTTTGGCGTCAACAAATATCTCGAAAATTGTGCACACAAGGTCGTAAGCACGGGACATACATGATATGCCCCGTCAAATCTCTTAGGCGCAATAACTAGGACAATGCACCCGAAATAGACCCGTAAACACCATCACCAAAGCAAAGCAACGCATCAACTCGAGTGAGTTCAATTCAAATACAACCTAATTTAAATTACCTAGAAAGCATGATAAAAACACGATAAATGAAAGTGGTAAATAAACGCGGTAAATCTACCTTGAAATCAAGCAAAGAAAGCATGTGAAACTAATTAACAAAGCATGTAAATCTAATTATCAAAGCAAGAAATAATGAAAACAAGCTATATTAATGGAGAGGAAGATGAAAGTACAATCTTACAAACCCAAAATGTTGTCACACCATATGAGGAAGAAGAAAAGAGCTCTTAACTCCCAAACCCTAACCTAAAATCTATCCTAAACTATTAATATTTGATATTTACAAAAAAAATGGCTTATATACCAAGTGGGAAAAGAAATAGAAAAGAAAATATCCCAAAATATCTGGCATGCGCGGTCGATCGCGTCCAGGGGACCGGTCGACCGGTCCTTCAAGAAAAATCCCACTGTCTCCTTTCCACGACAAAACTTGAAACCGCGGTCGATCGATCGCAGGGATGCGGTCGACCGGTACTCTGTTTTCTGCAATTTTTTGGTCCATGATGAGGGGGAAAAGGCCAATAACGAAAACGGGGATATCTTCCTCGTCCGAACTCCAAATGACACATCGTTTGCGGCCATGCGACGCTAACTCAACGAACTGCGCATCTGTGGAATTTCCATGAGCCGGATAAGAATTGAGAATTGACTAAAATGCCCTTGAAGTAGCGTCCGACGATGAAACTTCTCCGAAATGCAACAGATCCTCACTTTTAGTGTTCCAATACCTACAAAAGCACAATTAACCCCTGCAAAACATGTATATATCCAAATCCAAGGTTGTCTGGTTAATGAGCATAAATATAGGCATTAAGGACCGTAAAAGCGCTAGAATGCATAAAGATAATGGGCGGAAATATGAAATATTTGATACGAATCACACCCCCTAACTTAAACATTGCTAGTCCCTAGTAATGAAACAAACAAAACTAGTCCATAGAAGGCGGTACAAGACGTATATATGCATCGAAATATACATGCCACTTTCGTAGGGATCACGATTGCATTTAGCATATGCAATAAGCCGTTAAACCCCTAGGTCACCCTAGTGGACGAGTGTAGTCTCTTGAAGGTTTTCAGGGATGGTACCCACAAACACCACATGGTTTCCTCAAAATATGCCCAACCCAACATTCAACAATCCCAACAACAACGAACAAGATTTCATATGCATTATTAGCACATTTAATGAATTCAAACAAAAGTCCAAATCATTAACATTATGGAATGCACCACATAAAATTGAAACTTTAAAATGTGGGAGGGGGAGCGAGCACATGCAAAGTGTGATTTGGCAAAAACTTAAATAACTCGGATACTAAATATCAAAGCATGCATAAAAGTCAATCCTCACGGGTATTACACTCATCAAATAAATTCACTTGAAACAGGGAGGTAACACATGGAACATGCGGGAATAAAGAGTAAATGTAAATGGAAACTAGGCCGCACACATGTCACAAATGAAGAACGCTATATATAAATTGAAAAATGTAATCTCAATGAAAGGATACTGCACATTAAAGGAGGCAAAATGCATTTTCACAGATTATCAAAACTATTTAAACCTTTAAATTACATCTACTTAAGATCATATAGGACTTGCATAGTGTTGTAATGTAGGCAAGGCTAGGGTACGAAACGAAGGATATGTATGTACGGATTCAAAGCGTTTGAAAATGAACACTCGGGATAATGGAAAAATGCGGGCAATATCAAAATTGGAAAACAAGTTCCAAACAAGCATTAAATATATCATCGGGGAGAGTAATCAAAGCTTATTGAACACTATACACAACATTTGCAACTTTCTCTTTCTTTTCGTTTCTTATTTTTATCGTGTTTTCTCTTTTATTTTATTTTACTTTTTGTTTTCTCTTTTTCTTCACTTTTTTCACTACTTTATTTTCATTACTTTTCAACCTCTCATATGCCTAAATTGCAATCGACATCATAATAACATCATTCAATCCCAAGCATCATTCCAAACAAAGGTATGGAAAGTGTATGTATGGGCTAAAACTCCAATTTATAGTTGGTTATGGGATTTGGGTTATGAAACGAAAGGATATATTTGGGCTCAAAGGTGTTAACGAGGGTAAACATATAAGGGTGAGGTCAAGGCTAATATGGGTGATATAACAAAGAGGGCCTATGATCATTTCACAAAGTTTATGCAATTCTCGAGTCAAAACAATAAATGAAAATCCTGATCAAGTAACACATTTCATATACGAACTCAATTAATGAACGATCAAATGAAAGAATAGTGAGATTACCAACGAATTCAACATTTTCAATGAGAAAAGAATAGTGTATAACGCTCACAAACGACGAAAGGTTACTCGGTGTAAGTATATACAATGCAACAAAAGATTACCGAGTTATAAAAATCTTAAACCAAATCAATAGAACGATAAAAATGCATGTGCTCATGGGATTAAAGTTTAATTCATGAAGTTGTTCACAATATCAATAATATGAGGACTAAAGTCTAATAACTTCTAAAATCGAGAACATGCATCATTGGGTTGTCTATTGGATCGGGCAATTATTGAAATTTATCATCGAAAACAAAGGCAAAATGCCCAAAAAAGGAGAAAAAGGAAAGAAAATATTTTTGAAATTTTCAAATTTTCTAAGAAAAGCTGTAATAACCCGACCTTTTGGAGACGATTAAATTTCATTATTAATTATAAATTGGATATTTGAGGAATTTCTCGAAATAGTGATTTTTGGGATTTTCGAGGATTTAATGATTTTCGATGGAAGTTGTGATCACTTTTGGACTATATAAGTCGCAATAATTTAATTTATGTCGTCGTGGAGAAAATTGACGAAAAGGTCAGATTTTAAATTGGAAAACCTGCATTTACTTTTATGGGTTAGAATAGTGATTTGCGGTCAAGTACCTCGGATGGGAATTTCGACTGCGCTATAATTCTCGGAATGTCCGAGATAGTCGGAAAAGAGTGTCCGATTGTCGAAAATGAGTTTCGGGTATTTTTAGAGGTAAAAGTAACTCGTAATTGGGTAAACGAGTCGTTTTTGGGTTTTAAGGGTTAAAACCCTTTTCTTCCTATTTAAAGAGGGAGAGGGGAAGAGAATAGAAAGAAAAGAAAGAAAAGAGAGAGGAGAGAGAGAGGAGGAGAGAAAAAGAGGAGAACGGGGAGATTCCGGCCAAACTCCGCGGGATTCGGCTCGAGATCGTCGGATTATATCCACGAGGCAAGTGTTTACTTGCTTTATTCAATTTTTGCATAAATATCTCATACCGTAGTTTGGTATAATCAAACCCTAATGATTTTGGGTTGGGTTTTCGTGGATAAAACGGGTTTTCGGGAGATAAAACGAATAAACCCCTAAAATTGGTTAATTGGAGAAACTTAGGTTTTATGTAAAATTAATTGGTGGTTCAGGGTTCTAGGATGTTTAGAACCCTTAATATATGGGTATTTGTAGTTGGTTGAGGTTGTAGGACGTTGGGTGAGGCGACAAAAGCTTGGGAGAAGCTTTAATGGCCAAAACCGTCTCGGAGAAGACGATGAATAGTGTAATCAGCGTGCTTACCGAATCGATTCGGCCTAGAGGCGAATCGATTAGGCTCTTGGTCAAAACATAAAATTTGTAGATCCCTTCGACGCGGTCGCGTGGGCGCCGACCGCGTATTTTTCTGATTTTTTTAGATTTATAGTGATTTTTCTACGGAAAGCTGTCCGAGATTGAAATCATTAGTTTTAATTTATTGGAGATAAATATTAGGGGTTCTCAAAGGGATTTTTAGGACCTCTAAAGAATTTGAGGAGATGATTGAGGTAATTAGTATTGAACAAAGTAAGAAAATACTTTGGGTTTAGTATCATGCTTATAGGAATGCATGATTGTGATTCCTGGAGGGAATTTTTGGGATTATTGGTCATCGCTAGATGCTATAGGCCACTATGGCCATTTATATATATTCTAGGAAGAATATAGGATATGTATATACTGTGTGATTTAGGTATATATATATATGTTATGATGGAAATGCTTTTGAAAATATAAAAATGAATATTTTCAAAATGGTAAATAAATGATTTTCATAATTGATAAAATATGGATTACACGCCTCTCTAAATCGCTATCATAAGGGAAGTTGCGTACGTATGGTGAAGCCCCCTGGCTAATGAATGCAGGGTGGATATAGTCCTATAGGCCATGTGAGCGTTTGTTGATATATATTTTCTGCGCTGGTTAGGAGATTCCGGGTGTGGTCTTGACTATCCCGCAGGCACATGGTCGCTTCCCGACGTCTTTCGATATAGGATCCCAGGTTGTCTTGGAGGCCCTGAAAGATGATAGCCATTTAGGGGCGCGCACAGTGGAGAAATTCGGACGGGCGGTCTTAGAACGCGTTTATTAAAGCAGTTCATAATAATGGATTTGCTTTAATTACATTTCCTGGATATAGGAAGGGAAATGGGTTATATATAAAGTGGCTTCGGTAACACTTCCCGGATGGAAGAAGGGATGTGGAAGCATATGTTATGATCAAAGCATTTTTATGATAATGAAAATGTCTTTGAATACATTTCCTGAGTATAAAAAGGGAAATGGGATATTTTGATAAGGAAAAGCATTTTATGATAATAAAACTGGCTTTTAAAAGGTATATGATTTATTAAAGCAATTCATGATAATGAATTGGATTTTAAATACATTTCCTGGATATGAGAAGGGAAATGGAAGTTTTTGAAATGAAAAGAATAAGTATTTATAAATACTTTATGTATCAAGTAATCCTCAGTCCGGGAGATATTTATATTATCCGGAAGTATATTGTAGATGTATGTATATGTATAAATTGGGTGCCGAGGGTCTAATGAATCCCGACGATCGATCGTGCCGCATAGTAGTGTATCGGGGGGGTTCCTTGTTTGGATTTCGCTTCGCGAGACACCCCACGCACGAATATGGCACTGTGTTAAGACTGGGGAGAAGTTTAATCCTTAGTGCTCTTATATTATTAAATGTTTATGGTATATACATTATATATATCTTTCTGTACTGAGGAACTGGCGGATCTCAAAGATCGACCTTGCTGCATAGTAGTGTATCGGGGGGGTTCCTTGTTTGGATTTCGCTTCGCGAGACACCCCACGCACGAACATGGCATAGCGTCGAGATTAAAGTGAAGTTATCCTTTAGTACATCTGTTTGACTATCTAGGTTAGATAGTGGTTGGGTATTAGATTAGTTTAGCCGGGTAGCTTGACTAGGAGGTTTAAGGGATGCGCTAGGAGTGCACTGTTAGAGGAGAGGTGAGGGGTATCTCACGAGAGTGCGATACTAATTTAAATATGAGATAAAACTATTTTTCTAAAAATAAAGCATTTATGCACTTGCAAAATATTTTCTAAACATTCGGGCTCTGACCCGTTTGTCTACTCTCCTTTCTTTCTCTATACTGTATATATATAGGTGTCCAGACACAGGGACGCCTGGATGGAAACTCTTTCGAGTCAGACGTCTGCTGCAGCAGCTGTGGATGCTTGCAGGTTATCGGTAGACGTTTCTTTCCTTGTACTCTAGATAGGAGATATTGTATAAACACTCGAGCCAATGGCTCAATTGCATTTATTTATTCTTTCAGTACAGCATTCGATATGGTTGTATTATTTTGGACCGAGTGTTCGGTTATTTTAAGTTCCTTTCTTTTCTATTTCAGTTCATTACGCATTTAATTGTGAATGTTTTTATTTGTGCGCTAAAAAGAGTTGTTAGATAAAAGTTTTTAACGGCCACCTAATAGGATATTAGTAATTAATTGGATTTTCGACAGTGATGCTAAGAATAATCCATATGAAACTCCTGTTTTAATTTAATATGGGAGTGATCGCCCGGTATCTTATTAGGCGGGTTGTTACAAAAGCATACTAAGTAACTAACATGTGAGCAAAAACATGGACTAAATAAAGAAATGGATAGAATATCCCACCCCCTAACTTAAAACTTGACATTGTCCTCAATGTAAATTAAGAACCAAGTTAAGAGAGGAAAATAACGATATTACCCAAAACTGGAGCGATCTCCATAAGAACAAGTCCAAAGAATCTACAAAACAAGTTAGTACCGAGCATAGCAAAAATAAATAACACAAAGTTAACTAATTATACTAGACTAAATTAAAAAGAAATAAAAAATAAAAAGAAAGAAAGAATAAAAAGCTAACTGTATACAACTTACTATTTAGGCTTCACACGAACTGTACACTAGAAGTCTAAATAGCTGAGGGTCCACCGCAAAAATGATTTGACTTTGGAAGATAACCGGTGTACCCTCACATACAAGCATGCCCTCCGAAAAATATGAATTTCGTTTGAAAAACGGAAGGCATGTGTAAGGCAAAAGAAATGAACCATTAAAAGTTTTAGAGGGACGATGGGGGGTTTGGATTGAACGGGTGACAAAAACATGTGGGGATCGAAAAAAGGAAAATATCCCCCCAAGGATTTTGAAATTGGAATGGGAGGCGGTGCACATGAAGGCACGGATGCAATCGTGGAAGGCGACTCGAGCAAGTACTCCTCATCGGCGAAAATGTTTAAAACATTAAAGTTTGAAACCGAATCATCGGGTACTTGTGACGGTGTGATAACAGAGAATGAAAATGGGTATTAAAGAAACTCAAACTCATGAGATGAATCATCATCGCATGAAGATTGAGTTTCGAAGGAAATAACATCATTTTCAATAAAATGTTCTTCTTTGGGAGCTAAAGAAGAAATCATTTCAATTCAAATAGATATTACGTCATTTTCATCCTCACTTTCAATAACTATTATGCAATGGGCAAAGTCTAGAATGGTTTGTTCTAAAGTAGGTAAAAGTACCTCATTTGGTTCAAAACATTCTTCGACTTCGAAAGTCTCGGAAGAAAAATCATCGTCGGACTGAAAAAGTAAATCCAAGTCATGTTCCCACAAACGATTTTCTTCCCGATAATAATTTTTAATTTTCTTATTCTCATACATACGCAAACCCTCACCGAATGTCATAGGTTGAGGTGCGGATCCATGAAAATGGGAACTTTGAAAATTACCATCGGACTTAAACGAAAACTCATTATTATAGGAATTTTGAAAACTATTCGAATTCGTTTCAAAATTCCTATTATAAGAAGGTAAAGGCCCAAAATCATTATCATCATCATCAAAATTCCAATAACCTAAATTTTGACTTTCGTTATACTAGCCCAAAGTCATATTTGAATTTGTTATACTTTGGGATTCTAAGTATTCACCGAAAGTCATAGGATTATGAGCATTTTGAGAATTATAACAATGATTACCGAAAGAATTGGAATAAGACATGCTTACCCCAAAAATGGCTTGAAGTGGAGAATTCCACAAAGTAGGTGCGTGCGGGAAAAATTCGAGCATTTCTAAGTGCTCAAATGTGGAAGTCCTGCAAAAATATTATTAGCAAATAATACAAATAGAAAGAAAATACTATGAAATACTAAATCAAATAAGGTATAAAATAAACTCATCCCCGGCAACGGCGCCATTTTGATAGCGTGCGAGAAGTGCGTGCGTGGGTAAGGTGCGGGGTCGTTATTTTCGTTTCACCGCGATAATATAAACAAACCTAAATTATGGCTACACTTGCGAGGCAAGCACAGCGATAAGTCGGGTATCGAAAATCCACAGGGACGAGATGCTAGAATTTATATGATTTAATATTTCGAAATAAAAGTGTAAAAGGTGATTACAAACTAAAAAGGAAAAAGATGCATAAGAGGGAAATGTTTATCTAGGCGAGGGTATTGAAACTAGACTAACAAAGCGAGTAAAACTATATGTTGCGTCGAATATCCCTCACCCGAGTTAATTTGTATAAAATGGATACATGGGTCGATGAGTTATTACAAATGTGTCTCGTTTCGACAGTTAATTGAATCAAGGGTTGTCACGCCCCTACATCCGCATAAAAGCCTAATAAGATTTTAGCGTCAACAAATATCCCAGAAATTGTGCATGCAAGGTCGTAAGCACGAGACATACATGATATCCCCCGTCAAATCTCCTAGGCGCAATAACTAGGACAACGCACCCGAAATAGATCCGTAAACACCATCACCAAAGCAAAGCAACGCGTCAACTTGAGTGAGTTCAATTCAAAAAAAACTTGATTTAAATTACCTAGAAAGCATGATAAAAACGCGATAAATGAAAGCGGTAAATAAACGCGGTAAATCTACCTAGAAAGCAAGTAAAGAAAGCATGTGAAACTAATTAACAAAGCATGTAAATCTAATTATTAAAGCAAGAAATAATGAAAACAAGCTATATTAATGGAGAGGAAGATCAAAGTACAATCTTACAAACCCAAAATGTTGTCACACCATATGAGGAAGAAGAAAAGAGCTCTCAACTCCCAAACCCTAACCTAAAATCTATCCGAAACTGTTAATATTTGATATTTACAAAAAAATTGGCTTATATACCAACTGGGAAAAGAAATAGAAAAGAAAATATCCCAAAATATCTGGCATGCGCGGTCGACGGCGTTCAGGGGACCGGTCGATCGGTCCTTTAAGAAAAAGCCCACTATATACTTTCCACGACAAAACTTGAAACCGCGATCGACCGGTCGCAGGGATGCGATCGACCGGTACTCTGTTTTCTGTAATTATTTGGTCCATGATGAGGGGGAAAAGGCCAATTACGGAAACGGGCATATCTTCCTCGTCCGAACTCCAAACGACGCACCATTTACGGCCACGCAACGCTAATTCAACGAACTACGCATCCGTGGAATTTTCATGAGCCGGATAAGAAATGTGAATTGACTAAAATGCCCTTGAAGTAGCGTCCGACGATGAAACTTCTCTGAAATGCAACGGATCCTCACTTTTAGCATTCCAATACCTACAAAAGCACAATTAACCCCTGCAAAACATGTATATATCCAAATCCAAGGTTGTCTGGTTGATGAGCATAAATATAGGCATTAAGGACCGTAAAAGCACTAGAATGCATAAAGATAACGGGAGAAAATATGCAATATTTGATACTAATCAGTATCCACACAGTTATTTTTTTTATTCTTATGAGTGAAATTCAATTTATTGGATCTAAATCTTCGTGAGTTTGGCAATTATTATATATACATGTTTGAAATCATATTCTACAGGAATTCGTATCTGGGAGATATCCTAGATTATTATACCCCATTGATAAACTTATAAGTTTTCATGTTACCAGTATACTAGGTCGGCGGTGGATTTTATAATCGAGTAAAGTAGTAAATAAGTTAAGCTTTAGATCAAGGAAAATATATGATGTCGTTGAAAATTAATTAGCAACGAAATGAATTTCATAAAAAGAGTATTGAACGCTTTATGCAGGGAATCATATTATGTATTATCAAACTTTGCAAATAAAACCTTATTATTCAAGTAATTATGAAATAATAAAATTGGAGTGTAATTATAATTATTTAGTGCAATTAATTATAATTAAACAAGAAAGAAAATATATTATGGGAAGTAATATGGAATTTTTATATCTTTATTTGGAAGCCAAATTAATTATTAGTCTTGGGTCCATAGTATAGTCCATTACCCAAAAAGAAGGCTTAAACTCTTTGGAAACCCTTATTGTCCCAAGCCTACTTCATATACCTATGTATATGTCAACGTAAGGGGTTTAAGATGCATGTGGCATTCTCTAGGGTGAGAGAGGGAGAAGAAAAATAATATTCATGTATTTGTGAATGGGTGAGGATAGGGATAATGATTTCTTTTATATTTCACCAATCTCTGGGAGTGCTCACATACAAGACTTACTTTGGTGGGTCATATACTAGAATTTTAAGGCATTTAGAGCATTCCAGGAAGGATTTAGAAGAGGAAAAAAGCAACCCCATCATCCTCTTCATCAAATATTACGCCACATTTGGATCACTTACATGATCCCCAAAGGTATTGTGATATGAACCCTCTATTCATACTTTTAATCTAGTTTTTTTTATTACTCTTTGAATAGCAATCAATCAAAGTTCTCAGGGTCAAAAAGTATTTATAAAGTCAATCCCCATTAAAACCCTATACATTGATGGTGTTGGGGGAGGTCTCTATCATGGGGAAATCACCACTGATTAATTATTTCTCCCAGTCAAAGTATAGAGGGAAATGTGATAAGTTTGCTGATTTTTGGCCTATTCAGACTCTATCTCCTTATCCATGTCATATTTCTCTCGGGTAGTGATAATTCTTTTCTAAGATCTAACAGTATCACCATGGGAGGCCCAATAATATTATCCTCCTTGTTCTTCAAGTTAGCCCTAATGATATTGAAATAGAGTAGGTATCTAAGATGACTTGTATTGTCTTGTGGGTGTTAGAGTAGTGTGGGGAAGCTAAAGTCTTGTTCTTTCTCATTCTTTTCAACCTCTACCCAAAGAAGACCTTAGTTATTTACCTCCTCATATGAAGGGACAATGTCTTCGTAGAAGAGGTCTTCTTGGTTTTAAATCGATTCAAACTCCTCTAAATATGTGGAGTTGAAGTAAGTTGGTGCTTCACCAATGTAGACTCACCCTACCTTAACATTGAGGATAGAGGTGGATGGGATAAAAGAATCATTAACCACCATCTAATCGGTTGAAAATGGTATTTTAATCCATAAGGAGTCTGTTAGTCCCAAACTTTTTTCAAGTTGGCTACTCTAAATTCGTAATCTTTATTCTTTATTTTACGACGAGTATCTAAATCAAAATAACAAAGGTCAATCAGTAATTGGTGAAACCAGTATCTAAAAGAAATCAAACTAAGTGATAAACGAACATAAAGACTCGTGTAGTTCTCACCATAGATTTCCCAAATAATGCAAAAATGTCCCTATTGGTATCCTTTTGGGACCCGAGCATCCAAGTGACCAAAATGCATGACTTTGTCCCTGGCTTAAAAATGGTACATGCTAGACCCAGGAGATGTCCTCAAGTCATAGCAATACTTAATTTCATTCAGGTGAATCTTAGTTCCACAAGTTTTATTAATGGAAATCGTACCCATCACAATTCATAAGAAGCTTCCATTTTCTTGAATATGAAGAATTTTGTAAAAACAAATAACTTCCACCAACAATAGGTGGAGGGGGAAACAAAACCCCCTCTATTATGGCTGCTATCATAAAATAAACATTATTAAGGGATATTGTAAACGTCCTCATCATCGCGAGGTTCTTATTTTTAAAGATATTAATATATTTTATTTGGTACAAAATGCCTCAAAGTTATTTGGTTAAGTCGCTTTGTACTTTTTTCAAACACCTAGACATGGTTGGTAAGAGAAATGAAGAAAAAAAATATAAAGAGATGAAATTTATAAAGATGAAGTCTCCACGACTTGACTAAAAGATGGAGAGAGAGAGAGAGAGATGAGAGAAACTTCGTACCTTTGGCTTCAAGTAGAGATCCAAAATATTTTTTGAACCCCTTATATCCCTTATTACCAAAAGGTAGGAGAAATGATGACTTTCTTATAAAGAGATCAGCATTGTCACGCCGCTAGGGATTGCGTGCTTCATGCACAACGATTTCCTAGGGGAAACCAAACTATGGCGTACTAACCCTAAACATAGGGATTATGTGTATATGTGCACATAATTACGCTCCCATTAAAAGTAATTGGGACGTGTGGAAGTTAATGAATTCACAATGAGAAAAAAACAATTAACGCATGAATAATATAACAAAACAAAATTATACCAACCAGTCCTAAAGAATGATCGCCCAAATTTTGGGGAAAATTATAAGGTTTGGGAGTCAGGTAGTCCACATAGCACCCAGAGAGTTATGGAAACCTTGTTTCCCCCAGATCATAGACTAAACTATGGTGAATCACTAGAGATAATTATAATAAGACCATATATAATGTTGCTATAACTCAATCGATTAATTGATAAGACTACAGGTAGAGTCCGACTATATCTGCAAGGCTTTAGGCGATAGTAAATATAGTTAGAACTCCTATATCTATAAATAGGTTCACCCTAATATAAAAAAAGATGCAACACTACATTGTATCCAATGCTTGGACTCTCAGATAACATTCTCTAGCACCCTATGTTGTTTTCCACTTATCCTCGATCTAATACAAATCTCTCCCTCCTTTAATCGTGGACACAGGTAGTCCAACCTGCTGAACCATATACACCTTTGTCTTTTTTGGATATTCCACTAATATATTGTGGGCCAAATTGGTAATTAACATTATTGTAGGATTGATAATCCCTACAAGTTTCAAAAGAATAAAACTTCCACACTATCGTAACTATGGTAATCTCTCACTAAAATTGATCCAATAGAGGTGGACCAAGATAACTTGAAAGGAGAACAATGAACATGGTTGGGACCAAATCAAGAAATATTTATATGTGATACAAAATATTAATGGACATAGGATTACATACCACACGTGTTAATGTTTTAGTGATATTCCATCTAATACACATAGGTATAAGGTTTAATGCACCACCTCACCACACATGGAGATGTGATACCCGTATAATAATATCACTGTAGCTAGACTACAGTCCAAAGCTAGTACCCTTCCATTCACCATATACAAACGCGGCACCCACATAATTCATCATCGCAACCATATTATAACTAGGATTTAGTATCTCCGTCGCACTACACATGTAGGCATGATACTAGCATAATATCTCCACCTTAGCACTAAGAGTTAATACCCCTCGTCGCATTGTACATCCAAACGCGATGCACAAAGAAATGCACACACACACACACATACATACGATGCTTGGCTCATGCGTACCAACTACCTTCTAGGTACATACTTGTATGCACATTGTTTACTATCTTCTCGAGTATATTGTTATAAACTATTTCACATGCCTTAGGATTTGATCCTCACTTTTAGTCTAAAGTAGCCACTACATGCCAAACTTTCAATTTCATGCTAAAATATTTCATTATTTTATCATCACTTAGTCATCGTTTTCATAGAAATAACATTTCTCTGTAGTTACTTATTTTTCATGCAGCGTGATCCTTAACTAAAAAATTCTACATACCAACATGTTCATAAGATTTTCATCAATATATTTGATCGAGATAAACATTATTGTGGTTTATTATCCAAATTCAGCCTTAAGATCAACATGGTAACCTATAAGCATTAACATAAATACTAGTTAATTTATCCATTAGTATAATGTTCTAAACATAAATATATATTGAGTGTCACATGTGGTCCAAATTTTAATTCCCAATTCTCAAAGTCTGTTTAGTATAATATCCAAAAATTAATTTCCTCTACCATGGGATTTAACACTATATTTATTGCAACATTCCAATGGCACTATCAATGTTTACTAATGGTAGACATGTTCTTAAATCAATATTCCCAGTTTTATAGAGAAATAACATGTTTGTGATATCTTAACCAAATTCCCATCTAAATCTTAATTTATAAGTAATCCACGTAAATATTATCATCATAAGCATAAAAGTGTAAAATAAGGGTTGTGAAACTGTGTCCCCAAATAAACCTAAAGGGTCCGAATATGTTTCTCAATTGAATTTTCCCAGTTTTAATCAATTTTAAAATTCTCTTCAATTTTGTCTATCATAATTAAACATGCAGCTAGGTGATATAAAGAGATTATGATAAGGCAAGTGGATCTACAATTAAACCAATCGAATAGAAAATCTAAGTTAATTATGATGAAAATTAACTAGATGAAACTCATAGGTTCATTTTTAATATCTTAATATATCCAATCTAGATAAGGTGGTGTGTGTTAGCAATGTGATAATTAAAGTAAATAACACACAAACAATCGACAAGACATCTTTATAAGGAAAACTCCCCACTTAGTGGTAAAAATATTGATGCATCCTAATCTTCTTTTAACTTAAAAGGCTTTTATATAATACAAGAAGATAACTTCCTCTTGTTACCTAACAAGAAGTTATCTTATGAACATCGAACTCTCCCCCATTAATAATGAGTGATCCACAAAAGCTCCATCGAACTAACAAGAAAGTCTCATTCTCCTCCTTAGGATAACATCATGCTTGAGGTCTCTAATATCTCAAACACCTCTTTTAGATATAAGTTTTGATCTTCAATTTTGAGTTGGATAAATCAGATTGAATATAGGCTAAGTGGATCTAATCACAAAACACTCTCAGTTCCTCACAAAAAGTAGATCAAGTATAGATCTAGGTTTTCTCCTAATTGTGAAAGGAACACGTGGTTTTGTTTAAAGAAATGCAATTGATATGCTCTCAAACTCATAAATACTCTCTCAGTATAGGAGAGAAGTACAAAGGAATTCGAAATAATTTGAATGGAGCGAAAATGCTATATTTATTTTTTACAAATTTGGTAGCATCGTGTTTATGGCTAAAAACACGTCTTTGCATACGATTTTTTGGTAGTGAACAAGTCATATGAAAAATCATGCAATAATACACATGGATAAAAATCCAATTATGTGCACGATTTTAGGAAGCAGACTAAAACCTTTCAGGTCGTGCACACAGGCATGAAACATAGTTGTGCAGACGGTTTAGGGGTGAAACGGAGTTTCTTCCTAAACAAACTGCATTTTTCAAATCAGGTTTTTCCTTAGGTTCAATGATAACTTGAATTTCAACTCTAAATTTATTTTATAAGATTTACATAAATTCTAATTGATCGATCCTAGCGGGTGATTAATTAAAAGGAGTGTAGATCTATTTTTCTAGAGTTGTGGGGTGTTAAACTTAATTTTCTAAAAGGTTACTATTATAATTACACTTGCAACGAGAGTTGGTTTGTAATTTTGATATTAATTTGGGAGAATTCAAATAATTAAATTAATTAATTAGAATAACTAAAATTTGTGGTGTAATCCCATTCCTTGATTGTTCTCGCAATTATTTACCTCACTTTATCTATTATTTTAGTGTTAAACTTTGTTTTCATTTCACTTTTTAGTTTGTTGTGTAGATCTTTATTTTAGTTTAGTGTCATTTAATCATCACCTCACCCTATTGTTTTAATATTGAAAAAGCTAAAAAAAATTAGAAAAGTGCACAAGCCCAAAAAGAAAATAAAAAGCAAATTACAATTGAATTTATCTCTAGCTGACTCCCTAGAAAGTGGATTGACATCCTTACTTACCACTTTACACTTGAGTTTGTTATTATTTGTAGGTATATGAGGATTTTTGACTAACTTGGCTTTCAACAACAAACGACATTACGCAAAAAGCATCGTTATCAAATGGCGCCGTTGTCGGGGATGTAAAAAAGTCTAGTTATCAAATGGCGCCGTTGCCATTATTGGGAGCGTGAAGCACTTGGAGAGGATTCAATTTTGTAGTTCATTTATTTTGTATATTTTTGCATTTTTAGTACCATTTTTGCATTTTATTAGAAGGCTTGTATTTAAGATTATTTTATCATTGCTTGTATTGCGGTACATAGAGACACCATTTATTTTTCATTTAAAATTGTAATAATCGAAGACAAGCGTGATAGGAAAACTGGACAAGGTAGAGAAAGGGCGTCCAAAGGTGAGGATTTAGAAGCCTCTCTACCTTGGGTCGGTAGGACTCCCAGGGACGACTGAGATATGCGTGATCTCCCCCCGGTCGACTCAAACTTTTCGGTACCTCACGGCCTAAAAACCGTGGGAGGTACATTTCTAAACACTCGTGCCTCTTCTGTTAGCGAGTCAATTCTTTTGTGTGCTCTAGTGTGCTCTTATTTGATTTTATTCTCGCATTTATTTTTGAATGGTGTGATGAATTAAATTACTAAGACCTACACTCGATCACTCAACAGAAGAGATTTCATCACCCGACTCACTCGCTTACCATTGTGTGCTACCCTAGCTATCATTAAAAATCAATTAACTAGGTAGCCCACTAGGAGAAATTATTTTGCAAAGGCAATCACTCATATAAATTCCGTGCTTTTATCGCCCGCGGACTTAATTAAAATTTGACAACCCTTTCACTAAATTTAAAGATAAAAATTGGCTATGTGTTAGTTAGGAAATTCTCCTTAACTTGTGTGTGTGTCTAATTCATTTTTCGGTAGTCGATTTTAGTTGGTTCGTCCACATTCCAAGAGTCCATATATTTTTTTCCCCACCCTTTTCTTCCAAAAAATAAAAAAGTTAAATAAATATTTTTCTTCCTTTATTTTTATAAAAAAATCCAAGAATATTTTCTTCCATTATTTTTAGATAAATCCAAAAATATTTTCTTTTTCTCATTTTTCGAAAAAATCCAAAAATATTTTCTCTCCTTTTAAAAAATTTAAAAACTCTAAAAAAAACATATTCTCCTCATGGCCGAAGAACGTCCTTTACGGGACTACTTTGATCATTTTCCATTGACATGTGACATGTGTGAGAGTGATCTCGAGTCGTCTCTTTATGATATTCTTAGTCGTTTCACCTCTCTCACGAGTACCGTTGGTACTCTTGACCCATCCATGCATGCACCACCTATTCCATCACCCTCGGTGTCAAGTGTCATCGTGCATCCTCCTTTGTTGTGCACCCACTGTTATTATGCCGATCACATGTCCCATGAGTGTCCATACTTGTCATATCCATCTGAATCCACCGTGGAACATATGTATCCATATGACACTGTTCCGTAACCCACCTCGACCTATTATCCCGATATACCTAATCCCGAGTTGTGTGAGTACCCGAGCTATTCGTGGAGGCCTGATCAACCTTCCATGCAATACGTATCCCAACCCGATGTTGTGGATCCCCACACGTTCCAACAGTCGTCATGGCAACCTTGTGCACCCGTTCACGATTAGTCCCCTCACTACGCACCCCATGAGGATCGACCAATTGTCCATCACGAAAGCAATCCTTTCGTGTATGATGTACTTGGCCCCACCCCACACACTTCATATGAGTATTCTCCATATAGTCCCGATTATAGCGAGTTGTGTCCACCTCACCCACCGCCACCACCCATCATTCCACCAACACCTTCATCCACATCCACTCTCGAAACCCTCTTGCAAAAGTTCATACTTGAGCAAGAGCAAGCAGTTCAAACTCAAGCTCTCCAAAGGCTTGAACAAAGATTAAATGAATTGGAGTGTGCACGAGAATCGGATATTCCCATGGACCCACCCATCGTTGCAACCGAGTGTAATGATGATGTGTCCTCTCGTGACACGGATTTTGAGTGTGCCCAACCCTACCACCTCGAGAATCTTGAAGTTGAGACCATCCCATGGTCCGGGTTCCAAGTCGACAATTGTGTTGACTTACCTTTAGATTGTGAGCCTGATCAAATCCCACCATGTCCACATGAACCCCACCTTGAGGTTCCCACTCATTTTCCCGTTGAATCCAAAACAATGCCCGAGTCTACACCTATCAAGTTTCACCCTTGTGTTCCTGAGGAACCACTTCATCTTAGGTTAGCTTCGGCTACGAGTGGTCACCATTTTCCCGAGATAGAATCCGTGATAGTTCCTACCTATCCGGATATGGATGTTGTCCCACCGTGCATGGCTCCCTTTGAGCCTGATATTTCTAGTGATTCCTCTATCTTTGAGATTGGTGCCTCTTCTTACCCACCCACCACATTCACCAATGCTACTCTTATGGAGAAGTTGACAACTCCATCTTTAGAAACCACACTCCCTTGTGAGTATTCATTTACTCCTCCCAATGAGTGTGTGTCTCCCACTCTTGAGTCGGATCACCTTCCTCCACCATTTATCCCACCCGATACACCATTTGTCCCACCCGACCCACCCATTATCCTTTCTACCCCACCACCTGGTTTGGATCTTGATTTTGCACATTTCAAGTTTCCATCAACATTTTTAGATCCTAACCTGAAACCATCCTCCACCATGCATGAGAGTATTTGTGGTGATACTCTCCACTTCCGTGACATCGAGCTTTTTCCTCCATGCCCGCCACTCTCTTCTGGTATTGATTTTTCTCAATAGCTTTCTGGCGTGTCATGGTGCGACCAATATCATCGCCCATTCATAGAACGGTCGTGTCCTTTCTATGAGCCTCACCCCATCACTATTTCCACACCATTTCGCCTTCTCATACAACTTGAGCACCATGCTTATAGGTCCCTTGTTGCCCTCACCTTTAAGCTCAATAAGGCCCGCGACCGATACCTTTTCACCCTCACCCTTACCCTGATCCCCACCCACCCATGGTCCACCGATGCTTTGCATCGTGTGATGCACTTTGCCATACAAGTGCATTGACCCCTTTAGCCTTTATCCAGCAAGACTAACGCTTCAGTCTTGTTTGGGGGTGATTCTCATCACCCAAATTTTTCTTCCGCCCCGCGCTTTCATAGATCTTATCTTTAGGGTGAGAATGGTTCGGTCTGGCTGAAGACATTAAACTTAGCGCTACCGGGAGGCAGCCCGCGTTTCTTGTACTAGTCTCATCCTGTTTGGGGGTGGTGTTTCACATCACCCTATGTTAACCATGCTTATAGACTTGTACACCTTTTTTTTCTCTTATCATTTTTTCAGGTTTATTCTTGGCTACATATTTCCACTTCATTAGCGGTTCATTCTGGTAATCTCTTTCCTACCTTATGCTCTCAATTTTAAAAATCATTTTACCTAACATCGAGGACGATGTTCCTTTTTGTTTGGGGGTGGGGAATTTTATCAAAATCGTACCTCTTTTGAAAATTTTTGATTTTTAAACCTGATTTTTAAAATTTCATGCAGTTTCTTTCATCTCACTCATTGATGTGAATTTTCAATCATCCATCTTTTCAAGTCTAGGAACCAAGCTAGAGAATATTTTTTATAAATAGCTTATGTAATACATAACAAGGCATATTGCACTATGAATTTCTAGACTCAACAAAATTTGCGCACTTATCACGTCAATACGATTTAGAGTTGATGAGTACTACAATTCTAAAGATAACCTTAAGGATCACTAGTAGAAACTTTAGCTTGTGAGATTCGTGCCTTTCACCTTTCAAAGTGTTTTACGCAATCTCCGAGTCACAACTTGATTCAATTTCTTTGGGTCCGCATTAAATTGTTGTATGATCTCATTATCTTTCATAAAATTTTGACTTAATCATTGAGAATGACATCTTTTTCGAGTTGTAAGAAACGCGTGTCTTGAAATTTGTCCCGAATACTAGATTTTCATCCATACACCTACCACTTTTCCATATTACATTTCCATTTACTCACCCATTACATTTCCATGTTCTTCCATATTCCCATATATTCCCCGCACCATCCATATACATACCGCACCTCATTTCATATATCTTCCATCATTTTAAATAAAAGAGTGTGATTTCAAATGTAAATGTCTTCATTGTTGGTTTGAAAAGTGAGAGAAAAACAAAAGAAAAAGAAAAAAAATATATAGAAAAAAAAAAGAAAAGAAAATTCGAAAAAAGAAAGAGAGAAAAGAAAAAGAGAGTTGTAGTTAATTTTTATGTAATAAAGACATTTGTGCCTAAAGTATAGAACACTCTTCTATCATATGCATTCATACATCATCCTTTATCATTTATATCACCATTATATCCTACATACCACATCCATACATCATCCCATCCATCATACCACACCTTATACCATCCTTACCATTTCATTTTCCCCTCACCCATAATCATCCATATGTTCCCTTAGGTGTTCGGGCAAATGAAAGTCAACGTGGTGAATAACTCGACGTTCTCACTATAGTGATTAGCATTCTTTCATGAGATCACTTTTCTTTCAAATTGTTCGTTCTTTCTTATGTGTGTGTGAGACGTTTGAACTTGCTTACATTTACTCACCTCCTCACACACAAGAGCGATATAGTTACCCTAATCTCGAGAGTTCGTTTGAGAGAGTTATATCCGTGAGATTTGAAGTTGAAGCGTTGATTTCGACAAGGCAATCTAGGAATTACTCTTATGATACTCGTCCGTTTTGACTGATTCACAATACACACGTTGAGTTCTAGGAAGGATGTGCCTTGAGTATTTACTGAGCTAAACTTTTTATACAATTCTAGCTTGTATTTATGAAATTATTTTTCTCATGATGGATTGTGCGATTATTCTATGTCTAATAAGAGATTGACTGCCTTTCAATAAATTTTCGCAAATAAGAATTTTGTGGGTATATTCCATGCAAACCCTCACGAGACACAACTCGTCCTGTAGGGCAACCTATAGGTTTAAAGGCTTATTGCACATGCTAAGTGCAATCGCAAGTGCCCGCGAAAGTGGTACACTTTTGGTTTCTTATCTTTCTCTTTCTCTCTATCTTATTGCTCGAGGACTAGCAACGCGCTGTTTTGGGGTGGTGTGATAATCACCCAAAACTGTACAATTTATACCCCAAATAGATGTACTTTAGTTGCTAATTCTCGGTAATATGGGTCTTATGTGCTTAAATGTTTATCTTGCAGGCTTAATTGCAACTGCGGTGTCAAAAACTACATTTCGAGGCCAATTGCAATTAGAATGGAGCTAATTCCCTCTCCCGTACCCTAACCTGAGCCTAAGCCTACCCTAAACCTACCCCGAACCCCGTGTGTGTCTAATTTGCCCTTTTATTATTTTTAGATTTTTAGTTTGATTTATTTTTACTTTTAGGTTTATTTTAGAATTTTTAGATTTTATTTTCTATTTTATTTTTATTAATATAATATAATTTTATATTGATTTTTATTAGTTTTTAGTCTTAGTTTTTATTTTATTTTATCTTATTTTATTAGGATTTAGATTTTTTAGGATTTATTTATTTTTAGTTTATTTTGATTTTACATTTTCTTTTTAGGATCTTAGTTTTAGTTTAATAGATTTCTATTTTTTATTTTTTCATTTCTTTTTAGTTTCAATTTTATTTGAGTCTTTATTTTATTTTAGAATTAGATTTTATTAGGTTTTTATTTTATTTTATTAATTTTATTTTATTAGTGTTATTTTTTTAGGTGTCCTAATTAAACACACACACAACCCCCTTATCCTACACTCCCATACACCCAAACACACCTAACTCACTACCCTACACCCTCATCACACACCACCCCACCCCCACTTCATCTTCTTTCCTACATCTCTTTCTATCTCCACAAATCCATCTCACCCCTACCAACCTCCATAACCAACTCACCCCTTACCACCCATTCCGGCAACCCCCATCTCCCATAAACCTTACCCACTGCCTATCCCATCTCCGGCGAAACCCCCGCCGCAGGCGCAACCCTTTCCCCTCAAAGATCGCAGCCCCTCCGGCCAGCAATCACGAACACCCCCTCACCCCTGTCCGGGCAGATCCCCACGGCGAGCCCTTCGTCCCTGCCACCTCCGGCGCGGCCTGCCACAGTCCGGCGAGCCTGAGCCCCTTAGCCGGCGGCTACAACTGCGCCCCAGCGCCGGCGTCGCGCCACTCACCATTGTCGGCCAGCCCTTCTACCCGCCAGTGTCGCCTTGAACCCCTATTCCCCGCCGCTAACCCTCACCCCTCCGACACCAAACCCGGTGGACAGCCCCCGTCCCTCCTGCCAGAACCCTCTAAACTCCAAACCCACTTCACCATTAACCAACTTTCAAACCAGGACCCATTTCCATTTCTCCCCTTTCAAGCCAAAAACATGATCTGCTATTTTCAAATCTCACAAACCAAGACCAAATAATCCCATGTGCTTAATACCACTTTTTACCCCTTTTACCAATATACCCCCAACTACCCCCTTTAAACCAATTTCCAAAATACCCTCACCCAAATCAGATTTTTGTGACCTCACACCTCTCAACCCACTTGCTCCTCACACCATATCTACATGTGCACTTCCATTACCCAATTTACCCCCATGTGCACACTCCTTATGCTCCATGCATCTACTATATATTGAAGAGGAAGACCCCAATCAAGGGAAGAGCTTAGAGATAGGAAGACAATTCTAGAGAGAGAGTTTTGTTTAGAAAATAAATTAGAAAAATACCATTTGTAAATAGTTTTGTTTTATTTTTTTTAGATATTTGTGAGGTTAAATATTGATTGAGATTTAATTGAGTGTTCATTTATTTTCAAATTAATTGGATTCTCAATTGGAGGGTTGTATGCTTCTCATTCAAGGATTGCAGTTTATTGAATTCAAGAGATTGGTTTGATTCTTCTTCTTTCTACTCTTTTATATTAAACGCCTATTGAATATTTGTTTATTATGTTTGATACCATGTTAGGCTAAATCCCCTTTCAAGGGGTGGGGTAAAACCCTTATTTGATGTTATTTTATTTTAATTAGTTTAATTTGAAAAGTCCCTTTGAATGTTAATTTTGATCCCTAACCCTTAGATTTACGCCTCGAGAGAGGGTAAATGATTTTCGAGAGAAAATCGAAATTCTAATTATAATACTCATTTTAGATTCGAACTAGAGATAGGGGGTTTTTAAGTGGGGTATTATAACTTGAATTTCAACTCTAAATTTATTTTATAATATTTACATAAATTCTAATTGATCGATCCTAGCGGGTGATTAATTAAAAGGAGTGTAGATCTATTTTTCTAAAGGTGTGGGGTGTTAAACTTAATTTTCTAAAAGGTTTCTATTATAATTACACTTGCAACGAGAGTTGGTTTGTAATTTTGATATTAATTTGGAAGAATTCAAATAATTAAATTATTTAATTAGAATAACTAAAATTTGTGGTGTAATCCCATTTTTTGATTGTTCTCACAATTATTTACCTCACTTTATCTATTATTTTAGTGTTAAACTTTGTTTTCATTTTAGTCACTTTTTAGTTAGTTGTTTAGATCTTTATTTTAGTTTAGTGTTATTTCATCATCACCTCACCCTATTGTTTTAATATTGAAAAAGCTAAAAAAAATTAGAAAAGTGCAAAAGCCCAAAAAGAAAATAAAATGTGAATTACAATTGAAATTGTCTCTAGCTTACTCCCTAGAAAGTGGATTAACATCCTTACTTACCACTCTACACTTGAGTTTGTTATTATTGTTAGGTATATGAGGATTTTTGACTAACTTGGCTTTCAACAACAATCGACATTACGCAAAAAGCATCGTTATCAAATGGCGCCATTGTCGGGGATGTAAAAAAGTCTAGTTATCATTCAACATAACACATCTCAATATATAAAGTCATTTGTTCATTTCAAAATAACATTTTATCAAAGTTAAATGAAAAATGTATGTGTGCATAGCCTTAGGCATTCAATTAATAATCCTTAAAAAGGATACATCTTCAAATGAGCATTAACGAAAGCATTTGATGTAGAGAAGTCATGTATGATCTTTAATATTCAATGTTCACCAATGTGTAGTGAATAAGACTCTCTCTACTAAACATATATATATGAAGTCAACCGTTTTGTCTTGATAATGCATGACTCAAATGCTTTGACAAGGATTTAAGCCAACTATGTAATAATAAATGAATACATACATTTTCAATCTTGACCTTTGGCTAATCCGTAGCAAAACACCCAGAACTAAAATACACGATTACAAAAAATAAAACTCACTCCATATTATCCATATAACGAGAGAATAATGTCAAAATATATAACAAATTTAATAGACAGATAACATAATCAAAGTCGAATATGGGTTAGGTTGAGTCGTAATCTCATGACGATACATACAAAAGCATGAACAACACCTGAAGATTATGCATATAAGATATGAACAAAGAGAAATATCCCATGCCTGGGAATCCTCCAAAAATATATCAATATGAAGAATGAAGATGGAAATATGAATGTAAGAAATATTGATCAATTTGATATATCCCCATAAATCATATCAATATCAACACCATAAATGTATAAAATGATGCAACTCTTCCTTAATCAAAAGTATCTCCCCCTTTAAACAACATAGTTTCCTTGAATACAAACAAAACAAAGTATCCAAGTAATAACTTCCCACATCTTAGAAATTTCTCTCCCTTTTTGACACATAATAAAAGAGAAGTAGAGAAGACATAAATGATAGGCATATAAAATGGT
The DNA here is from genome assembly GCA_949130495.1 of Sambucus nigra. Taxonomy (NCBI): domain Eukaryota; kingdom Viridiplantae; phylum Streptophyta; class Magnoliopsida; order Dipsacales; family Adoxaceae; genus Sambucus; species Sambucus nigra. Next base: position 288,765,328 of record OX422223.1, read on the forward strand.
AAGAAGTAAAATCATAGTTGCAACTAAAACTAGCAAGGTATAAGCTATAGAGCACATGATAAACCAATGTTAATATGAGAAACATGGGGTAAATCATGAAACATAATCATAAATGACATTAACATGGTATGATAACACTATAACATCATGATAAACATATAAATAATGTGAAAAAATATGTATATTATGTGAATATCATAACCCCAAGTATAGAACATGATATATCCAAGCATGTGAAAAATCAGGATAATATCCACAAGTCTGTCTATCTAAAATGAGATCACAATAAGTAGAGTAACAAAATATATATAACAATGATCATAAAATCTCTAAATACAAGTGTATCAATTCCAAAATAGAGTAAAAGTATAAAATCCACGACCAGTCACACAAATGTATCAACAAAATACACACACTAATACACGTCTATTATTCTAAAAAAATATAGGATCAAAACATAAAATTCTATCTCTAGTTAGAAAATGAGTTATCAAATTGAGTAGCCTCGGTGTCATAGTCCTCATTAGATTCTAAAACATCTACTCTCACGACATGTGTATAAGAGGAAGGTGAAACAACCTCGGGAGAAATGAATAAGTGCATGAATTCCCCGAACCATGACATCAAGGTCACAATGAATCATAATGTAGTGATAATCTACATGATCCTCTAAGAGATCAATACAGTTCATGGTATGATCATATATGGATATAGGAAAAGCAAATTATGTCTCCATATATGCTCTGGTAGACTAATAGACTCTTGAACCAACTGGATTAGGAATAAGGGTCGGTTCTGGTGATGATCAGTATTGGGGCAGGAGCATGTTGACCTACAGCCTAAGAAGTCATGTCAACATGATGTGAATAGGATTAATAACTAGTGGTGTAGGTGGTTTCCTTATTATTTGGCCTCCAAAACTAGACACACTTGTAATCATGATCTCACTCGTGATGTGAGCAGGTACGCCACCTATGAACTTCGAAACCCGAAGTGAATAGACGTAATAGATAATTATACTCGCTAAAGCCAAAGGCTCATGAGATGCATCAGATGCACCCCCTGTGGATAAGATCTAGGATCAAGGGAGGGAAATCAATCGTGCACTTCATAAGAATGACATGCATCATCCTATCAATATTAACAGGAAAGTCATGTGTCTTATGTCTCGAGAAAAGATAATAGGTCAAGATAAAATGAAAAACAAAGTATCAAGACTCAAATAAATTTGACAAAATAACAACTCTAGCCACTGAGCATCCCTACCAGCTAAAAATTAACTTAGTCATAATGAGAAATACCACCATTTACACAAGTTGAAGATAGGATGCAAACGTATCCTCGGTCAAAATAATCTCTATGCCATCGATACAAATGGTTAAAGTTAATGGTTCCTCAAAAGAAACTAGAAGATTCGCATAGAACTCACGAACCATAGTCATATTCATCTTGGGATACGGTAAAAGGAGGCGATAGGTCAATAATTATCGAATGTGTGCCATGCAATACACACCCTCGAAAGTCTGATCAAGATGTGTAAGGTTCATATTTCTCTCGATATATTCACGTCGAGTAGCAAAATTCGATCGTAATGGCATACCATTCTAGGTAATCCTGATAGAGGATGAATCAATGACTGAATCAATATGATGCCATGTACGTCTGTCAGCTGTGTCAGTATGGTCACTAGGATCATCACGAGACCTAAATGTGATACTCAGACTACTCAGGGGTCTATTGGTTTCTAATTTCTTGAGTCTCATCATAAAAACTCGAGAAAAAAAATTTGAAATAACGTCTAAAAGGTAGTTCGCAACCCAATAACAACAAATAATCACCAAAGATACTCAAATAAGTGCCAAAAATATGAAATTAAGGAGCAAAATATATAAAAATGCACTTGAATATCAAAATCTCTAAAACTGAATAAAAAGTTGTTAAGATGATAAGAATATGACCAAAATACCTCAAGACACCTAAATTGAACTAAGAGAAACTCAAATAGATAAGTTATAATAATTACCTGAAGATAATCTAAAAATTCCAAAATGTATTAAAAATGAGATTTAAAACCTAGATCTTCGAATCAACACCCAAAAGTCGTTTGAGTCCTTAAATTAGTAAAGAAATCACAAAGTAAATGTGAAAACGCACCTAAGACAAGTTCTAGCTAGGAAATAAGAGGTTTGAAACGATTCAAATGAAGTTTGAAGCCCTCTTAAGTAACAAAGAAACTATACAGTCACTGGGCATATCCGTGTGCACGGTTGAATTTTAGCCATGCGAATGGCCTTCAACGAATCTCATGAATAGATAGTCGTGCGAATGAAAAATCCCCAAAAAACTCCTCCCTAATAAGCTCAAAAACCGAATTTTCCACCTCTGCTTCAATACATTTCAAGAATAAATAATTATGCAAATAAAAATTCTCCATAAAACTCCTCTCTGTGAGCGAATATGGGCACTAAACTCAAAAACCTAGTTTTTCACCTTCGTGCGAATGAACAAAATGTTCCCATGCGCATGCTTATCTCCAGAATACACAAGTCATGGATTTTTCTTTTAAAAAAAAACTTGTTATGAATCCCCCTAACCCAAACTCTCTCAAAATATTCAATATCAGATTTATATGCATGCTAAAAAACATTTTTTTTTGCAAACTTTTAGATATATTCAAAGAATAAAATACGCACTTATATATACATGTAACACAAAAACGTGTAAAACGATCATGATTGGGCTTGCTTAATCACACTAGATGTATGTTTAGGGTTAAGAAGATAAAATTAGCTTAATTAGTTTAGTTCACAAAATTGAAAAAAGGTTTTGGAAAAGAAAAATTATTTTCAGCTAAAGGACACACATATAGGGACTGTCCCTGCATTTACAAATTGGTATCAGAGATTTTAACTTGGGATTTTTACATCTACAAATTGGTATGAGAGCTATAAATACTATTTTAAAGTGTGAGTGATCCCGTGTCTTTAGGTTTGCCTTTCGAAGGGTTTGATAGTTTTAAAACATATTTGTCTGAAGGGTCTAATTATAAAACAGGTATGAATTATGCACTTAAAACTTTAGTTAAAAAGGATTACTTTAAGAGGTGTCTTTATTGTGAGGGGTATGGTCATAGGATAAATGAGTGCCCCATGAATCTAAGGAAGGATGTTCCTAAATCGATAACTCATGTTTCCACCCTTAGTGATAGTGATCCGGACGAGGAAAACTTTTATGCAAGTAAGAAAAACCTTACCACCTTTGCGGCTAGTCATGTGAGTGATGACGATAAATCTTCCCATGAAGATATTTCCTTACACGGCTCTTCAACGACTATTATGAGTGAAGCCCAAGAAAGCGAGGGTAATGTGAGTGAGGATGAAGAGGTGGAGCAGAGTGACTTGCAAGTTGATTTTAATGAATTATATGTGGAGACTGTGAAGGTAAAGAAAGCAAACTTGAAGTTAGAAGATAATTTAAAAGAACGTGCCATGGACAATAATAATACCGATGATTGAGGATCTTAGGGCATGTGAGAAGACTCTTTGAAAGAAGCTAGAATACGTTGAGGGTGAGAGAGATAGTCTTAGAGGGTCAATGGAGGCTATGGAAAAAGATCTTCTAAAGTTTGAGGAGTCTAAGTATTTGATTGGGTTTAGTATTGGAGAGCTTGAGGAGAATTTGAGAGAATCGAGTCAGGTTAAGTTTAATTTAGAGACTAGGTCAGAAAAGTTGGATAGGATTTTAGGCACCGTCCAAATCAAGGATGATAGGTGTGGTATAGGCTTCAATGATTTTATTGCTCCCATTCCCAAATCCAATACCAATCGTGTGAGATATCCAACTAGGAACGTTAAGAGAGGTCTACATTTAGGTTACATTCCTCGTCGTGTTTACACTTGCACTCACTGTAGTATAAAGGGTCACCTTAAGTGTTATTATTACGACCTTAAAAATGCTCCTAGGAAATTTAGGAATAAAGTCATTTTGGTTACCAAAATCCCTATGCGTCGTTACACACCTACTTGGGTTAGGAAATCGAACTTAGAGGATTTAGGAATTAAAGCTTCATGACTCTCGTTTCCTTTCACATGATACTTTTCATGATATTTCTTATGGATGATTGTGTTAGCATGTTTGTCATACACTAGTTTTGCTTCATGATATATTCTTGTTAGTGTTATGACATGTTTATCTCTTTGTATTATATTTTTCTTTTATTTGAGTAATATTTGGAAAAATACAAAAAGATTTTACTTTGATAATTTTTTTTGAAAAATACAAAAAGATTTTTGTTTTAGGGTTAAAATTATTTTGTTTGAAAAACACAAAAAAAATTTGATTTTTTTTTATCGTGAGTTTACACTTGATATGGCATATCAATGTACTTGAACCCCCATCATTTCATCTTATCACGTGGCTAGTACATTTGGTCATGATTTTGGATACAAAGATTGATCTTAACCATTGTTTTAATAGGATTATTTTGAAGTTGACTTAAATTTAGATTCGACTATGCATATGCCATTGCACACATACATGAGCTTTAATGAATGTTTAGCTTGTCATGCATATTTGAGTTTGGTGAGACATTTTCCTCTCAATTTTGCCATCTATGTACATATTAGACTTAGGAGGAGTTATGCATGTAAGAACAGTTACCCGTGAGAATTTATATTGCATATTAAAAAAATGATGAGGGTACACGGGAAAGGGCCGTGAGAGGTGTGTGAACTCGTCATGAAAGCCACCGTTTAAAAGAGCCCAAGAAAAATTAAGGCAATAAAAAGAAACATATGCCAAAAATTGGGCCAATAGGAAATCTCTTAAAAGAGAAATTATAACCACGAAAGAAAAAGAATTATCAAATATGAGGGAGTTTGGTTGAAAATATCAGCGGATTTGCATAAACAAGTCCTTTGTTAAAAAGTCGCGTCATGACGCTATTATTTGTAGAATCATAAAAAATTCTAAACTTGTGCGTGTGATGTATGCTTAGTTCATTAAGTTCAAGTTTAATTGCCACATATGGCTAAAACGTAGTTTGATGATATTTAGCGATCAATTATAGCTTCTTGAACGTATCTTTGTGTTTGGATTATGATTTATTTGTGTTAGTTACACCCCTTCATTCCATTCCATGTTTGAGCACATTGTAACTATGTTAACCTATAACTTACCTGTTTGTTTTTTAGTCTGTTTTGTGACTATTTTCTTACTTCCAGTTGCTTTTATATAAAAAAAATTCACTGGGCAGATCCTGCATATTTTTAGAGCTGGAATTAAGAATTTTTGAAGTCGTTAGAACGACTTTGAGCTGTCGTTCTAACGACATGTTCCTGTCATTAGATCTTTTGATTAAGCGACGTTTCAAACGATCTACAATAAGTGTCAGGTGTGGTCATGAGATAGGTCGTTAGATGGGTCGTTAGAAAGTTGCTTTGAACGACTTGCTATTATTATGGGTGGGTCGTTTCTTACATGGTTCGAATGACATGTCTCAGTCATTCAAATAAACTCGCATTGTCGCTCGAACGACCTTGGTTTATTTTTGCTATTCGATTTGTTTATGTACCTGCTTGATCTGTATTTTGATATTACACTATTTTGGTACTTCTGGGTTATTTTGGACAATTTATATGCAATCAATATTGATTATTCATGCTTTGATTCTTAAACTGCATTGATATTGTTTAGTCACATCTTTTGATATTGATGATTATTCTTTGTGAGTGTTTACAAGCTATGCTTTGACCTATATTGATTCTTTGAGATAATTCATCATATTTATCTAGATATCTACTCATGTTATATTCATGCTAGAGATCCGTGCATATGTTTATTTTTCTCACTAGTTGTCTATTCGAGACAAAAAGGGGGAGAGATAGATTTATGATGTAGGGGGTATCTAGTATTTTATATTGGTATCATATTGAGTATATATCATTTTTTCCTCTATACTTCACATGGTATTTGTCTGTTTAGTATATGTAGAGATTTTTCAGCGATTTTCAGAGATTTTGAGACCACATCACATGGAGACAGTTCATGCTCGCTGATCGTCCTGCATTTGATAGCTACATTTGATATAATCCATGTCTTGTATTTTATTTTTGGGTTTTATGGGATGGGATTTAGATCATACCACTTGACGACCTGACTTATGCATTTCACTTTTTTGGTTTTGTCCCGAAATAGCCAAAGGGGGAGATTTGTAAGGACAAATTTCCCAAAAGTGTCAATTTATATGTATTGGCATTATTTCGAACAAAAACCAATTTGAGTCATAGATAGATTTTATCTTGCCACGATTCCCATTAAGTCTATGACATTGTGTCGAAAACGTAACGACCAAGCTTCAAAGATAGATCATGCCGTAGTTTTGGTACCGTTTCATGTCTTCACATTAGTTTTCCGAGATTCTCTCAGGTATAGATGCATATTGATTTATGAATACTCAGTAAATATTTTCTAAGGATGTTATATTATTAAAGTGATTTCAAAATAAGTTTTTCTGATATAAATCTTGTTTAGAGTCGTATAAAATATCTCCTTGTGTTTAGATGGTTCAAACGACATTTACAGTCGTTCAAACGACATCATACTGTCGTTCTAACGACATGCATATCTCATTCTAACGACATGGTGATATCGTTCTAACAATGTGCCGCCTCAACATTTTTATTTAAGACGTCTTTTTGCTGCAGAAAAACAGTGTGCAGAACATACGGAACAAAACAAAACCCATACATTTTTCTGCATTTGTTTACCAAAGGTTTCCAAAGATAAAAACATCCTTTGTGTTTACAAGATCCGAGTTTTCATACCATATGTTATATAGATTTTATGTTTGCACCATTCTTGTTTCTTCCTTCATTCGAAGAACTTATTTCATGCGATGGACTCCGTACGTGCTGATTGCAATGAAGAAGCGGTGGACTCTGTGTTCTGAATCGTAGACGGTTGCTGGCTATATCGATGGATACCGAGGCACGCGTGGACTCATGTGTTGTGGACCTGGCATAGGTGGACTCTTGCGTTGCACTGTGGAGGAGCAGTTGAAGAGAAGAAAAGGTGTTAAGGCTTGTGGGGATCGAGTCGTTGTGTAAGACTGAAATCTTCCTTTGTAAAATCGTATCATAGTGATTGTCTGGATTGGGTCGTCCGATATTTTTCCTCGTTGGAGTTTTCTCGTACATCGACGTGTTTTGTGATCATTCTTTACTTTATCTTGCTTAATCACACTAGATGCATGTTTAGGGTTAAGAAGATAAAATCGACTTAATTAGTTTAGTTCAAAAAATTGGTGCTTAATAAAATTGGAAAAAGGATTTTGAAAAGGAATTTTTTTTTCACCTAAAGGACACACATATAGGGACCGCCCCCACATTTACAAATTGGTATCAAAGATTTTAGCTTGGGATTTATACCTCTACAAATGGGTTGGCTATGGAAAAGAGTTAGAGAGACCACTAAAGGTTTTGGGTGAAAGGGAGTGAGTATTTTGCTCAAAATTCAAGAAGACTTTAAATTGAAAAAAAATGTGAAGAGACCTCATTATTGCCACCATAGTGGGAAAACCGCCCCTATTGGCACTATGACAGTTATACCGGTCTATTGGGTTTGCTATAGCTACCAGGATGCATTGTTATAGCGACTCCCAAGCCACGTTTAAACTCCCAGTTCATAACTTTAATCACCCTAACTCATGCCAACTGAATCTTAACCCATAACCCGTGTTTTTAACTCCTAAAATTCGGACTTGCTCCATAAGACTTCCGAAAAACCCTAAATAACCCTAAGGTTTCTCTCCCAATTTTATACCCATAGTAACTCAAGCTCAAAAATTCATTTAAGGTCCAATCCAATCCATAAATTAAGTTCCACTACTGAAATTGGTTTCAACTAATAACTTAAGTCTAATATCAAGTATGCTAAATTTTATTATTTTCAAATTAAATTATTTACGAAACAATTAAATATTATAATTAATATAGTTTGTTATCACAATTAGATTATTTATAAAATTCGAGGTATTACGCCACATCTTATGTGATCGCCATGACCCCGTCGCATATTTTCTTTACCTCTTTTATTATTTTGAGTAAAGTTAGCTTTGACTTATGCGAGTGCTATAAACCTTGTATGATTCGCCATGAATATTTCATTGTTCTGCTAAGTGATTAGGAGACTTGAGATTAGATTTGAACACCGTTTGGATGTTTGATCTCGATATTATTGTTGTAGGAGCATATTTGTGGAATGAAAAATGGAGAAAGTTTTCTCAATCATATATGCATCCTATGCCTTTTCCCCACATAGCTTTAACTTGTAGTTAAGTTTAAATTCAAATACTATCTTGAGAGTATGAAACCTTGGGTTGGATCACTCATGTCTTGCACATGAAAATATGGTTGGCTTTTAGTGGTCATAATACCCATTTAGGAAGTTCCACAAATTTAAGCTCCTTAACGTTTAGATACTCACTTTTCAAATCATTGTGTATACGATGCCTAAGAAATATAAAATCATCTTTGCTCTTCCGGGACATAGTGTTATTAAGTGTAATGTCATCACTAATATTCCAAGCTTGGGATTGGGGCTTCGCATCCAAAATGCAATTAACACAATTTTCCCAGAATGTTCAAGTGCTTGAAATTCAAGTTCATAAATATTTAACATGTTGGAGCAGTGAGGGACAAAGGAACTTAACAAGGTAAGAGCTTTAGCGCCTACTGTGATTGGATATAAGAAGGTTGCGAGAAACTCTAGCTATGTACTGATAACGAGATAAAAAAAAGGCACATAATTAGAGGGCGAAAATATTTCTAATTCAATGGTGTGTAAATAACGAGAGGCACATATAGAATAGGGCACATGTAGAACTTACAATTCTTCTTTGCTTCTTAAGTCTGAATCTAAAACTTTCAGAATTGAGATACTAAATAGTGTTTATTTTTAAAAAAATTAAGAGGTTAAACGACTAAATTTGTCTGTAAATGGTTAAGAGGTAAAATTACCTCTAAACATTAAATCGGATTATATGCATCCATTTAGAGGTTCATTAAGACATAAAAATAAGAGTCATTATACGCCGATTTACAAACGCGACACATTTGGCGCGGCACACTCATGTGTCGTACTTGTGTTGGAGTCCAACAGTAGTAGACCTAGACACATGCCATTGCGAGTGCGACGTATCACAACATCATATTTTAGAGTCAACCTAGAATTATTATAAAAATAAATATATTTTTTAATTAAGATTTTTGATAGTAGAAAATAAGAACACCCTAAGATTCATATAGTTGTTAATTTGTGTAGTGTATTTCGAAATACAGCCCTTCGTATTGTGGTCGGGTCGGTAGGTCTTGAGCTGGCTTGGCCCAGTCTGCCGCTGGAAACTAGCTTGTTCTACATGTGTTGTTGCACTGTTCAACATTTTACTTTCCAAACTCTGTTGGTATTCTTCATTCCAAATTGATTTCATTGCTTGAAGGGATGGTCTCACAATGGAGAGCCACTCTCTCTTTTACCCACCCCAAAGAGTTGGGATAGCTGATACTCAAAAACCGCAATTTTTTACTTCATGGGTATGTTCTTGTTTCCAAGACTCACTTCCTATAATTTCATTTCAAGGTTATTAAAACTGGGTTTATCTCCAAATGAAGATATTTTTAGCAAAAAATGCCTTTTTAGACTCTATTCCACTTCTTCAGCCTTGTTAGTGGATGACTATGTGGTATATTCCAATTTGAACCCAACTGGTGGCATATATTTAGCAAAAGACACGGTTGTTCCAAGAAAAAGTTATCTTAGTAAAAGAAAGCGCAAGCTATTCCATTCAATTGTTACAGTACTTAAATCCTTGAATTGGAGTGTTGCAAGTGAGGTAAAGTTCTCAAGAGCTGTGAAGAAGTTTGGGTTTTTGAATTCATGCAATGCATTTAGGATTATTGTACATGTTTTTGCATTGGAAGGGATGCATATAGAAGTGCATTCTTTGCTTAGAGATATTGTTTGCTACTATAAAGAGGTCAACTATGATTTATTTGATTTGTTTCCTATTTTACTGGATTCGCCAAGTCATGGGTCTAGATCGGTTGTTGTATTTGATGCACTTATTAAGGTTTTTGCAGGAAATTCAATGCTTGAAAACGCAGTAGATGTATATATGCAGGCTAAGAAAATTGGGCTTACACTAAATATATTTTCGTTGAATTTCCTGCTTAAGTGTTTAGCGGAAGCAAACCGAGGTGATCATCTTTCGAGTTTATTTGATGAAATAAAGAAATTGGGGCCACCACCTAATGTTTACACTTATACCATTATGATGAACTTTTACTTGAGAGGAAACCATGTGCAAGATGAAGTAGATATTGAAAAAGCCACTGAGCTTTTAGAAGAAATGGAGAACAGCGGGGAGAGCCCAACGGTTGTAACATACAGTACGTTTATTCGTGGGCTTTGTAGAGTTGGATGTGTTGAGTTTGCGTTAGAATTTATTCGCAAATTGAGATTTAAAAGCCAGCCTCTCAATAGTTACTGTTATAATGCTGTTATACAGGGGTTATGCCGAAAAGGTGAACCGAATGAAGCGGCTAGGCTTTTGGAAGAAATGAAGAGTTGTGGAGTTAAACCGGATGTGTATAGCTATAGCATTTTGATAGACGGGTTTTGTAAACTTGGAAATATCGAAAAAGGGCTTTATTTAATTGAAGAAATGGAATTGATGAATGTAAAACCGTCACTTGTTAGCTATAGCTCACTTTTGAAGGCTCTCTGTGAAAATGGATTGATGGATATCTCATTGGATATGTTTTGTAAGCTTGGGACAAATGGTTATGAATATGATCAGCGTGTCTATGATATCTTAATCAATGGGTATTGTATGAAGGGTGATTTGGATTCTGCCCACCAACTGTTCAAGGAAATGATTAGCACTAATTTGACTCCTAGTGGTTCAAATTTTAAGTGTCTAATTCTTTGTTGTTGCAAGATGGGTTCTTTAGATAAAGCCTTAGAGTATGTCAATGTAATGCTAGAGGGAGATATATTGCCTGATATTTTCACTTGCAATTCTATTATTTATGAGTTTTGCAGCAAAGGGCGTGTGGAGGAAGCTTTGAAACTTATGGATGAGATTGGGAACCACGGGATCATTGCTAACACATTTACCTATGGAGCAGTCATTAAGGGGTTGTGCGAAGAGAAAAAATCAGAAAGAGCTTTGGAGATTATTCCATTGATGCTAAAGAGAAATGTATTCCCCAGTGTTGTAATTTACAGCAACCTTATGGATGGTTTTGCGAAACAGTCAAATTCAAAGAAGGCCTTGAATTTGTATGCGAGAATGTTAAAAGTCGGGGTTGCTCCTGACACAATTACACATACGATTCTCATTCACATATTCTCATCCAGGGGTAGAATGTGTGAAGCCTATAATTTGTTTGAAGAGATGATTGGGAAGGGTTTGAATCCGGATCAAATTTCCTACACATTGATTATAGATGGGCTTTGTAAAATTGGTAATATGAGGAAGGCTTGGGGATTATTCTATGAAATGCTGCAAAGAGATCATTTGCCCTCGGTTGTTACTTATACTTGTCTAATTGATGGGTTTTGTACTGCGAAACGCATGGATGTAGCTAATATGTTGGTAGATGATATGAGAAGAAATAATATCTCTCCCGATGTAGTCACTTTTAATGTCCTGATTGCTGGGTACAAAAGACTTGGACAGCTAGATAGAGCTTATGAGCTGTTCGACGAAATGAGGAAGGAGGGCGTATTCCCAGACGTTATTACATTTAAAACGCTCGGTTGGGATAGGGATGCGGGTTGAGGAAGGGAGGAAGTGGTTAGCGGACGGTACTTTCCTGTACCTTTTTTTTTAATTGTTATGCCTGATATCACCATGTGTTGATCTTTTTTTATTGTTTAAAATTCCTCCTGTACTAATGGTAATTATTCTCCTAAAGTCTAAATTTTTTCTTCTTGACCAAAACAATTTCGTTTATATATTTTTTTACCCTCCTGTCAATAATGCAAAATTTAGAAATTCCATTGTTTTCACAATTATTTGATTTTTCTCATTTCAAGGGAGTCTCTAAAAATATTTTACTGTCAACAGGGGATAAAGTCAAATTAGAATTTCCATTATCATTAGACTTGCCCAAATGGGTATGTTTTCCAATCTGATCACCATAGCTTCCAAACTCATCTTCACTTCTTCATAATTTGTGGTGCTATATGTTTCCCGATACTCAAATATTTCTGTACCAGTTTAATTTTATGGCCATGTTCCGGGTGTGTTAATTAATCAACCACTTAATGTTATTGTTTTAATAGAGAACTTGTCAAAAGGCCCCAGGGTGAGGGGTGTTTATATGTGCGGCCCTTGGCTTATTAAATGTTTGTTTGTGTGCCGTCCCTGTCTGCTATATTAATAGGTACTGTAGCTAATATAATATGTATTGTGGTCTAATATGTCAAGAGTATTTATTGATATAACATAAATATTTCTAATATGACAGAATAGTAATATGATGAAAACATTTCTAATCTAACTGTGTCAAGAGCCGCACACAATGTTATATTAGATTCTAGGGACTGCACACGATGTTATATACCACCAGGGACCACACACAAACTGTTGAATGTTAGACTAAAGGACCCTTGTTTTAAATGGAATTTCTTTCATTCTACTCTTCTTAGCTCCTCTCTGGTTTCCAAATTCACATTTAAGATTTGGATTTTTAGATTACTTGTATTAAAAACATTGTTTTATGATTTAGCTGATTCCTTTTCCTTCCTTTTCTGCAGTTTCACGGATCCCTTTGCGAGGAACGAAGGTGAGATAAGCACCTTGTCCTCTAGTCAGAGCAGTTAAATGATTTGAGGGTTTGAGCAAGTGATCAAAAAAGGCCAATTTGGTAAGTGATTTGTTGCTTCCATCCTATTAGTATTATTTCGATAAGCTTGAAATTTAGTGCCAACATCTACATCTTTTTAACATAATTCATCTCTCTCTCTCTCTCTCTCTCTCTCTCTCTCTCTCTCTCTCTCTCTCTCTCTCCCCATGTGTGTGTGTGCTGTAATGGATGGGACATGAATTTGCTTTACAAAGATGACCTTTCTCATGGGTAATTGAAAAATATATGAGCAGGAGTTTTCTTTATTTTCCCGTCACTTTGGAATCATGGAATTAGGTGATGCTCGTACGTAATTGGTGGCTCAAGAATTGGATTAAGAATGATTTGAATTGGCTATTAACACGGTACATAACTATAGAATACATGATATCTCACAAAAAGATATCTTTTTATGAATTGTCCGTTTAAAATATGATTTTCAAATAAGTCGTATCTTGCTCAGAACAATAAATAAAGCTGAGGTTATAGTTAAAGCCGCTTGTAGAAAACCGAGATAACTAGTTATAGTAGGCATGAAGGAGCTATATGAAATTTGGTTCTTGAACTTTGTATTTACTGAACAGAATGATGATGGGTACTTCATTTGTTATAATATTGAAAATGGAAATATTAGGTATTTCAACTACTAAAACACTGTGTTGGTCTCTAAAAATATTGTGATAAATTTGAAATTGTAAAAATGGCACTTGAAATAAGAGTGGTCGGGATAAAAAAGCGTTTTCTTAGCAATTATGGCAAATTTCTCTAAATATTTTGTAAATCATCTGGTACAACTATTAAAATGAATTCGCTTTGTAAGAAGTAGGGGTGGACAGTGGAACCTGTCAACCCAAAGAACCGAACCAAACTGCCAGTTTTTTTTTTTTGACGCCATTGGGTAGGTTCTAGTTCCTAAATCCTAAAAACCGATCGCATTGCGTTGGTTCTTGGTTTTACCTTACTAAGAAGCAACATGAATTATACTTTTTTTAGTCTGACTATCGGAGAATAAATGTATGGTGAAATTTTATGGCATACAGAGGGAATAATTTTATGAGTTGTGTAATAGTGTGAAGGTTTTCTGATATATGTATTGATGGTTTTTAAACTGGCAAGTTCGCCTAGCTATTTTAGTGTATCTAACCCAGTGGGGAGATCCTAGTGGTTAACTTTCAACATTAACAAGGGCTCAGACAATTGACTAGAGAAAAGAAGGAAAATAAAAGGTCCAGAGGAAAACTCAAGTACAGTCAATACACTTTTGATGTGACAACACTAGATGGGGACAGGGTGCTCGTGTTCCTTATACATACGTAGCCCATGATTCACCAACACCTTTATTATGGACAATTTTATCTTTCTATTGTACTCTCTTGATAACTTAAAGATTTGTTTGATATAGTATATCCTAAAATAAGGGTTTTTCCTTTGCTATTGTAGTGTGATTCTGTTTTGGTTGAAGTCTAATAAATAGTATGGTCACCCAAATCTTGCCATTGCCACATTTTTTAGACCCATATTAAATCAGTAGCTCAAACCAAGACTTGGGAGATGGATTCCACAATATAGAGCGGTTAGGAGATATTACTATATTGTTTAACCTTTTAGTTATTTTCTTTACTTGGGTATATATTAGTGGACAAGTATTGTATGGCCTGCCAATAAGGGCCTCTCCTCCCCTTTGTAAGCACTTAATTTTGATATATTATTTATAAGAATAAAAGATTGAGAGAAAACCCTTGATCTTGAGCGCGTGCAAGTGTGCTCCCCCTAATTTTCATCCCAAAGCTTTTCTAAAGTGGCATGCCGTCTATTCTTTACTATGGAGGTCATGTCAGATCTCTATATTTACTTCATTTAAATAATTATACAAATGACTTTTGCGCAACAAAGTTTTGAAGAGGCAACTAAGCTTTGCTCCACTATAGAACTTAAGAGTGATTTCAATTTTGTTCTGTAGAGAAAAATCTTCTTGCTAACCAGTTTTAGTGACATGTCTTACTTTTAGCACCTGTTGTTCCGTTTGCACGCTTCACTGCAACATGCAATCGCTCATATCTGTCCCCTTTTCTCCAGCCCAGTCGAAAATAAAAGGGTACATTGCACAAAATCCCCTGAACGATAACACTAGTTGCAACTACCTCCCTGGTCATTTTACTTTCCAAAAAACTCTTTGCAGTATTCCCTTTTTGCAATTTCCACCATATCTGTCACTAAACAATGTTTCTAGCGACATTTATAGTGACACTTGTGGGGGTGATATGTAATCAGAACGATAGTTTAGGAGTTTCTTGTATCTTACCCACACACAAAAAAAACAGGAGTTGCAATATGAAAATCAATCTTCTTTTGTTCTTCTAGGTCATTTAACTCGCTCCCACCCCTGTTATTATATCTTTTACTTTTACTAGTTATCTTACTTCCCTCCGAGTATGGCTTTGTACCTCTTGTAACAAAAATATGTAATATTAAATTCTGGTATATTGACATGCAATATAACAGGGCTTCAAAAGCATGATAGAGTGGTGAGAATCGACACCATGACGCGGGGATAAGAAAATTGGATACTAATCCACAGGCCATTACATGGGATGTTGTTCCACCCAGAGCGGGGCGAACTGTGTAAAGACCTAACCTTTCATGCTAATACCCACCAATTGGACTGAACAGGTATGAGGGTTTCTATTATGAACAATAATGATGTAAATAAGGGATATGTGCTCTATTTGTCTTTTCTGTCATTGTTGGTAATTGTAGATCATAATATTAACTTTTATCTTGTTTGGTAACTCGTGCAATGCACGGGAAATTTTTAAATTAGAGATAAAAATACTCAATTATCATAAGAAAATTTTGTAGAATTCTGTCTTATTTATCGTTGACCAAAATCGCAAACATCAAAGTCAAATGTTGAGAAGCAGTGTCAACTTTTATCTCCTTCAGCAAAATGAAATTATAAAATTCTTTTAGAAAAGTTCTCAAGTAAAATTCTTCTAAGAAATATATAAGATTTTTTTCGAGAGTTGCTAAACGGTATGGTTTGTAGGTATGCTCACGCTTCTGAAATAGATACGTGTCGATATTGGTTATTCTCAGCTAATAGAAAGTTAATCTTGTTAATACATATGTGTACATGATTATTAACAATTAATTTTTTACATTGTAACCAAATCCATGCATACGAAAGTGTGCATTTTCAACGCTTTGTACTTGTGATATTTACTATCTCTCCTGCCTTGAAAACTTGCTACATGAGTTGTCATCATATCTCTAAGAATTTAATTGTTCTCAAAGATGGAACAAATATGAGTTTACCATTAACAATCAACTATACGTCCAACACATTTTTTTGCCAAATCCCGTTACTGCTAGAGAGCGCTTCTAACATGCATCGCCCACCACTTCTTCCACCCCCACATTCCCATATACGGCGCTCGTCGTCACTAACGTATGACAGAACATGTTCTACTTTATCTTGATTTGGGTTGAAAAGATTTCTGCAAATTTTTAAACCTATATCAGATCATCCTTTGAAAATCCCTTTATCCTTGATTCTCACCTCCAAAAGATGGTTGATACCACCATCGAAATCGTCCTTGACAAAGGCTGCCTCTTTATCTTCGTCATTATAATTGATACTGATATCCGGAGTGCTCTCTTTGGTTTGCTTGTCTATGAGTCTGTTTAAAGTATTTGACTTCAAATTGTTTTCTGTTAGTGCTGGCATCCGCACCCGGTCCCTTTGTTACAATTAAAAAGGTGAACTGTAATAGTAAAATGTAACATCAAAGAGAATTTAAAGCATTAACGACATGTGAGAACCTGTAAAAAGTTATGGCGAGAGAGATGAGGCTCTACAACAGTAAACAATCAAATACAGATCCAACAACGCAATTTAGATTTCCATATGCAGAATGAAGAATACAAAGTTAAACACCAAATCTGAACATCGGCAAACAGTCCCAAACATAAAAGTTAAATGAAAGGGAATGGATTACTAGTTTTAGAGAGAGGGGGAAATGTGAAGAGGTTGAAAACGTCAACAGCCAGCACCTGGTGCGGCATCTCCAACATCAACTTCTCACAGAGTTGCGATCCAATGAGAACCTATCATGCATATCTTAATCCCCTGATCTTATTCATCTCCGACAAAGATGTCGTTATCTCTCCGAATGTTTTTCTCCCTCTCCGACAAGGAAGACTCTGTGGGGGCGTGTGTGCCGATTTGTTCTGTTCTCCCACTAAGCAACATCTCTTCTTTCTCTATGATGTTGGGTGACTTGAGGGAGAGGGAGGTTAGAGGTTGCAGATGGGTGTTTGTTAGAGATGAAGATAACTAATGGGAGTTAGCGGGGTGGATGAGGAAGAGAGAGGATGAATAGGAACGTGTATGGTTAGTTAACAATTTGAACGTGGGTTAGTTATATGGAGAGAGAGAGAGAGAGAGAGAGAGGGATGTGCATGTGGAGTTTTTCTTAGGGTACTTCTGTGAGTTAGGAGATTTAGGATTAGGACAGGACCCGTGCATTTTTTATTGAAGAAAAAGAGCAAAAATCTTAAAAAAATAGTGTCAGCATTTTGAGGACCCACATATAATTGTAAAAATAGTTTTTGATATATAATTACAGAAATAGTTGGCATTTATTTTTTGGATGAACGTAGAATGTAAAAGGACCCACATATTCTATTTGTTTTGAGTGTATTAATAGACATCAATTTGCATTTTTTATTCGAACTAAATGCTGTTTAGATTTATTCAATATACTGTGTTCTACTCTATAATCAAAGCAAACTATCGGAATTGCTAAAACTGTGCATGAGACAATATAAAAGCAATTAAGTTTGACGGGCAAACAGGGAATCTTGGGAAAGTAACATTTGCTTAGCAATACACACAGCTAATACATTATAAATTACACACAAGGATGCGAGAAATTCAAGAAATGGAAAACTAGACACTTCAACTATTACAGATTAATTATTTGTAATCCCCACCCATTCTTCTTTTATCTCTCTCTCTACCGTTTTGTGTTTTGTTTTTATTTTGGAAATAGCGTTCTAAAAACGAGTTTTTTGTTATGTGATTGCAATTTGAATTGATGTAGTTGGGAATTGTTTTGATGAGATTATAGTTAATGGATTGCTTTACTTTTTATAATTGAAACGATATATGTGTTTGCTGAATATATATGGTATATTTGCTAGGGCTTTAAGCAGTGGTGCTGCAACGAGGGAGGTTCAACGGGACAAAAGCCGTTATGGAATTTTAAGAATGGAGTTAGGATTCGCTATACGTAAGAAGGCGCAAATTTTAGAGGACACACCAATCTCTTCAAACTAGAACAGGTTATAAGCATGCACTTAAAGTGTTTGATAAATTGTTTCATAGGCATATAACTCCAGCTTTGGCCTTTAAAAAGTCCTCATCAGTATTTGTGTGTCTTTCACAATTTTTATGTTTTTACCGAGTTACTTTTCTTGATAGAGTTGATTAAACTATTTGTATATTTGGATCAAAAACTTATTATCAAAGTATTTAAACAACAAAAATATATGACACACGGAGTGAACAATACATGCCCTGTTTGATATGTTGGTTTATAAAAATATTTTACTTAAAAAAATATTCTTATCATTTAATTCACTTGCACTTTCCATCTTATGTTTATTTTAATGATATGTCATTCCAACTTTTCATAAGTCAGGAGTTGATTTGATTGGAACTTACGTTCTATTAGAGATGGTTTGACCTGTTCATTTGCACTTTAAAATTTGAACTCCAAAACTTGGCGTTCACGTAAAAATACCTAATTAACAGTTTTTATCTCATAATTTTAGTTCTAAAAAGGATTTATAGTTTTAATTATTATATTAAACTACTTCAATGATTAAAAATAATTGTTTTCTTTGTTTGGTGATCATAAAACTGACTGGAAGTTGAGTCATAATGTATTCTCAAAATTAAAAATATTGGTTGCACTTATTGACTATCATTCATATGACTTTTGATATTAGTTTAAAAATTAATCTCCTTTCATCCGTAGAATATAGTGTGAAACAGGTTACAACAACAAAACAATACAGTTTACATAAATTCAGCCACGCATCGCTTGGCTTGCATGCTAGTTTAAATATATAATAGTAAGCTATAGATGTAATGGCTTTACTGTAACATTATTGAATGATATTGAGAGCTTCCTCCACTTTGGTTGTGTTGTGATTATTGGTGTGCTGTTTACATCAAATTAGTATCAGAGGAGTTTGTTCATTGTTATTGTCGTTGTGTAGATTTTCTTTTTTATTCAACTACGCCTCCTCCCCAAAACAAAAACAGAAAAATCAGAAACAAACCAAAATGGAAAAAAACAATTGAAGAACTGAGGTGCGAGATCAGAAAATAGATGACCTGTTTAAAAATATGATGGGGATGCTGACAGTAAGGTTCGAGAAGCTTGAAGGATATCTGGGTTGCCAAGTCCTTCATCTGGTCGAACTGTCCTCCACAATAACCGATTTGAGTCAGCTACCCTCTTGATAACCTCCTCTGGCCTCATCAGGCAGGAGCTAACCCCACCCACTGCAGCCAAATCGAGATTTGCAGCACTTGTGAACTTTTCACTGCGGTGACACTAAATGGAGAGGAGGATGCCTTGGTTGGGGCTTAGATCGAGAGGCGCGATGGTTTACTAGGGAGTTTTGAGAAGGGGGTGGGGGGTGCGACCCAAGGGGACCTGCGATTTGAAGCCCTTAGTGTTCGACGAGGGAAAATGATGAGGGAGGAAGGAGTCGAGGAAGAGGCCCCTACCCTTGTTGGGGACGTAAAATCTCCGTCAATCATTTCTTTGAGTTTTATCACCCACCCTTTGGCCCTACTGAGTTTTATCCCCCACCAGATGTAATACCCTCTTATCAGAAGCAATCACAGCCCCCAAATTTTCTCCTCACCCTGACACTTTCAGTCTTCTACAATATAACCCAAAGTTTTGTTAAATCCTCAACCACAATTACATTTCAAAATTACCGACCCACCTCCCAGAACTTTCAGAACATTACAAGTAGCATCCCAGGCCTGTAAACCTTCAGCCCAGTTTCCAAATTTACACTTCAGACTCCCAAAACTTTCAACCAAGTTTTAGGAATACCAAAACAGCCCTTAAAGTTGTTTTCATTGAAGGTTTACCACCCAAAATTTCTTTGAGCAGCCCCAAGCCATATTCAGCAATTTCAGGCCTCATGGGCTCTTGAGATGCGAACCGGGATAGCATTCGACCACCCGTTCGGGAGGGTGTCATGAGCTAAACACCACATGATGCGAGGTATAATTTTACCCTTTTTGTTCTGGTTCAGCATCATTCGGTTTGATTTATAATGCTAAAGGGAATTGATGGACCGCCCCACATGTTTTATTTAATAATCGGGAAAGAAAACAACCCCAGAACACCCTCTCGTAGCTTGTGGAGTGCCCACATTGCTGCCCCCAAGACTCATAGGCCATGTTCTTTGGGTTTGATTGATACGTCATTGGATGAAGAGGAGGATGAGGGCCCCTCAGATGTTGGGAGGTTCATCTAGGTCAGGTTCCAAGGCTCCTTTAAAGAGCCTACGAGGGGGATATATGTGTAGATGTACCAACGTTTAATGGATACATGGACCTTGATAGTTATTTACTTGACTCGATAGAGAAAATTTTCGAGTACAAAAATATTTCAAAGGGTAAATGCGTGAAGTTGGTTGCTAGAAATTTACAAGTTTTTGCCAAAGTATGGTGGAATGAATTCACATGGGATAAAGTCGAGAGGCCTCTTAGGTCTTTGCCAAAGATGAAAAAGCACACGAAGAGGGTGCTTCCTTGCGTGAGGCATACGTGACATACCTATTTCCGAGAGTTCAAGGTCTCCACCAAGGGTGTGACTTAGTGAAGGAGTAATAGTAGCATTTCCAGTTGTTGTGTAATAGAATTGCGCTTCGTGAGAGTGAGGAGTAGTATATTGGGAGGCAAATATTCAACCTATGGCATTGCATTCACCACGAGTTGAGCCTTAAGGATATTCTCACTCTGAGGAAGCCAATTCAACATGCTTTTAGGATCGAGGAGTATTTATGTCAGGAGAACATTGGACGAAAGGATGCCCGACCTTCATCACTGTAACATCCCCTATTTTTCACATATCAGGTGGCCAAACTGTATGCCGAAGATAGGGAACATCATAAAATTTATATCATTCTAAGCAACAACGATAAATGACGATAACTAAAACCATCCACAATAGTATATATAAAATATGCGAATCAAAACAAGATAATGAAAATGTATATGGGATTTCTAGCTACACGTGGCGCGTGGTTGTGCCAACGGGAGACGACTATCTTTGATTTTCTATTTTTAGTTTAGGCTTTATTGTCATTTTCCTTTATTTATTGTCTTTTAATTAGTCTCCAAACATGTTTGGTGCTAATGGGTCATTTTTAGGTATTAGTTGTCCTTTTTGTTCTTTTTGGGTAAGAGCTTGGCTAGCAAGCTAACTCTTTCTATAAATAGGCCTTTTGGGCCTCATTTGTACTTGACCTTGAATATTGAGAATTGAGAATAAAGAGAGAAAGAAACCCATTTCACTAGTCTAATTTATTTGTTATTGTTGTTGTTGTTGTGTAGTGTAGTAATAACGCTTTCGCATTGAAGATTTACATCAAATTGGTATCAGAGCGAGGTTTGTTGGTTTTCGTCGAGATGCGTGAAGTGGGTCACGAGTGGAGACTTCAACTCCGGCAACCCTTAAATCGAAAGATTGATAAATGCCCAAAAGAGAATCGGGTGAATGGAAACCCTACATTCCATCACCATTAAAAGAGAAGATACCAACTCTTTTAGCTCCACCCTCCACCTCGA
This sequence comes from Sambucus nigra, assembly GCA_949130495.1. Taxonomy (NCBI): domain Eukaryota; kingdom Viridiplantae; phylum Streptophyta; class Magnoliopsida; order Dipsacales; family Adoxaceae; genus Sambucus; species Sambucus nigra. The sequence goes on from OX422223.1 coordinate 288,787,126, forward strand.
CCACCTTCCTCCTCTATCTCAACCTCCTATCGCCACACAACCATCAGCTCACTAAGATGAATCTCCATCTTCAAATTTTTTTACCCAAGCCCTAACCAAAGAAGACCCAACCCCAAATTGAAACCCTAACCCTAATAAATTCAAGAACTTACAAACCGTAATCAAGAACCCAAGAAACCCCACCCCACCCCACTAAACAGCCCCTACCCTGCCGTCGACCACTGGCCAACCCCTTGGATTCATTTCCGACGCCAACAACACCCCCAAAACCCCCCCTGAAACTACCCTAGCATCTATTCAGCCCCTGCCGAACAAACCCTAGGCCTGCCCGGTGGCAGCCGACCACCCTAGCCCCTCCCCACTACCGACAACCCTCGGTCACCCACCCCAACCTCCGACCAACCCTATCCCAACCCCAATCAACTCCCTACAGCCTCCGAAACATCCCTGTCTTGGCAGGACTGCTGTCCCAACCCTTCCGCCCATTTTCCAGGCCACCCTACAACCTTTGGGGGTGCACCAATCCTTCTACACACCCTTACCATACCCACTACCGCCTAAGGCTGCCATACACCTCCCAAATCTCCCAAATCCAACTAATTTTTACCCCTACTTTAGCCAAATCTGTCCTAAATCTTTTACCCCCAATTTTACCCCCATTGTTACCCCTTTTCCCACTCATTAATGCCCAACAACAATCAAATCCTCAACCCAAAACGGGCCTGCCCTACTTTGAGCCGATCTCACCCTCCCTATTAACCTTTGTTCCGGTCAATTTTTTACACAACACATGACTTCCATGAGAAATGGACCCACCGGGGATATATTTTCCGACTATTTGCCACCGCGGCTGTCGCCGTCTTCATTCCTTTTGTACTGTCCAGTCGGATTCAAGGGTCCACCGAGCCAAGTTGCAACCATGTGCTTATAGTGTTGAGAAGGCGGAGTGGTCGTCAGTTTTTGGTTGCTTGGATTCTGTAGCGAGACATCGTTGAGATTTGGGTATATTAGATCCACGTGTTGATGGTCCATATGAATCTAACAGAAGTTTGGTCGGCTCATTTGTGTGTTGGATTTGATTTGGGGTTTTGCTTTACGTTAAAAGATAATCCTTGCACCGACACGCGTTCATGTGACATTGACGAGTCACCCTCCAAGCTCGAGGACGAGCTTTTTCGAGACGGGGAGAATGACGTATATGGGATTTCTAGCGACACGGTGACGCGTGGTTGTGCATATGGAAGACGACTATCTTTGATTTTCTTTTATATTCTATTTTTAGTTTAGGGTTTATTGTCATTTTCCTTTATTTTTTTTAAAATTAACCTCCAAGCATGTTTGGGGCTAATGGGTCATTTTTAGGTATTAATTATCCTTTTTGGTCTTTTTAGGGAATAGCTTGGCTAGCTAGCTAACTCTTCCAATAAATAGGCCTTTTGGCCCTCATTTGTACTTAACCTTGAATATTGAGAATTGAAAATAGAGAGAGGAAGATACCCATTTCACTAGTCTAATTTATTTGTTGTTGTTGTTGTTGTGTAGTGTTATTGTTGTATAGTGTAGTAATAACGCTTCCACATTTGAAGATTTACATCAGAATACGAGTCTCAAATAACTAAATTAATAAATTGAATAAGTCTCCACCGTACTACTATCTTAATTGATCCAAAATAAAAAAGGACATATGCCTAACTTTGGAACCCACCATAGCCCATAAAAGAATCTGTGAATAATCGAATTGTCTAATATAAATGAGATACTAAACTTAATAATCATCTTGCACCTAAGGATAAATGAACTGGATGATCGAAACACGATAAGTTTGCCTTTTCAATCCCGCTGCTCCGACTTAGGAACACTTGAAAAAAAGATTTTTAGGAAAACATTACGGGGTTAGACCCCATGTTTTGCAAGAAATAACTTACTTTACTGTATAATATTAAATGCTACTCCTTTACATCTCATGTCGTCCCTACCAATACTCACATCTCATGCCGTCCCTACCAATACTCACATCCAAAATACCTCACCTCCCCCCACTTTAACAAAGGTATATCCTAGCCGTTTACCAAATCAGTACTAAACAATGTAAGTACCCAAGTCCCAAGACTAGTTGTGTACCGTGCATGTATTACTTCGAACTAAAATGTAAGGTCGTCACCATTAAACCAATACCAATCCACTACCGAACCTGAAGGATCTGAAGTAACATCGTCACCAATAAACAAATACCAAAAACTAACACCAACCCCGTAGTATTCCAATACCACACAATACCCAATTAAGTTAAGTCCTTATCTATGGACAAACTACTACCCTACACAGTACCTATATAAGCTTTAATCATTAATAGGCTAACCACGGTACTACCAACCATCTCATTGAACCATTCCCAAATATAATCTAACTGCTATACCCTACGATACTCGTACAAACTAAACCCTCACTGGCCTAGTTATAAAACTCATAAATTTCTAGTAGGTTATGCCACTTATTGGCTAATTGTCCCACTTTACATAACACAAAGTAAATATTAAGTTTCTCAAAAGTGGCTAAGACTCACTACTTAGTACTACAACACTATCATGAATAATAACTACACGTTAAGTGCTACACGTATAAGTAATACCTATATAATACAACGTCCTATATAGAGCAAGCATATCGTAACATCTATATGTTTACATTCTAATATCCTCGTATAAATATTTCAATTGCCGGACTACCTATACATATAAGCACAACACTAAGGCATCGATCCTAATCACTATACCAAAATCTCCACTATATTACCAATGGCCCAATTAACAGACGAGTCTGGCTTCCTATGTCTCTTCCACGCGAGACAGTTTACAAACCACACGTAGAATTTGAGATATAGGCCTCTATATGCAACCTGCATCACCGGTCAGGGGCGTAGTACCAGGTCCCGCAAAACATCCCATCTAGTCCCACCGAGTTCTTCGTAAATTACCCCCCACCCATGGTATGTCCACAAATAGCGCACAAAGCATATATTCACCAATACGTGTAATGAATACGGTATACCATCCTAACTGTACCCATCGGACCATATGCCCCCCCGAATCAATCTTCATTCCCGTGCACATAACCTCCACATATACATATAGGATCAGAAGCAAAGCCCTTAGGTTCAAACCTAAGCCCACATATAAAAAATCCTTACAAAACTACAAAATTCCATCCTGCAGCATAAGCCGCACCCGCGGTCCTGGATGGCGCAGCCGCGGCCCTCCTCCCCATGCACACTGATTCTGGCGCAAAATGATGTCATATAAAATTTTGCCCAGAACTTACCAAAATCGATTTTATTCATATCAAGTTGTAATTAAGGTTTCTCTAATCCTATAATCAGTCCTAAAACATCCCAATTATCATTTTTAAGGGTTCCATTCCAAACATGTTTATAACATTATAATACCATTAACTAGATCAAATCTATCAAAATAAGCTGGGATTAATCAATTAAAACAGATTTGAATCGTAATAATATCATTCTAAACATGTACATCAACATACTAGATCAATTATACTAACTCCTAAAAAATTCTAAAAATTTGACAAGATTAAAACTAATATATTCCATGATTTTGCATGAGATCTAAATCTAGCATGTGACTAAGCTCAATTTAAATCAAAGGAGGAATCAATCATAAACAAGTTATATATAATACGTAGTAAAGCAAGTTATTCCTTGCTTGAAATTGGGAGATTAAGTCCTTGGTTAAGTTCCTCTTCCTGCTTGTTTTTTTGATATGTTATTAATGTGTTAAATCTTTATTTAACCTCTGAATCCCGCAGGTCTCCTATGGACGTAATATAAAACCTCTAAATGAGACCAAAACACTTCCCAAATGTTCTCTAAACTTAACCTAAAGCTTACTCACCCCTGGAGCCTAACCTGACATACTAAAAACACCACTCCGGACCTCTGTATCTGGCAAAGCCTGATCCAATGGCACTAAGTCGAAATATAAAAATAAATCACAACGTTATTATTAAATTACGAGTTTGCAAATAATTTAATCCCGTCTTAAATTAATTACAACACACAAATTTAAAGGTCACAATAATTCACACAGTTATCATGCACACACGACTACCATTGCACACAATAAATAATAATTCAAATTAAAATAAATATTTATAATATATAAATACAAGATATTATAATCACCCGCCTGGATAAGGCCGCTCGCCGAGACTACCTTGGCTACGCTCATGTGCTTTAGTTTGGTAATCGGGAGAGTAATCGAAAAACTAGAGCATCGTTTTCATTACAAATGACACTGAGGTCGAGGCTCGTGCACAAGATTAGCCCTCGTATGATACTCTAGTGACAGGGGTGGTGGTTCACTCCGAGACTGAGGGCATTCCCATTTAAGATTGTGGTCGAGCTCTTCAATATGAGGGGATAGTTATGTAACTACGGGATATAAGCTTTATCTTTTGTCTTTGTCGGTAATTGTATCCCATAAAATTTATCCCTTTTGGTCGTTTGAATCTTAAGGGTTTTCGGGACATAACATATATATATATATATATATATATATATATATATATATATATATATATATATATACCGATGTATGACACAGTTCACCCTCGTCGGGGGGGGGGGGGGATCTCTTTTTTTTCTCTTTTTATTTTTATTTTTTATTTTAGCAAGTTTTTTTTATTATTAGTAATATCTTTAGTTATTTTTAATAGAAAAAAGACTCATTTTTTAACGAGGAGACTTGCTCCCCAAGCCTTAGGTTTAGTATAAATAAAGCCCTAGGGCTCCCTCTTGTAGTCACTTTTGCCATTAATGATACTTTGAGTTCTTAGAAATTGGAGAGATTTGTTTATTTGTGGAATTTTTGTTGCGTTACACGTCAAGTTGGTATCAGAGCCGCGTTCGCTCTTGATAATCAAAACCCTAGCGTGTATAATATCCGTATGTGTCTAAATCAAAATGCAAGGGTGCCTTTCAAAGCAACATAACAATCCAAGGACCAAGAATCTGCCCAAAAAACATCCAATTGATGTTATCTAACATGGCGGTTCGAGTCAAAAGTATCCAACAGTAATGCTGCCACCAACAGTGGCTGCCGATCGAGGCCGAAGACAATAAGAGCGGCCCCCACGCACTGCGTGGGCCCCCCACTAGGGTTATAGCAGGTAGGAGGAGGATGGAGAGGAGTTGCAACCCTTTGGGCACCAACAGGTGGGTGGGGCGGCCCAACCGAAGGGATTTTTGACGACGTTTTTGAGGAGGCACGTACTGATTTGGCAAAAAAACAGTTCAATCAGCCTGAGGGGACTTTTGGAACGATGTAAAAGAGTCCATTGATGTGGTTGATGTGAAGATGGGGCCTTGGGAACAAGCCCGAGTGGAAAAGTAATTGGGTAAATAACCGTTGCACCCGGAGAAGGAGGTGATCCTTATTGAGGGCTTGCCCCCTTAAAAATTTGACGAACGCCGGGGAAAACGATATCTATTCACTCAGCTCCTCAATTAGTGCCATGGGGTTACAAAGGGGTAAAAAAAGATGTCACAATGGGTCCAAGCAATTCACCCGACCCGCTAAAGTTAAGGTGGGCAGAGAAAAAACTGATGAAGATAGTATTCCCCTCACCCGCCGCTCGTTGTACGCCGATGAGAGACTGGTCAAACGAATCGAGACTTATCATAACAATTTATACCGCGGTGTGAGGTATGGTGGTCCACCCCTCTACATTTCATCTCACGAACACGTGTGTCATGGGTGCGGGAATAAAGGGCACATGGACAACAATTGTCCTTTCAAAACGACTAAGGGGAAATTGCATAATATGGGCCCAAAAGATCATCCCGTAAATAACCACATTGGGTAATCCCATGGCAGCCCCAAAGGGCCCAAACGGGTTATGATGATGACCCTAAGGATGTGTTACGGGGTGAGGGATTAACGGAGGATAATCTTAATACTTTAATTAAATTATTTAGCAAGGCTATGCACAATGATGTTCGTATTGATGCTAGTATGTTTGATGAAAAAATGGATCTGAATGTGTTTATGGATTGGTAGAAACGTGTGGAGTATTTCTTTGATTTAAAGGAATGCCGGGCTATAGATGTGTCAAATATGTAGCTGCAAATTGAAGGATTATGCCCTGCTATAATGGGGGGATAAATTGGTGCATGACAAGGCAACAAATGATTTAGACCCAATTGCCTCTTGGGAACACATGAAGGCGGAGATGGTGGCTACCCTCATTCCCGAGAATTACGAGAGGGACCATTTGCATGTGTCCAAAACCTCAAGCAGGGTTATATGCTTGTTAAAGAGTATTCAGAACAGTTTCAGTTGCTTTGCACCCGGGCTAGAATAAAGGAGAGCACGGAATAGCAAAATGAGCATTACATTCATGACCTCCAGCTTAAGTACTAAACGGAACTAGGATTGCGTCAAATTAGTTCCTTAAGCCAAGCAATTGAGTATAAAAGGAAGGTGGAGAATTATTCAAGACGGGGGCAACTGTGGCAAGGGTTGGGACAACAACCAAACCACTCATTACAGAGATTGGAGCACTTACTACGACTCCAGTCCCTACTACTCTGGGGTCCACTTTAAGTGTTATGATTGTGGGGTGTTTGGACATCGCGCTTCAAATCATCCCAACAAGAAGAAAAAATCGGTTTTAGTTTCTGAATGTGAAGAAGAAATAAAGCAATCGTCACAACATGTAGAGGTACTCACCACACGTATTCATGTCGCCGGAGACGGACAACATACTACTTTAGCTCTCGGATCGAGCTTTTCAAAACAGGGGAGTGACGTGCGACATAGTTCCTCCTTCGGGGGGGGGGGGGGGGGGGGGGGGGGGGGGCTCTTTTTTTTTTTTTTTTTTTTTTCGTTTTTTCTCTTTTTCTTTTTATCTTAGCAAGTTATTTTAATTATTAGTAATTATCTTTAGTTAGTTTTTTTTAAGAAAAAAAGACTCCTTTTTAATTAGGAGAATTGCTCCCAAAGTCTTATGTTTAGTATAAATAAAGCCCCAAGGCGCTCCCTCTTGTAGTCACTTTTGCCATTAATTATATTTTGAGATCTTAGAAATTGGAGAGATTTGTTTATTTATGATATTTACGATGCGTTTCACGTCATATATATATATATATATATATATATATATTGCTGTAATGGTCTCATTGTAATGTTATTGAATGATATTGTGGTTGAGATAGACTATTGGAATTGTCCATAGCATGTCTAGAAAATAGAACATAAATTAGATGTACTACTAACCAAGACCTCGAACAAAATAAAATTATAAGATAATACATAACGATGTGTCGTGGGCCCTCTTTAGGGTATGCCGAATATGTGAAGGGTGGGGTATTATTTGTGTTATAATTATATGATGATTAATAAAGCTATTAGTGGATTAAAAGTGATTGGGGTGTTTTCCATGTTTATCTTTATTTTCCGTAGTAATTATCCGTTATATCTAGGAGTCTTGCATATATTGCGCTAGGCCTCACTCTTCTAAACTTCTAATTATTAATTTCATGATAAAGTGAGAATAGATTGATGAGAAAAACCTAATTCCCTTTTGGTTTCAATTTGTGAGATTAAGTGAGAATAAATTGATGAGAAAAACCCAAGTTGGTTTTTGTGTTGCCCCCATTGTTTCTCAAAAAGTTGTGTTACAACCCCACTCACTACCATTAGTCAAACTGCTTTTAACATGCGGCCATGTTACTTTTAAATCTTTTTTCGCGAGACATAAAAATACAAAGTAATTTTTTTTTTATTAAAGTAAAAATATAAAATGTATCATAAATACAAAAAATTTATGAAGCACGAATACTCTCGAGAGGTCATGTATTTGTTTTGGACACGCTGGGATACGTTGGAATACACAAATTTGAGAGTATCCTAACTTTTTTTATTTTTTAAGTATACTGACTACGTTTAGATACTTTGGGATGCGTTGGGATACACTGGGATACCTTGGGATAAGTGTGTGTGTGTGTATATATATATATAGAGTCTGGCTCCTATGCGGATCGTTCTATGCGGATGGAATGCGGATTAGCTACCGTCCGAATGTGTCTAAGGACCGCGTTTGTCTCTTCAGGACCACCTTTTGGGACCGCAATGTCTTTTAACTTTTTCTAAGTTTTGGGGAATATCAATTCTTACCCCAATGATTTCTAAAGTCTTTTCAGCTTATTTTAAAGCCTAATTAATCTGGAAGTTTAAGTGTAGAAGTTTCAGGGCTGCTGCTACTTCTTAAGCTTCTTCCGTCACTATCGTACTGGAATTCTGAATAGCGAGGATTATCTATATAAATAGTTTCTTCGGGGAGTCTAGAAATTGAAATAGGTTTTGCGGGAAAATATTCTAGTCTTAAATACCTTATACGGTATCGTGGGTTTACCTGTCTAGTTTCTTTATATATTTGATTAATAATATCAATTATATCGTTATCTATAAATTCGTCTAAATTATTATCACCATAAGATGACAAAAATCTACGGTATGTTCTAGGGGCAGCTGTCTCTACGTTTTTAAGGAGAGGATGGATTCCTTCGGCTCTAATTAAAGTAGCCTTTGTTTCAGCTAACCTTTTACGTCTAACAAATTTTAATACGTCTATACTGTCTTCAAGTATCCTAGTGTATTCTTGATATTTTTCAGGTCTTGATAGTTCTTCTGCAAAATCTTCAGTTCTTAGTTTTTGTCTAAAGAGATCTCGGATCCCTGTCTTAATTATTTCTATTCTAGGTACTTCCCTTCCTAACCACTCAATGATCTGGTCTATGTATTTAAAAGTACCACCTGCATATACTAAAGCAGATTCTATAAGTTCTTTATCTTTAGGGTCTGTAAGAGTCCAGTCTTGAATTTCTCTAGTTAAGTCTAAACTTGTTTGATTAACAAATTCTAAAAAGTCTTTAGTGATCTGTAAGCTCATAAAAGATTTTTTCTTAAAACAATAATATGTTAAATAGTTAAGGGTTTGGTTCGAGTTTATACCTTCCTTCTGGTCTGCAATATCTTTATCTTCTTCCCTTTGTCTCTTCAGCCTTGCTACTATTCTTCTCCGGTCTCGGCCTCATACAACTCTCTTTTTATGTGTCGCACCTCAATCCACTATTTTGGCGGTTGACCCGTTTCCTGCCTGTACGCCTTCACGCCTAACGCCCACCTGGCTAACGGCTCACGGCTAATCGGCACCTGACGGCGGTTCACCAGTATAACACCTTGTGTGCTACACCAGAGGTTCCACACAATAGTTCTCTATGAACAGAAAGTTGGAGACAATTTGGAAAATAATAACAACTTAACATAAGAGATTTCTGGAAAAGAAAACACTTTTATTGCATTGCATAAGTAAATACAACTCTCCCCTCTCCCCTAACTATGAGAGGTTTACTCACTCATATACATATCATTTATTACAAGCCTAGAAGTCTTGTTATCTCTCTCTCTCTAACTACTGATATCTGTCACAACTCCTACTACTCCTTTTTATAGATCAAGGGAACATACAATGACTGGTAACCGGTAAGTAAAAGAGATCCGGTTTGAAAACATAATTATTAAAGGTCTACAGTCTTCGAATCTTTGCTTTTTCCACTGGGTCTACAACTTTGGACGTCTCTCACTAATGGGGGGACCCTTGAAAAAGGCAGGCCAGCAAGATAGGCGTGCATGGGCTTTGTCTTTATGATAATGCAGGAGCATTAAAGTCTTCGTCTTTTCTGGTGGTCCCTGTGGGGTAAGGTCTAGGCAAATGATTCTTCTGTCTTTAATAATTCATCTTCCACTGAGGGGCTCTTCTTTGTCGTGTCTTTGTCGTGTCTGTGTCTTCTTCTGCCTTGTCTTGGTTTGGGAGGATATTATTGAAAAATTCGTCAATAAGGCCCACAGTTCTGAGGCTGGCTGGCAAAGCTATCTCCACCATGTCTTTGGATTCTTTCTTGAGCCTTCCGTTGAATGGCTCATCAGCTTGGATTATCAAGTCTTCTTTGTGGTAGGCAGTGTACCACCTGTCTTCCCCTGTTAATAACTCCATGATTTCAATTGTCTCCATGGCTTGAGAGATCTGGATCTTGGACTTATCAATAATTAAATCTTTAATCTCGTCTTCCGATAGGATCTTAACATCTTCAAAAGTATAATTAGAAAATCTAACAAGTCTAAATCCTTCCACTCTCATTCCTCCACAGGAACTTGGAGCAATCTGATAGATTCTAGCAAATAAAGGAAGGAAATCTTCTACCTTCTTAACATACTCATGGACTATCTTTCCAAGAGCAACAGCGTCTTCTATAGTCTCAATTCTAATGAGTCCAATGAACCCATAGTCTGCTAGGGTTATCTGGGCAATTTCTGCCTTCCCAGCAAGATAGATCTTTGGAACTTCTTTGAAGAAGCCTTTCATTATTAAGGCATCTCCAGTGGTCTCAGATAATAACATATTGAAATGTTCAATAATGCTATTAGATTCTTTCAAATAGTCTTCAGTTAATGGAAGATTATTATGACCAAATGGTATAACAATCTTAGTCTTAAAAGTCTTTTTCTGATAACAAAAATTATCAGTGGGTCTAGCTTTGGAGGATTCTCCAAGAGTCTGAGCATAAGTCTGATTCTGAGGTCTAGGCACAATATTACCACTAAGCTGGGTAACTGCGAGTCTTTGGGTCCTCATAAATCTGGCAATAGCTACCAAATTTTGTTTGAACTCAATCCAAAGTCTATTCTTCACGTTCCACCATATGGCATCTACAAGAGTATTTTCGTCTTCTGAGAATTCTCGTCTAAATTTGATCAAGTCTGGATATCTTTGATCGGGTCTATATTGGGGGAAATACATCTTCCCAATGAGTCTATTTTGAGAAATAATCTCTTGTCTAGATTTTCCAGGAGGGACTAAGATATCATCGAAGTTCTCTAGGATTGGTCTTTCTTGAGAGTCTTGAATATGAGTCTGTCTTTGCGTTACACCAGCATTTGGTCTTACGCGTCTAAGATAGTCTGCAACGTCTTCTTTGTTCAGTCTATTTGTTCCAGAGGAACTCATGTCTTCTAGGTCTTTTGTTTGCAACATAAAGCATGAAATTATATTAGTGTTAGCAAACATTGGCTCTCTTGATATAATGTCTGGAATGGTATTTTTACTTCCCTTAATATGAATAACAGAGAAGTCATAACCATTAAGCAATTGCTGCCATCTAATGAGTCTATTAGTCCTTGATTTGGATAAATCTAAGTCTCTGAATTTTACTGCATAAGAAGAGTCTGTATAAACAGTAAAATGTTTAGGTCTAAGAAATAACATATATTTTTCTATTGCCCTTACTATTGCTAAAACTTCTTTTTCATGGGCAATGTATCTTGTTTCTGGGTCTGTGAAAGTTCCAGAACTATGTCTACACAGTTTCTTCTTTTTTGTCTGATGATCAATGGCAAAGTATACTGCTCCCCATTGCTTATCAGAGGCATCTGTTTCTACTATAAACTGATCTTCTGCATTAGGCAGTTCAAGTAAAGGAATGTTCTTGACTGCATCTTTAATTTGTCTTATTACTTTAAAATCGTCTTCAGTCCAATAAAAGGGATTAGTTTTGTCTGTTCCTTTTAATTTGGATGTTAAGCTTTGTCTTTTTGAAGCAATGTCTTTAATAAAGTCTGCAGCACAATTAAGCAATCATAAAAATGATTGTAATTGTTTTCTATCTTTGAGTTGGTTTGGGAACTCAAGAATCTTTTTGGTTATGTGTTCTGCTAAGGATAATTTTCCTTTATTAATATGCATTCCCACAAAGTCTATCTCAGTCTGAAATAATTGCATTTTCCTTTCGGAAATAACAATACCATGTTTGTCTAATTCTAGAATAATCTTTTTAAGATGGTCTACATGCTCTATCTCAGTCTTACTGGCTACAAGAATATCATCTATGTAAACAAGACAAGATTCTGAATAAGGTCTAAATATATTATCCATTCTTCTTTGGAAAACTTGAGGAGCATTCAAGTATCCAAATGGCATGACTAGCCATTCGTATTTTCCTTGGGGCACACTAAAGGCTGTCCAAGTAATACTGTCTGGATGCATCTTAATTTGCCAGAAGCCTGATTTGCAATCAAACTTACTGAATATTATTCTATCTTCGATTAAATTTATCAAATTATTCTTGTCTGGTATTTTATAAGAATCAAATTCACAATTCTTATTTAATTGTCTATACTCTATAACCATGCGTCTTTTTCCTCTTTTACGTTCAAATTCATTTTGAACATAGAAGGCTAAGCTATTATGTCTACTTTTACTTTCTCTAATAATGCCTAACTTAAGCATTTCGTCTATGTCTTTCTTGAATTCTTCCCTATCTTCTTGTGAGTATCCTTTCTTATAGGTTCCACCATTAATAGTGGCGTCTGGATTAATAGGGATGATCTCACAATAGCTTTGGTCTTTATCCCACTTAGCGATGGGATTTTCTCCTAAAGTAGGCTCAGCTAGTTGCCTAATCTTTTCCTTTTCTACTTCTATATCCATTTTCTTCTGTTTGGATATGGCTTGAATCTGCAATAAGGTCTGCTGGGCTTGATCTAAAATGTCTTGTTGTATAAGCGTTATTTGCTTATAACACTTTAGGTCTGGACACTTACACTCTTTTTGTAAGGGTTTAGTAATGTCTAGGGCTTCTTGTTGGGTTGTAGGTCTAGGTCCACCATGCTCAGCTGAAGAACTCTGATGTTTTATGGGTCTATAATTTGGTTTGACCTGCATAAGGTCAAAGGCAGTCTTATGATCTATTAGAGGAGCTTTAATATTAAATTCTTCTTGGTCACTAATTAATATCTTGTCGTTATACTGAGTATAAGGATGATATTTACTAATAAAGTCTTGTCCTAAAATAATGTTTCCTGTGAAATTAGGACGAGGATCCATTATCCAAAACCGATGATTAACGGTTTTGTTGGTCTGATTTCCTAATTTAAAATAAATAGGAATAGTCTGGAAATATAAGGTAAATGGATCTCCATTAGCCACTTTACCATAGATTTCTTGAGTACTTTCTAAAAAGTAGTCTTCAGGGAAGGCATTAGCCTTACAAATGCTTTGAGAGCACCCTGTATCTATAAAAGCTGAAAGTCTTTTAGGATAGTCTTTATGTTGAACAAACAATTCTACAAAACAAGCATGTGGTTTAGTAGAAATGCCCAAATTATTCTTTTCTAAAATAGATATTCCTTTCTGAGGTTTATCTATAAACTCTAAGGGTATTTGGTCTTCTGAACTATCATCAGAATGGCATTCTTCTAAATCATAGGAAATTCCTTTTCCTTTGACATCTTCAGTTTCTTGCAATCTTTTGGCTATATTCCTATCAATGTCTTGATAATAGGTTTTAATATCTAAGTCTATTTGAGCGTCATACTGGTTAATATAAATTGCTCTAAATCTAGTTCTCCAACAGTCTTCGTGGTAGTGTAGTTGACAAATAACACAAACCATAAATAACTCTGTCTGTATAATCTCAAAACATTCTACGCATGTAAAGTCTTTTTTACAACATTTCATCTCAAATGTGCAATAATGTCTTTCATCAAAGTAACATCTAAGTATATAGGTTAATAATTCAGGATTACTAACAGTCCATCTTTTCTTTAAAAAGGGGCTTAATATACATTTATACCAAGCGTCTTCAAAGTCTATATATTCATTATCTAGATCGCCTAGATCAGTCTGCATCATATATAAGTCTAGGGTATCCTGAGAGTCTTCATACTCATCAGTATCACTATAATCTTCTGAATCACTGTCTGTGTATGCACTATAGATACTAGTATTATCATCTTCTTCTATGTCTGATATTTCTATAGCATATAGGATATCTAATTCTTCTTGATCTGCATAGTCTAATATTGTATTAATAATCTTAATACTTTCTTTATCTTTCTTATTAGGGCAGTCTTTAGCAAAGTGTCCTTCTTTGCCGCAAGTCCAACATTCTTTGGTGGCAGTCTTAGATTGAGCTACATCTTTTTCTTTCCTATAATTAGGAACCTTTTTATACTTACTAGTATTTTTCTTAAAGTATCTTCTTTGATTAAATTTATTTTTCTTAGTCTTAGGATTCTTTTCCCTAAAGGTAGTAGATTGTCTAAATTTGTATTTCTTTGGAAATCCTAAAGGTCTAGTCTTAAACTTCCTATGTTTCCATTCTACTTTCTTTTTGAATTTCTTAGATTCACTTCCGCATCCCCATTGGATTGGAGCAACATCTCTTTCGTCTTTGATTGGAGGGATCTGCTTGAAAGTTTCTTCTATTAACTTTCCTTGAGTTATATCACGTCTCTTTGATATGATATAGTCTTTGGCGAAATTGATTCTTTCACCAATGGAGTTATTCTCAACTCCAGATACTCCTGGCCAATTCCTATATTCATTAATTAGGATTTGTCCTATGGCTGGTATCTTTCTAAAGTATTAATCTTTTAAGGTCTCTCCAAATTCTTTAATTTGGTAATATAGCTGTTCATAATTATTGCTATATTCATTTATCTTGTCTAACTTGCAAATGCTAAGGAGGGCTAACTTAGTTTTTGCTAAGTCTTGTTCATTAATCTGAGCTAGATGTCCAGCTCCAATGAATTCTGAAGTGAACAATTGAATATATTCTTCAATTGATCTTTCATCTAAGTTTTCCTTCATCTTCTCAATCTTAGCTAAGGAGTCTTCGTCTGTAGCCTTTCTTAAGCTATCTAAGTAGTCTTTTGCAATACCTCCAACGGATTGCTCAGCGTACTGTTTACATGAACTTGCATCCCATTGTTCATTAGATGCAAAACACATATTCATCTGATTACGCCATTCGTCTAAGGCCTTCTTCCTATCTTGCACATTGTCTAGGTTAAGGTATATACCTACTGGGTTTATGGCTTGGCTTGCCATAGTCTTAACAGGAGTGAAACTCTTGTCACTAGTTGGAAAGTCTTTTATGTAATCAGGTTTGGTCTTTACTACCGTGCTTGAATATATAGGAATATTTATTCCTATTGGTTTACTAAAAAGTCTAGGAGCATCTTCTAGCCTACTACTACTTCCTATCTCTTGCTTACTAGGTTCTACTTGTGTAGCTGGCATTAGTCTTTGTTCTCCTTCTTCTATTAGTCTTAAGTTTCTAAGAAGTTCTTTAGTGTTCTTAGATTCTTTTAATTTTAACATGCGCTCTTGAGCTATCATATTAAATCTTTCTCTTTCTTGAAACCTAACAGAATGACTTTTCTTAAGGTTATCTTTAAATGTCTTCATATCCAATTCTGAGGGCTCATGTCCAAAGTTTTGGATCCTAGCTTTTTCTTTAACCAAGTCTTTTTGTTCAAATGATCTTCTCGGTCTAATTGTCGGAGCTTGTCTAAGTAAACTAGCACTAGTCTTATTACTACATTCTCCTTCTGAAGGATCATTGATTATGGCTTCTCCCATATTCCTAAATCTAATTTCTTCGGTCTGGATATTCTTATTGACAATCTTAGGGGGACCAAACTGGATGGTAACATTTCCAGTTACGTCGTCTTGATTAATAAACAAAGGTTTATTTTGTATAGTCTTAGTTTCTTGAAATTCTGGCAATTGCCAGAGGGTCTTAGCTTTCTCTTTCATAGGCCAGTATTCTTAATACTGTAAGTATGATTATAGTCTGAAACATTGGTTCTAACTAAGATCTCTTCATTAAGTCTACCGCTAGGAATTCCCGATTGCATTCCTTCATAAGGAAATTGGGAGAACTTCACATAGCTTTGAAATTCTATGTTTATATTAGCGCCTGGGATAATATAGTCTTCATAGCCACTAGCATATAAGATTAACTTAAAATGTTTGGCTGTGTCTACGGTTACTGTAAATGCCGGAATGACATTAAAGTATCCTATGTTGTCTGACATTTCTAATTGGGCTATCCCAATAAGGCTTTTTTCAAAATCTTTCCATCTTTTGTCTATTAAACAGCATAATATGTTAATATTATTCTGGGGTCTATGTAATCCTTGGATTCTTGCTTGAAAGAGTCCAAAGGTTAGGAATTGGAACTTCCTATCAGTTCCTCTAGATCTAAGCCATTCTGAGTCAAATACTTGGAGCTCAGTATAGGATTTATCTAACACATGATTTCTACAATGGTAGGTCATGTTATAATTGGGAGTCTTAGGAGTGGCACCTTCTTTAAACAAGTCTATGTATCTAACGGCTGGAAGTTGTCCATTATGAATGGAGTCTTCAACAATCTTCCAGTCAACTTCACCCCACTCTTTCCATTCCATTGGAGAGGATTGGTGAAATTTCTTTCCTTCCAACATGTCCTAACATTGGAGGATGAATCCTTAAGTCTTTGGAGCATATGATTACTCTGTCCAATATTTGGGATAGAGCTGGCTACCTTGCTAGTCTTATCTAATCCGTCATTTATGACTCGTCTACCTAAGGTCTTTCCTTCTCTAGTTTCCATAGAAGGGGATTCTTTAAATTTACAGGTGGATGCCTGTTTTTGTTCATGTCTTTTTTCAATTCTTTCTAAGAAATCTGAATAATCTTTTTGTCTTTTTATCTGATTAAGAATTTCTTCTTTAGAATTCTTATTCTCTTTTCTAGTCTTTTCAGAAGTTTCTTCACTATGTCTAGCTAGAGAATTAACGATGGTTTTACCCACGTTAGTGATATAGTCTTTTACTTCATTATCTTTTTCTAGTTGTTGCATAGTTCTAACTTCTATGGCTTCTACAGTCTTTTCAATTTTATCTAACCTAGTTAGAATAAAAGGCGAGTCTATTTTTGCTTGGGATGGTTTATTATATACGGCCTTAATTCCGTTTATAATTTCACCGTATTTTTCTTCTACTTGGGCCATGTCTAGTCTAAGTTCATTAATAATACTATCCATTTTAGATAGATTATGTCTTTCCATATTATTAAGGTAATTTGCTAAATTTTGTTGGAATTTAACAAAGTCTGTGTAGAAGGTAGTTAATCCTTCTGTCTTAGCCTTTAAGTCTAAATGCAAGTCTTTAACAAAGCTACTGTTATAGTCTTGGGTAGCTGCTATGGATGTAGAAATTAAATTCAATCTTTCTAATATGAGTCTAGTTGCTTTAGCCGCATTGGCAATTTCATTTTCATTTATCTTATAATAAAATCTATCATCATTTATCTATTCTAAAATTCTTTGATAAAATTCTGATAAGGTCTGAATGGAGAGGTCTTTTGAAACCTCATTCCAGTCTGATCTAACTATCTCCATTAGGAAGATAACTATCAAGTCTAGGGATAAGCTTAGCTTGTTCTTTAGTAAGTTTAATTAACTCACTGTCTTGATTTTTTATTAAAGTCTTAATTTCTAAAATGTCTTTGTTAAGGACTTCTATATGATTAGTCTTAATATTTATTTCTTGTAACACGTGTACTAAGTCTATTGGGATTTGATTATCTATGTCTAATAATCTTTTAGAGATATTTTTGATCTCTGTTTCTAAGGTATGGGTGTCTTTTATTAATTGTCTTAATATAAGCAGTATACACTTATTTTGGTCTATTATGCAATTAATAGCACTAGCAGTGACTTGTCTACTGTCTGCGTGTTTGGCTGGGATGTATTCAATATGTGAACAACCGTCTATGTGTGTGGTTAAACAACCTTCTGAGTCTAAATCAGTTATGGGTATAGGTTGGTTGTCTGGATTGGATCCAAAAATATCTTGGTAAATTCGAGGGATAAATCCCAAGGGCATTAAAGTCTTTTTACCGTATGTCTAAAAGGAACGTCTTTTTGGCTCTGATACCAGAATTTGGGTTTTGGTCGGAATTTGGTGAGTTTCTAAAATCTTTAAGGTCTTGATATCAATTGGGGTCTAAATTATAATTTCTTTAAATATATAGTCTTAAACTAAGGGTTGTATATAAAACAAGAGGGGGACCTCTTGAGGAAAATAACAAAATGTCTTTAGGGACCACGAGGGGACCATGTGAGGAACAGGACAAAATCCGCACCGGGGGCGCACGGTTTGGTTCGCACCTGAGATTATCCCTATATATATATATATATATATATATAGATAGATATTTATTCTGTTTTCTGGTGTTTTTTTTCTTTAGATTTAGAGTTGAGACTTTTTTATTTATTTTTTATTTTTATATATATTTCAATTTGAGTTAATTTTGAACTCAAGTTATGTTTCTCATTTCTGCTTTCTTTTTTTTTCTTTAGAGTTCTGCTCCTCCTCAGAACACAGGTAATTTTGAACCCAAGTTGCACTAATATTCTGAGTTGTGTTTTGATTTATAGACAACTAATTTTGAACCTAGGAAATACAATACTACAAGAAATACAATACTGAGTAACTAACCTACAATTTTACGATTAAAAAAAATTGTCCGACTTTTAAGCCCGACACGCTACGTGGCGTGTTGGACACGTGTCCAAGCCGTGTTCAAAACGTGTTCGTGTCCTTTGAGTGTCCGACACTCGTACGGGGCCTTCGAGGAAGTGTCTGTGCTTCATAGCAGTCTGAATCTTCTATTTGGAGTATCAACCTACAATTTTTTACAAAACTTACAGTTAATCTACAATTAACCTACAATTTTTTTTTCTTGATCAATTTAAGATAATGGTGTTTGATACTGTTATCTCCTTTCATTTTATTCAACTTTATCATTCATATATATAAAATGAAATACTAAATATTTAACGTACCCTAGTGTATCCGTATCCTACATTTTGAAAAAATCACGCATCCTGTATCCCGAATCGAGTCGTATCTCGTATTACGTGTCGGGTCCGTGCTTCCTAGCAAAAAACTAAAATTTGGTTCTTGATTTTTAAATAATTTTGAATTTTACACCAAAAGAAAATTCCCAAAAAATAGTTCATATATATTTAAAATTTATAAATTGTATATATATGTCTAAACCATGTTTAATTCTTTTGACTCTAGTCCCATATTTTTTTGTTATCAAACCTGAATTACAGTGTTAGTATTTACACTGTGCATTTTGTTTTTAAATACTACCATTTCTTAGTATTCAAACAATGATTTTTTTTTTATTATATTTGTGATACTTTTAATTTTTTAAATCTAAAGAGCAACTTTTTATTTTTATGGATGGAGAAAAAACTTTAAAAGTAATGTGGACAAATGTTAAAGTAATGGTTTGAATAACGGTGGTTATAAAGTGGGAGTGTAACACTTTATCTATTAATTTTATTATTAAAATGAGGGCAAAACAATACAAACTATAAAAGTAGTAAACACCAAATATCCCATGTTTTTGTGTGCGAGTGTGAGTGCAAGTGTACTTAGCCATATTTGAAAAAGCAAAAGTGTAGCACAAGGCGTTTTCATGTCAAAAGGCGAGGCGTAAGCTCAAGGTATCGGGACGTAACTCATAAGCCTTTTGTGCAGTAAATTTTTTAATTAAAAATAGTTTAAAATTTGTACAAAAGTAGATTTCTAGTAAATATTGTTCACACAATTATTTAAAAAAGAAAAAAGCTTTGCAGCAAAATTATAACACATATTTTACAAAAAAGATAACACATTAACAAATTGTTTCAACATGATATTGCAAAATAATATGCTAATTATTCATCTTCTTGAATAACAACAAATTAACAATTTATTAGCACAAAATTTGAGCATAGAAACATTGAGATTATATCTTTCTTTCATATCCTCTCTCAAATATGGATCTGTGAAGTCCATTATGGTTTTCTGATCTCTTATTTTTTACTTTTCCTTTGAAACGATGTCAATTATGCACTTTACGTACAAGTTTCAAATCGGAAGCGTATTGTACTAGAATGTTAAAATTCAATTATATTCCATAGAAGTTTAGGGGCTTATATTTATACTAAGGAGGAAATACATTGGGGGATCAAATTACCCTTATGGTTAATTACATAAATAATATACACATTCTAACACTCCCCTCAATTTAGCGAGTAGATATCGACCAAGCCAAGCTTGCCAATAGAAGTGCGAAGAAGGGAAGAACTAATAGGTTTGGTAAGAACATTTGCAATCTTATGAAGAAACAAATGATGGAGTGATGATCTCACGACGAACCGTCTTTCTGAGAAAGTGAACGTCTATCTCAATGTGCTTTGTCCTCTTATGAAGAACGAAATCAGAAGTAAATTAGATAGTCGACTTATTGTCACAATGCAGAACAAAAGAAGTCTTTCAGGAAATTCTAACTCTCCAAGAATAAAATGAAGACATATAATCTCACACGTGTCCAAGGCCATGGCCCTATATTCTGTCTTTGCAGAGGAACGTGAAACGACAACTTGCTTTTTACTTCTTCAGGAGATTAGATAACTACCACGAAAGTTACAAAAGTCTATAGTAGAGCGGCTATCATAAGCTCCTCTGTAATCTGAATCACTGTAGCTTTGCTATCTCCAAAATGAGGGCCCACTATATAGAATAACCCAAGTTCAGGATAAGACTTAAGATACCGCAAAAGGTGATATATAACATCCAAGCGAGTCCAAAAGGGTTTGTGCATAAATTGACTAACTCTCCCAACAACAAATGATATCCGGTTTTGTATCAGCTAAATAAATTAGACGACCCACCAAATGCTGATACATTGATGGATCTTTTGAAAGTTCGCCACTGTCAACCACAAACTTTAAATTAGGAATCATAGGAGATGAAACCAGTTTGCACCCAACTATCCATCTATCCTCCAGAAGATCCAAAACATATTTTCTCCGTGAGAGAGAAATCCCATAATGAGACCTGGCTACTTCAATGGCCGTCAGAAAATATTGAAGTTGATCGAGGCCTTTCACATCAAGCGCCTTTCCCTGATCAACCTTAACTTGTGTAATTCTAACGGAGTAATTATAATATATCAACATACACGAGTAAGATTATATTCTTCCCATATGAATCTCGTCTCATGAAATAAGTATGGTCAGAATGGCAGAGAGTAAATCCGAATCAAATTATGGCCTCACTGAATCAGAGAACCAGGCCGGTGGTGATTGTTTCAGCCCATATAGAGATTTTCGAAGATGACATACCCTCACCACAAAAGCCAGGTGGAGGACCTCATCAAGGTCGCCATGAAGAAAAGCATTTGTGATATCAAGCTGGTGAATCGACCAAGAGGACGAAATAGCCAATGAGATCAATAAGTGAACAATGTTGAGTTTCAGAACCGCAGCAAAGGTAGCACCAAAATCTTTTCTCGTAATCTGAGTAAAGCCCTTCGCAACAAGGCGGGCCTTATACCTATCCACTGCCTCATCAGTTAAGAACTTGAGGGTATAGACCCACCTACATTCAACTGTCTTAACCCATTTCGATAAATGAACCATGTCCCTGGTATGATTACGTTATCACACTGCATAGCTTCAACCCAAGGTGAAGCTTGGAAAGCTTAAAAAACAATCCTCGGGATCCGAGTGGAAGAAGTAGCCGTAACAAAAGCGCGATATGGAACTGACAAACCCTCATAAGAATAAAACTTTGAGATAAAGAGTTTTTTTTTTGGATAAGCATGACCATATCTAATGGGCCCTTTACGCTCTCGAGGGGAGTACCGAGGCTCAAGGTCTGGAGTAACAAGGTGATCATCTGCAAGCTCATTAGTATTCTCAATAACAGTCTCGATAAGATGTTCAATTGAATGAGAAGTGTGACCTGGTGAGGGGATAATGACAAGAGAGATGTATGAGTGCTATCGATGGGAATACACCTGAAAAGGTTTATTAGATGGAGCGACAGGATTAGTATAATCAAACACAGGTACTGGGTAAAATATATGCGAGTCCTCAGGAGGCGCAGTAGAAGAATGCACAGAAGTAGAGTCACCAAAGAATGGCTTATTTTCATGAAATGTGAATCTTAAGTATAATGCATACGACATGTGACAGGATCATAACAACGATACCCTTTGAACATATTAGAATATCCTACAAAAATGCAATGAATAACTTTATCATCAAGCTTAGTGCGAATAGGAGATTTATTATAAACAAAGCAAGTGCAGCCAAACACGCGAGGAATTGTCGAAAAAAAAATCGTATCTGGATAAATAAGCTGTAATTGGAATTTATTCTGAATGATCCAACATAGAGTACGATTCAAAAGATAAACGCTCGTTAAGATAGCTAAGTGCCAATAAGATCGAGGAACCTGCATCTCCCATAATAGACAACGGACCACCCCCATGAGATTTCTGTTTTTTCTTTCAGCAACCCCATTTGTTTAGGAGTATATGGGTAAGTGAGTTGCGAAAGAATACTTTGTTAAGACGAGAGGCATACTCATTGGAGATATGCTCTTTAGCATTATCAAACCAAATCCCTTTAACAACATTAAATTGAATTTTGACAAGTTGTAACAACTGTATAAACAGGGATATCACATAAGATTTTTTATGAACCAAATTAATCTAGGTACACCTCGAGTAATCATCAATAAAAGTGACATAATATCGATGCCCAGAGAAAAAGTGTAACAGGTGAGGGGCCTCAAACATCAGAATGTATTAGATAAAAAACACAACATGCGAGGGACGTAATTAGTTCTAGTATGCTTAGATTAATAGCAGACAACGAATTGGAATTTTGAAGAATTGAAGCTTTAATTAAGTCAGAAAATAACATACAGAGATATTGAACATTGACATGTCTTAAACGATCATGCCGCAACTGTAATGTTTGAAAAGAAAAAATATAATGGCCTGAATCAAGCAACACACTAGCATGAAAAATGGAAGCGGAAGGTGGAACTAGTGGAATTGGTGGAGGATCCCTAAAGTAGCAGTGCTCATATCCCATGCCAAAAATCCTCCCCATACGCAGGTCCTGGAGATAATACCAATCAAACTAGAAAATATAACAAGTTCATAGCAAGATTAGGTTCAAGTAAAACTGAGCATAAAGTAATGTTCGTAAAATGACATATATCGCATTTGCTAAGAATGGGAGTAGAAGTCCCATCAACAAGGTGAACTTAACTTTGAGGAGGATGCAGTCCTAGCTGTAGGCCTACTATCATGAGCTTGATGATTACCCAACAATCGAAGAATCCCATCCATATTGGAATTAAGGAATTGCTCAATCCTGGTATTTAGATCATCTGGAGTAGAGAAATGAGAATCAGTGGGACCTTCAGTTACAACAGATATACGAGTTCTACCCTTCTTATGATACATTGCGTACCCCTCTCTATCACAATGCTCACAGACCATTTTCTTCTTTTCAGGACGTGTGCCCCGAGATGGAGTAGAAGAAGAATCCGAGACCGATTCCCTGTATTGGCTACAAAAGCCATTTGATCAGCTGCAGAAGGAAACTCAGATATCACCACATATGAGGATGTAAGCTTGATGCGCCGCTCATGCTTCACACACTGCATACACTTCACCTAGTGGAGGAAGGGGTTCATTGGCGGATCTATGTAGGGCCGAGGGGGAGCGGAGGCTCCTCCTGAGATTTTCAAAAAACATTACTGAGAAAAAAAGTTCAGAGGTGTTTTGTGTGAAAATAGTAAGTAAAAGGTGTTTTTTAGAGGGTTATAAAATATAAAGGGGCAAACCTAAAAATACCTAAACTTAAAAGTATAAGACTCGATCGTTTTTAACCTAAAAATAAACCAAAAGCCCCCCCACCTGTTCTGCCTTCTCTTCCCCCGCCACTGCCCTGCCTTTCGTCTCCTCACTGCCATCCCCTACTACCAGCCATCTCTTCTCTTCACCTTGCTTGCTGCTCCGGCCAGCCCATCTCCAAAGGTAAGTTTTTTGTTTTGTTTTCAGTTTTGGATGAGTTCCCATCTATTCCTATTCATTTGGTAACTGCTTTTTCATTGTTTTTGTTTACTGCATTTGTAATGTTTTTTAGTTCATTTTTTTATTAGTTATTGTATTAATATTGTTCAATGTTAATATTTAGTTGGAATATTTAAAATTTGTTAGACAAAATATGTTAATATTTACCAATAGAGTTTAGGCATAATATCTTAATAATATGTATAAAACTCGAATTAAATTCAAATTGACCCCAAAAAAATTCGACTCGAATTAAGCTCGAATTTCAAAGCGACCGTTAAAATTAGCTAAATTAACCAAAAATCTGTATAAAACTCAAATTAAACTTGAATTAATCCAAAAAAAAAAATCGCTTCGGGGGCTCCTGCCCCCGAACCCCCGGCACCACTCGAAAGTTAGGCTCCCCCTGAACAAAAATCCTGGATCCACCACTGAAGGGGGTAGGTGTTTAAAATTTGGGTTCGAGGAAGCTTAAAAGCAGTTCCAATACCCCCCCCCCATCAAGAATTGTAAGCCTTTTGCTTTTCTTTTTAAGCTATAATTGATTCTGCAGCCTGCGCAGTAAGACCCATTATGTCAGCTAACGGACGATGCGAAGTATACTCCTCCTATCTCTGAGTGGTAGCTATAAAATATCAAAATCGAAACATTGCCTTGACAGCCATGCGATATCTCTTTACACAATTCAAATACCCGAACCTCGTTGTGTGAATGAGAGTATATAGCAGTCATACCCTCCTGCCATAGGAGCGGAACATACTCATAAAATTGAAAAATCTAATAAACACTCGGCTCCATAGTATTGAACATCCATCCCAGAATAGTGCAATTGGTAACAAATCACTGACCGAAGTGTAATATCCCGAGATTTTTGGACCAATAAATTAATTATATTTGGGAGAAAATAAATATTATTTTAATTGGAGAATTATTAAATTGGCAATTGAGGTAAAAAATTTGAAGATGATAGAAAGTAATTCGAATGGCGATTCTGAGTGTGCGGTTGATTCCGGAGGGGTCGAGATAGTCGAAATGACTGTACTTGGGTCTTATTTGGGTTTCGAAATATTTTAAGTTCATTTGGCTCGAATTAAAGTAACCGAGTCATTTAAAGTGTGTATTATCAATTACAGTTGGGTATCTTGGATTTAAGGCTTAAAAGCCTACGTGAGAAGTCATTCTCACTTGAGAGAAAGAGAAAGCCTTAGAAAGGAAGAGAGAAAGAGAGAGAAGGAGAAAGGAAAGAAGAGAAAGAGAAGAAAGCTTGGGAATTCCGCCAAATCCGTGATTTCGAGGGTGAATCAGACTCCACAACTTTGAGGCAAGTGATTAAACTTGCTAAATAATTCTTGTGCATCTTTTATTTCATGATTTGTGGATAAATTCATGGATTTTGGGTTAAATATGTTAAAACCTAGATTTTGGGTTCAATCTTACTTTTGATGTTTATATGATAAATTTAAGGTTGTAAATTAGTTGGGTTTAGTTATTTGATGAGTATTAATGTTATGAAAATGTTTGGGTTGAAGATTTGTGGTTGAAAGTAAGTATTTTGGAGTTTTTGAGAAGTTGGAAGTGAGTAAAAATGGAGTTTAGCCGAGGTACCTGGTAGGGCCGGTCGACCGCGCCTCCAATAAGAGGCACACTGTCTTCGTTTATAGGCATAATTGAAAAGTGCGGTCGACCGGGCCTCTATTTTTAGCTCAAGTTTGGGAATTTAAGTTTATCCCCTTTCCTTTGGGTTTATATTTATGGACCTTCCTAATTATTATATCTTAGAGGATTAAGTGAATATTTAAGGGGATTAAGGATCTTAGAAAGTGAGAAGATGTTTGGGGTTTATATCATAATGGGATTGAGGGTGTATTTCTTCTCTCATCAAGCACATGAGAGCAAAATTAATAGATGATTGGATGTACATGCTGTTGTTTTAGTGATTGATTTAGAGAGTGCGAATTTAAGTTATCGTTTTGATTTAGTGGAAAATCCTAGTAGTGTCGAGGTTAATAATTGAAGAGTAATAAATGTTGATTGATGTGCATACGGATGTAGAGAATATCCTTAACGTAAATTGAATTGAGAGATTAATTAAAATAGATGTGATGGTTGACCTTCAAGTTAGAAATCGTATAGTGTATTCAAAGTGGGGAAGTTATGTGAGTTAGTGATAAATGGTATATCGAGAGTAATATACTCATAAATGAAATTATTTCATTTACGCCTAAGAGCGTAATAAGAGTATGTATACTTATATGGCGTGATATATATATATATATATATATATATATATATATATATGTGAAGCATACCCCCTCTATGCTATCATGGGAAATTGCGCGATGTGGGTGAGGCTCTTGGCTTGAGGAGCAGGGAGCGTATAGTCCCCAGGTCATAGTGTCCATTATTATTGTGTGATTTTTATTAGGGGTGAGACGTGGTGGGTATGTTTCGTCTCACTTTCGAGGAGGAACTATGACCGCTTCTCATACGTTGTGATTTTGTTTTTACCATGGCGGTGTGAGATTCCGACCGTTGGTACCAGGATGATATGTGAGCGATTCCCTAGTAGATGATAGCATTGAGAACCTGCGTCCTCGAGTTATAGCTCGCTTGGATGGTTATTATTATACTTGTGTGTAGGGGTGTGCACGAACCCGAATGGACCGAAAAAACTGAACCAAACCGAACCGAACCTACTTTTACGGGTTTTTTAAATTTCGGTTTTAATTCGGTCTTAAAATATGTAGAACCGCATTATTCGGTTCGGTCTCGGTTTTGACTCTTAGAAAACGGTTTTGGACCGGACCGGACCGCATTTATTAAAAATATATATATATTTTTTATACATATATATATTTACCCCAATATACCCACACACACATTTTCACCCCAATATACCCACACGCACGGACACAACAAGTTACAACCTAACCTAACATATACATTTCTTCTCTCTCTCTCTACACATCACAACAGCCGACCCTTCCCATCTCTTTCCACACACCGTCGGCTGCCCTTCCCATCTCTCTCTACACACACCGTCGGCTGCCCTTCCCATCTCTCTTTACACACACACCGTCGACTGCTCGCCCATCGCCCAGCGCCCAGCGCCAGCCACCGCCCATCGCCCATATGGTATTTCACTTGTTTTTCTAGATCTAAATGTTTGTTAACCTCTAGATCTAACCTTTATGAGAAGTAAATGGATTCTTTATATAGTGAAAAACTCACTTTGACACTGATATTTTTTTAAAGACAGAGGGGTAATTAATACTAAAGTTTTAAATCTACATTGATTAAGGCTTCAGGACCTTGAACATATTGCCTAAAATAATTATTATTACAATAATAACATCTAGAAAAATGCTATTAACGTTTTATTGTGCCACAACTTTTCATGAATTGACGCAGTTAGGGAATTTCCTTGTTTTGACAATGACAATAATCATACATACAGTTTGAAAGGAAACTCACTTACATTCACTTTGAGACTTTATATGGTATATATTTAGCTGATTCATAGCTTATTACTAGTTTATCCTTGAATTGACTACACAGATATCAAGTGAATGTACCATATAACATCCACCATGAGATTGCATCTAGCCAAAGTTTAAATGAGTGACCGATTGTTATTTCGTTATTGGCCTTAGTTCATTGATCCTTTTTTAAGTGCCTTCAGTAATGATATCCATATTCATTCATCTTGTAACTTTTTTCACTATATTCTTTATCCTAGTTGGTTCTTAAATCTTTACCATCCCATGTTACATATTCTTGGTGTAATGTGGTTAGTGAGAGATAAAAAAATGCTTACAAAAATTAAAAAATGTGTTGTTTTTTAATGGAGTTTTACATGTGTTGTTTTTAATAAAAAATGCAGTTTTACAAAAAAAAGTGTTGTTTTTAATAATAAAAAATGTGCTGTTTTTTTATTGGTATGGACCGAATAAGACCGAGACCGAACACGGACCGTTTAAAAACCGAATGGGACCGAGACCGATAATTACGGTCCGGTCTCGGTCCGTAATTTTTAGGACCGATTAATGCGGTCCGGTCCCAAAAATACCCCAAAACCGGACCGGACCGCGAACACCCCTACTTGTGTGTGTAGTATATTATCTGTGTATGATTATGAGATATCATATATCTGTCTCTAGTGTAAAGAGATATAAGAATAAAGTTTGAATCTCATTCCGGGAGATTTTATCAGGATGTAAATAGTGATGATTATATAAATGTGAAAAGGTTATGTAAAAGATTTATATGAGTATATATATATATATATATATTACGATGGGTATCGAGGGCATAATGGACCTCAATGACCAACATTGTCCAGGAGTAGTGTATCGGGGGGGTTCCTTGTTTGGATTTCGCTTGCGAGATGCCCCACGCACGAAACGCAGTGCACTGATGAGATTTGGGAATAGTTAGTTATTTATATGATATAAGAATTTGGGGTTATATGCGTCATGCATTGAGGGCATAACGAATCTCGATAATCAATACTGTCAGGAGTAGTGTATCGGGGGGGTTCTTTGTTTGGATTTCTCTTGCGAGACGTCCCACGCACGGAACGCAGTGCAATATTGAGAATTGGGAGAAGTTTAGTCCTTAGCATTTAGATGCTATTAACTCGTATATGTTTATAACTAGAATATGAGAGATTCTAGTAAGAGAAAGGTTTATGTATATTCTATATGTTTAGTAAGTTGACGAATAATTGAGATTATGGTAATATTAGAAATTGAGGGAAGGATTTAAATGGAAGTCTAGATGAGTATAAATTTTGGGTGTAGGTTAGATTATTTTTGCCCCTAGATCGTATTGGGTAGTTATTTGAGGATCATGTGCATACGTTTAGGTGCGTGCTTTAGATGAGAGGTGAGTTGGCTTTTTGGAGAGTGCGACTCCACTTTAATCATGTCATAATGCATTTATAATTATTATGCATTTTAATGCACTTGCTAAAATGTTTTCACACCTCGGGCTCTGATCCGTTTATATTTTTCTCTTGCTATATATATATTGTATTATTTTAGGTGTTCCTCCGCAAGGACGCCATTGATGTTATCCATCCAGTGCATTCGAAGAAGCTGTGGCAGTTGCGGACTGTTGCGCCATTTTGATATACCTGATTCCTATCTTTTGTATATCTAGATTAGGATTCAGTTTGGATATCGGGTTTACACCCGGGTGTTGTTGATGTAGCACTTTTATATTTCCTTCTCAGATTTCTGTATTGTCTGTGACCCGACAGCTTATTCGGGTATTTCCCTTTTGTATATTTGGTTGTACTCTTCTTTTGTATAGCACGTGTGTGTTGTTTTTCATATTCAATAGTTGTTATAATGTTAGTCGGTTATTGCTTTGTATGTTTTTTTTTTTTTTGGCACCCTCTTTTTGTAGTAGTGGGTTGTTAGCCGTGTTTAGTTTGTTATCGCCAGTAGATGCTGAGAATGATCCACTTGAGATTCCTGATTATTTTAGTATAGGGCTAGCCACCCGTTATTATTTTAAGCGGGGTGTCACACGAAGGTTGGATCAAATTCCTTCGGATGAAATATTCCCAAGAATCCTATCAATTTTGCCTTTTGTAACATAGAATAAACGGAACGATCAAGACCATGACGAAAAATTTCTGACCCTTAAGTAATTGAGCCGTGACTTTCTCTGAGGGTGCATGGTGAGTGGTCATCAAATCAAATGATGAATTCTCAACTTCGACAATTCTCCCGTCAGACATTGTGCACTGAATCAACAATAATACCATCAATTATGAACGCACAAATATAGCAATCCACAAGAAGCAATCCATAAAAACAGTCACATGGCCACCAAAAAATAACGGAGCAACAACAAAGAAATCTCTTAATCACAAGAGATGAAAAATGAGTGAAGTATACCTTCAGTTGCATACAATCAATGAAGAAAGAACTTCAAATGCACATAAAAGCATGCTGCATCAAATGATGAAAATCATACCAATAATCTACCACATCATAGGGAGATAATTAGTGTCTCTTTAGACAAAAGAAATCAGCAACAAAAATGCAGAAATTCGCTTAAAAAAATCTAAACCATAGGCATCTTGAAGTTGTAACCCGAAACTAGGATTTAGCAGCGCACAGGGAGGGGCTGCGCACCTTAGGGTTTGGTCGCCTAGGGTTGCGCTGTTGGTGGGGGTGGCTGGTTAGGATTTAGAGTTTTGTTGGAAGAAGAAGGAATGAGAGGGCAACAGATTTCTCCCTTTTTTTGTGTTTTTAGCTCTGATACCAATTAAAATGTTAGAATTCAATTATAGTTCCTACAAGTTTAGGGGTTAAAACAAGTTGAGGGGCTTATATTTATACTAAGGAGGAAATACATTGAAGGACCAAATTACCTTTATGATCAACTACGTGAATAACATACACATTCCAAAAGATTGCATCAAAGATTAAAGTTGCATAAGTCAACCTTTTAATACTTCAACAGTTGCTAGAAAATTTTGTTACTCAGCATCATCATCATCCTTGCCTTAATCTCATCATATGGGGTCGGTCACATGGATTTTCTTTTTCCATTCTAATCTATTATATTCATTATTATCATTCAAGTTTAATTCCTTAAGGTCTCTCCTAATAATTTCCTCTCATGATAGCTTAGGGCGACCATTTTTTCTTTTACCCTCTATTTCTAACAATCTTCCTCTTGTTATAGGAGCATCTACTGGTCTACGCAACACATGACCATACCACCTAAGTCTACTTTCTCTTAATTTACCGCTAATGGGAGCTACTCTTAACTTTTCTCTCACGCATTGATTTTTAATTTTGTCCTTTTTAGTAATTCCTATCATCCACCGGAGCATCCTCATCTCTCACTAACATGGAGACTTTGTCCATATTTTTTCTTTAACGCCCAACACTCCGCTCCATACAGGGCCACATTGGTTTTTAATTTTGTCCTTTCTAGAAAGTTGTGTTACTATCGAAAGATATGTTTTTAGACAATCGAATAGAAAGAATTGTAGGTGATAGACCACGGTAATTTTAGAAGCATATTAGCTGTAAATATATCCACGATAATTTTAGAAACGATAATTTTAGAAACATATTAGCTGTAACTATATTTGTAAATAGGGATCTAATGTATCTAGTCCCATTTGTAAAGATTTACTTGTGGTCACTCCCGTGCTTTTATTTTTTCAGTTGTTGGTCCTATTATAACAAAATGGGACAAGTGTCATTCTTTGCAAAAGAAAAGATGGGCGGTTACAGAGAAGTTATAGGCGGTTTTGGGTGGTTATGGGACTTCTTACAATTTTAAAAACACATGGGATTGGAGCGTAACAAATCTTTTAGATGGAACTAAAGCCAAAAAAACTATTGCAAATATTCTGCCAATCAACCAGAAATTCTTAGGATATGATTTAGGATTTATTTCCCTATTTGGCTGATTGTATATTGTATATATTAATGTCTCCTTGAGAGAAGAATACACACAAAAAGTATTTATCTTCATTCTCTTACATGGTATCATCCTAATACCGATCCTTCTCAATTTCTCATCCCTCAGCATCACATCGCTCCAGACAAACTAGTTCTCTCCTTATCCAGTCAACCTCTGTGCAGAGACCCTCTGTTTCCAACCTCCTCTCTAATTAGCCAACCTTTATACCTCCGAGAACCACCAACTAATACCCTGCCCTACCTTACGACATTCTCTCTCCTTACAGAAACTACTTCAAATATGTTCACCAATTTTACAGGTGGCACCACCACAAAGCCTACACTCTCTATTCCCATTAGTACCAACCTTGTCACGGTCAAACTCACGAATGACAACTTCCTTTTCTGGTCCCATCAAATGGAGCCTTTTCTCTATGGCCGAAACTTCCTACGGTTCGCTGATGGCACCTACCCCTGCCCAACCAACGATCCGGACTCCTTTCTCTGGCTTCGAGCAGGCAAAACTCTTGTCAGAATTATCTCTGCCACTGTCTCTGAACCCACATAATCCTCTGTTATTGGGTGCAACTCCTCCACTGCCATCTAGATGCTCATTCTACAGAAACTGCTTACCCCAACCTCAAGCGTGGCACCCTACAACCCATCTCTGAGTATCTTCAAGAGGTCAAATCCATTGCTGATGTCCTTATCGTTATTGGCGAGCCTGCCTCTAACAACGATCTGGTTAATGCTATTCTCAATGGACTTGGATCAGCCATTGAGAGCTTCGACTCACTGCCACAGTTTTCTCCACTGCATGTTCGCTGAGTTAACTATGAGGCTCGACACAAAACATTCTCTCATCCTGCACCTTCCGCCTTCCTAACATCTCGGACCACTCAGTCTTCCGGATCTGCTCCGCGAAATAACTTTCAAAACAAAGGCTGTAAACACACTGGTTGCCAATCCAATAACCGCGCCAATACCTCAGGTATTCTTGGCTTGCACCGTCGCCCTTGTCTCAATGCCAGCTGTGTTTTGGGGTTGGTTGCTCTGCTAACAACTGCCTCCTGCTCTCCTCGTTTGTGCAGCCCTCGGTTCCTCGTTTGCTGAACTCTACCTTTGCCAGTCTCCAGATTACTCCGCCCCAGCCATCTCAAATTTCCCAGTCTTCACCATGGCCACCTTTTTATCTAGCTGGTATCTTGACATTGGCGCCTCTACCCACACGACGGGAAACACGGCTATTCTGCAACAGTGCACACCTTACCATGGCCCTGACTCCGTTCAACTTTGCAATGGTGATCAACTCCGTATTGCCTATGCCGGTAACATGGCACTACCACTCGGCTTATCTTCCTTTCTTCTTAATAATGTCTATGTCATCCCGTAAACAATGTTCGAAAAAGCTAATTGCGGCCTTGAGTTGTGTTGCCCGGACGAGGCGAGGCTATGGCCTCGAGGTCAAGGCGGTGGGAGGTGATAGCCTCAATTTGAAAATTAAAAACTAAAATAAAAATACTAATCATGCCATGAAAATAAAGTAAAAATGTACAAAATAGATCAAATGGCCAAGTTTAATAAAATAAAGTTTTTTTACCTTTACATCATGAGATGATGTCTTAATTAGACATAACCCCCTGCTTTAAAAAAATTAGGCTTAATCACCCGCATTTGCATCATCCCACTTCTACCTCATGCATTACTCACTTATACCTTATGCATACGGTGGGTTAAGTCTAATTATTGAACTTTTAAGGGGTATTTTTAAATGTACCATTATCTTAGGGGTTAAAGTTAAAAGAACCCTATAAAAAACTAATAAAAATTCTTCTTTTAAAAAATTAACGCAATTTCTTGCATTAAATTTACCATTATCGTTAGAGTTAAAAGAACCCTAAAAAAAACTAATAAAAATTCTTTCTTTAAAAAATTAACTCAATTTCTTGCATTAAAACCAAAAAGTAGCACAAATTCTTTCATAAAAAAAGGTAACACAATTTCTTGCATTAAAAACAAAAGCAAAACACATTGTTTTAATTTAAAAAAAAACTAACACAATTCCTTGCATTAAGACCAAAAATAAAACACAAGTTCTTTAAAAAAAATCAAACAGACTTTCTTACGTAAAAAAACACAACACAAAATCATTAGAAAACACTTTCTTGCATGAAAAACAATAGACGAATACAAAATCTTTATAAAAACCAAAAGACGAATACACTTTCATGTATAATATCCAAAAACGAACACAGGTTCTAAAAAAAAAAGCAAACAAAAAGAGACGGGAGGGAAGGCAAACACCATCAAATGCCAGGGATTAACGTTTGAATCGTGCGAGGTTTTTAACTATTTACTTTAAAAAAAAGGAAAAACATAGGTTTTCACTTGAAGAATTAAGCCTTGCGCCTTGTATGGCCTCGAGGTGCAACAACCATTTGAGGCTGTGGTTTCGCAAAATACCCTTGAGGCTATAGCCTGCCATTGGCAATCCATATCTTCACTATGAGGCTAGCCTTGAGGCTATAGCCTCAAAGGCAATTTCGAACTCGAAGTCCCCTGTACAAGGTATTTTTGAACCATTTTTGGGACTCCGAATGCGTCAGGGTAACAATTCAAAGCAAATATATATATATATTTTTTTGATAATTCTGAACCTCCACACGAACGAGCCCTTTGGACTCCCTCGTGCAAGCTAAACAGGGGGGGCACTGCGCATGACCACCTCACACACGAGCCCCGCTTAAATACTGGTAAACCCTGCGGGGGATCGAACCCACAACCGTGCGCCTAACCACATAGCCCTGAGGAAGCCCTCCAACAGGGGCAGGTATCCGTGGGGAGGGATCGAACTCATGACCTATGGTCAGAGCGAAACCCTCCTTACCACTGGTCATGACCATGCCAGGGTGGATTATTTTAATTTTGCACTATGCTCCATTGAACAATTCTGTAATGATAATCATTTACTATTTGCTTTTGATGCCCTTTACGTCTATATCTTTAATCTCATAACTGGTTCTCTCCTTTATGAGGCCTATGTAAGTATGGTCTCTACAAGATACCTGCCTTTCCGCCTCGTCTACAAGCTTTATCTGCCTCACTCAGTTCGTCTTCGCTATGGCATAAATGCCTTGGTTATCCCTCTACTGAAGTTCTGTCTTACTATGGGTCTAATGAACTGTTATGTTCTACCATTCGCTTTAAATTATCATTTTGTAAACGGTGTGCTTTGCGTACGTCGACACAACTCCCCTTCCCCGTATCTAATGATTTAAGAACCTCTTTTTCATTTACTTTAGTGCACTCTGATGTATAAAAATTTCCTGTGATTTCTGTTTTGGGTTATAAATATTATGTGTTATTAACTAATGACTACACCCGTTTTACCTGATTACTTTATCAAATATAAATATGAAGTTTTCCATTATTTTATAAACTTCATAGCCTACAATTCGAGAGTGATGGTGGCAGGGAATATGACAATCGTCCCTATAAATCCCTCTGCTCTTCTCTTGGCATTCACCATTGTCTCTTTTGTCCTCAAACTCCCGAACAAAATGGTCTCGCTGAATGCAAACACCACCACATTGCTGACATGGCCTGCGCACTCCTCATCATCAGTCACGTTCCTCTCTGTCACTGGCTTGATGCAGCCTCCACTACTGTTCACCTAATCAGCCGCCTTCCCTCCTTCAAACTCCATGTCCTCACCCTTCTCCCGTCTCTATGCTCATCATCCCTCTTACTCTGAACAGCGTGTGTTTTGTTGTGCCTGTTATCCACATTTCGGTGCCTATTTGACAAATAAACTTCTCTCAAGAACTATTGAATGTGTCTTTTTAGGTTACAACTTGCAGCGCAACGGCTCTGGATCACACAACCAGTAGAGTCTTCATTTCACGGCATGTTCGTTTTAACGAATAACACTTTCCATTCACTTCTTCCACCAGCACTCCACCAATATCATCATCACGGGCTTTTGTTCCTCTACTCCCTCTCACAGCTGAAGTACAATTACACACTACCCCTCAAAATAACTCTCCAGCTCCTCCTGCCTCCCCGAGTTCCCTGGCTCCTCTTCAACAACCTTTTCCATACCACTATGAACGCCAACACACTTGAACCTCAGAGTCTCCTCTTCCCGCCACTCGTGGTTCCTCCTTCTACAGTTCTCCCATAGCATACAATTTTTCACATCATCAGGACAACACCCATTGATCTCTCATCCGCACAGATGGTGCAGTTAGATATCCTCTAACACGGGCTCTCCTAGCTCTACTAAAATCTTCTATCGACGAACCAACCTGCACCACAAGCTGTTTGTATTCCTGAATGGCGTCAAGCAATGACTAGTGAGTTTAATTCGTTATTGAAGAACAACACTTGAGTTCTTGTTCCTCTTGTTCCAAACCAACATGTTGTGGGTTGCAAGTGGGTCTTCAAACTCAAACACAAGGCAGATGGTTCTATTGAGCATCACAAAATTTGTCTAGTTGCCAAGGGCTTCCATCAACCGGCCGTAGTTGACTTTGATGAGACATTCAGTCCCGTGGTGACCACTGTAGTGCTTTGTCTTGCACTATCCTTTGGGTGGACTACACCTCAGCTTGAGTTAAGAATGCACTTCTTCATGGAATTTTGGATGAAACTATTTATATGGCTGAACCACCTGGCTTCATCGATCCTGCTCTCCTTCATCGCATCTGTCATCTACAAAAGGCTATTTATGGACTCATACAGGTGCCCGAGCTTGGTTCAATGTTTTAGCAACTCTCTCACAGTTTGGTTTCACCGTGTGTCGTGCTGATCAATCCTTGTTTATTTATTGCTTCGAATATGATGTGATGCTTCTTTTGTTATACATTGATGACATCATTCTCACTGGAAATCAACCCTCTCTTATTTCATTTTTTATCGCTACTCTTGGCAAGGAGTTTGAGCTCAGTGACCTTGGTTCTCTACCCTATTTTCTGGGACTGGAAGCAACCTCTCCTCCTGGATGTCACCAAGTATCGCCAACTTTTTGGGTCCTTAAAGTACCTCACTTTCACAAGACTGGACATTGCTTATGCTGTTCATCATGTCACTCAGAGTCAAACTCGGTCTCTCCACCTCATAGAAGCAAAAAGGATCCTTCGTTATCAAAAAGGCTCTGGATTTTGGTCTACTTATTCGGCGCTATGGTACTCCCTTGACCCTCATAGCTTATTCGGATGCTGACTAGGCAGGCTGTTCTGACTCTCATCACTCTACCACTGGGTTTTGTGTTTTTGTGGGATCCAATTTAATATCCTGGACTGCCAAGAATTATCTCTCGCTTAAGCGCCGAAGCAGAGTACCAGTCTCTTGTTCATGTCTGTGTAGGAGTTGCAGTTTCCCATCACCATGCCCATTACCTTACTATGTGATAATCTTAGCACTACTTACATGGTTTCCAATCCTGTCTTCCACGCTCGTACTAAGCTCATTGAACTGGATTATCACTTCATACGGGAACGCATTCTAACTGGCACACATCAGGTCCAAAATATCCCTTCTACAGACCAACTTGTGCGGACATATTCACCAAAGGGCTTCACAAGACTCGATTTCATCTTCTCCGGTCCAACCTTGTCTCTCCGGTCCAACATATTAGCTGTAAATTTATCCACACTAATTTTTAGAAACATATTAGCTGTAAATATATTGGCAAATATTCTGCCAATCAACCAGAAAGTATTCGGCTATAATTTAGGATTTATTTACTTATTTGGCTGATTGTATATTGTATATATTAACTCACACGTGTTCTGCAATTCTTCTGTATAGTGGAGCCCCTAATGAATCTGTTGCATTTTAATGTTCACTGCTAAACCCAGTCGTCAAAGGGGTGGAGAAATATAGTATTATCCCAAACTGACGAATTGCTTGTGTTTTTACTACAAAATCTGGGATCATTTTTCATCATGTTCACTGGTTATCCAAGTCTTGCACAAGACCTTTTTCTCCTTGTTTATATGGCATTTGATGATTGCAGCATGTGGGGTTCAATTTGGAGGATCATTGGAGGAACATTTTTTCAAGGAGTTGGGTAATATTTTACCCCAAATGATTGGCTGGTTGAGTTCTTACCACATGTTTGAAATTTGGTATGATTTAAGCTTGCGTTCACTTGTTATCCAGATCCTGCACAAACCAGTTATCTCTTCATGGGGAACAATTTTTTTTTATCAAGTTGTGGAATGGCGGAATACATTGCATTAAGTATGTTCAATTAATGTATGAAACTTGAGAATTTTTGAAATGTTAATATTCCTTCATTAATGTATGAAAATTCGAGAATTTCAAGAATTACCAAAAGAATCTAAAGGAGAAAATGTAACATGGAAGAATGACATAGTTCTATATCCATCTCTCCACTTTTGATGCATATTGTTTAGGTTTAGAAAATATATAATTTATAGAATATAAATTCACCCAGATACACGTCATTTTCTTCGTTGTTAGTCTAAAAGTGATTGCGGAGGTTAGTTATCCCAAATTATACTAGCATATATACTCCTTAGTTCCTTAGATATTGGT
Organism: Sambucus nigra; assembly: GCA_949130495.1. Classification (NCBI taxonomy): domain Eukaryota; kingdom Viridiplantae; phylum Streptophyta; class Magnoliopsida; order Dipsacales; family Adoxaceae; genus Sambucus; species Sambucus nigra. The sequence goes on from OX422223.1 coordinate 288,824,973, forward strand.
TATTTTCATGTTTACTGTTATATGGTTTGCTTTTACGTGTTGATTGCAAAACTTCTTCTGCCAAGGGACATGTGTAATCCCGTTGCCTTGTTGTTTGCAATATGCCAATATATAATTCTATGCTTTTATGTCACTATAACATAATGGCAAGAAGACACTTGATAATTCGTTGATGTTTTTAATTCTTCTATTCCACAATACTGCAAGAGTTGAAAACACGATGTTTTGAAATTTTTACTTCTCACGAAACGTTATAGAGACTATTTTATGGAATCTGAACCCAACAGGTCCATGCTTCTTGAAATGATCTCTTTAAACTTTATTATTTTTCAATATATTATTCAAAGCAATGGACTAAACAGATTGTTGGCTTATTTATATTTTCATAACTATGAGAACCAGTGTGTAAATTTGAGAACTGTACTTAACAAGCCCTTTGAATCTTAAAGAAAAAAAAATATATACCACGCAAAAATCGAATAGGTGCTGGTTTTATGCAATACATTCTTATAGTTCGTTTGGTAGGATGGATTAGTTATGAAGTTTCTGTCCACTAAGGAAAGCAATGGTCTTTCTCTCGTTTATGTCTGGTAGAAAGGACGGAAAGTAATTGGGAAAGTTATAATTCGTCCTTCCTTTGTGTTTGGTAGTAAGGAAGAAAAGATAAATATGCATATTTTTCCAGTTACATTCCTTGATCAAAGCAATTGTATATATTTAATATATTATCAGAAAGGATTTGATATTAATTGATGTCCCACTCTCTCTCTTTTCCTCCAACTTTTGAAGGAATACGATTTGGTGGGGTAGTAGCGAAAATGCATTCTCTCTTATTTTTTTTTCAGAAGTAAATTATCATTGAATAATGATAAATTAGTAGGGAAAGCTGTCCACTAAGATTACAGATTCCAATGCAAAGGAGACAACAAAGCAGGGACCCCCTATCCAAAGACGGACTCTAAGCTCGATCTACAAGGGCATTACAACACCAAACCACACGACTCAAAATCTAATGTTAAAGAGAGAGTATCTATAAGGAATTGCTTTATGGCATTAACATAAAGGAAAACGGAATTTTGCATTACTTAAAGATGAACACGTTACAAGTCCATGAAGTTGCTGAAAATTTTATCTTCTCCCATAAACTCATTTTCGATCTTCTTATCTTAAAAAAAATCTTGAGTTTCTTTCGTTATATTATTCAAAAGGAGGCCATCACTACACATCTTCAAGGATGTTATCTTCTATGCTTCTCATCACTTTTGTTAAAAGGCGTGCCTAAGCTCCAGGCTCACCTAGGTGCAACATTGGTGCCTTGACTCTCACCATAAGGCCCCTTCAATAAGGCGCATGCCTTATGCGCCTAGACTCGAGGCTCTTTAATATTTTTGGGAGAACGCCTCAAAGACAAGAATAGATCAATTGATACGTTTATTTTATAGTGAATATGGAGAATTGGACAATTACCCACCCCAAAGGCCAGAACTAACCTTAATCAACTAGAATACGTCCTCAAGTCCTAGTGAGTTTCTCACTTGTCACTACTTAGCATAAAAAAACAACACAAAAAAGAGAATTCTATTAAGTTGTATCCTCGAACAATTTATATGTTGATTTTTATTTTTGAACACATTGGTTTTAAATATATGATATCGTTGCTTTTATTGATTATTGAATTATTAAATTGCTAAATAAAATTTGATATCTAAATATAGTTTTTATCATGTGGTGATATAAGATCTATCTTATGTGTCTCTTCATAACCGTGAACAATGTTGATTTATGCTATATATGTAAAGTTTTAGATCAGAAGATAATTTAGTGTTCTAAAAGGCGCGTCTAAACATGAGGCGTGGGAGAAACCCCCCACCTTTGCCTTATGCATGGTAAAAGGAAGTCAACGCGGGTGTAAGGAGCGGTCAATGGCGCCATGCAAGTTAAGGCGCGTTTCATTTTATTTTATTTTTTAAAATGCTTTAGCAAAATGATATTATTTTTTAAAGACATTTTTTTTACAAATCAGATCAATATATCAACCAAAATAAAAAAAAAAAATATAAACCTGAACTTTTGCATATTTTTGCCTCTCGTAAAAAAAAAACTTACATTGCCAGTCGACTTCCGATCAAGCCCCTCTCTATCTCAGACCGACTTTCGACTAAAACCTCCTTCCCTCCGATACGTTTTCGATTCCGACTTAACCTTCAAGTTTTCTAGTATGTCTCTCTCTTTTCTTAGTTTTTTTGGCTAATCTTTTCCATTTTTTTGGCTTCACTATTTTCAACCCTAAGTCTGACTCCGAACTGAAAAATATAAATACTTTCATGTAAATACTTTTTTTTTTTTTTTTGTTTTCTATTTGTTTTATTTGAAAGTTGAAAAATACGTTTCTTATATTGAACCATTTGTATGGATTATTGATTATTGAATGATTATTGATATTGATAATTGAATGTTGACTATCAAACATACGAATATCTTTTCAAATTTTACGGTATTTATTATTTTATTGTTTTACTAATCATAGAAGAATTAAAAAACAATAAAAAGGGAAAACACTTTTTTACGGCTATGCGCGTCTAGGCTCCTAAGGCTCGAGACTTGACCTCTACCCCTTGACCACGCATTGCGCCTTTTGGAACATTGAGATAATCTTATTATTACAAATATACAATTTTTGCTTATTTTGTAGATTGTGCGTCTAGACTCCGAGGAGACATTGACGCCTTGGCGTGCGTTGTGCCTTAAATAACTACACTTTTCGCCACGTATCACTAATTCCATGATAACCAAATCTTCCACATGTCTAGGGAAACCTTCCTCCAAATGAATGAAGCGGTGACGCTACGATGTAAGAGCAAATGGTCCAAGTCCTCACTTGAATTATTGGACATGGCACACCAATACAATTGGGCATTCTTTGGATGAAATCACAAGTATTCACCTTCCCATGAGTCACCATTAAAGAGAAGACATGAATTGTGGAAGGATTGTTGTCTGTCCATATAAACTTGAACGGTGTGAAGGAGTCACTTGGGGGTAGTGTGCCGAACAACTAAATTTTTTTACAAGAGAATCTCTCTCCCCCACAACCCCTTCCCTTCCCCTCCCCCCCCCACCCCCCCGCGGCACTCAAAATTCCAAACCGTTTCATCTGTTAACCCCAGAATAATATTAACACTAACAATCTTGTTAAGTGTTGTCAATTTTATAAAATACCGCAAGTGCACGGGCTATTATTGAATAGCGAGTGTAACTACGGGTTGAACCCACAGAGATTTGTCAATTTTTCATTCAAATTAATTGTGACTGTCCAACTAGACCAAATGGGATAGAGAATAATTATGAACTACACTAAATAAAAACAATTACGATAAATGAGGGTAACACAAGATATTTGTAAACAATTACGAAATAATTAGGATTCGGGGTCCATTTATCACGTAACTAATATTGCACACTAATTTAACGTTGTCATTCCCTTTTTATAATTCAAATTAAACCGACTCTCGCTGTGTTTAATTCGAAAAATATGACGGTTATGATCAAAATATTTTTAACGTCTCTAATAGACGACTAAAATCCCTATTCCCTTAGAAAATACAAGTTTTAAAATTCGCAAATGTATTTAAGCATGGACTATCAAAGCAATCAAAGTGCAAGCATAATCTATCAAAAATTACTATTTTTAAATTTCAAAACTTGATTTGACAAAACAATCTTGAAGGTTCTAAAACACACTCTCGTGTCGTTTTAAAATGAATACCGAATCTTTAATAACAATTAAAATAAGTAGAGAATAAACAATGATAAAATTAACGTGACAATATTAGCTAACTATGATAAACTTCACCCTACTCCTAATATAAGAATCAAGCTACCATAATGAAAGAGAAATTGCAAGAATGAGTAGAGATCTTCATTAATAAACCAAACTTATAAATAGTTCTCTCACAACAATCTTCAATCCTCTAAAAAATGATAAAAACTTGGCCTTCAAATTGATTACAATCACTTAAAGTTGCTCCCCGAAATCCTCCCCGAAATTCCTCTCTAATTGTCTACGAAATTATGAGCCCAAGGGTCCTTTTTATAGGATAAGTGGTGAGCTATTTAAGTTGTAGCGGGACTCTCTCTGATTGGTTGAACTGTGTTGGAAGTTATCTCTCCACCTCTTTAATCTTTGGATCGGGATAAGTGACCGAATTTTCCTCCACTCGAAAACTCTTATCGTTTCTTGCTGAACACGCACGTCGAGTATCATCCAAACCGGAGAATAAAAATTTTCGACTTTTTTTCCGATTTCACAAGTCTAAAAATAACTTTTTCGAACGACCGTAAAAATCAGCTTTTTCACGCCTTTTTCGAATTGATCATCAGTTTGCACCAAATTCCATCATTACCTGCAAAAAATTCACTAGGTAATTTTTTTCCCAAATTAGCACAACAATATCATAAAATTATCGAAGTGCCCATTTCCGACTTAAAATTGCCGTTTTGAATCCAAATTCAATCATTCTCGCATTTTTTTTCCTATTTTTAATAAAAGAATCCTAAGAACTTATTAAATACACTAAAATGGGACTAACAAAGTATAAATTTGAATATAAAATATACAAAATAATGCACTCATCATTAAGCAAGAAAGCAAATTGGATTGTGAGCAAATAGAAGTAGTATGCTCGTTTTGTTTTTTTGTTGGCTAAAATCTGATATAACAAAGGAAATGTATTATTGAAGGCACCGTCTCCGCTCCATGCATCCTCCCAAAATCTAGTGATTCCCTGTCCTCACTTTAAGGGACACATGTAAGGAGGGAATTACGGCATCTTGAATTGTAGGTCCATAGGTATCTAAAGGTCACCTTTTAGACATTGGATTCCCACCCATTCTCGTGTAAACCATAAATGCTTTTTTGTTACGAGGTACCATAGGATTTCTTTTTTTAAAGGGAAACAACACAACCATTTACCCAATAGGGCATTGTTTTATCTCAACAAGTCAACCCCCCAATTATTTTACCCGCATAGACATTATCCCATTTAATAAGGTGGTAGAAGTATCTTCACGATACCAAAAGACAAATTCTCCTTTTCTCAATCAAATTAACAACATATTTTGGAAGGCTAAAAATCGATAAAAAAAATTATGTAGATAAACTACTCAAATCTTCCTAATTAGAATAAGCCTCCCTCCCTTGAAGAGACAACTCCTTTTCCAACCTTCTAGCCTCGATTTTTAATTGAATTGGACCCCAAAATTCAAAAGATAGGGGGTTGCTCTCAAAAGGCAGCCCAAGATAGGTCATACGCCACTACCCCACTTCACACCCCCCGACCCTAAGCCTTGTCTATTAAGTAATCCTCCTCCACAATTATTTTCGTTAACATACTCTTCCATAAGTTGATCGTCAAACCAGACACCATACCAAAAATGTTTATTACTATTAACAAGTTCTCTAGATAGTCTTCCTTTTATCCCCACAAAAAATATGGCGTCATCTGCAAATTGGAGGTGAAAAACTTCCCCCCGATCCTTTCCTACTTTATATCCCTCAATAACTCCTTCGTCGTTTGCCTTTTCTACAAATCTACTAAGGACATCTAATACTAAAGTAAACATAAAAGGAAAAATTGGGTCCCTTTGTCTCGATCCCTTTGAAGCTCCAACCTTGCCTCTAGGCTTACCATTCCAAAAAAAAAAGAAGAGATTTTCACTGTACGCCCTCTAATCCACATTTTCTATCTTGCCAAAAAACCCATTGTTCTCGAGCACAAAATCTAAAAAGTCCCAATCCACATGGTCATACCTTTTTTGAAATCAATTATAAACGACACACCTTTTTTTTACTCCTATAATCTTTTTACAACCTTGTTTGCTATGAGAGCCAAATCGAGAAATCGTCTTTCTCTAGGCACACTTTTTTTTATACTCCTATAATCTTTTTACCACCTTGTTTTGCTATGAGAGCCAAATCGAGAATTTGTCTAATAGTAGCCCGTTGGTTCCTCGATTTTGTCTTGCTCAAGACTCCTTTAAGTCTGGCGGATAGCACCTTTGCTAGAATCATAAAAAGACTGGTAACCTAGCTAATTGGCCTAACGCTTTAATCTTCAATGAGTGACTATTCTTATATCTTATATAACGATCAAATGTATGTTTCTTTCATGCATGCATTGACTACCCCATTCTCAAAATACAAATTGAATATTGCTTCTCTCGTTGCACCAACTATTGATATTTGCCCCAAAATCCTTATGCTTTAACCACATGATCTCAAATGTAAAAGGGGACGGTACCCACCTTTTTGGATTAGAGTCCATGATAATGGGACAGTGTTTCGACATCAGTCTATACAAATTTATTTCCTAACGTTAGGAAAGAGCTCTTCCCACTCTACTAAAAACAAAATCTTTAAATTTCATTACTAATCCTTCCATTAGTCCAAGTGAAGAGACCATTCCCCACTCTAATATCTCTCAACCCTGCCTCTCAAAGATCGAGTCAATGTCCTCGAAGTTATTTGTGACGAACCCACTCTCTTCTCTGAGGTTAATCTAATGATATCAAATTCACCACAATACACTATTTTGGACCGCAAATCCTGAATAGGCCCGCTAATGCTTCCCAAAATTAAACTTTCCCCCTACTTTGACAAGGAGCAAAAACATGGAAATAGTAAGCCTGCATATATTTAACGACATTAATTATGTTGGTTACATGGATTATGGACAGTAATTATGAGCTTTTTTCTTGCGACAAAAACTATGATGCATTATTTTGCAATTTTAACACATATTTTTCATAATATTTAGTTATTCTTCTTTTTTCAAATTAAAGCATACGTCTCGATCCTCCTTGAGGCTTACGCCTCGCCTCGCTAGCACAAAAAGCCTTGATCACGCCTCACGCCTTCTAAAAAATTGAAGAGGAGAAAACTTCATTCGTCCGACACGGAGGAACATACTACTACATAGTCATTCCGTTTGTCCTAAAGAATGTAGACGCCGCGTACTAGAGGTATGTAAACACTATATTCGCGGAACAAATTGGACAAACTATGGAGGTATATGTTGACGACGTGCTCATCTCTCGGAACAAGTACAACATGAAGTCAAACCCCACTTCGAAGACAGTCAAGGAAGTCCTAAACCTAATGGATTGGATCTCTTTACTCAACCGCTTTGTGTCCCAAACAACTGACAAATGCTTTCCGTTCTTTAAAACATTAAAGAAGGCGTTCGCCTGGACGAAAGAATGCGAGCGAGCAAAAGAGATACTTAGCCGACACTTCTCTCTTTTCCATGCCAGTGCCAAGTGAAGAACTGTACTTATACCTTGCTGTTATTTCCTCGGCAGTCAGCTCAGATTTAGCTAGTTAGGGCTCTTCGGGGAGTGAAGTCCAGGTGCTCCCGAATCGAGAAACTAGCCTTCACCCTCATCACATCATCCAAAAAGCTAAAAGGTCATACTTTCAATTTCATACGAGTAGATTAATTATAGATCACACGGCTGGATAAGTGAGTGTGACCCACACCAGGAGTATCAACAAAGGCTTACACACGCGCAACCTAGGGACAGGAAATGTCGTTTGGCAGGCTGATTAGGCATGAAACTCAAACGTCGTCAAAACTCGCTAATTGATACCAGAGATCCGAATAATCCTAAACGGTTCGGGTTCGGGTTGGGTTTAATCAAAACTGTCTCTAATACGTTTAATTTTTATGTGGATTTGGTAACAGGTCCGATAAATTTCTACCAGACCCCGATCTGTTAAGGACCCGGGACCCGGTACGATTACCTGGCCTGATTGGCTTAAGAGATTTGAAATATTATCAATGTTAAAATCTGTTTTTTTGTTGGATGCGGTAAAAAACCAAGAACATCAGTTCATTCTTATCAAGCACCTCCAAAAAAAACACAGTATAACGCCTTTGCCTTTACTCTGAATTTTTGCATCAGACACATTGTAGCATCAGATTAGAAATAATTTAATGGCTGAAAGGCTGAAATGAGGGGGGCTGAAAAGAGGGGTGCGTGAGATGTAGGTTAGAATGAGTGGTGGTTGGGGTGTGTGTGTGTGGAAGTTTTTAGCCATTAGATTAGAAATAATCTAATGGCTGAAATAAGGGGCTGTGTAATATATATATTAAATATTTAAGAAAGTTAGTCGGGTAATCGGATCGGGTCTATTAAAAATCAGACCTGGTCCATTTAATAAACGGGTAATCGGGGAAATGGGCCTAAAAATTTAGCTCAGACCTGTTTAAAGTTCACGGGTCCGGGTCTAAAGCCAACCCATTGACAGGCCTAATCGTCATCGATAAGAATCCCGATCCGCTTAGTGGAATCCGAAAATATTAGTGGCAGTCGATGAGGGGAATTTCTACCTCTTATATTCTGAGTACGAGTCATAGATCGAGGCGAGAGGGATATTGGGGTATGATTAAGTGAGCATGTGGGAATTGACCCAGTCCGCCTTATGCCCAAAGAGTGCAGAACTGACAATATGAATGCTGCAACCCACTGTATCCACGATCTCCACCTCGGACCAAGGATGGGTCCACTACCCCACACTACCTGGGGAAGGGGGCCAGCCGCCTAACATCGCTAAAAGACACTTTGCCAGTCACGTCTTGTGAACACCAAACTCTGCAATCAATAGCTTGTTGTAATGTAAAGTGATTGTATGACTGCTATATAAAGCCAGTAGGGAACTTGCGTTAGACACAACAACTAGTTCAGAAATAGCCTTGTAATCTTCTCAAAATAACTAATACATAATCCTCTTTTCCTTTGCCCCGTGGACGTAGGCACGGCCGAACCACTTACATCTGGTGTTGATTGCTCTTACTTTAGTTTGTATGTTACTACAATTTTTAAGGTGTTTAATTTTCACTCCTGCAATACAATTCTAACGTTATAATATAACATATTATATGTATAGCTTAAACATATTATAACATAATAATAGCATTATAACATAACAGTGACATTATAACAAATTATAATAGTAGCATTATACAAAATAACTGATTATATATATTAATTTAAAACATTAAAACAATGCACAAAATGAGGCTTACGCCCCTCGCTTGATCAATTGAAGAATATCTTCACATGAGGCTTAAACCTTGTGGCATTTAATGAACGCCTGCTTCAGACCAATTTATATAACATTTAATATATTTTTTGATGACTATGGGTGTCCGGGCCAGCTTGCACGCACCTCGACTAGTTCACGGGGCCCTGAAGTTAGTGACTGGGTAAAACCTCCAATGGCCCTATGGGGACTCGAACTGGTGACCATTTCATATATTAACCATTAAAATCCAATAAAAGCGACTCAAACTAGAAGTTCTTAAGTACAATAAATGGTTGACTGCACTGATTTAGGCATCGTCTCACATTGGTTTCTTGTAGCAGTCATGAAGTAGGTAATGACCGATGAACCTTAATATTTTGTATTTAGAAAATTATAGTTCTTCAGTTTGTTTTTAGACGTGTTTTGAAATTAACTGTATTTTATTCTCTACTTGTAGCTGATTTTATTTCACTCCAGAAAGAAAACATTCAAGTTTTTGCAATATTTGACAAGTAGAGTTTTCACAAGATGAAGTGGTTCACTTTCACCATCGTTAGTCATGGCTATATTATCCAGTACTGCTTCCATCACAAATGATTAAATGTGTATTACTGTGATAATTAAAGTGTAAGAATTTAAATGCCAAGGGACCTCAAAACGCTGCCCCAGATGATCTCAGTTTTGGATACTTTCTTTTACTCCTCTATACAGTCATCAAGTTTAAGAGAAACCTTGATTGTATATAACCACGATCGTCCATTATTTTTTCACTATACAAAGATTTCAAACACAGAGGAAAAGAAAATAATAATACCTTTATTAATTTCATACAATATTTTATTTGGCTACAGTGTATTTATTTTTCAAGAACCTGCCTGCAAAGGACAATCGGAACTGTTGCTCAAATGCTCAGGTTCACAAGATGTATTGCCTTGAGTGGTATGTTTTTGCTCCCAAATGAGATTGTACATTTTGCGCTCCTTCATGTATGGTCCAACGAGTTTTATGAATCGAAGACAATGTTTAAAACAGGCGCAACGATATTCGTGCGAATTGAAGTATGTGTTTTTCTTAGTCCATGTCTGGTTCAGGTTGAATATTTTTTCTCCAGGTGAAAAATAAAATGGTGAGAAGTATTTCTATCCATTTGAAGTGAAATTTTGTTCACCAGTTTGTCTAAATCACATAACGATAACGTGTATACTTACAGTTTTATACGAATGAAAACAGTTATATTTATTTTAACCCCCACTTTTATGACCAGTCTTGAGGCCTACCCCTGGTTTTAAAATAATTTGCAATACACCTCCATTTAGGGTTTTAGCAACAACTTGCAAGTATCTTTTGTGACACTTTGTTAGCTTGGGTTTTAGCAACAACTTGCAAGTATCTTTTGTGACACTTTGTTAGCTTTTGTGGTACTTTGGTGGTTATTGCAAATTAATTTAAAACCGGGGGTGTAACTCAAAAATGGTCGTAAAAGTTGGGGATAATCTTAATATAACCTGAATGAAATTGTAACATATTCTAGGTGAAAGTACTTTTCACCATTTTGCATTTCACCCAAGTGCAAAATATCTCACCCCGAATCAAACAAGGCCTAAATTAAGAAACAGTGTCGTTTGGGGCGATCGGAAATTCCTTCGGTAAGCCCTCACCAATGAAGCAGCTGGTTCATTGCATTATTTGGACCAAGATTATCCTGACTGCTAGTTTCCCAAACAACCCCTAAGACCGGGGGCTTACTTTCTGATTAAATCTGAAGGAACTGGAGGGACATCCAGAAGTTAGGTTCTTAACAAGGGGGATCAAGGACTGCACAACATCTGTCATTAAGGGGCGATAATCGGCTTCTGTTTGCACGCACATTGCTGCAATAGCAGCTACCTGTGTAAACAATACAGTGAGAATCGAAATATTTTCTTAGAATTTAAAATGGCGGAAAGTGTTAAAAACCCTGAATAATGCAGTTGTTGCTTGAAACCCCCACCTGAACTATTTTGAATGCAAAAAAAGCGTTGAACTATGAATTTTGTTGCAAAGACCTCGTCTGGGGACTTTTTAGTGACACATAGGGGGTCTAGAAATAAAATGTATAGTTCATTGAAGTTCTTGCATTAATATAAGGGGCATATACCAAATAGTCCCTCGAACTTTTTTTAATACATGTTTAGTCCAAGCCTTTTTATTTTGCACCAAAAAGTCCTTCACCATGCCGCTGGCGCGGACCTTTAAAGATAAGAGAATAAGGGACTTTCTGGTACAAAATAAAAGGCTTGGACTAAATGTGTATTAAAAAATGTTTGAGGGACTTTTTGGTATTTGATCCTTAATATAATTCAGGGGTGTTTCTTGTTGAAAAACATTATAGTTTAAGGGGATTTTTTGCACTTCACCGGGCCTCTAGAATGTTCATGATAAAGATGCTGCAGAACCAAACTGACCTGAATTAGATCTTTCTTAGAATACTGGCCTTTTAGAGCTGGATCAACCATTTCCAATACTTTATCTCTGTTAGTTAACCTTGGAAGTGCCTAAAATTACCAGACGAACCATCATTTAGAGCTTTGAAACTTTGGCTCATTGCCAAACAACAGAGGAACTTGAACAAGATTTGTGAATCAAAATAACTCATTTTATACATTTGACTGCCAAATGAGGTTGTAGTTTATTCGATTTTGAATATAGACATACAGCTTTATACTTGTTTTCCTGTTTATATAATTATGCTATGCAGGCAGTAATGCACTGTTTAGTATCAAGCCACTATCCTACTTGCCTTGTGCATTTGGGTTTCCCTTTAATAATCCCCATTTTATTGTTCCAAATTTGCATTTGAGTTCAGATACATATTATAAGGGTAATATGCCAAGATAAAGTTCAATCATAAAATTAAGAAAAAAAAATGCAATAATATAAATGAGGGGCAGGCGAGCAAACACACCCTAAAACGTAGAGTTTGGCAGTTAGATAGGTTAGATGCGTTACTGACCCAAGAGACGAGGACATGTTCTCCAGAGGGCCGCTTTGTATCAACTGGTACACGGCTTGTTAAGAGCTCTAGCAGAACCACACCGTAGCTGTATACATCTGACTTCGTTGTAAGCTTACCAGTTGAAGCATACCTACATTCCCAAAGTTGAAACCATCAGATGATTCACACTCACTTGTGATCAGGTGAACTATATTGAAAACTTTAAGGCATGTGTGGTTCGAGAAAAAAAGGGGGTAATTGGCATCCTTAATTTAGGGACTGGTCCTTTCCTGGAATTCCTCGCCGATGATTAATTCAAACAAGAATATGAATTGAATATATAATTTTTTTGCATATGTATGATAATTTGTGATTTGATAGGTTCTTGTGTGTGTTTTACATGTAAATCTTGATGAAAAAATACATTTATGTTTTGTCCAGATGTGTGTACATGTTTATCATTGAATATATGTACATATTTACACCCACCTTTGTATTGAATATTTTGATGAATATATTTGCAGATGATTTATTAACTCTGAAGACTATTTCCACCAAGTTTGGTTTGCAAAAATCAATTTTTTAGCAATTTAAAATTTTGGTTCGGCATGGTTTAGTCCGCATAGGAGCCTGCCTATGTATGTAAATATATATATGAATATAACTATACACTGTTTTAAAAAAGGGGTATCTTTTTGATAAAGAAAAATGGGGGATAGGATTCCCTAGGATACTTTAGATTTCCTCTCATTATATAACTGAAGGTTGTAATTGTAAATGGGTTCTATCATATTCCAAGAAAACCCAAAAAAACAAACAAACAAAAAAACTCAAACCAGACTAGGCATTAAGCTTCTATAAATCTTTAGACAATTAGCTGTGCAGATTATCCACGAGAGAGACAATTCCCTTTGAAAGCATGACCACAATTGGACCATGTTCTTCAGGACATGTTGCCCCCAAATGGACAAAATGACAGTAGTCTTGATGGAGACCTTAGCCTGCTCAAATTTATTGATTTGAGTGAAGTTGAATATTAGTTGGGCATGGTTATGATAAGAATGAGATGCATGACAGATGAATGTGCATTTACTCTGGTGCCAGATATCCTGTGGTCCCCAGCACCCTCGTCGAAATCTGACCGTTCATCTTGTCCGAGCCTATCTTAGCCAACCCAAAATCTGACACCTTGGCTCTGAAATTTTGGTCTAGGAGAATGTTACTGCATTTGAAATCGCGGTGGATGATGGACGGGGTGGTGTGTTCATGGAGGTACTCGAGGGCTCTCGCGCAATCAAAGGCTATTCTCAATCGTGTCCCCCAATTCAGTGGCAGGGATTGATTTTGGGTTGGGTGGAGATGGTGTTGGAGAGTACGGTTGGGCATATATTCAAATATTAGGATGCGGTGCTGCTGATCTGCACAGTAGCCGAGAAGCTCCACCAAGTATGGGGAGTTTAAGCGGCTTAATAAATCTACCTGCGAAAACAAAATAATAAAATAAAAATCTGTTATCATTTTGTTGTATGCTCTGGTTCGTTAAATGCTGGGATGAGAGCTTAAAGTGACACTCCTGGCACATACCCAGCTGAGATGTCAAGACATCCATTGCTTGAAATTTACACGGGTCCCCCAGAGTACTGACTAATATTTTTAGTTTTGGGTATGTTATATATATATATACACGCGCGCGCGCTCATGCGCACGTTTGTGTGCATATATATACCTAAGAGTTCTTTTTCTACAACAACGGGTTATTTTGTATAGGAAAAGTTGCGAGCGATGCCAAATAATTTTTTAGTTTTCCTTTAGTTGTACAAGTAAATGCACCTGCCAAAAGAATAGAAGAGAACATTGCAAGGGGAGAAAAATGGGTAATTTTGACTTTGGTGCTTCACTAACTGGCATAATTAGACTTGGCACCTTTTTAAATATTTGTACATTTAGTCAAAGATGGTTACTTTGAGTAAAGTAATTTTAATTTATTAGCGATGGAGAAAGTATCACAGTTGAAAAACTTTAAAAATGTATTGAAGTCTAATTATGGAAAATAGTGGCATACCATAGTCAAAATTACCCCTAAAAAGGTCCAGTCATTTTCTTGCTCACACACAGCCATGTGCCTCGTCGAGTAGGGTTCATTAATGCACGAACATGAGATGCAGAATAGATAAGGAGGGTGGTGGTGGTGGTGGATATAATGTGCTTGTCAGTATGTGTATATGAGAGAGAGAGAGAGAGAGAGAGAGATCTTAAGTCAGTACCCACAGAATAAACTTTCTGTTCAAATGTCAAATGACATTAGGACTTGGGAGCAAATAGAATACATTGGAGGACACGTAACATGTGCATCTTGGAATGCTAAAACCTTTTTCAAACATAATTCTCATATAGAGAATAAATTAATGCATTAGTAATTGCTCATAATAAAAAGATAGGTCATCTGCCCTTTTAGATCCATTTGGTCTTCCAAATAAGGGACCAGGATTCAAATCTTTTCATATAATGAGCCTAGGCTTTAAAAGTGCATATACATTATTTCATGACACCTTTTTAGGATCTTTTAGTATTTATGACACTTGACCCTAAATTTATAATTTGTAAGACTTTAGACCTCGGTATCACATCACAATACACATAATAATGGAATTTCAGTGCGTAAATAACCCATAAAAGAACACAAAATTGTGTACTCTTTCCACCCAAGAAAATTAATGGGTGAGTGTAAAAAAAGAGAGTGAATAATTGAAGTGACTAACCTCTAACCGAAAGGCACGTTCCCCCTGCTTCCCTTCTCTATGCAACATCTTAATTGCTGCCAAAGTGCCATCACTCAAAACCCCTTTATACACCACTCCAAATCCTCCATTCCCAATCACATTTACCTCACTAAATTTGTGTGTTGCCACTTCAAGCTCCTTGTATGTGAACACTTGCACTCCCCTAAATTTTGTTGGGGGCAAACGCATTGAACCCCCTCCATATAAACACCCACCATTCACATCTGCAACATTCTCAACTTCAATATCACAGCTCACATATAATTTCACATACGCACTTACGTGCGCGCACACATACCATATATAAAAACCCATTTAGTTTTATGGATGCTAAAAGTTCCTCCATACATAAATTGACCTTGACGTGTGAATTATCATACAAGATTGAAACTTACAAATAACTTGTGATATATATATATATACGTGCATATGTGCACGTATAATACTCTATATAAAATCTCATTTGTTTGATGTTACATAAGCCCTTTCCTTTCACACACATGGCATTGTCAGCTACATGATGAAAAATTTAAATGAATTTATGACACAAACCACACAGTGACAAAAGCAAAACACGTACACACATAAACATATAAAGACCCATATCATTATTCATTAATTTTTTGTGAATAAAGTTGAAAGTAGCGTGGAAAGCAGAATTTGGTAGTTACCTGGACTCGAGTTGAAGTTTATGGTACTATGAGCAATGAACATGCAGTTTCTGTTGCTGACGCTGCTCGCGATACTGACATTGGTTTTTGCAGGTTTTAAACGTCGAAGCATTACGATGATTAGAAATATGGCGAGGATTAAGATGGATATAATGACAATTATGACAATTATAAGAATGGATGTTGAAGACATAGTATAATGGTGGTGGTGGTGGATGTGTGGTTGCAGCTCCGACCTGTGGTGGTTTCTTGCTTCAATGGTGGTGTTAGTTTCCTCCATTAGAACCAAAATGAACTCTCTCCGTGTGAGGGGGAGAGAGATGGTAAGACTATAAATGTGTAGTGAAAGGGTTGTGTTTTCTTTACTAGGTGGCCATATTTTGGCTCTATGACCACATGTTGGAGATGTCGTGCTGGCTGTGTAGTATGGTCACATGATTCTCTCTCTCTCTCTCTCTCTCTCTCTCTCTCTCTCTCTCTCTCTCTCTCTCCACAAACACACATGAATAATGAAGGGTCATCTATGCTTTCATTTTGTCTCTTCTTTTGTATTGTGTATGTATAGTCTTTTTCCAAGCATGATAAAAAAAACTGGGAGAATTTTCACCATTTGGTACCTGCAGGCCCAAATGATTAGCTTATAACTAATCTGCTGTCTCCACAAGTTTTATCATTTGGAGAATGGACATGTAGCAGCCTAATAATGACATTTTGGCTTCACTCGTTAAAAGCAAAAAAATAGAAATTTAATTCAGTTCACCTTTTGACCGGCAAAACTTAAGTTTACTTGACTTCAGCTATCAGGTTTTTAGTTATGAGATTTTGGCCTCATTTTGTTACTGGTACATCATTTGACCATTAATTTTTTTTTTTTTGGTTGATGGGAATAAAAAGAAAAACAACAACGCAATCAACGACTCCTTTCAAATGTCAAACTCGACGCGTCTTTCCTGAGGAACTGGAGGATTTTGTCCGGGGCATCTTCGATCTCAACAAAGCGGTCCTGTTGCTTCCTTCCCTTTTTAGCAAGTCAATCCGCGCATCTGTTGCCTTTTCTGTGGATGTGTCCAACTCTAGCATTTAAAGCTTTCTTGAGTTCCATACAATCTTCAATGATATTGGCAAGTGGGTGATGACTGTCTTCTTCATTATTGATGAGATCCACCGCCTCCTTAGAGTACGACTCAATGAGAGCACGATTCCAACCTTTCTCGTGTACCATATTGAGTCCAAACAGGATACCTTCAAGCTCGACATTAAGTATACTCACACATCCGTGAATTTTTCCGTAGCATCCCATGATCCATCTCCCAAATTCGTCCCTAGATAGGCCCCCATAGGTATTATAGTAAATGACCATAATATCTATGGTCAATGCCTGAATATATATATATATAAATTAATGGGGCTAAAATCTAATTTTGTATATACGAATGGTTGTTAGACAATGGACATTTTTTTAGGAAAAAGATACCCTAACCCTGAAGTTAAGGGTAATTTGCAATTCTTACCTCAATATTTTAATTTGGTATTATAAACCCTAAAGTACATTAATGTTAGCAATTAGAACCTCCGAGGTCATTCTATTAGTTAAAGTTAATCTATTGCTGATTAAGTTTAAGGTAAATAGAACCTCCAAATTGAAATATTGGGTAACAACTGCGAATTACCCATAATTTCAGGTTCTAGGATGTCTGTTACCTTTTTTTTTTTTATTTGTTATGATTTGTAATCATCTCCAAGGCATCAAGAAAAATGCTATTTTTCTTGTTTTGTCTCTAGATTATGCAACACAAAGCTATTTCCTCTACAAACTTGTAAATGTGGGACCAAAAGGCTTTCAAAATATCAAGTTTTGACGGAGCAAAAAGGGTCAGCGCGGGAGACCAATTATCGCGGGGAAGTATATCGTGCTAGTTGGAAGGTAATAAGATTTTAATTTTTTTTTGAATTAAATTCATTTTTCCCAATGAAATTAGCTCAAAATGGCAATGAAACTAAGTTATTTAACGAAACAATATTAATAGGCATTAAAAATCATAATATTGAAAAAAGCATATAAGCCATTTGTTCGACCCACATTACTCATATACAAAAAATATATAAATTATGGTGCGACATCATGGCCATGAGCAGGATCTATTCCTTTCCCGACGGATTGATGGCCCTTGATCTTTAACGCTCTTGTCATATATCTCACACGTCTGCAGAAGTGCATTATGCTCCATTCGAATCGAATCATGGTCAATATATAAATCCAAAAAACCCTCCATAGTTTTTTGCAACGTACTTCGCATATGCCGAAGATGGTGGTATCAATTTCGCGTCTCCTTGTCCAACGTCTATCCATATTATGACTGACGCGGAGAGAGTAACTCGATTGCCTATTGTCCTCCTCCTACATTAATAAAATATTTTATTAAATATCAAAATTGTAATAAACCATAAGTAAATTGTTCTTAACCAAATATATAAAATACTATCGGTGATGTCTCATACATATCTAATATATTACCTACAATGGCTTCCTTGCAACCGATACCATCATAATGACATAATCCTCTAACCCATGCACACTCACTTCACGTGCCCTCTAGTTAACCTCAATCACAACATGTGAGTGGGCTGTTCCTGTAAGGTACGCCCCCAGGCAAAGTAAGATTGGTTATGGTGTGGGATATATAGCTCTCTATATATAAATCGGGCTTACACGCCATCGATATTAGTTGACCTATAGATAACCATTATAGATCAATGACCCAAACTCGTATTCCTTCCACCATATGTCGTATTCCAGGTGTATTTCCACATACCCTATATGATTCGTGGGCACTTTGTAGCCTAAAACAATTAGACCACGTGGATCACCAAAGGAGTGACACTTGTTAACACGGTCAGTGGACTATCAAGCAACATATAGGTGTGGTCGACTCAGTTATCTTATTTGTCGGCCATCTAGCCGACCACCCCCATGAATATGAAGGGACAGTAATATAAACTGACACATGTGGGATCTTCAATAGTCACCATGGACAAGAACGTGAACAACATCCAGCTGCATATTATCATGTAATGATGTAAATGCTTAGTGTATAAATGTATTCCATCTCTTTAACTTTCAATTATTATAAATAGATTCCCGCCTCTCTTAGCTGGGGGGAACAGAAGAAATTTTTGTAAAACCCTAGAGAACTTTTGAGAAGATTGTACTAAATCCTAAAAATAATAGTGGCATTGTACTTGTGGATGTAGGCACCACTTTGGGACTGAACCACGTAAAATCTTTGTGTTTCTCCATGCTTTTTATCTTTCTCTAGTTCATTATTTTATCTATGGTTATAATTATTTGTTAAATTGAGCTAAGTTCATTTTAAATCAGCAAATCAAATTTAGACATCAACAGATTGATGCCATCTGTGGGAACCGTCAAGTTATTGTTTCCTACCTATTTCCTTCGATAATCATTTTTCAGTCACACCGCTGAAGCATTACAAACATTTCAGAAAGTAGCCATGTCGCTGGCAACATCTTCAGTCCTTCTGCCCTTCTTGGCATAGGATATCTTCAAGGAATCCTGCTAAATATCGCCAAAAGACAAGAAGCGATGCAAGAAACAATAAGAAAACTTACTCAGATGCTTCAAGCTAGGCCACCCGTTGCCCCAAACTCCAAGAGGGAAATGTTTCCCCCCCAGCTCTTAGGAACAAAATAAGTAGATTTATATACTCTAGATCTTCCAATGATAGATCTTATCGCCCCCAACGCGACTTCTTCCTTTAGATTAATTGATTCTCATGATGGGGTTTCCCTCTCTCAAGAGCGATTGAGTGGCCTGGACAAATTAAGCAGGGGCTCCACCTTTGATTGTTTATGTCCTCGAGCAACTAGGGGCCACCATCATAGGGAGCCATCTAGATCTTGAGATCGACGAGAAGGTTCTGTTAGATCAAGAGACGTGTGCAAGGATTCGCGATTACCAAGTAGATTTCCTAAGAAGAGAGCTTAACAAAAATGCAAGATTCAATGGCTAGAAGATCGCTTGGGAGAAATAGTCAAATCTAAGAATCCCTTGCACAAGAGTTTTGTGAAGGGATCACCCTTAGTCCCAGCAATTGTGAACTTCCCAACACCTGCTAAATTCATGCCACCCATAGTTACTCCTAAATATGATGGCTAAACTGATCCCGTACTGATGTGGAGCTATACCAGGCTACTGCCAACATCTACTCAGTCCCAAATGAGATGCGTTGTTGAGCATTCTCCAGCACTATTACTGGATCAACGTAAATTATGTATAACAATTTTCTATATGGGCTAATTTCCAGCTTTCAACAACTTGCCCATTTATTCATCAGTAATTTCTACTTTTGAGCCAAACTAATCAAGAGAGTAGCCCACTTACGTAGTGTTTTGCCAACGATCGGGGGAAACTACTCGCGAATATATCACATATTTTAACAGCGAAAAACTAGAGGTGGTAAACTAAAAAAAAGCTTGATGAACAGTTTTCTTACTGAGAAGTTATATTATGTTTTGCCAAGGACCCCCCCAAGACCATGACTGAGTTAATGGCTAAAGCTCGTAAAATTATAAACTCCGAGGAGGACATGATCACTAAGTGAGCCCTTAGCTCCAAGGAAGATGGTCATAAGAGCTTCGAGAAGAAAGATCAGAAATATAAGAATAAGAAGGCTGAAAAGCCAAAGAGGTATGGCGACTATACCCCCCCCCCCCCCTCACTATTGGTGTACGTCATATCCTAGAGGAGATCCGAGGAAGTAGGGATCTAAAATGGCCTGAAAAATTAAAATCTCCTCCTAATATAAGAGATAAATCCAAATATTATGAGTTTCACAAAGAGCATGGCCATACTACAAACAACTGCATAGCCCTAAAGAATGAAATAGAAAGTCTAATCCAACGAGGCAAGCTTTAAAAGTTCATTGACAAGACGAAGGAAAGAGAGACCAAGAGGCATTCAGAATCCCCATGTAAGGGAAGAGATGACAAGAAAAGGGGCAAAGATGACAACTCCGAACATAATTCGGACCTGCCGAAGAAACCCTGGGAGCCTAAGCTTGAGGTAAAAATGATTTTTTTGGTTTCCATTCATTGTAGGTGGTGACGTTGGTGGTGGAAACAAAATAGCCAAAAGAATAGCATACCTAAATGAAGCCAAGGCATGCTTATACATTCGACAAATCAATCTGTCTGACGACGTTAATGGTCGCCCAAGAAAGGTGAGTAAAGACAACATGGCGTTAGGAATTTTTAAGAATGACCTATCTGGGTTACTCTATCCCCATAATGATCCTTTGGCCATCACTACGAGGGTCTATGAAGTAAGAGTGGACAAAATTTTAGTGGATAATGGTAGCTCAGCCGATGTTATATTTCACGACTACTTCAAAAGATTAGGACTGCATAACAGCAAATGGAAGGATACGTTTTTTTGCCTTAGACAAGAACATCCAATTAGCCCATAATATAATCCTTGGCAAGGCCGGTTTAAAGAAATTTGAAGCAGTGTCATCTACTATCCACTAGGGCTTAAAGTTCCCCACACTCTTTGGGGTCGACGTTGTTACGAGAAATCAAATTGAATCGAGAGAATGCAATTACACCTCAGTTGAGCAGGAAGAAATAAAGAAACTCACCACCACTTACCAGATTGAAACCCTAGACCCTCGTGAAAAGACGATCTGGTTAAAGGGCAAGTTGTGGAAATGGCGAAGACTATCATCCTTGATGGCGTTCACTCAGAAAGAACTACACAGATCAGCTCATACCTAGATCCAATCCTCACACCGGAATGAATAAAATTTCTTAAATAGCGAAGCAGTGTGTTTGCATGGAGCCATGAGGACATGCCAGAGATTGACCTAGGATTCATATGCCATGAACTAAACATCGTCAAGGATTCCAAGCCGATTAAACATAAATGACGTGTTGTAACACTCCGCCCGCACGGGGAGAGCGAGCGGTGCGATACTGTCGATAAAACTAATCAAATCCACAAATAACAAGGTATATAGCATCTAAATCCCACAACAACAAAAGAGAACTACAAATCTCAATCTCTTCAAATAAATAACAAGTCTCTCGAATTACATACAACAACTATCTAACTCGAAAATAAAATACAAATCTCCAACGCTCTATACATCAAAATAAATACAATCTTCTCAACTTGTATTCCCGAATATTCTTCCCAAAATAATCCTCGCTAAAAATCAATCTCCATAGCGCCCCAAAATCCGTGGTAACCTGCCACTAAAAGAAAATATGGGGAAGTACACAATACGACAGGAAAGATGCTCAATAATTATTAGCGGTGAATAAAACGTCACAATACGAATACGAATATTCAAATCAAATGTGAAACTCATAAGCAATTATATCAACATAATTTTTTAACAACACATTAACCGGGTCACCAGGCCTCACCACCGTACCGCGCCTATGCATTTTTTTAGCATATCCAAGAAAAAGAATATTGGCGGGTGCCCAACCTCAGTGCCATATTAAAATCTCATAACAACATGCTCAACACCAATAATAATACCATATGAATCAAAATTAGATTCCAACAATAATTTCCAGATTCCAATGAATTTAACAATTCAAATGTGAGTCAATAATCACAAGAAAATAACGGGAATAATACTCGCGAGATTAAGGAGCATATTGTATAAAATCCCATACCTCAAACCACCAAAAAGAACCAACAACAATCTGCCCAGAAGTCACAGAATTAGCCATCAAAATCTACTCCAAGAATCATAAAAAACTCCTCCAAGAATCAACACCAAAACAGCCCCCAAGAACACCTCAAAACCTAAGGTTGAATGCATAAATTAAAGGGCTTGTTTGTGTATAAAAGAGAGGAGTTAAAAATATTTTTGGTGCCAAAAAGTTGTACCAAAAAGGGCCACCCACGACCTTATTTTATAAGGAAAAACCAAAAGAGTTGAAAACAAAATAAACTCTCAAAACTGCTTACAGCGCACGTTTTTTGAAGGCATCGATCGATCGATGCCCAGGCGTCGATCGATCGATCACCCCGAAAAACTGACAGTTCCCCTTAAAAATGCCTATAAGGTAAAATATTAAAAATTCCACTAAAAATCCATTTTAAATCCGATTTCAATTCCGTTGAAGTTATAATCTTCTAAAATCATAACCAACATATTTAACTAATAAAAAAAATTCAAAATTCAAAAATTTATTTTTCCTCTATATTTTGAAAATACCCCAAAAATTATGCGGGTTATTACACGTGTATATAGCCTCGAGAAGAACGTGGCTATCTAGGAAGAGGTGGACAAACTGAAGAAGGCAAGGTTTATTAAAGATGTTAAGTACCTTGATTGGTTGGCCAAAGTGGTAATGGTAAGGAAGAAGAAAAAAAAGTGGCGTATGTGCATTGATTTCACAGATTTCAAAAAGGTTTGTCCAAAATAATATTTCCCCTTGTCTAGTATTGATCAACGGGTCGATGTTACTGCTGGGCATGAATTACTCAGTTTCATGGATGCATACTCGGGGTATAACCAGATCAAAATAAAATCGAAAGACAAGGAGAAAACATTGTTCATTATCAATCGAGGCATCTATTGCTACACCATTATGCCATTTGAATTAAAAAATGTTGGAGCAACATACCAACATCCAGTGAATAAAGTTTTCGAAGAGAAAATCGATAAAAATATAGAAGTGTATGTGGATGACATCCTTAACAAGAGCAAGAAAGCATCCGACCACATAAAGGACCTATGATAGACATTTGATTAGTTGGAGAAACATCAGATGAAGCTCGATCCAACCAAGTGTGTATTCGATGTGCAAGAGGGGATGTTCCTGGGATTCATAACAAACCAAAAGGCATTGAAGCCAATCCAGACAAGATTAAAGCAATGATAGACATGTAGTCTCCTAAAAATAAAAATGATGTGCAAAATTTTATTAGAAGAGTAGTAGCTCTTAACAAGTTCGCCTCCTGAGCTACAGACACGTACTTACTTTTCTTCAAAGTATTGAGAAAGACATTTGAGTGGAATGAGAAGTGTGAGAATGCATTTATAGAGATGAAAAAGTATTTAATATCTCCACCACTACTTTCTTGACCACTCATGAGAGAAATGTTATATTTATATCTGGTGGTAGCTGAGTTGGAAGTTAGCTCGGCACTTGTCCGACTAGAGAACGGGGTGTAGAAACTAGTCTATTATATCAACAAGGCCTTCAGAGGCGCATAAATTCGACACCCATGTCTGGAAAATCTTGCTTCAACCCTCATTGAAGCTTCATGGAGAATGAAACCATATTTTTAGGCCCATACTATTGTGGTTTAAAGAGACCTTCCATTACGCCAAGCCATTCACAAACTAGAGAAGTTGGGGAGATTGATGGCATGGGCAGTGGAGCTCAGAGAATATGATATACATTATGAACCCATGACGATAATGAAAGATCAAGAGGTAATATATTTCATTGATTAATTCACTTACAAGGAAAAGTCTGCCGAGCAGACTCTGACAGGAGAAAACTCAATAATAAGACCATCCGAGGAGACTTCTACAAAAAAAGATCAGTAACAAATCCTCTCGAGCAGACCTCTCTGGAATAAAACTCCTACATTGACGAAGCAAAAACATCCACTGTAGGTGAAACCACTACGCGATACTCGGAGCAAAAAATATTCAAGTATGGGACCCGGATGAAGGAGACTTTAACCAAGAATTTCCCCAATGGAAAATGTACGTGGATGGATCATCATGTGCTATAGGTAGTGGCACCAGGTTGATAATCAACATTTCTGGTGATATGGATGTGGAATACGCACTTATGTTCCAATTTGAGGCTTCTAATAATGAATTAAAATATGAAGTACTAATAGTAGGCTTCGAATTAGCTTTATCATTAGGTGCCGAATAGATAAGGGCTTGCTCGCAGTGATTTCTAGTTGAGTCATAGGAGAATTGATGACTAGGTATTTAGCCAAAGAGCGACCTCATGAGAAGAATGGACTTAGACTTCATTCAAGAGGTTAGAGAAAATGCGACTTTATGTGTGGCGGCCTACTAGAAACGTATTGCTCGATTCTACGACACGAGGGTAAAGTCGATCAACTTAAAATAAGGAGACTATATTTTAAAGAAAGTACTTCAGAAAGGAAACAAATTGGATGCAAATTGACATGGTCCCTAACGTATTTCTGCAGTTATCCGACCAGGTACTTTTCGCCTAGAAACCTTGGAAGGAGAATAATTCAAGAACTCGTGGAATGACGAACACTCGAGGAAGTTTTAACAATGATCATTATGAATGGAAACTTTCAAAATTTATGTAGCATGTCCTTTTCAGTTTCAATGAAAAATATTCAGAAGTTGATTTCCCCTTTTATGTTTGCTTTTTTCGGGAATGGAAGATGTATCAATCTCAATGACAAACAACAAAAATCAGGGAAAAATCCAAAATTTTGTAACCACAATCCTAAAACTTCACGTATGACTTCGTCTTTAACAATCCACGAACAAGAAGTTCCTAATCCTAAAACTTCATGTATGACTCCTTAACGTCAAGAAAAAGAAGTTTTACTAGAGAAAATTAAGGAAAAATCCTATAACATTTGGTCGTCATTGGTAACTAACATAAACACTTGGTAAAAAACGATAAGATCCCTTTTAATGACCATAAATACATTAGTAGAACCTAAGGTTGGACAACTTATGTTCATCCAAATTAATAACCGGCCAAGAAGATTAGTCGGATAATAGCCGAATACATAAGCATAATGTTAAGCTAATGGTAGGCCATAGCCATACAAAGGAACACAAAGGAAAAATGCAAAAATGATATCTTTATTTCTCATTGCTCTTGCATTACTAACAAATTATTATTCATCACACCCTTTCAATAAAAAAGAAAACATAAAAGTTCTCATTTTGTCGTGCGCCTCCCCAAAGGATTTTTATTCCTTCACGAGGTGTGACACCCCGCCTAATTAAATACCGGACGATCACTCCTTTATTAAATTAAAATCAAGGTGAACAGTTGGTTCATTCTTAGCATCACTGTCGCAAATGAAAATCTTTTCCAATTAAACACCCTAAATAATTAAGCTAAGTGTCAAAACCATTTAAAACTTTATTTCCATTTTATTTAAATCTAATTATAAAACCTTTAACCATTTAAATTATAAGAGTCACACAATAAGTATAAGAATAGAATGAACATTCAAGAGTTTACCCATCAATAATAAATCTGAACATTAAAACACTAAAGGAAAACATCCTGACAGTAACAAATCTCGAAATAAAGATACTGAAATTAAAAGAATTACAATCTCTGACAATACCAACTAAATAATGGAAAAAGGGCAACACATGCCCCCCCTGGATAAAGCTGGTCTAGAATTAGAGTCAACAATGAGGTCGTCTAAGCAATGGCCTGCAACTCCCGCAAAAGCTACAACGCGTTCCATCCAAAGAATCCTAAGCAAGACACCCCTGTGGCTGGGCACCTGTAATACATATATATATATACACAAGAGAGAAGAGGTAACAACAAATGGGTCAGAGCCTGAATGTAAAACCATTTTAAAATAGTTTAGCAAGTATTTAAAATGCTTACCGATTAATGCAACAGTCATATTAGTACGCGACACTCTCTTGATAATTCCCAACTCTCATCTAGTGTGCATGTCTACCGTACTAATGAACCCCATATATCTCTCTAATTTATCCTCCATAAGTTTTAACACGTAAAATTCAGGTTATGATATTCACTTTTAGAAAATCTAGCTCTTCAAGATTTCTTACGTTATTTAGAAAAATTCCGTATTGTTATAACGTTTTCAAATACTTACAGTGAAGTTGATGAATTTCATACTTTACTTAAAATACTATTTTACTCAGTCGAAAGTTCTCATATAATTACACGTATATATATTAATTACTCGTATAATATAAATACAAACAACACCCCACATAAAATCTATGGTGCTAGACTTCCATATATAAGTATATATATACCAATCACTCATAAATTATATATATACTAATGGCACCCCACATAAAATCTATGGTGCTGGCATACTCTGCTATCAAGTCCCCGTATCACACAAACTAAGGGAAATACTAGTTCGGAATCACTCTCGAACTGTATTAACACAAACACAAACAACATTGAGGCGAAGCATAAATTCCAAGTCTCTAAGAGGTCAGTACATACCCTCACGTCTCTTAGGACCGTCTGACCATCGATCAGATAGCCTGTACCAAGGATATCTATCTTCTAGGGTACGAGTCAATATCCCCCATAAAGGTCACATCGAGATTAGACTGTCCCAGCGCTGTAACCTCAGGGATAGCAAGTAGCGCGGGTATGATTTTTACACAGAAATAATATATGCACAATCACACCGTCATATATAAATATGTATTCACATCTATGTTATTAAATTAGGTACTCTCACGACCCAAAATTATCATTATCCGTTATTACACGTTTTACACAATTATATCGTACAACGACCTCATTCATCTTTATTCTCGTAATTAATTTATTCTAAACTCACTTCTTGTCACTCGAAGTGTTTTCTTTATCTAAGTACAATTTCAGTAGGCCCTCTCTCGCCTTCTAATCCAACTTATTAGATGTTTCGATTATTTAATCAGCACACGTATGATTTCTTAAGTTTGAAAGTCTCCCCGTTTACCCTTTATTTCCCCTTCACATTAAAGTTCCACTTTATGGGATTTCTCTTGACCCTACTGGTCCTCTTTATGTTCCATTATATTCTAGCAACCCTAATCAAGGTTTACTATGCATAAAATCGGATTAAGCTAACACGAGCAAAAATGGAGTTTTCCCAGGAGGGTCGATCGATCGATGAAAGGGGGTCGATCGATTGAACCTTCGATCGATCGATGCTCTGGGCTCGATCGATCAATCAAGCAGTATTAGCGAAACTGCAGAAAACCCAACTACGGAATTGTTACCACAAACTCCTCCAAACCATCATATTACAGTCCCAAACTTCCAACCAATTATACTATAAGTGTTTTATACCCATATAAACAATCTCCTACGTAACACATGCGAATTTTCATCAAGAATCATGGGTTAAAAGGGGCCAAACTCTATATAATTCTCATGAACCTTAATATTTCCTTTAACTTAGTTTCTTTCATTCTTTTTCCAGATTTGCTATCTCTAATACCATGGAAACTCGTGGCTCAACCTCTACATGCGAAATGGATTTCCAGAAATATGATCTCTATCATTATAACATGCAATTTGTGTCTCCAATTAATGTTTTTCTTCAAGAACACTAATTCTACTCAACCTAAGACTAATATAAAAGGATGCATTAACTTGATAAAAGCAATATAGATACTTGCTTGGAAATTTAGTCTCTGATTTGTTGAAGAATTTGGTGTGGTTGCGTTCTCCGTCGCGCGATCTACGCGTTGGTGGTGGCGGCGGTGCAATCGGAGGTGTTCTTGGCCTAGAACTCCTTGGAGAGCTTCTCCTCTTCCTCTCCAATGGCCGTCATTAGTTTAAGGTTTTGTTAACCCTAGAATATAACATTTTCTATCTGATATAACCCTATAAAATTCGTGGGTTTAATTACCCATAATTACGAAATGTCCAAAACGCCCTCCCGGGGTACCAATTAGGCCTAAAAATTCCCCGAGACCCAAACTAAACCCCCAGGTACACTTTTCTGACTATCTCGACCCTTCCGGACACTTTGGCGCACTCAAAACGACCATATGAGCAACTTATAATTTATTTACTTTTATTAATCAACATTTAGTCCTGACATGACACAGGCGCGTCCCGACTTAAATTTCCATAATTGTCATTTTATTCAAACCTGAAAATATTATAAAAATAAATCTCATATATTACTATACTCATCCTGTAACATTAAACAAATAACAAATTTCCAATAATTACAGACTCTCGTCACGCTAGTAAATATTTAAAACAACATTCCAGATTCAAATTAAATTAATTTACCTCAATTAAATTTAATAAATCCCTAAATTTAAAAGCCATGAAAATATTGGGTATTACATACTTCCCCCCTAATAACGGAATTTCGTCCCAAAATTCGAAAATAAGGCCTACCAGGTAGTACAATTCTGGATATCCTTGTCAGTACGCAATCTAACTACATATTACGGCGCTCGATCACTATAGCCCTTTCCTCACAGCAACATTGTTTTACATTATCATTGGAGACACTTCACATAGCGCTCCCAACCGACAACATTCGCATAGGTCACGCCCATACGTTATAAATTCCATTATCTCACTATCATTAGGAGGACGCACCTCACTATATGACAATTACTTGGATTTATTCATATACAAAACTCTCATTCTGAGAAAATCATACGAACATTTGACCACTTGTTCGCCTAAAATAGTCGTGGAATTCCACCATAGTTATCGGATGTTTTCTCGACCGATCCAAAAATTCTGATTATCTACACACCTCTAAACATACGGAAGGAGAATAGTCGAGGTTCTTCCATACGAGAACCTTAGTAAGCACCTCGTACGTGACAAACGGGTACAAGTGCTTCTACAGAGCATTCCTGAAATCATCGTACCAAGATTCCAAAATCTCATTCACGTGGCTCCACTAATCTTTAATCACCATGCGCTTATTCTCTGGCTAAGGGTGATACATCCTACTCGAAACGAAACCTTATCTCCACTGGTTCCTGAAATCCCATATCAAAGGTGGGATTCACCAATCTCATCCTGATTCAGAGATTTATACTGCGCCGGACTATGCACTGGCGCGATCCTTCCTTTCAAAGGAAGTCTGGGGCATACTAATTAATATTGTAAACCATCCCAAAGGAATATCAATCACTTCCTTCTTGGCGACTTAATTCACATGTTCGGGATGAACCCTTGATCTTGTTTTGAGGATGGCAACTCATCCAAGGACTGTACCGACCTCTTCCAATTTCAGGAATTATCGATAAACACAAAATTCTTTGGTTGATTCTCCTCTTTTAACCAAACCTTACCTATGGGCGGTGCATGTAAAGACTATCACTACGTCCCGCTAAACATCGATTTTCCCTTGAAATGTCTCACATTAAGTGACACGTAATACTCCCCTTCCTTCCTTGGTGTATGCCGAAAGTTTCGACCCATGCTCTTCTCTCCACGAAGCGCACTTTTGGATTTCTTATACCATACTAACATCATTACTCTTTGTATGCGCTTGAATAATAACAAATCCGCTCCGAGTGTGCTTCATAACAATTTAAGTTATACTCTATTCAAGGAATACCCCTTCTTAAATGGCTTCCCACAGCCTTCCAATCAAATTATGGTGCGCTATTCTAATTGCATACTTATGTATGGATTATTGCCCCTCATGTGACGTTTAATCCACTATATCACTTCCACTTCGTTATACTAGTCCCACAAACTTATATTTCACACGTCTATTACCACGTCCCTTTGACTCGGATGATTTTAACTACTGTTAACCAAGATGTCCACATTTTTGCATCACCCCGACCGCCCTGGGAGAGCGAACGACGTGCTACTCATCTGTAGAACTAACTAAATTCAATGTAATAGAAGGAATAGGGCATTCAAATTCCATGTCAACAAAATGGGAACAATAAATTTCAACCTTCTTGAGATAGGTTCAATAATTTTCCCAAATATGTACATCAACCAAAATAAATCTCTAACGCTCTATTCATCAAAATAATTACAGGTCGTCTCTTTTGTATAATATAAAGTTCTTTCCAGATAATCCATGTTAAAATCATTCCAACTCTTTGTTCACCTTGTGTTCTGAACGCGGTTACGACATTTGGGTACTCTTAATCACCCTAGAAATCAAATTTTTTAAATCCTCCTTAATATCGTTCCACCCCTCAACTCGTGGGGATAACTTTCAATGCTTTCTTACCACAAAAATCCGGCTCCAGTGGCTTTAAAACAAAATTCAACTTCCAACTTACATACATAATTACTTGATCCCATTTCGACCAGGGTACCGAACTCATGGAATAGTGACCAAACGTCTCCCTATTTCCAACCTTACGCTAAATTTCATGTGTAGGATGTCTCGCAAAGCGAAATCCAAACAAGGAACCCCCCCGATACACTACTACCTAGCATTATCAGTCATCAAAATCCGTCAGGTCCTCCGTTCATAGCATGTACCCCTTTATTCCGTCCCTTAACGGAAAAAGTTACAATTCTTCCCGAAATTATGCTTAACAAGGAACGTTTTATTGATCAGTATTGGGTGTTGGTAATTGCATTCCATAAACCTCGAATGCATACAATCGGAATTCTCGAAATCCCTTTCCCTAATAATAGGGGTATAAATCTTAATTCCCACATCTCTAGAGGATAGATATAACAATGCACTCTTCCTATCACCAAGTCCTGAGTGCTCAACATAATACTGAATTAAATCTTTTCGCTCTACGGTAAATCTCGACACATACTGAATCATACTGACAAAGTCTATACATACATTGACATCGAATATCTCGAGTCCACTATCTCCTCTGAAGTCTCTAGGATAGATAATATAAGCGCGAGTCCAACCTTCTTACAGGTAAAGCCTTGCCAAAACAAAACATGCTGCACTAATGCAACTACTCCGATAGCCTTGCAATAAATGTCAACTATCGTACTAACCATTTCTATAACGTTTTATCAATGATAATACCATACTCGTATATCGCATCACTCTGACGAGTAACCTTAATAAAATACGTAACACTGTTAATATACACATTCATCCTCCGTGGATAGCACCAAAGAAAAAAAAATCCCGCTACACTAGAAAAAAATATCCACATAATAATAATGTTTATAATTATATGCATTAAACTCGTCTCACATGCTAATCTAGCAATGAACAAAATATGGTGACTCGCTCGTGTCACATAAACACGTCGCATCCTCTGAGGATACAACTTATACTTCCACCTTGTCAATTGTCTTAACTGCGCAAATGGTTTCCGGACGTAACACGTCTACTTGAACCAAACGAAATTACTTTAATCGTTGTCTTTTACTAGGAACCGTATCCTAGTCCTTCTTCTCACTTTGGAAACATATTATCGTGAGCGATTTCACTCCGCACAAAATACCTCAACACATAATCCACTTACTACCTGTCCTACTAACTAGGTTAGGATTATCCTTCTCTCGGGCTTTAGTAGACTCGATTCCTGTTAGCTGCCTCGGTTATACCCTTAGTATTTTAGGCCCTAAAGAACATGTCACTGACTATAATAGTCCTTACTGAATCTACCATCTCTTGGTAAGAATTTAACTATCTGAAGTATTTAAATGGGTCCCCTGATGTGTATCCACATCCCTTTGTGGTGCTACACCACTACCATTGTATTCAGTCTTATTCCTGACTAAATTCTTCGATTCTTTTGACTTTCCCCTACAAAGAAGCGTTATCATCTATATTGACAAAATACAACATTATCAACCTCTAAATCGGCCGTCTCTCAGAATTTCCTCTTTGAGTGTTATTAACTATTATTACGAGTCGATCTCCCACATGGAGTCGTTTTCCCCCACTTTTATCTACATCTTCCAATACAAAATTCGCTAACGGTTAAAATTCATATTCACAAATGGACCCTTGTCATGCTCTCCCGCAATGAGTTCAGAACCACGTTCGCTTCTAATCCTGAATAGTTGAGGAAGGAACATACGGTCAATACTGTACCTAAGGTTCTCCTATAGGCATAGCATTCCACTTCTAAAATTGGTGGTTGACTCCCACCATTATAACTTCGTCCCGAAAGCCAAGAAAATTTTCTCTAAATTTTCACTTTCAGTTAGCCACACTCTGTCTTATATTTCAACCTTGGATACTTTACCTCCTTTGGTAACCACACACAATTCTCGCAATTCTAGAATTTCCCACTGACAGTTCTCTACACGTTTTTGTAATACGTTAGGTAAGTTTACCCTCGCACCTCATTTGTCTATAGCAGAATTTGGAAATCATTGTTGCGCCTTAGTCGCCTTTCTAGTCTTGGCTTCTCGTGTCATAATGGAGGTGACCTCGACTACGGTCATCATCCTCGGATATATTTTATAATCTCAACTGAGCCCTGCCTCCTGATGTCCGCTTAACGGTCCTCTTATGACATCCGTCATCGCTCGGTACACGCACACATCCGAACGAAATTAGAATTCACTAATGTATACACATTATAGCAGGAGAACGAAATCTCGTCAAAGAAATCGACAATCCTAAACATAGGGCTCTATATCAAACAAAGCAACGCTGAAAGCATAATAAGCCGCACAGATCCTAAAGGACACTAGAACCTGATGCTCTGATTCCACCTGTGACACCCCGCCAAATTAAATACCGGGCGATCACTCCTTTATTAAATTAAAATTAAGGTGAACAGTTGGTTCGTTCTTACCATCACTGTCGCAAATGAAAATCTTTTCCAATTAAACACCCTAAATAATTAAGCTAAGTGTCAAAACCATTTAAAACTTTATTTCCATTTTATTTAAATCTAATTATAAAACCTTTAACCATTAAAATTCTAAGAGTCACACAATAAGTATAAAAATAGAATGAACATTCAAGAGTTTACCCATCAATAATAAATCTCAACATTAAAACACTAAAGGAAAACACCCTGACAATAACAAATCCCGAAATAAAGATACTGAAATTAAAAGAATTACAATCTCTGACAATACCAACTAAATAATGGAAAAAGGGCGACACATGCCCCCACTGGATAAAGCTGAATTAGAATTAGAGTCAACAATGAGGTCGTCTAAGCAATGGCCTGCAACTCTCGCAAAAGCTACAGCGCATTCCATCCAAAGAATCCTAAGCAAGACACCCCTGTGGCTGGGCACCTGTAATACATATATATATATACACAAGAGAGAAGAGGTAACAACAAACGGGTCAGAGCCCGAATGTAAAACCGTTTTAAAATAGTTTAGCAAGTATTTAAAATGCTTACCGACTAATGCAACAGTCATATTAGTACGCGACACTCTCTTGAGAATTCTCAACTCTCATCTAGTGTGCACGTCTATCGTATTAATGAACCCCATATATCTCTCTAACTTATTCTCCATAAGTTTTAACACGTGAAATTTAGGTTATGATATTCACTTTTAGAAAATCTAGCTCTTCAAGATTTCTTACGTTATTTAGAAAAATTCCGTACTGTTATAATGTTTCCGAATACTTACAGTGAAGTTGATGAATTTAATACTTTACTTAACTACTATTTTACTCAGTAGAAAGTTCTCATATAATTACACGTATATATATTAATTACTCGTATAATATATATACAAACAACACCCCACATAAAATCTATGGTGCTAGACTTCCATATATAAGTATATATATACCAATCACTCATAAATTATATATATACTAACGACACCCCACATAAAATCTATGGTGCTGGCATAATCTGCTATCAAGTCCCCGTATCACACAAACTAAGGGAAATACTAGTTCGGAATCACTCTCGAACTGTATTAACACAAACACAAACAACATTGAGGCGAAGCATAGATTCCAAGTCTCTAAGAGGTCAGTACATACCCTCACGTCTCTTAGGACCGTCTGACCATCGATCAGATAGCCTGTACCAAGGATATCTATCTTCTAGGGTACGAGTCAATATCCCCCATAAAGGTCACATCGAGATAAGACTGTCTCAACGCGATAACCTCAGGGATAGCAAGTAGCGCGGGTACGATTTTTACACAAAAATAATATATGCACAATCACACCGTCATATATAAATATGTATTCACATCCACGTTATTAAATTAGGTACTCTCACGACCCAAAATTATCATTATCCGTTATTACACGTTTTACTCAATTATATCATATAACGACCTCGTTCTTCTTTATTCTCGTAATTAATTTATTCTAAACTCACTTCTTGTCACTCGAAGTGTTTTCTTTATCTAAGTACAATTTCAGTAGGCCCTATCTCGCCTTCTAATCCAACTTATTAGATGTTTCGATTATTTAATCAGCACACGTATGATTTCTTAAGTCTGAAAGTCTCCCCGTTTACCCTTTATTTCCCTTTCACATTAAAGTTCCACTTTATGGGATTTCTCTTGACCCTACTGGTCCTCTTTATGTTCCATTATATTCTAGCAACCCTAATCAAGGTTTACTACGCATAAAATCGGATTAAGCTAACACGAGAAAAAATGCAGTTTTCCCAGGAGGGTCGATCGATCGATCGAACCTTCGATCGATCGATGCTCTGGGCTCGATCGATCGATCAAGCAGTATTAGCGAAACTGCAGGAAACCCAGCTACGGAATTGTTACCACAAACTCCTCCAAACCATCATATTACAGTCCCAAACTTCCAATCAATTATACTATAAGTGTTTTATACCCATATAAACAATCTCCTACGTAACACATGCGAATTTTCATCAAGAATCATGGGTTAAAAGGGGCCAAACTCTATATAATTCTCATGAACCCTAATATTTCCTTTAACTTAGTTTCTTTCATTCTTTTTCCAGATTTTCTATCTCTAATACCATGGAAACTCGTGGCTCAACCTCTACATGCGAAATGGATTTCCAGAAATATGATCTCTATCATTATAACATGCAATTTGTGTCTCCAATTAATGTTTTTCTTCAAGAACACTAATTCTACTCAACCTAAGACTAATATAAAAGGATGCATTAACTTGATAAAAGCAATATAGATACTTGCCTGGAAATTTAGTCTCTGATTTGTGGAAGAATTTGGTGTGGTTGCGTTCTCCGTCGCGCGATCTACGCGTTGGTGGTGGCGGCGGTGCAATTGGAGGTGTTCTTGGCCTAGAACTCCTTGGAGAGCTTCTCCTCTTCCTCTCCAATGGACGTCATTAGTTTAAGGTTGTTTTAACCCTAGAAGATAACATTTTCTATCTGATATAACCCTATAAAATTCGTGGGTTTAATTATCCATAATTACGAAATGTCCAAAACGCCCTCCTGGGGTACCAATTAGGCCTAAAAATTCCCCGAGACCCAAACTAAACCCCCGGGTACACTTTTATGACTATCTCGACCCTTCCGGACACTTTGGCGCACTCAAAACGACCATACAAGCAACTTATAATTTATTCACTTTTATTAATCAACATTTAGTCCCGACACGATACAGGCGCGTCTTGACTTAAATTTCCATAATTGTCATTTTATTCACACCTGACAATATTATAAAAATAAATCTCATATATTACTATACTCATCCAGTAACATTCAACAAATAACAAATTTCCAATAATTACTAACTCTCGTCACGCTAGTAAATATTTAAAACAACATTCCGGATTCAAATTAAATTAATTTACCTCAATTAAATTTAATAAATCCCTAAATTTAAAAGCCATGAAAATATTGGGTATAACATACTTCCCCCCTAATAACGGAATTTCGTCCCAAAATTCGAAAATAAGGCCTACCAGGTAGCACAATTCTGGATATCCTTGTCAGTACGCAATCTAACTACATATTACGGCGCTCGATCACTATAGCCCTTTCCTCACAGCAACATTGTTTTACATTCTCATTGGAGACACTTCACATGGCGCTCCCAACCGACAACATTCGCAAAGGTCACGCCCATACGTTATAAATTCCATTATCTCACTATCATTAGGAGGCCGCACCTCACTACATGACAACTACTTGGATTTATTCATATACAAAACTCTCATTCTGAGAAAATCATACGAACATTTGACCACTTGTTCGCCTAAAACAGTCGTGGAATTCCACCATAGTTATCGGATGTTTTCTCGACCGATCCAAAAATTCTGATTATCTACACACCTCTAAACATACGGAAGGAGAATAGTTGAGGTTCTTCCATACCAGAACCTTAGTAAGCACCTCGTACGTGACAAACAGGTACAAGTGCTTCTACAGAGCATTCCTGAAATCATCGTACCAAGATTCCAAAATCTCATTCACGTGGCTCCACTAATCTTTAATCACCATGCGCTTATTCCCTGGCTAAGGGTGATACATCCTACTCGAAACGAAACCTTATCTCCACTGGTTCCTGAAATCCCATATCAAAGGTGGGATTCACCAATCTCATCCTGATTCAGAGATTTATACTGCGCCGGACTATGCACTGGCGCGATCCTTCCTTTCAAAGGAAGTCTGGGGCATACTAATTAATATTGTAAACCATCCCAAAGGAATATCAATCACTTCCTTCTTGGCGACTTAATTCACATGTTCGGGATGAACCCTTGATCTTGTTTTGAGGATGGCAACTCATCCAAGGACTGTACCGACCTCTTCCAATTTCAGGAATTATCGATAAACACAAAATTCTTTGGTTGATTCTCCTCTTTTAACCAAACCTTACCTATGGGCGGTGCATGTAAAGACTATCACTACGTCCCGCTAAACATCGATTTTCCCTTGAAATGTCTCACTTAAGTGACACGTAATACTCCCCTTCCTTCCTTGGTGTATGCCGAAAGTTTCGACCCGTGCTCTTCTCTCCACGAAGTGCACTTTTGGATTTCTTATACCATACTAACATCATTACTCTTTGTATGCGCTTGACTAATAACAAATCCGCTCCGAGTGTGCTTCATAACAATTTAAATTCTACTCTATTCAAGGAATACCCCTTCTTAAATGGCTTCCTGATAACGAGCTTTTTTGTGTATGGTTGTCGTTGTTGTTGAAAGCCAAGTTAGTCAAAACCTCAAATACCTACAAATAATAATAAACTCAAGTGTAGAGGTAAGTAAGGGTATCAATCCACTTTCGAGGGAGTAAGCTAGAGATAAATTCAAATGTAATTCACTTTTTATTTTCTTTTTGTGCTTTTTCACTTTTCTAATTTTTTAGCTTTTTCAATATTAAAACTATATGGTGAGGTGAGGTCTAAACTAATCTAAACAACTAACTAAAAAGTGACTAAAATGAAAAATTAAGTCTAACACTAAAAATAAGAGATAAAGTGAGGTAAATAATTGTGAGAACAATCAAGGAGTGGGATTACACCACAAATTTTAGTTATTCTAATTAATTAATTTAATTATTTGAATTCTCCCAAATTAATATTAAAATTACAAACCAACTCTCGTTGCAAGTGTAATTAGAATAGTAATCTTTTAGAAAGTTAAAATTAACACCCCACAACTCTAGAAAATTAGATCTACACTCCTTTTAATTAATCACCCGCTAGGATCGATCAATTAGAATTTATGTCAATCTTAGAAATTAAATTTAGAGTTGAAATTCAAATGATAATACTCCACTTAAGAAACCCCTATCTCTAGTTCGAATCTAAAATGGGTATTATCACTAGAATTTCGATTTTCTCTCGAAAATCATTTACCCTCTCTCGAGGCGTAAATCTAAGGGTGAGGGATCAAAATTAACATTCAAAGGGATATTTCAAGTAAGCAAACTAATTAAACTAAAATAATATCAAATAAGGGTTTCACCCCACCCCTTGAAAGGGGTTTTAGCCTAACATGGTATAAAATATGACAAATTAATATTCAAAGGCATAAAATAATAAAAGAAGGGAAGAGAACAATCAAACCAAATCTCTTTGATTATGTTGAACTCCAATCCTTGAAATTGAAGAATACACCTCTTAATTGATCTTCCAAATGATATGAAATTAACTATCCACTCAATTAATTCTCTAACAATATTTAATCTCACAAATATCTAAAAATAAAAAATGAAAAACTATTTACAAGGGAAAATTTTCTCTACAATTCTCTCTCTAAAATTCCTATCTATTTGATGATTAATAAATGGCCTTGAGGTCTACTTTTATATGCAAATGGAGCTAAGGGGTTAAATTGGTAAAATAAGGATGTGCACATGAGGGGTGTGAGGTCATGTGGGTGAGGGTGGTGAGGATAAAATCTGATATGGTTTGAGGGTATAATGGGTATTGAGGTTAAAAAGGTAGTTGGGGGGTATTTTGGTAAAATGGGGACAAGTTGGTTTAAGGGTGTATTGGGTAAAATAGACACATGGGCAATTGCTGGTCTTGGGTTTTGGTTTGTTTTGTGCAGGTGACACGATTTGGCATTTGGGAGAAAATGGAGAATGGATGAAGTGGGTCTTCATTTTGAATTTGGGAAAGGGTTTGGTAAAGGTTGAACATGGGTTTGTTGAATGGTGGTATCCGGGTTGGTCAGTAGCTTAAAGGGTCGCCGGAGAGAGGCAGGGGCGCTGCCGGATGTGGCTGGGCTGCCGGCGATCGCCGGAGGTGAGGGGTGAGGGCTGGTAAGGGGGTGAGGGTTAGAGGGTTTCGTCGAGAGGGTGCCAGGCAGCCATGGGAAGAGGTCGCCGGAGTTGGTTCAGGCGCCCGAGGCTTGGGCTGGCGTAGGTGGGTCGCGGACAGAAATGGGTTGGGTAAACAGGTCCGGCGAGTTCCGGCGTGGGGCGTTGCCGGTGAGCGGCGGTAGTGGTGAGGTCCGCGACCGGGTTGATTTGGGGGAAGTCCGGGAGGTATAAGGGTTCTGGTAGGATGCCGGAGGTAGCTGGTGTATCTGAGTTGTGGGTTAGATTTTTGGTGGGTTTGTGGTGTAGGTGAGTGTGAGAGGGGAGAGAGAGAAGGTGAGAGATGGGTTTAATGGATCTTAGAGGAGAGAGAGGGTGTTGGGGGAAGAAGATGACTTGGGTTGTGATATGGTGTGTGGGGGGTGTATGGTAGTGTAGGTGAGGGTAAGGCTTAGGGTGTAGGATATTAAGTGTGTGTGTGTATTAGTTTGGACCCTAATAAAATAAAACTAAAAATAAAAATAAAATCTAAGTAATAAAATAAAACTTATAAAAACTAAAAATCTAAAAATTAAGTTCCTATACTAAAAATTAAAATCAAGACTCAATAAAAATAAAACTAAAAAGAAATAACAATGTAAATCTATTAAACTTAAAACTAAAGTCCTAATAAATAAAAAAAATAAAATCTAATAAAACTAAATTCCTAAAAACTAATCCTAGTAAAATAAAATAAGATAAAAACTAAAACTAAAAACTTAATAAAATAAAATAAAATTATATTAAAAAATAGAAATAAAATATAAAAATAGGAAATAAAATCTAAAAAATTCTAAAATAATCCTAAAATTAAAATGACTCAAACTAAAAATCTAAAAAGTAGTAAAAAGGACACAAACTAAACACATAGAGGGTTTGGGACAATTTAGGCTAAGTTTGGGTAGGATGAGGTTACGGGGCAAGGGTATTAACTCCAATGTAACTGCAATTGACTTCGAAATGTAGCTTTTGGCACCGCAACTACAGTTAAGCCTGCATGATAAACATTTACGCGCATAAGACCCATATTGTCGAGAATTAGCAACTAAAATACATCTATTTGGGGCATAAATTGTACAGTTTTGGGTGCTTATCACACCACCCCCAAACAGAGCGTTGCTAGTCCTCGAGCAATAAGATAGAGAGAAAGAGAAAGATAAGAAACCAAAAGTGTACCACTTTCGCGGGCACTTGCGATTGCACTTAGCATGTGCAACAAACCTTTAAACCTATAGGTTGCCCTACAGGACGAGTGGTGTCTCGTGAGGGTTTGCAGGGAATATACCCACAAAATTCTTATTTTGCAAAAAATTATGGAAGGGCAGTCAATCTCTTATTAGACATAGAATAATCGTACAATCCATCACAAGAAAATATTTTGAGAAATACAAGCTAGAATGTATAAAAAGTTTAAGCTAAGTAAATACTCAAGGCACATCCTTCCTAGAACTCAACGTGTGTAGTGTGAATCAGTCAAAACGGGCCGAGTATCATAAGAGTAATTCCGAGATTGCCTTATCGAAATCAACGCTTCAACTTCAAATCTCACTGGATGTATCTCTCTCAAACGAACTCTCGTGATTAGGGTAAGTGTATCGCTCTTGTGTGTGAGGAGGTGAGTAAATGTAATCGAGTTCAAACGTCTCACACACATATAAGAAAGAACGAACAATAAGAAAGAAAATGATCTCATGAAAGAATGCTAATCACTATAGTGAGAACGTCGAGTTATTCAGCACGTTGACTTTCATTTGCCCGAACACCTAGGGGAACATGTATGTATATGGGTGAGGGGGTAAATGAAATGGGAAGGATGTATGAGGTGAAGTCTGATATGATGGTGATGGATGGATGATGGATGAATGTATGATATATGAATGAATATGAAAGAAGAGTGTTCTATACTTGAAGAACAAAATGTCTTTATTTCAAAACTATCTACTAACTCTCTTTTTCTTCTTTTTCTTCTTTTCTCTCTTTTTTTTTATTTTTTATTTTTATTTTTCTTTTCTTTTTCTCTATATTCTCTTTTTTTTTTCTATTTTTTCTATTTTTGCTTTTTTTGTTTTTTCTCTTTTTCTCTTTTTTTTTTTTATATTCTCAACACTAAAGACATTTTACATTTGGAAATCAACACTCTTTTTATTTGAAAATGAAAGATGATATGGAGATGATAGGTGGAGTATGTATATGGATGGGGAGAATATGGAAAGGTAATGGTTGAGTGAATTGAAATGTGATATGGAAAAGTGATAGGTGTATGGATGAAAATATAGTATTCGGGACAAATTTCAAGACACGTGTTTCTTACAACTCGAAAAAGATGTCATTCTCACTGATCAACCAAAATTTTATGAAAGAAAATGAGATCATACAACAATTAAGTGCGGACCCAAAGAAAGTTGAATCAACTTGTGACTCGGAGATTGCGTAAAACAATCTGAAAGGGTGAAAGGCACAAATCTCACGGGCTCAAGTCTCTACTAGTGATCCTTAAGGTTCTCTTTAAAATTGTAGTACTCCTCAACTCTAAACCGTATTGACATGATAAGTGCGCAAATTTTGTTGAGTCTAGAAATTCATGGTGCAAAATGCCTTGTTATGTATTACATAAGCTATTTAGCAAAAAATATTCTCTAGCGTGATTCCTAGACTTTTAAAAGATGGATGATTGAAAATTCACATCAATGATTGAGATGAAAGAAACTGCACGAAAATTTTAAAAATCAGGTTTAAAAATCAAAATTTTCAAAAGAGGTACGATTTTGATAAAATTCCCCACCCCCAAACAAAAAGGAACATCGTCCTCGATGTTAGGTAAAATGATTTTTAAAATTGAGAGCATAAGGTAGGAAAGAGATTACCAGAATGAACCGCTAATGAAGTGGACATGTGAATGCAAGAGTAAACCTGAGTAAGTGATAAGAAAAAAAAATGGTGTACAAGTCTATAACAGGGAAAGCATAGGGTGATGTGAAACACCACCCCCAAACAGGATGAGACTAGTACAAGAAACGCGGGCTGCCTCCCGGTAGCGCTAAGTTTAATGTCTTCAGCCAGACCGAACCATTCTCACCCTAAGGATAAAAACAATGAATGTGCGGGGTGGCAGAAAAATTGGAGTGATGAGAATCACCCCCAAACAAGACTGAAGCGTCAGTCTTGCTGGATAATTTGGCAAAGGTGAGGGTGAAGAAACACCGACCACGACCTTATTTTTTATTTTCAAGATTTTCTCTCTTTTTTTTTTCAAAAGAAAAGAAAATATTTTTGGAGTTTTCTAAAAAGGAAAGAAAGAAAATATTTTTGGATTTTTCTAAAAATAAAGAAAGAAAATGTTTTTTTTTATTTTTTGTTATAAAAATGAAAGAAAATATTTTTGGAAGAAAAGGTGGGGAAAAAACATGGACTCTTTGAATTGGACGGACTAACTAAAATAGACTACCAAAAAAAATGAATTGGACACACACACAAGTCAAGAAAATTTCCTAACTAGCACATAGCCAATTTTTATCTTCAAATTTAGTGAGAGGGTAGTCAAATTTTAATTAAGTTCGCGGGCGATAAAAATCACGGAATTATCTGAGTGATTGCCTTTGCAAAATTTTCTCCTAGTGGGCTACCTAGTTGATTGATTTTAAATTTAATGATGGCTAGGGTAGCACACAATGATAAGCGAGTGAGTCGGGTGATGAAATCCCTTCTCGTGAGTGACCGGGTGTAGGTCTTAGTAATTTAATTCATCACACCATTCAAAAAAATAAATGCGAGAATAAAATCACACAAGAGCACACAAGAGCACACAAAAGAATTGACTCGCTAACAGGAGAGGCGCGAGGGTGTAAGAAATATACCTCCCACGGTTTTTAGGCCGTGGGGTGCCGAAAAATTTGAGTCGACTGGGGGGAGATCACGCCTATCTCAGTCGTCCCCGGGAGTCCTACCGACCCAAGGTAGAGAGGCTTCTAAATCCTCGCCTTGGACGCCCTCTCTCTACCTTGTCCGGTTTCCCTATCACGCTTGTCTTGAATTATTACAATTTAAATGAAAAATAAATGGTGTCCCTATGCACCGCAATACAAGCCAATGATAAAATCATAATACAAGCCTTCTAAAAAAATGGTACTAATAAAAATAAAAAGTGCAATACAAATGAATCACAAATAGGTAATCCTCGCAAGTGCTTCAAGCTCCAAAGATCGGCAACGGCGCCATTTGATAAAAAGAAAAATTGCTTCTCTTGTAGATTTTGTCGTTGTTGTTGCAACTTCTCTATCCATCAAAATTTCCCTTGAACCTACAAAATTATAACAAAACTAGTGTAGAGGTAAGTAAGGGTATCAATCCACTTTCGAGGGAGTAAGCTAGAGATAAATTCAAATGTAATTCACTTTTTATTTTCTTTTTGTGCTTTTTCACTTTTCTAATTTTTTTAGCTTTTTCAATATTAAAACAATAGGGTGAGGTGAGGTCTAAACTAATCTAAACAACTAACTAAAAAGTGACTAAAATGAAAAATTAAGTCTAACACTAAAAATAAGAGATAAAGTGAGGTAAATAATTGTGAGAACAATCAAGGAGTGGGATTACACCACAAATTTTAGTTATTCTAATTAATTAATTTAATTATTCGAATTCTCCCAAATTAATATTAAAATTACAAACCAACTCTCGTTGCAAGTGTAATTAGAATAGTAATCTTTTAGAAAGTTAAAATTAACACCCCACAACTCTAGAAAATTAGATCTACACTCCTTTTAATTAATCACCCGCTAGGATCGATCAATTAGAATTTATGTCAATCTTAGAAATTAAATTTAGAGTTGAAATTCAAATGATAATACTCCACTTAAGAAACTCCTATCTCTAGTTCGAATCTAAAATGGGTATTATCACTAGAATTTCGATTTTCTCTCGAAAATCATTTACCCTCTCTCGAGGCATAAATCTAAGGGTGAGGGATCAAAATTAACATTCAAAGGGATATTTCAAGTAAGCAAACTAATTAAACTAAAATAATATCAAATAAGGGTTTCACCCCACCCCTTGAAAGGGGTTTTAGCCTAACATGGTATAAAATATGACAAATTAATATTCAAAGGCATAAAATAATAAAAGAAGGGAAGAGAACAATCAAACCAAATCTCTTTGATTATGTTGAACTCCAATCCTTGAAATTGAAGCATACACCTCTTAATTGATCTTCCAAATGATATGAAATTAACTATCCACTCAATTAATTCTCTAACAATATTTAATCTCACAAATATTTAAAAATAAAAAATGAAAAACTATTTACAAGGGAAAATTTTCTCTACAATTCTCTCTCTAAAATTCCTATCTATTTGATGATTGATAAATGGCCTTGAGGTCTTCTTTTATATGCAAATGGAGCTAAGGGGTTAAATTGGTAAAATAAGGATGTGCACATGAGGGGTGTGAGGTCATGTGGGTGAGGGTGGTGATGATAAAATCTGATATGGTTTGAGGGTATAATGGGTATTGAGGTTAAAAAGGTAGTTGGGGGGTATTTTGGTAAAATGGGGACAAGTTGGTTTAAGGGTGTATTGGGTAAAATAGACACATGGGCAATTGCTGGTCTTGGGTTTTGGTTTGTTTTGTGCAGGTGACACGATTTGGCATTTGGGAGAAAATGGAGAATGGATGAAGTGGGTCTTCATTTTGAATTTGGGAAAGGGTTTGGTAAAGGTTGAACATGGGTTTGTTGAATGGTGGTATCCGGGTTGGTCAGTAGCTTAAAGGGTTGCCGGAGAGAGGCAGGGGCGCTGCCGGATGTGGCTGGGCTGCCGGCGATCGCCGGAGGTGAGGGGTGAGGGCTGGTAAGGGGGTGAG
Organism: Sambucus nigra; assembly: GCA_949130495.1. Taxonomy (NCBI): domain Eukaryota; kingdom Viridiplantae; phylum Streptophyta; class Magnoliopsida; order Dipsacales; family Adoxaceae; genus Sambucus; species Sambucus nigra. The sequence goes on from OX422223.1 coordinate 288,869,714, forward strand.
GGTTAGAGGGTTTCGTCGAGAGGGTGCCGGGCAGCCATGGGAAGAGGTCGCCGGAGTTGGTTCAGGCGCCCGAGGCTTGGGCTGGCGTAGGTGGGTCGCGGACAGAAATGGGTTGGGTAAACAGGTCCGGCGAGTTTCGGCGTGGGGCGCTGCCGGTGAGCGGCGGTAGTGGTGAGGTCCGCGACCGGGTTGATTTGGGGGAAGTCTGGGAGGTATAAGGGTTCTGGTAGGATGCCGGAGGTAGCTGGTGTATCTGAGTTGTGGGTTAGATTTTTGGTGGGTTTGTAGTGTAGGTGAGTGTGAGAGGGGAGAGAGAGAAGGTGATAGATGGGTTTAATGGATCTTAGAGGAGAGAGAGGGTGTTGGGGGAAGAAGATGACTTGGGTTGTGATATGGTGTGTGGGGGGTGTATGGTAGTGTAGGTGAGGGTAAGGCTTAGGGTGTAGGATATTAAGTGTGTGTGTGTATTAGTTTGGACCCTAATAAAATAAAACTAAAAATAAAAATAAAATCTAAGTAATAAAATAAAACTTATAAAAACTAAAAATCTAAAAATTAAAATCTATTAAACTTAAAACTAAAGTCCTAATAAATAAAAAAAATAAAATCTAATAAAACTAAATTCCTAAAAACTAATCCTAGTAAAATAAAAAAAGATAAAAACTAAAACTAAAAACTTAATAAAATAAAATAAAATTATATTAAAAAAATAGAAATAAAATATAAAAATAGGAAATAAAATCTAAAAAATTCTAAAATAATCCTAAAATTAAAATGACTCAAACTAAAAATCTAAAAAGTAGTAAAAAGGACACAAACTAAACACACAGAGGGTTTGGGACAGTTTAGGCTAAGTTTGGGTAGGATGAGGTTACGGGGCAAGGGTATTAACTCCAATGTAACTGCAATTGACCTCGAAATGTAGCTTTTGGCACCACAACTACAGTTAAGCCTGCATGATAAACATTTACGCGCATAAGACCCATATTGTCGAGAATTAGCAACTAAAATACATCTATTTGGGGCATAAATTGTACAGTTTTGGGTGCTTATCACACCACCCCCAAACAGAGCGTTGCTAGTCCTCGAGCAATAAGATAGAGAGAAAGAGAAAGATAAGAAACCAAAAGTGTACCACTTTCGCGGGCACTTGCGATTGCACTTAGCATGTGCAACAAGCCTTTAAACCTATAGGTTAACCTACAGGACGAGTGGTGTCTCGTGAGGGTTTGCAGGGAATATACCCACAAAATTCTTATTTTGCAAAAATTTATTGAAGGGCAGTCAATCTCTTATTAGACATAGAATAATCGCACAATCCATCACAAGAAAATATTTTGAGAAATACAAGCTAGAATGTATAAAAAGTTTAAGCTAAGTAAATACTCAAGGCACATCCTTCCTAGAACTCAACGTGTGTAGTGTGAATCAGTCAAAACGGGTCGAGTATCATAAGAGTAATTCCCAGATTGCCTTATCGGAACCAACGCTTCAACTTCAAATCTCACTGGATGTATCTCTCTCAAACGAACTCTCGAGATTAGGATAAGTGTATCGCTCTTGTGTGTGAGGAGGTGAGTAAATGTAATCGAGTTCAAACGTCTCACACACATATAAGAAAGAACGAACAATAAGAAATAAAATGATCTCATGAAAGAATGCTAATCACTATAGTGAGAACGTCGAGTTATTCAGCACGTTGACTTTCATTTGCCCGAACACCTAGGGGAACATGTATGTATATGGGTGAGGGGGTAAATGAAATGGGAAGGATGTATGAGGTGAAGTCTGATATGATGGTGATGGATGGATGATGGATGAATGTATGATATATGAATGAATATGAAAGAAGAGTGTTCTATACTTGAAGAACAAAATGTCTTTATTTCAAAACTGACTACTAACTCTCTTTTTCTTCTTTTCTCTCTTTTTTTATTTTTTATTTTTCTTTTCTTTTTTCTCTATATTCTCTTTTTTTATTTCTATTTTTGCTTTTTTTGTTTTTTCTCTTTTTCTCTCTTTTTTTTTATACTCTCAACACTAAAGACATTTTACATTTGGAAATCAACACTCTTCAATACGAGCCACGGATACAGATCAACGTATCACTCTCTCTTCGGAGAGTGATAGCGCCTTAGAAAGATTAAGCAGGGTGTCTCCTTTCAGTCGATTAGGACCAAGGAGGAATATGAGTCCACCTAGAGCTCCATCGAGAAGTTTACGACCACCATCAGGTTTGAGAGAAGGATCAGCACAATCACGACCAGCTACTCGTCGAGATAAATCTCAGGAAGCTATGTCAGAACAATCAATTGCTCGGACTAGGCGGCCTGAGGAAGGGAATGAAGCATGGAAAGGTTCCATTCAACGGTTGGAGGAGAGACTGGGAGAAATGGCTAAAGCGAGGAACCCTTTACAGAGAACTTTTGTTCAAGGGACACCTTTTGTGCAAGCCATTGTGGATTTTCCAACACCATCGAAATTCAAAGCACCTGTAGTGACCCCTAAGTAGGATGGAAAGACAGATCCTGTACTTCATATAGAACAATACCAAGCTGCTGCCGACATCTATGCCGTCCCTGACGAGATGAGGTGTAGAGCATTCTCGGGAACTCTTACCGGATCTGCACAAATATGGTACAATAATCTTCCTCGGGGTAAGATTTCAACTTTTATTCAGTTAGTCGAGCTGTTCATTGGCAATTTCTGTTTTGGAGCAAAGCCAGTAAAGCGAGTAGCACATTTTCTAAGTGTTAGGCAAAAATCAGGTGAAAGTACTAGAGATTACATAACTCGTTTTAATAACGAGAAGTTGGAAGTCATAGATTACGAAGAAAAAACAACGATCACTGCTTTGATGAGTGGTTTACTACCTAACAAGCTGTACTACACCTTGGCCAAAGATCCACCTAAAACTATGTCCGAATTGATGGCAAAAGCAGCCAAAATCATGAATGCCGAGGAGGCTATGTCTGCGAAGAAGAATATGGATAAAGAAACTAAGGTGGAGGTCGACAAGTCTAAGAAGAAAGATCAGAAAGGTAATGGTGGTGACAAGCACTCCAAGAATAATAGGACGTCATGGGAAGTCCTAAAGAAGTACGATAATTACACTCCATTGAAAATGGGTATTAATCATATTTTAGAAGAAATCAAGAACAGCGAGGAAATCAAGTGGCCAGAAAAACTGAGGACAAATCCTGATCTGAGGAATAAGGCCAAATACTGCGAGTTTCACAAAGATCATGGCCATATGACCAAAAATTGCATAGCCCTTCAGAACGAGATTGAAACGCTCATCCGAAGAGGAAAATTATCAAAATATGTAGATCGCAGGGGTGAGAGGAAGAATGATGATAGAACTAGAGAAAGATCTAGATCTCCTCGTCGTGCAGAGGAGAAAAAGAAGAGGGACCACGAAGATGATCCAGATGATGATCCTGATCTTCCCAAGAAGCCAAGGCAGCCTGAACGAGAGGTATTTTCCATACGTTTTGGGTCATTTGATTGTAATGTTATTACAGGAGGAGATGCAGGAGGAGGAGACCTTACTGCAGAAAGAAAGGCTTACCTCGGGGAGGCTCAAGCTTGTTCGTATATTCAACGGATAAATCTGGCTAAGGATGATCGTCCGAGGAAAGTAAATAAAGAGAAGCTAGTCATTGGGTTTTCAAAAAACGACCTGGCAGGTGTTCTTTACCCTCATGACGATCCTTTGGTGATCAAAATGAGGATGAAAGAGGTAATGATTTCAAGAGTGTTAGTAGACAACGGTAGTTCAGTAGACATCATGTATTATTCATGCTTTGATAGCTTGAATTTGAAATTATCTCAATTGGAGCCTTATCATAGACCCCTTCTGGGTTTTGCTGGCGAGAAAGTATTTCCACTTGGGACGATCAAGTTGGATATATTCATTGGAACCTGGCCTGCTTGTCGAACAGAAAGAATACGCTTCTTCGTGATGGATAAGAATGTGCAGTCAGCCTACAACATCATCATGGGAAGAGTGGGATTGAAGAAGTTCGAAGCAGTTCTATCTACGGTACATCAGTGCTTGAAATTCCCAACAAACTTTGGGGTAGGAGTTGTGAAAGGTGATCAAAAAGTAGCTCGGGAATGCTACTATTCGTCTGCCGAGCAAGAGGAACTTGAAGAATCAAGGAAAAAGACTACTACTTACCAAGTGGAGGAAGATATAGAAATTGAAACCCTTGATCCTAGGGATGAATCTCAACTTGTAAAAGGACAGGTGGTGGAATCTACAGAAAATGTTATTCTGGACGACGAGCATCCTGAACGAATAACCCAGATAGGATCGTCGTTGGATGTTTCAATAAAACAGGAGTTGATAGTTTTCTTGAGAAAGAGGAAGAATACTTTTGCTTGGAGTCATGAAGACATGCCAGGAATAGATCCAAACTTCTTATGTCATGAGCTCAATGTGAATAAGGAGATCAAACCTGTGAAACAGAGAAGAAGAGTGTTTAGTCCCGAGAAGAACCAGGCCATACAAGAGGAGGTCGAGAAGCTCCAGAAAGCCCAATTCATTGAAGATGTGAAATATCCAGATTGGTTGGCAAATGTGGTGATGGTAAAGAAGAAAAACAATAAGTGGAGAATGTGTGTTGATTTCACTGATCTGAACAAGGCATGCCCAAAAGATCATTTTCCATTGCCCAGAATCGACCAGCTAGTGGATGCTACCTCGGGACATGAGCTGCTCAGCTTCATGGATGCATATTCTGGTTATAATCAGATCAAAATGAAACCTGAAGACAGGGAGAGTACTTCTTTTATTACCCCAAGGGGAACTTATTGTTATAATGTTATGCCTTTTGGTTTAAAAAATGCAGGTGCAACATATCAGCGGCTGATGAACAAGGTTTTTGCCGAACAAATCAGCTGCAATATGGAGGTCTATGTCGATGACATGCTCACCAAAAGCAAGAGAGCTACTGATCATCTAGTTGACTTAGGCCAGACCTTTGATCAATTGGACAAATACCAAATGAAGCTCAACCCGACGAAGTGTACCTTTGGAGTACGAGAAGGAATGTTCCTCGAATACATCATCAACCAACGAGGTATTGAGGCAAATCCAGAAAAGATCAAAGATCTTTTAGGGCTGCGATCCCCAACGACGAAGAAAGAGGTACAGAGTCTTACAGGACGAGTTGCAGCGCTCAACAGATTTGTATCCCGAGCAACTGATAAATGTCTCCCATTCTTCAAAACACTGCGAAAAAGTTTTGAGTGGACTGATGAATGTGAAAAGGCTTTTCAAGACTTGAAGAAGTATTTGGGAGCACCACCATTGTTGTCCAGGCCAATAACTGGAGAGAAGCTGTACTTGTATTTGGCAGTGTCAGAGAATGCAGTTAGTTCAGCATTGATCAGATTGGAGAATGGAGTCCAGAAACCTATCTATTACACAAGTAAAGCTTTCCGAGGTGCAGAAATCAGGTACCCAAAGCTAGAAAAATTGGCACTGGCATTAATTGAAGCAAGTAGAAGAATGAGGCCATACTTCCAGGCCCATACAATCATTGTATATACTGACATGCCATTAAGACAAGCCCTTCATAAGCCAGAAAAATCAGGAAGATTGATGTATTGGGCAATAGAACTCGGTGAATATGATATTATGTACGAACCCAGATCATCATTAAAGGGGCAAGCTGTAGCAGATTTTATAGCAGAATTCACATACCCTGATACCCCCGAGGAACAAAAGGTACTTGCTGACCAACTTGTGGACGATACAGGATCAACAGACACAGATCCAGACCAACTAAGGTTGGTAAAAGGACTCGTGGATGTAGAAAAATCATCATATTCAAACCCAAACCAACTACGGTTGGTAAAAGGGCGCGAACAAATGATCGACGAGGAGAGAAAGATACCAAGGGATGATGAAAGAAAACAACAGATATTTTACCGAGGAACTCTGACAGATAAGAAATTTGAAGACAAGTTACCTACATGGAGATTATACGTGGATGGGTCGTCTTGCACCGCTGGTTGTGGAGCAGGGGTTGTTTTAAACACCCCCGATGATATTGACATGGAGTATGCATTGCGATTTCAATTCAAAGCCTCCAATAATGAGGCTGAGTATGAGGCCTTGATAGCAGGTTTAAATTTAGCGAAATTTATGGAAGCACGACAAATAATGGTGTTCAGTGATTCTCAATTAATTGTGAATCAGATGATGGGAGTATATGCAGTCAAGGGAGAATTAATGGCGAAGTATCATGCAAAGGTGATGGAAGTTTTGGTAGAATTTGATGCCATTCAATTGGTGAGAATACCGAGGATGGAGAATGCTAGAGCAGACGCATTGGCCCGATTAGCGTCAGCTACGAGCACCGAGCTACGAAGAACGATACCAATTGAAGTATTAGAAAGTCGGAGCATAGAAGAAGATCTGACGGTGAAAATTATTACCCTTGATTTAGGTCCATCTTGGATGGATCCTATCAGGGCATACATTGAAGAAGGAGAATTACCGGAGGACAAGTTAGCTGCCAAGAAATTGAAGTATAAAGTTGCTCGGTATGTGTTAACTAATGGTGTTTTGTATAGACGAGGAATTATGGCAGGTTTGCAGAGATGTGTACATCCATCATAAGTCAAGGAATTGATAGAAGAAATCCATGAAGGATCCTGTGGAGCTCATGTAGCAGGTCGGACACTTTTGCAAAGGGTAATGACACAGGGATATTACTGGCCGACGATGAAGGCTGATTGTATAGCCTATGCCAAGAAGTGTGACAAGTGCCAACGTTTTTCCTCCATCCGAAGAACTCCACAAGCATTGTTGACACCCATAACTTCACCTTGGCCATTTGCCATGTGGGGGGTTGATCTGGTTGGACCATTGCCGACGACCCGAGGAAGGTTCAAATACCTCGTCGTAGCAGTGGATTACTTTACTAAGTGGGTGGAAACTGAACCACTAATTGATATGACGTACGAGAAGGTATATCAGTTCATTTGGAAGAGCATCATTTGTCGATATGGTCTCCCTCATGCTTTCATCACAGACCATGGAACACAATTTGATAACGAGGAATTCGCTGCCTATTGTCATCAGTCGAACATTCTGAAATTTCATTCAGCACCAGGCCATCCTCAAAGCAATGGACAGACTGAGGTGACGAACAGAACATTATTAAATGGGTTGAAGAAAAGGCTAAGTGAAGCTAAAGCAAATTGGATTAATGAGCTGCAATCAGTACTATGGGCTTACCGAACAACTCCCCGAGCAGCAACTGGAGAATCACCATATATGCTAGCATTTGGAAGTGAGGCTGTGATTCCTGCTGAGTTGGGTCTCCCAACTCATAGAGTGCTGAATTTCAATTCCCCAGTCAGCGATTTGATGAGAAGACTGGATTTGGATATGCTCGAGGAGGTTAGAGAAGAGTCAGCCATTAGAAATGCTGCTTACCAACAACGTACAGCTCTGTTCTACAACAAAATGGTGAAGAAATGTGACTTAAAAGAAGGGGATTATGTGCTAAAGAAAGTCATTCAGAAGCAAAATAAGTTGGAAGCAAACTGGCATGGACCTTACCGAGTTACAGAGGTTGTTCGACCAGGAACTTACTGAATAGCAACTCTAGAGGGAGAAGAATTTAAGAACGCATGGAATGCTGAACACCTGCGCAAGTATTATCAGTAATGTAAAATGTAAAGCATTTCCTTCATTATGAATAAAACGAGGATGTTTCACCATTTTCTTTCTGTTGAAAGTTTTTCGGGGAATAGTAGTGTGTAATACACTACGCACCAAAAAATACTCCTTTGGTTAGGAGGCGACACTAGTGTGACCAACTACGGTTGGTAAGATATCTAGTGGACAGCACGAAAGAGCCAAAAAAACTACTCCTTTGGTTAGGAGGCGACACTAGTGTGACCAACTACGGTTGGTAAGATATCTAGTGGACAGCTCGAAAGAGCCAAAAAACTACTCCTTTGGTTAGGAGGCGACACTAGTGTGATCAACTACGGTTGGTAAGATATCTAGTGGACAGCTCAAAAGATCCAAAAAACTACTCCTTTGGTTAGGAGGCGACACTAGTGTGATCAACTACGGTTGGTAAGATATCTAGTGGACAGCTCGAAAGAGCCAAAAAAACTACTCCTTTGGAGGCGACACTAGTGTGACCAACTACGGTTGGTAAGATATCTAGTGGATAGCTCGAAAGAGCCAAAAAAAACTACTCCTTTGTTTAGGAGGCGACACTAGTGTGACCAACTACGGTTGGTAAGATATCTAGTGGACAGCTCGAAAGAGCCAAAAAGTTCGGAAGAACCAATACTACTACCACTACTACTCCTTTGGTTAGGAGGTGTACACCAGCATGATCAATTACGGTGTTGGTAAGATACAAATATACTCTCAAATTACAACTTATGTTGGTCGGGAGGTAAGATTATTACAAAAAGTTCTTTGAAGAACAAAATATTTGAAATTGAACCAAGTATAGCTGGTCGGGGATAAAAACCCATCAACTGTAGTTGGTCGACAAACATAATTTAACAACCTTGGTTGGTTGGAAAAATTTTAAACATTTTTATACTCATTACTTTATTATTAAGTGATCGAGCAACATTACTAATACTTGTAAATTTTTATTACTAACTTGGTCGATGAACAACAAAATATTATTGTTATCTTTTTAACAAATACATATGCATAAATGTAAAGTGTTTGATAAACACAAGATAATACCAATATAGATTTACAAACAAAAATGAAGTCTTTCATTAAAAATTCAAAATAAGTTACATATTACATGTATGTGCTGACTATTACATTAAGATTCCTATTCTATTGGTTTCTTGCCCTTTGCTTTTGAGACAGGATCTTCGCCAGCAGGAGGATCTTCCAGGCAAAGGGGAGAATTAATAAAGTTCAAGTCCTTCAGCATTCTGACGTTCATTATTGAAGGTGTATCCATTAGATGCTCTGGACGAGATACTTCGATTTGGGAATGAAGGCTATAATCACCGAGGTATTTTGAAATTAAACTACGAGGAATGGAATGAGCTGGGATCCAGGCCATGTCCAATTTGAAAGGTGGCACAGGCAAGTCTAGTACCCCTGGAGCATGATAATCCCATAAAAAATGCCCTTGCTCCAATTTTAATACACCCAAGGCGTTCAACCATCCCTGCTTATAACCTTCATTGTTGGCGTGTTCAATACGAGCATCCAAATGAACAAGAGCTTCATTATACCCTGCCATCCAGAATTCCCTGGGCTGCTTATGAAATTGAAAGGTCAATCTATCCAATTGTTCGAGAAGATTTTTGGCAAAAAGATCCTTGGTATGAAGAGCAGACTTCGTTGCAGTAAGTTGATCTTCCAACGATAGATTTTTCTTGGACATTTCTGACAGAGCACGATCCTTAGCATTCAATTGAAACGCTTGAGTTTCCAAAGTAGACTGAGTGCGAGCCTCTTCAACATTGCGACTAAGAACTCTTGATCGGCTCCGAGAAGCAACTGGAGAACTCTGCTCCTCGACAATTTTTCCTCGTCCCCGAGAACCTCTTCCTCGTCCTTGAGCAGTCACAGGAATAACAAATTTTCTCAAGTTATCCAGTTCTTGCCTTAGTTTGGCATTTTTAACTTTTAAGAACGAGAAACCTTCATCAGTAACAGGCACTAGAGCAGTGGAAGATGACGCTGCAGATTCATATTGAGCCAACTTTTTCTGTAAATTATTATTTTCTTGTTCTAGGATCTCGGCAATCTGCCTGCAAGCTTCAACTTCACCTTTTAGGGTCCTTTCCCTAATATCATATCCAACGATAATCTTTTTATGGCCTGTTTCAGAAGAAAGTTGTTGATATCTATTTTCATAATCCTTGTGCAACGAAGCCATTGATGCATTGTGTTGATTTTGAAGATCCTCTATGGAACCATGAAGTTCCTCGATCAATTCGTAGTATGCCACATTATTGGCCACAGATCTATCAAGTAAATTCTTCAGGTACCGATAAGCCTCAACTGCTTGTTCTGAAGCATCGTGACCAAGAATGTCGACAATCTCTGATACACTTAGGTCTGTATGACCAGCTTTATAATATCCATTGCATTGTCGCATCAACTCAGTATCAGGAGCAGATATCAATTCCATTCTGGCCAAAAACTAATAACGAAGAGAAAGCAGTAGTTAAATAAAAGCAATCAAATCATCAACAACAGAGATGAGCAAAGACGTATTTTATTAGATCACAAAAGGATTACATTGTTCGATTACAAGTAATGAAATATGGAAATAATGCCGAACAACTTCACACCTTTTCCTTGTCTCCCAAGACTTTCTCGGGAGGCTGGGACGAGGAGCTCGGTTGCTCGGTGGTAACAACGGTTTGATCAGCAGGAATCTTCTCGGCAGGAGGAGGCATAGAAGAAATATCCTCGATGATAGAGGGTTGAGAAGCAGAGACTGGGTCACCCATATCCATAGAAGATTCATCTGAGAGAGGTTCATCTTCTTCTTCTTCCACAATTGCTGGAGGAGGACCAGGGAGGTGTCGTTGGAATAGCTCAGAATCGTCTTTAACCTTCAACTCTTGCAGAGCAGCTACCCAGCGATCGTGGAAGTATTTCAACTTCCCATATTGGACTTGGGATGTCATTGCAGCAATCCCCTTATCCCATCCTTTCTCCCAACCAGCACTGAAAGATTTTTTGACTGCGACTTTTCTTCTTAATTTCTCCGAGGAAAGTTTTACATCCAATTCCTCTTTTTTGACCTTGATATCTCGCAGGGTAGATAACTCTTCCTCTACCTTTTTCAGCTTGCCATCATATTCCTGATGTTCAACCTCTAAACCTTTTACTTTATCCTCCAAATTCTTGAAGGTTTCAGCCATCTTCACCTTCTCAGCTTCAGCCACAGCCAACTTTTTCTCCCAAACAGCTTTTTTCTCAACATACTGTTGACGAGATTCCCTTAAAGATTGGGTCAAACCCAACAGAGCATCCTCTACACCTGACGAGGAGCTTGAAGCTTTAATAGCCTCATCCTTCTTCACAATATTATTGAAACAGTTCACCAGCTGAAAGATGAGAGAAATAGCAAAGTCAATACAAAATGCAAGCATTCAGAGAAAGAAAGAAAAACCAGAAGTATGAGAAATTTACTGAAGCAAGGTGACGATCAGCTAAGGATGTCAGCATATCCCTAGGAATTTTTTCATCAATACCATGGACCTCGGGTACGACCGAGCTCATTGCAGAACTTGGAAGAATGATGTTTGGAACATCAGTACCACCAGCAGGTAGACAGGAGGCAGTTTCAGCCGGAGTAACTGAGGATGATTTCCTCAATCTCCTCAACGGGAGTTCAGAACCTTCAACCAAAGAAGTCTTGGTCGGAGAGATTGTAATTACATCTACAGGAGCACTTTTCTTGCTCGGAACCACTGGGGGCTTCTCGGTAGCTTTAGAAGACCCAGCATCCACTTTTTTAGTCCCCTCTGGGACATCAGCTTTGCTTTTCTTGGCCCTAACAACAGAAGTAACATCATCGAAGAGAGCAGGAGGAGCTCTTTTCTTACCCATCCTTTGACTTAAAGGAAGATGAGAATCTGAAGAAGAGTCCTCTAGGGTGGAAGCTGGCTCAACAGGACGAGCAGTATAAGAGGTTGTATAACTCTTATACTGTAGCAAATATGATGCAGACCTAATGTGCTCGTCTGCAACGTTCTTATGCAAACCCCAGATAAGTTTCAGATGCTTGATATTAACTTCTGATTCCTTTGGAGTTTTTCTTTTGCTAACAACTGTAAATAAATACATAACGAGATATCAATCATACATTTTGTCAAACATGATGAAAGCATAATTTCATAAGTAAAATAAAATGAAAAATAAACCTATCCCATTGCCATATGGGGGGCATCTGGGACCGTTGTATACTTCATCTCCAGTTAAAGGGGCATATTGCCAATTTTTTATGATCAACCCATGCTCAAAATAATCTCTATTTGAGTCAGGGAGGTTAACTACAAGAGCCCTATTCAGAAACCTAGTTTTTAAGTAATAAATATTATCTAGAGTAGCCCATTTATAGCAATACATAATTTCAGGGATCCCAATACGAGTCCCATGAGTTAGATTTAATTTGTGCACCCCATTAATTATTCTCCATGAATTGGGGGCTATTTTTGCAGGGACAAGATCAAAATATTGACAAAACTCAAGACACAATGGGTTCGGTGGAAAGGAAAAACCACATTCAGCAATGAAAAGACTGGGGAACCAATGTCCCTCAGCCAATCGAAAATAATCTAAAGGCTCAGAAAGAACCTCTAGAGTTACCCAGGAAGGAATGGAAAAATCAGAACGAAATTTCTCAACAGACTCCAAAATATAAACCATATTGAATAAAAGAGATACAGAAGAAAGGAAGAAGATCTTACAGGAAGAAAGGACGTATGTTGACAACGAACGAAAACAAGGATGAACGCACAAGAGAGAAGGAGAGAATAGAAAGCTTGAATGCAGAAAAGTGGAAAACGTAGAAGACGGTATGGTTACCTAAGAAGTTTAAATACTCTGCATTGGGAAGCGGCGAAAGAAATGATTACCAAAAAGAAACTACTGAACTTCCGGCGGCTAAAAGGACAAAAACTGCACGGAGATCGAAGCGCTTATAAAAAAAAAATTCAAAATAAAGGCGGAAGCTGCGAAATAAGAAGGAAATTTGAATACAATGTTCCTGAAACCCAGGAAAGTCATTTAATATCGCCATATACCGAGAAAGAATGTCCCATACTCCTCAAAATTTGAAATATGAAACATTGGGGGCTTCTGTTGATACCAAAATTAATATGCTGAGGTAGACGAATAATACGAAGACACGTGTCAATCTACGTGGCACAATAGCAGCAAGAAAGTTCATTTCCTTCGGCCAATTCATGTTCTCTCCGAGGTACGAGGATATCCCGAGGAACTCTAGCACCCCGAGGTACTCCAGCGCTCCGAGGAACTCCTGATCAACGAGCCACTAAGGCGGTCCGAGCTGCATCTCGGTTGTATCATTAATTACCAGACGGACAACTGTTCGACTATTCATTGAATAATTATATTCTTGACGCCCACGCTACATTAAATGTATTACTCTTTCATATGTATGTCATTTAATGTATCGAACCTTTCATGTACAGCCTAAAGGCTATAAATACCTTGTATCATCCTCATTCAAGGGGGAGAGGAATTTCTTGAGAGAACTTGTAATCAAGAATTCTGCAAACATTCAGCAATAACATAACAGTGGACGTAGGCTTTATTCCTAGCCGAACCACTTTAAAAATCTTTGTCTTATTTATTTATCTGTGATTGAATAATTAGAGCAATCTAGTTTTTTACATCAATAATAAACATAAAGTGACGAGTTTAGGTCTTTTAAAACACAATTTAGTCTTCTAAAAAATTAGAAACCTCTCAAGAATTGTGAAGATTAATCGGGTTTTCTCAAGACGCGTCAAGAACGAATATTTGTCAATTTTTTTTAGAGAAATACACATTCAAGATCAGATTTCTAAACCAACTTTTTTCAGGCATGAATACTCTATTCCTTTCCTTTAGTATTACGCGTTTTAAGTGTCGTCTAAACCCTTAATCATGTGTTTATGATTAAAATCAATTAGTAACTTAATTAGAGGAAGGGGGCACTAAATTTTTGGACTATTTTTATGAAAATTTTAAATATGATTTAATCTTTGAAACCCTTGGGTACGTAGGTCAGATTTTTGGATTTTTATGGTTTAGGTGTAGGTTCTCATGTAGAATTTTATGAGGGTTATTTTTATGGTTATTGGGACGCGCTCACACTTTTAAAAAATTAGATGACTTATAAAAGAGAATGACTATGACCTATTGAATATTGTTGCATGTTTATAAATTTAACATTTTTGAATGTAAATAATTATGTTGAAAATGACGATGGTGTTATTCATTGAATTAAATTGAATTGGGAATCTTATGATTACGTGCTATGTTATTCTTATGAATTGTGTATTGTGTGATTTATTTCATTCACGTTTTCCATCAAGGGGACGAGGGAATTTTGGTTAGTATATTGCTCAACCCTATTTTTAGGATGCTTACTAGGTATGGGACTAGTGGGTAGGGCTTGGTGATAATTTATTCTTGCTAGGTTTGGTACTAGTTAGTGTAAATTCGTCGTGATTTTATATTTCGGAGTGGGGCAAATTTTTACATCATATCATCTTTTCGTTAGCCTAGGCATGAGACTAGGATGTGTTTTGCATTGTTGATTCATCCTGTATGTAGGATTGGACGTATGTGTACTTGGGGACCCTTAGGTATGGGACTAAAGGGTGTTTTGAGGATCTCACATCGATTAAAAGGGTGGGGTAATTTGTTAATTGTGAAATTGAGAAAATGAGAATTTATGCCTTTTATAAAAACGGGTATTAAAATTTGTGGCGATATAATATGCGGGGGATGACAGTTTAAACGGGCCGGCTGGCGATTTATGTCGTGTCGTATGTGGAACCTTGTATGATTGCGGGGGATTGACAGTTTAAACTGATTCGGCTGACGTTTTGGCAAGGGAAAGTGTTAAACTTTGGTGGAAATTACCACCTGGGGCGGGAGGACCACCATAATAAAAGTGAGAATAATTATAATTTGGGTTAATTTAATTAAATTAACACTTGGGGGCCATGGGTTAATTAAAATGATATTGGTGTGATTTTTATAAGAATCTTTGGGGATGGTTAAAGATTTATCCTTCTCGCGTTTAATTATCTCGTATTAATTAAAATACTCTATTGTGATGTTTATTGTGTATAATGCTATTGTCTGGGTTCACAGATCCTATTTTAGGGGAGTAATGTGTATTCATACTCGGGACTCTGACCTCGTGCGTTGAATAATATTTTCAGGTATTAGTGCTGGAGTAGCTGCATAGGATTTATTAGATATCGCTTGGAGGTGCATCTGGTGATACTTTATTTAATGTTTTATTTAGTTTACATTTTCCCTTCCATCGCGTTTCATTATGATCCTCCATTTGGGTTTTATTGGGCCATTCAGTTCCAAAGTTGTTTGAGGATTTTAGTAGGAACATTTATAGTTGGTTATTATTCATATTTTTAAATAAATTCATATTTTGGAGATTGGTTTAAATTGGAGTTTAGCATGTGATAGTTTTTATATTACAATTATTCATTTGGATTGATTATTATTCACCTTGTGGATTAGTATTTTATTTACTCACACCTAGCTTAGTTTTGGTGGCGGTCGACGCTAGAATTAAGGAGGTGTTACAAGCAACCACAAAATGAGTAGGGAACTTCAAGCATTGATGGATTGTGTATGGTACATATTCAAATTTCCTTAGTCCTACCCTATCGAAGATCATATTATAAGCAGAATGAACGTTTTTATCCATAACAAAAAAAGCGTATCTTTTTGGTGCATCTTGCTGGCTAAGTCCTGAACCACTATTCCGAGAGGATAGACTTTTTTCCCTGAAAAATATATCAAGGTCCTGTGGTATGGTTCCAGTTGACTAAGTTTCAGTCCTAAACTCTGAAAATAAGGATATAACATGATATCAGTCGAACTTTCATTATCTATCAGAACCCTGGCAATGATGGCTTCCTGGATTTTAAACTTGACGACCAACGAATCATCATGAGGATACAATATTCTAGAGAGATCATTTTTAGAAAAATCGATAACCAGTTTGTCTTTGTTGACTTTCCTGGGCTGACCATGATTATTTAGATTGATTCATTATATATAGGAATAGGCTTGTGCTTTATTCAAGTAGGCCTTTCTCTCTGCAATTTGATCTCCCCCTCCTGTATCTCCACCTATAGTGACATGATAATAAAAATAGCAAAAACATACCATAGCTACTTCAAGTTCTAGTTGTTTGGGATTTTTCGACAGATCGAGATCATTTTCATAACCATCTTTCATGGTTTTGCGTCCTATCATCTCTAGGCTTATAAGGAGAATTTGATATTCCTCCTATTTCTCTACTTTCACATCGATAAAAAATTTGTTCAGCTTTCCTCAGTGAATGAAGGATTCCACTTCGTTCTTTAAAGCAATACAATTATCGGTCATATGGCCATGATCCTTATGGAACTCACAATATTTAGATTTATCCCTTCTGTTGGGTGGTGCCCTCAGCTTCTCGGGCCACCTATAATCTTTATTGTGCTTAATTTCCTTCAGGATATGGTAAATACTGACCGTCAATGGAGTATATGCTCCATACTTTTTGGGCTTGTCAGCTTTCATTTGCTTCTGCTCCTTCCTCTCAAGCTTAATGGCGTGACTTTGCTTTGCAACCATTCCTTCTTTGACATTTATGATTTTTCCTACCATGTCCATGAGCTCAGTCATAGTTTTGGGAGGATCTTTTGCCAAAGCATAGTATAGCTTCTATGGAAGTAATCCGCTCATTAAAGTGGTGATGGTTGTTTTCTCTTCATAATCAACCATTTCTAGTTTCTCATTGTTAAAACGAGTGATGTATTCTCTGTGGTGGTTTCTGCTGCTCGCTTCCTGACACTCAGAAGATGGGATACTTTCTTAACTGGTTAGACCCGAACACAGAAGTTATTGATAAACAGCTCGGCATATTGATTGATATTGGCAATTTGTCCTCAGGGCAAGTTATTGTACCATATTTGGGCTGAACCAGTAATGGTGCTTAAAAAAGCTCTAAATCTCATTTCACCAGGAATAAAATATATGTCAATTGCATCCTGATACTGCTCAATATGTAAAATTGGGTTAGTTTTACCATCATATTTGGGGGTAAACACTGGGGTTTTAAACTTAGATAGAGTTGGGAAATTAACAATTACCTGGATGAAGGGAGACCCCTTGACAAAATTCAGCTGCAATGGACTTTTTGCCTTAGACATTTTTCTTATCCGATCTTCTAATCGTTGGCTTGATCCTTCCCATGAAGGATTACCTAAATTGGATTTGTTCGAAGCATCTCGACCGTCCCAACCATGTGTTTGTACTGTGTTCTCTTCTTGAGAAGTATTCTTGGCGTGCACAGATCGTCGGATGCTTAATTTGGATCTGATTGAGGCTTCACGATGTTCGACTGGGTGTTCACTAGTTCTGGATAACTATATGGGATAATTAATATTTTCTTGGGGTCCCAGATGATCACAAGGTGAAATTCTGCTCAATCTTTCCAAAACCCAATGGTCGTCATAGAATTCTGTGGATCTGAGCGATGAGCTTGCTCCTAGATAGTGAAACCTATCGTGTGAAGATTTAGAATAGCTATATCAGCTATGCCTTGGAGGCGGAGGTGGCATTTCTATCCTCAGAGAAGGAATCGTATTTTGCCTGGAAAGAGCTAGAGACCTGGCCTGTAATGATTGAGCCAATTGCCTCATGGTTTCTTGCATAGTAGCTTGAATTGTGGAAATACTGGCAATAATTCCATTCAAGTCGGCTGTAGTATGTAGAGAAGATGAGACGTTAATGTTGCCTTCATTTCTGGTACTACTCTCAGGGTAATTTATTTTCCTTTGAACAAAGACATATAAGATATAGAACGGTAATAGACACATGTTCCCACAGACGATGCCAATATGTTGATGTAAAAAAATGGACTAGATCCAATTTTCTAATCACAGATAAAATATAATATGCAATGAAATAAACGCACAAGAGACAAAGAGTTTTTAGAGTGATTTGATTGTGAAGAAAAGCTTACGTCCACTGTGATTGTATTGATTCGAGAGATTATAGAAAACTAGGCACTCTTGCTACAAGAAGAATAACCTAGAATCCGTTCTATCTTACCTTTAGTTAAAGGAATATAATGTATTTATAGCGACTCGGAGATCAAGGGTTATAATGCCTTTATATATTCAGGCATTTACACCCGTATATAATGAATGTGATGGTTGATATTCTAGACCACGTGTAAAAGGACCCTTGCCTGTTTCCTAAATAGTGACTATTTATTTACATTGGTGATCTGCATTCTTCATGTTGGTCATCCTTACTTCCGAGAAACTATCTTAAGAGATAATTAAATGACTACTGACTAAGAGTGTTGTCACGTAAGGAGAGTAGTGTCCATTTCTAATTGATCCACTTAGATGGATAATTTTTTGGTATCAACAATATCGTTCCTATAAAAAATGAAGTATTGGGGGATTTCGTTGTAGCCTAAAATAATTAGACCACGTGGACCACTAAAGGAATGACACCTATCACCACGATCAGTGGACTCTCAAGAAACAAATGGGTTTAGTCAGCTCAGTTATCTTATTGGTCGACCATCTATCCAACAACCCCCACTAATATAAAGGGCCAGTAATATGAACAAACACACAAAGGATCTTTAACAATCACCATGCACATGCATGTAAGCAACATCCAACTGCATATTATCATGTAAAGATGTAAATTCTTACTATGTGAAGGTATTTCATCTCTTTAACTTCCAATTACTATAAATAGATTGCTGCCTCTTTTAGCTGGGGTGAATGGAAGACACTTTTGTAAAACCCTTGAGAACATTTGAGAAGATTGTACTAAACCCAAAAAATAATAGTGACATTTTACCCGTGGATGTAGGCACCACTTTGGGACTGAACCACATAAAATCTCTATGTTTCTTTATGCTTCCTATCTCTCTCTGGTTCACTATTTTATCCGTGGTTATAATTATTGGTTAAATTGAGCTAAGTTCATTCCAAATCAGCAAACTGAATTTAGACATCAACAGGTGCCTTGTTGTCCCTCACTATATGCTTCAGTTTCAAAAAATATCTATGGGTAGGTGCTTGTTATAGTGGCCATAGTGAACATCGCTCCTAAATAAGGGAGATGGGATCCTTTGCGGTAAGCTAGTCCCCTTTTGACTTTAGTTTTAATATATGCGTTCCGGGAGTGTCCAGTCCCTAAATCTTAAAGTTAAGTGTAATTTAAAATTCTTACATAGTAGTGTCCAATCCCATTATATCTAAATTTTTGGTATTGAAACCTTTTTGATTTCAACAATCGTGCATGGTCTCATAGGAAGCAAACTCATAATAAGCAAGAGGATTGGGAAGGAGGGGGAGTGTGACACACGATAAAGTTCATAAATACATTAATCAGTTCTAAAAATCAATAATATGAGAGTTCAAATAATTAGTAACACTCTAAGCATGACTAAACTATATAAAAGATATAGATGTTAATAGGACTAAAATAAAATAACGAATAAACAAGCGACATATCTATGATACCATACAATCCATAAATAAACATAAACTCCAACACTGATTTATAGATAACACAAATAAACCAATGTGTAATCTCTGAATAAATAAATCCGATACCAATATAAATAATCCCCAATACAAAATCCGATTCATGACTAAATAAATAAAAATGAGGTCTACATAACTGAGAGGAAAAACTAAAATAAAAGTGAGCTACAAGCTCGACTCCAACATCTTAAGAATAGAAGGTTGAATGAAATCGGATGCTAGAGAAGTCTCCAACTATGAATGACTTGGTTTAAGGTAGCTACGGCTTAAGACCTGTAAAAATAATTCCACAAATAAGATTAAACCTAACAATTCTATAATGCATTTTACAAATATGACTATATGTGGGCCACGATAGTAATGCATATTCCTCTAATATTTAGGTTGATTTTAAGTTATCCCAACCTGCGTGTCATTATAATCCTAAACCCGAATATGACCCATATTACATAATTACATCTTTTACTCAATTACTCGTTGCTTTTAATAACTTCGAAGTTATAATCACAGCTATATGTCTATAGTATAATCACAATCCACAGTAATAGAAAATCACGTAGTTTGATATCCAGGTGAGTATGCCCCACTCATATCCAAATCATATGGTATATACTCAAGTCTAAAAATAAAGTGTGAAGGCCTATCCTTAATGCTTTTAGGGATCACTCGTGACACTACTAGGTATATAGCTATAGGACACCCCAACATTAAAACCTTAAAACAACATCGAAGGAAAATCACTATTCCATCACAACAAAGGCTATATAAAATAACCATGTCCTGTTATCCTAACTTTGGGGAAAGGTACCTTAGGACGTAGGATCGAATAATTAAGACCTAAGTAAAGCCCGTTTTAATCATTGGGGTACCAAGCACGATTAACGTTGTACATGCCCCATTCAATCCCTCCTAGTAGTTATCCACGAGCGCGCGCGCGCGCGCACACACGTGGTATGATTACACAAAAATGAATCAATTCAATAATCAACTCTATGCAAAGGTTGTCAAAGCAGTCTCTTTCATTCCCGAGTATTACATTCATTACAAGGTGATTAATTATGTGAGTCTTAACTTGAACATCTAGGATTCTTAAGCATGGGAAATAAATCACTAAACCCATTGGTTACTAAATATTTTAATTTATCTACAAGTCTCCAATTTAAATTAATATATAATCCCCCATTAAAGTCCCTACAAGAATCTTCTAAGCCAATATGCTAAACTGAATCGATTCGCCTCTGAACCGAATTGATTTACCCCCAGGCCGAATCGATTCAACCCCTATAACTTCTAAGTTCATTTCAACTTGTTAATGATGGACTAAAATCAATCCAAATTAACCTAAGGAGGTTGATTCCAGAATTTTTAAATTAACCCTAAGTTCATGTTCTATACAAGATTAGTCTAATTAACCTACGATGTCTAACAATAATCAAAATAAGGTTGGGGATTTTACAAATTACAATCAATCAGATTCATATTTTATGTTTTTAAGTTCAGATTACATAGATCATGGGTTAGTTTGTTAATTCATTAACAAAGCAACAATAGTTCTTCAATTTATAAACTAAGGTTTATAAATGATTAACCTTAATCACAAAATTATATTTAATTATTAATACAAATAATATTTTATGATTTATTTAACATATTCCAATATATTATAATTACTATAACACAAACTTAATTATAAGCTTATACAAAATAAACTCGCCCTAGGATGATTGTTGAATTTATCCCCAAATTCCCCAATTCTTCAAAGGTTAAGTTCATCCTATTTCTCCTTAGAATCTAAGGTTCCTCTCTAATTTTATTATGTGAGTTAGGTTTAGCCAATTGGGTTATTATAATTATTAAACCCAAAATTAGGCTTAGGCTCCAATAGAGTCATAACTTAACCTAACGAGCCCAAAATAAGCGCCAAATGGCCTAAAACTTCGCCCCAACCCTTATACTAACCCAACATACCAATATTTCACTATTTTAGACCCAAAAGGGACTTTCTAATTGTACTGGGAGCCGAACCCGAAAGAGAACATATCTTATAAGTCAATTATCTCATTAAATTAATTAGTTAGCTGATATGCATAGCTTAAATATAAATCTTAATTATGAATTAATTAAGCGAGACTCGGTATTATAAGAACCTACATCACGATCGATGGAACCCAATATTGAGAGAATAATTCAAACCAAAAACCCCTGACACCTAGTACTTAACCATTCCATAGCCACCATAATATTAAGTCACTTAAATATTTAACTTGGAGAATTAAAGTGTGTTCGTTCATTTTTAAATGATGTGTATTCACGCAACATATAAAAGAATTATGTAATATTACTATATATTCAATATATATAACTACTCTACTAAATGACATATCACATGTCATATGAAATATCTAATTAACAAATAATTAATAAATACATAATTAATTATGTAAATGCAAGAAAATACGTCGTATTACAAAGTGGGAACCATAAAGGTTCCAATGACGAACCCGATCCCCTATCCATATATAGCGAAATAAATATTTATTTCCTTTCTCTAGATATTATATGAGAGTTACACTAGTGGCGTCCTTCTTCAGTTTTCTCTTAGTCTCTAGTGATTGAATATCATTATCTAAATCTTTGACCCGATCCATCGATTCTTGAAACTCTTTATTCAGTTGTTCCTTCACCAAGGGTGCTCTATGAAATCTAGTCCACAATAGTGAAAGTATGATGAATTCCATCGATCGAACGTAAACCTCCTCTTGCATTTTTTGCCTCTCTGAATTATGTACTCGTTGAACAAAAGTTTTATTTCACATTTACAGATCACTTCATTACCCATTAAACTCCGACTTGAAACTTCTACGGATCTTTTAGTTGTCAATAAGGGGAAATAAACAACGAGCTTTGAGATCGTATAAACTTCGCTAGATGAGATATGATTGCACTCAAGCTCTGGGAGATACTACCGCACAAACTCTTGAAGCCCTTATACTCTTGACTCACTTAAGTCTATATTGTATAAGAGTTCATCTAGTTTGGAAATTGTGACAAAATTATGTCCATCCTAGAAACCAAAGAACCTCAGAGATTGACTTGCTATATCATTCTTATATCTTGTAGTGATCTAGACCTAATTACCAACATTCACACACAGTAGAATGCATCATATACATATCATATTGCATATTTATGTGTGTATATATGTTGAGTATGTTTAAATCCCTAAATTTGATTTTTAAATATTTTTTTGGGATTTTATAAACATTTTTTATAAAAGTTTTTATTAAGTAAAACTTGATTTTAGAAGTTTGTGGGTGCAATCTTCAATTATGAAATAATGGGTTTATTGGCTCAAAGTTGGTTTGGGTAGAAACCAAAAGCGACAGAGACTCCAGGGTGTGATTGTAATTATTTTATAACACGCGTTTTATATCGACTTATTGGTTAACACCTGTTGCTTGCTGATTGGTGGGATTTGTGTTTCTTTACTGAGTATACAAACGCGGATGCTTTCAGCCGTTGGATTAAACCTTATCAACGATATGCATGTTATCTTTGGTAATCCCTGTGTATCCCTTTTTAACCAATCAGATATACTTTATTCACCGCTTTCTGTGAACCCTAGGATTTAAGTCAAAACAGCTTGACTCGATCCTGACCCTTGCTTTTGAACCTGCTTCTCGATCCTTCTCTTCGTCCTATAAAAAGGATCCTCCTCTCAATCATCCAAGACTTTGGCCATTTTCATTCCCGAGAATAAAAAGAGAGAGTAGGGAGAAGAGAGAGAAAGAAGAAAGAGAAGAGAGAAACCAGAGAGAGAGAGAGTTAGAAACCCTAACCCTAACCCTTGTTCGTCAAGCCTCTTTCAAACCAAACACATCTCTAAAACTCCTACATATCCAAAACACTACCCTGAGTGTTCTTGAGTGTTTGAGAGTTTGAGTTGAGTTTGTTGTTGTTGTTGTTGCTGTAACCTCTTGTTCGTTAGATCTTGTTTCCAACTTAAACTATTTTCTTAGATCTAGTTTCTGATTTAATAGAAATTTCAGATCTGAGTTATTCATGTTACATTACACTTAGTTCCATAGTTTATTTCTCATCTTGAGAAATATATTGTTGATTCTTTTCTAAAAATTATTTTTATCTTCAAATCAACAATAAATGTTTTCTATTTCTAGTTCTCTTAAAACTAAACCTTTGACCTAGTTTGGAATCACACTTGGAGGTTTTCAATCTCGAAAATCTTTTCAGAACTGAGAGATTGATTAAGATCTTGACTGATTTCTAAGTAAGATATCCGTGGATTCTGGGATTGATTTAAAGGGAAAAAAGGTTTAAAGTTTTGTGAGAAGAGAGAAAAAGATAATCACTGCATATAGTCTTATGTAATTTGTTAGGACTATTTGTACTTAATAAGTGTGTGTGTGTGCATGCATGTGTTAGAGAGCACCTCCACAAACACTTTCACCCTACAACACAAAAAGTGTTGGTAATAAGATCTTGTGAAAAAAGAGTCGACGTAAAGTGCTGGAACAAATCAGAAATTAACAATCTGGGAGAACAACATCTACAATCAAAACTGCAGAGAAGTTATAAGGACACCAGAGGGTACATTTCTATACTTATATAGGTTTGAGTTGTATGCATGTTAGTTATATAGTTTGTAACTCATAAATTTGTTTTAGTGGATTTTTCATTTTACTCCGTAGAGGGAGTCGTGGATGTTTCCTCAATTGGTGAGGTTTTACCACGTAAAAATCGTGAACATAATCTTTCTACATCTCCTCATCTTATTCTTGGATGTGCTGAGTTTAAAGCTTGTTTAAACTATCTTATAAACCTGTTATTCAAATCTTGAATAGATCTCGTACATACTGATTTGTTAAACACATCTTGTGTTCAAATAGTTTGGTTTTTACGAAAAGAGTTTCTTCAAAAAATAGCTCGGAGTTACTTAAATAGTTTATTTTTAATAAACGGCTAAATACGTCTGCCCCTTTATTAGAAAGAGTGAATCTACATTCAAACCTGTGCTACCTAGGAATAGAGTTCAACCTCAAAACTCTTCAAAACCTTTGTTTAGAGACTTTCCTGAGGAAACCCTAATTCTGAGCAATCTTTATTGCTCCTACTGCGACATATATGGTCACTCTTTTGATGGTTGCTATGCTAGGAGACTAGTTAAACCTGTCTATAATCCTCATATTTATCAGAACTTTAACTATTCTAGGAGGAGCCGCAATAATTATATTCTTCCTAGACAGCCAGATAAAAACTCTAATTATAGAAAGAGAAAGACTAAACCTAAAAGAACACTTCCTAGAAGGAATCCTAAGCACTTTCCTAAACTAAATGCTCAAGTCTTTCACAAAATTCAAAATCATGCGCAAAACATTTTTCAACAAAAGTTTAATGCTCGCAAATTTTATCAGTTGAGAGATAATAAGCGCAAAATGAAAACTAGAGCAATTTGGATTAGAAAAGATGATCTATTACCTCAGATGAAGTGTAACATTGTTGTTACTGCTTTAAAAGCTGAACACACATCATCTGGTTGGTATTTAGACTCTGGATGTTCTAAGAACATGACTGGAGATGAAACTAAACTTTTAAATAAAACCAGCTTTGCTGGTAGTAAAGTCATTTTTGGTGATGGAGTTTCATCTCAAATCAGAGGCAAAGGAACTCTCCAAGAAGATGGGCTTCCTATTCTTAAAGATGTTCTTCTAGTCAAAGGTCTTAAGGCAAATCTACTTAGCATTTCGCAATTTTGTGACTCAGATCATACTGTTACCTTTTCAAAGAACAATTGCAAAATTTTAAATGAAAAAGGTGAATGCATAATTACTGGATTCAGAACCCCCGACAATTGCTACATTGTCATGAACAATTCTGAAATCGATAATGTTGACAGAATGGATGACAATGAGATATGGCATAACAGAATGGGTCATATAAATTACGATAATCTTAGTAGACTGACTACTCAGGAAATAGTTAGAGGAGTTCCTAAAATCAAACTCATACCCAATCTTATCTGTTGTTCTTGTCAGGAAGGTAAAATTGTTAAGGCAGCTCATAAGAAAGTTAATGATATTCTTACCTCTAATCCCTTGGAGCTCATCCATATGGACCTAATGGGTCCCTCCCAAAATGTTAGTCTCTGTGGACACAGTTATATCTTAGTTATGGTTGATGCCTTCACTAGATTTACTTGGGTAGCCTTTTTAAAACAAAAATCTGACACTTTTCAAACCTTCCTAAAAATACTTCTTAGGATTAAAAATGAAAAGGACACTCAAGTAAATAGAATTCGTAGTGATAAAGGTGGTGAATTCAAAGACACTGGTATCATAGAATACTGTGACTATAATGGTTACAAACACGAGTTCAGTGCTCCTAAGACTCCTCAACAAAATTGAATCGCCGAGAGAAAGAATCGTACCCTTCAAGAAATGGCACGTGTTATGATACATGCTAAGAACTTACCTAAATATTTTTGGGTAAAATCTATTCGTACTGCATGTCACATTATAAATAGGGTTTATCTTAGAAAGAATCCAAACAAACCCCTTACGAACTTTGGTATAAGAAAAAGCGCAATCTCAAGTACCTTAGAACCTTTGGCAGTACTTGTTATGTATGCAATGATAGGGAACACTTATCCAAATTTGAGAGCCGGGGAGATAAAGCCATATTTCTAGGATACTCGCCTAACAGTAGTGCTTATCGAGTGTATAATCTTCGCACTAAAACCTTGATGTAATCCATAAATGTAATTGTTAATGACACTACTATAGAGAGCAAGACTGGTGAATCAACTATTGAGGAAGAATCTACAAACATTTTAGAAAATGACTCTCTTGAAATAGATAATTCATTACCAATTGAGACACCTGAGGTACCTAACTGGGTTTCTAAAGATCATCCCATAAATAACGTAGTTGGTAACCCTAGTGAGCCAGTACCTACAAGATCCCAACTAAGAAATTATGCACATTATGCATGTTTTGTTTCCCTTGTGGAACCAAAGAATGTAAATGAGGCATGGAATGACTCTCACTGGATTTCTGCTATATAGGAAGAACTTTTACAATTTGTCATTCATGATGTTTGGTATCTTGTTCCACGTCCTGATCACAAAAAGGTTGTTGGCATACGCTGGATTTTCAAAAATAAGACTGATGAAAATGGGATAATAATTAAAAATAAAGCTAGATTAGTTGCTCAAGGATACTCTCAAGTAGAAGGAATAGATTTTAACGAGAGTTTTGCTCCTGTTAAATGTTTAGAATCTGTTCGTCTGCTCTTTGCTATAGCTTGCCACATGCATTTTACACTGTACCAAATGGATGTCAAATCTGCGTTCCTTAATGGAATACTGACTGAAGAAACCTATGTAGAACAGCCTAAAGGGTTCATTGACCCTAAATATCCAAATCATGTATTTCGTCTAAAAAAGGCTTTGTATGGCCTTAAACAAGCTCCTAGAGCTTGGTATGAGCGTCTTTCCAGTTTTCTCTTGGATAAAGGTTTCAAAAGAGGTGGAAATGACCAAACTCTTTTTGTCAAACATTTTGACAAACACATCACTATTGCTCAAGTTTATGTTGAAGATATTATATTTGGATCAACTTCTCCCTCAGAAGTAAAATCCTTCTCTTAAATTATGAGTAAGGAATTTCAGATGTCACTTATGGGGGAGTTGCAATTCTTCTTAGGTTTCCTAGTCAAACAAAATCCAGAAGGATTATTTGTTTCGCAATCTAAGTACGATTTAGAGATCATTAAGAAATTTGGCCTCGAGAGTGCTAAAGATGCTAAAACGCCCATGAGTACTACGATAAAATTGTCGAAGATGAAAATGGAAAATCCGTAGATCCTACTCTATATCGTAGTATGGTAGGAACCTTACTATATCTTACTGCCTCGCGTCCTGATATTATGTATGCTGTGTGTGTATGTGCTTGTTATCAAAATAATCCTAAAGAGAGCCATTTGAATTCTGTTAAACGTATAATTAAATATGTAAAAGGCACTCTGAATCTAGGACTTTGGTACACTAATGACACACCAAGCACTATTATTGGGTACACTGATGCTGACTGGGCTGAGTGTACTGATGATAGTAAAAGCACCTCAGGAGCATGTTATTATATAGGTAATAACCTGGTAGGATGGAGTAGTAAAAAACAAAACTGCACATCACTCTCGACAGCTGAATCTGAATACATAGCCGCTGACAGCTGTTGTGCTCAATTATTGTGGCTTAAACAAATGCTAAGTGATTATGGTATTCAAGAAAACCAATTGCATCTCTATTGTGATAATCAAAGTGCGATTAATATTTCTAAAAACCCTGTTCAACACTCGCGAACAAAGCATATAAAAATAAGACATCATTTTATACGCGAATTGGTTGAATCTAAGGAATTAGAAATCAATTATCTTCCTACTGATCTACAACTCGCAGATATGTTTACCAAACCCCTAGATTATAATAGATTCATTTCCTTGCAAAAATCTATTGGTATGGTTTGTGCTGAGTAATAACTTTGCTGTTTATCCAAGTTTTTCCCTTTGTCCATTTGAGACAAAATGGGGGAGAAATTTGAGTC
Organism: Sambucus nigra; assembly: GCA_949130495.1. Classification (NCBI taxonomy): domain Eukaryota; kingdom Viridiplantae; phylum Streptophyta; class Magnoliopsida; order Dipsacales; family Adoxaceae; genus Sambucus; species Sambucus nigra. Next base: position 288,897,646 of record OX422223.1, read on the forward strand.
TATTAGTTTCTTACATATGCTAAACAACTTGATCTTAGTGATTCATTGCAGGTTTTTATTGTACAGTCATTCTCAACTGATGTAATTGGGTATTCAATTGTAAATAGTTGAGTTATGCACTTTTGTTTTCTAGGATTTGGGTAGATGGAATCTTTATAAAACTAGGTTTTTTCTTTTTTTTTTTTATCACCCTACGAGTCCTAGTTGACTCAAAGGAGATTTTGTCTCATATTTCCAAAGGGGGAGATTGAAGCCCTTATACTCTTGACTCACTTGAGTCTATATTGTATAAGAGTTCATCTAGTTTGGAAATTGTGACAAAATTATGTCCATCCTAGAAACCAAAGAACCTCAGAGATTGACTTGCTATATCATTCTTATATCTTGTAGTGATCTAGACCTAATTACTAACATTCACACACAGTAGAATGCATCATATACATATCATATTGCATATTTATGTGTGTATATATGTTGAGTATGTTTAAATCCCTAAATTTGATTTTTAAATATTTTTTTGGGATTTTATAAACATTTTTTATAAAAGTTTTTATTAAGTAAAACTTGATTTTAGAAGTTTGTGGGTGCAATCTTCAATTATGAAATAATGGGTTTATTGGCTCAAAGTTGGTTTGGGTAGAAACCAAAAGCGACAGAGACTCCAGGGTGTGATTGTAATTATTTTATAACACGCGTTTTATATCGACTTATTGGTTAACACTTGTTGCTTGCTGATTGGTGGGATTTGTGTTTCTTTACTGAGTATACAAACGCGGATGCTTTCAGCCGTTGGATTAAACCTTATCAACGATATGCATGTTATCTTTGGTAATCCCTGTGTATCCCTTTTTAACCAATCAGATATACTTTATTCACCGCTTTCTGTGAACCCTAGGATTTAAGTCAAAACAGCTTGACTCGATCCTGACCCTTGCTTTTGAACCTGCTTCTCGATCCTTCTCTTCGTCCTATAAAAAGGATCCTCCTCTCAATCATCCAAGACTTTGGCCATTTTCATTCCCGAGAATAAAAAGAGAGAGTAGGGAGAAGAGAGAGAAAGAAGAAAGAGAAGAGAGAAACCAGAGAGAGAGAGAGTTAGAAACCCTAACCCTAACCCTTGTTCGTCAAGCCTCTTTCAAACCAAACACATCTCTAAAACTCCTACATATCCAAAACACTACCCTGAGTGTTCTTGAGTGTTTGAGAGTTTGAGTTGAGTTTGTTGTTGTTGTTGTTGCTGTAACCTCTTGTTCGTTAGATCTTGTTTCCAACTTAAACTATTTTCTTAGATCTAGTTTCTGATTTAATAGAAATTTCAGATCTGAGTTATTCATGTTACATTACACTTAGTTCCATAGTTTATTTCTCATCTTGAGAAATATATTGTTGATTCTTTTCTAAAAATTATTTTTATCTTCAAATCAACAATAAATGTTTTCTATTTCTAGTTCTCTTAAAACTAAACCTTTGACCTAGTTTGGAATCACACTTGGAGGTTTTCAATCTCGAAAATCTTTTCAGAACTGAGAGATTGATTAAGATCTTGACTGATTTCTAAGTAAGATATCCGTGGATTCTGGGATTGATTTAAAGGGAAAAAAGGTTTAAAGTTTTGTGAGAAGAGAGAAAAAGATAATCACTGCATATAGTCTTATGTAATTTGTTAGGACTATTTGTACTTAATAAGTGTGTGTGTGTGCATGCATGTGTTAGAGAGTATCTCCACAAACACTTTCACCCTACAACACAAAAAGTGTTGGTAATAAGATCTTGTGAAAAAAGAGTCAACGTAAAGTGCTGGAACAAATCAGAAGTTAACAAATTGGGAGAACAACATCTACAATCAGAACTGCAGAGAAGTTATAAGGACATGAGAGGGTACATTTCTAAACTTATATAGGTCTGAGTTGTATGCATGTTAGTTATATAGTTTGTAACTCATAAATTTATTTTAGTGGATTTTTCATTTTACTCCGTAGAGGGAGTCGTGGATGTTTCCTCAATTGGTGAGGTTTTACCACGTAAAAATCGTGAACGTAATCTTTCTACATCTCCTCCTCTCACTCTTGGTTGTGCTGAGTTTAAAGCTTGTTTAAACTATCTTATAAACCTGTTATTCAAATCTTGAATAGATCTTTTACATACTGATTTGTTAAACACATCTTGTGTTCAAATAGTTTGGTTTTTACGAAAAGAGTTTCTTCAAAAAATAGCTCGGAGTTACTTAAATAGTTTATTTTTAATAAACGACTTTAGTAACATATTTTCAACTCTAACTCCTCCCTCGTGATAAATTTGAGAGGGATGAATCATATCTCCCCCCACAAGAAGTGTAATGCATGGTTCGTGTCCCGTCACATCTCAAGCAATGCAAGGATCACGCGTCGACCAGTCAATGTGTAGGTGATAGTAATAATGAGATAAAAAATAACTCAACTATAAAAATTCAACCTGCACTCACCTCGGTCATATCCTTCCATCATTTGTTGATAGATTTCATTGCACACTAAGGCTTGACATCTTGACTTTCTTAGTTAGAACAATACTTTTGTGAATGTAATAAAAAATTATTACTGTATTAATTTATTAAATTATAAGACAATTAATATACTAATTTATTAAATTATATTAGTTTACTAATTTATTAAATTATTAAACTATTAATTTACTAATTTTCTAATTTGTTGAAGAACTATTCATATACCAATTTATTAAGTTGTTTAACTATTAATTCACTAAACTCCTAAATCATTAAAACAACCGATGTAGAATTTAAACATATTAAATAAATACATTACACGACATGCATATTTACCACTACTCTATATGAACAATGCGTATATGTCAACAATGTAAGGGAGTCATTAGCATAATATCGTCGTCGTCCGAAAACCAAAGCCGTCAATTGCATGGTGAGCCGCACTTGAGTACGACATATAGGGTCCGTTTGACAATCCAATTTCAAGGCTCATAATTGGGATTGGAAGGCCAATTTGAATTCCACGGAATTGAAATTGGCCTTCCAATTTCAATTCCAAGTCTTGAAATTGAATTACCAAACGGACCCATAATGTAAATCGCTGCATTTTCTATATACAAACCTCCTAACTTCGTTTATCGTGAATTTTGGGTAGACGACTTTGAGTAACAAAATAAGGAAAATAGGTTAAAAAAGTATAGGCGGATGTCAAAATGTAGACCAAACTCGTTCCTAAAGGCTTTATATTGTAGCTCCCTAAGTTATTTGAACTATCATGCTATGATTTATGTTGCGACGTTTCAAATGCTTCAGGAAGGTGAAGTATAACCAATCCCTTGGAGTTGGTTGCATTTGGAGCATCAAAAAATGCAATATGAAGCCTTGAAAAGGTGTAGTATAATGTTGTTTAAAACGGGATTCAACATTTATCAAAGTTAAAAACTATATTTTTAAAACAGTAAAAAACACTTAAAATAGTTTTATTATAAAAAAAAGTTTTTAAAATGAATGTTTTATAATAAAAATAGTTTTCATTATAAAAATAATGTTTTATTATAAATAAAAAAGCAGTTTTCAATGATTTTATCTAAAATAACGTTAACAATTTTAAAATTTATTAATTTTGATTTAAACAAAAACAATTTTATTAAATAAACTTTCTTGATGGTATACTTGAAGCCTCACATCTGTTTTTTTCGACTTTTCTTATCTTCTGTTAGAAATAGAAGAGTCATAAGATGCATTTTCATTCATTCATCCATATATATATGCCAACGTGTCTACTCAGATGAGAAGAGAGCAACATTAAAAAAAGTCACCTCATCCGTACCATCATTTTAATTTTTATAGGCTATAAACTTTTCACATAGAAACTTACACTAACCATAATAGATATTGAAAACGATGACATTGTTGAAATTTCAGATATTCCAAGTTATACCCTGATAATCTAGTTTTAGAAGAGAACTTTCATTCAATATATAAAATTGGGTGGGTATAAAATTTACAAATAATAGAAAATGTAGCATTTACAAATACAAATTGATTGAGTTTTTGGGTTAATATAAAATTTACAAAGACAAACTGTAAGATAATTTTTTACAGATATGAAATATTTCTCTAACAGTAGAAATATAGTTTTTGCATATAGTTTCTTGGTTAATTACACATACGCCCCTTGAACTTTGACCCGCCAGCATTTGATAACGGCTACAATTAATCCCCCATCATCCAACTCCGTTAAATTTTTGGGGAAAACGTTAGGCATGTGTTTGACACATGACTTCTTAAAGGGTATTTTGATCATTTTGTCCCATTTAAAACCCCTAAATTTTCTCTCTTTCTTCTTCTTCTTCTTCTTCTTCTCTCTCTCTCTCTCTCTCTCTCTGTTTGTCTCTCTGTCTCTCTCTCTCCATGGTAGCCCCCTCCTACCCCCTCACCCATCACCCACCCACACCCACCCATACCCCTCCCCTCCCCACTCCACCCTACCCTACCCCCGCACCCCTCCCGCTTCCCCCGCCCTTCTCTCTCTTTCCATCTCTCTTTGTAACAGGTCTTCCATGGTTAAATTTTTTAAAGAAAATTTCATTTTTTTAGTTTTTTGTTGAAATATGTTTTTTCTATTTTTTATTTTCTAAAAATATTTTATTATTGCTATAAATTACTTTTTATTTGCTGAAAATTATTTTTTATATGATGAAAATAATTTATATTACCGATTTTTTTTAATCTCTAAAAATAAATTTTATTTTTGAAAATAATTTTTTATTTCTGGAGGTTTGATGTTTTGGAGATTTGATATAGTTTTCTACTTTGTTATGCATTTTTTTTAATTTTTATTAGAAATTTGGTTGGAAATAATTTGATATTGCTGAAAATTATTTTTTTTATTGCTGAAAGTTGTATTTTATTTGCTAGAAATAATTTATTATTGATGAAAATTATTTTTTATTTGCTGAAAATCTTTTTTGTATACTGAAAATTATTTTATTTTGTTGAAAATTATTTTTTTATTTCAAGAAATAATTTTTATTTGGTGAAAATAATTTATGATTGCTGATTTTTTTTTTCTTTTCTAGAATCATTTTTATATGCAGAAAATACTTTTATATTGTTGGAAGTAATTTTTATTTGTTGAATATAAATTATTATTACTGGAAATTATTTTTTATTTTCTAGAAATCATTTTTATGTACTGAAAATAATTAATTTATTGCTGGAAATGATTTTTTATTTCTAGAAATCGTTTTTTATTTTTTATTGCTAGAAATAATTTCTTTTTATGGGTAATAATGTTTTAGTAATAAATTTTTTGAATTTTATTAATTTTAAATATTATTTCGGTATTTTTAAATCTATATTCATTTTTTCCAAATGTTTTAAAATTTTTATAAATATTTTCCACTTTATTTTTGATATATTTAAAATATTTTTTTGGTATTTTCTTACTGTTTAAATATTTTTGCTGTTATTTAAAGATTGTTTTCTAAAACAATTAGGTTTGGACAAAAATACCATTACTTAAGGTCATGTGCCATGCAAATGATTAACGGTTTTTGCCAAGAATTAATGGAGTTATACGACAAGGGGTTAATTGTATCCGTTTTCAAAGTTAGGGCGATGAATTGGAAAAATCAGAAGGAGTGGTGACAAAGTGTTGGGAGGATCAAAGTTAAGGGGGCCTAAGTGTAATTAACTCTAGTTTTTTTTTTCATTTTTTGGTTTGGAGGTAGAATTATTTCAAAACTTGATCCACTGTAGAATAAATTTCTACATATATATTAAAGCATAAGTTTTTTTAGAAAAATATTAAAGTATATATTTAGTTAACAATTTAAAATAATTTGTTTTGGAGATATTTGTTGTTTTTCTACCATTATCTTTGAGTGTTATTTCGTTGCATAAGATATTATATTTGGAATGAATTTTCTACATTTGGTATAATAATGTTTGATTACTTAACTTTAAAATATTGAGCAAAGTTTGTATCATATTATTTTAGTTACATATAAAGTGGCTAAAAATATGATATTTTTTTAGTTTATTTTAAGCATGCAACAAATGAAAAATGGAGTATCAGTCTACTAGTTTCAAGATAAGATATTGAATTTATGATATATTCTAATTTTTAAAATTATTTTTATATTTGTTTCTTATACGTCACCCGTGCATCGTACGAGTTGTATGTCAGTTTCTTTAGAAAAAGTCACCTACTCTATTAATAGTCATTACTAGTTTATAATAGAATTATTTATCTTCTATTGAAAATTAGATAAAAAGGATCTATTAAGTGAATGTGAGTTAAACAATCACATATTTTGATTAGGGGTGGACAAAAAGTGGACCAACCCTAATAAACCGTTTGGACCTAATCGGAAATTAGGGCATTTTGAAAGTTGTTCACAAACTAGTCCAGAAAAACTAAAACCGATTAAATCGGTTCGGTCCGCGGTTCATTATATAAATAGATCGGTTTGAACCAAGTCATACTAATTCATATATATAGCCAAACTCCTGTACATACTACTAAGTTTACATATCGATTTTTTAACATAGTAAACAAATTATTTTTTAGTTGAGTTTTTTTGTGTGATATTTAAACATTTCAAAGAGCTAAAATAAAAAAAATCAGGTCAAAATATTTTTTTTTGCTATTTTTAAAAAATCGGTCAAATTTTCACACTTTTAAAATTACTTTAAAAGTTGTTAAAGTTTGACATATTTTTTTAAAATAGCAAAAAAAGTTATTTTTAGTTGTTTTTTATACGGGTCCATTGAAATGTTTAAATATCACATAAAAAAAGTTAAATTCAAAAATATTTTTTTTAATATTTAAAAAAAATAAGTTTATGTCAAACAAGTATACATACTTGGTATGTATGAGAGTCTTTCTCTCTCTCTCTCTCTCTCTCTCTCTCTCTCTCTCTATATATATATATATATATATATATATATATATATATATATATATATATATATATATATATATATATATATATATATATATAATGAAAGTAATATTTTTATTTTTCTTGTATATAGTTTTTGAATTGATTTATATAACTTACTAATTTAATTTGGAACATTTTTATATATGTATATATTTTTTTAGTTGGGTTAAAAAAATTCATGTAAATATCACTTGGGGTTATGAGTATTATTATTGTAATTGTTGTGTTGCTACCTTTTACTTTCATATTATATGGGTGTGTTGTCGCTAGATATATGGATTTATGAAGAACTTTACCTTGTTTTTGTTGGAATATTATTAATGTTACCTAAAGTACTTTCTATAAATTGTAGGTATGACAATGCTAATGTTTAAAAACATTTACATATCTATGTGATTATTTTCCATTGACCGCATTTGTTAGTTAATGTTTGAAAGCCATTTTTATGGATCTATATTTTTAAAATTTTTTTGTATATATATTTGTGAGAATAATAGATAAAACACTTATCAAAAATAAAATAAAATAAAATAAAAAATAAGGTTAGAACCGAATTTTATCATGATTGAATCGAAAAAAGCGGGGATCAAAATAGTAGGTTAGCTGAATTAATTGACCCAATTTCTATCCAAAAAAATTGGGGATTAAATATTTAGCCCGATTCAAAAAGTAAACAAAAATGGAACCGGACGATGCCCACCCCTAATTTTGATATGACAGGATTGAAAGAGTTGGTTTCAAACAACTGAGAGTCGATGCCCCAAATAAAAAGTTACCCCTGGTTGTATCCAATTGCACATGCTATTAACAAGTTGGTGCGTGTGGGTGAAAGTCAATTGGTTACCCTGAATTTTGGGGAAACCAGAAGATAAGGTGGTCCTGCTATCTTAAAAGCTAGAATATACATCCCTTGGCCCATTCTTGATTCATGCCGATAGTTGATTGTTTTCCCATTTAATCTACTTGTTGCCTTTCTAGGTGGTGGCCTTTACTATTGACACCCCATTATCCACCATTTACTCCGCATTCACAATGGAAGGAAAAAAATAAATAAAAGATTTGGTAAATTTATAGAATTTTGCGCGTGCAGTGGTGGACGAAAATGAACAAATTTTATATAAAAATTTATAAGCGTTCTCCAAATTTAGAGAATTTGTACAAATTCTGTAAAGGTTCCTACGAACTTTATTTGTTTGCACCAATTCTTACGAATAAATAAAGTTCGTAACAACTGTATTTTAGGTTCATACGAACTTTAAAAGTTCGTAACAATTATATTTATGTTCCTACGAACTTCAGAAGTTCGTAAGAATATAAATGTAATTGCTACGAACTTTAGAAGTTCGTGGCAACAATTCCCTTACAAATCACCACTGTGTACAGTTAATAAGGTGAAAGGCAAAACTCACGTTTTAATTGGCATTATACCTTTCGTTGAAGTCCACCCTTGGACATGCTCTACCAGATCCAGAATACAAACCCAAACATAATTTGTTTAATTATCAAGTTACACAAATGAACACATACTCGTGATCACCCAATAAGTCAACAAGTCATTTCACTTTTGACACACTGACGCGTCTTATCAAGTCAAACTAGATCTCATGCCCGAATACTTATAAAGTCCTAGTTATTTGATTAAATATAAATTCTGATCATTAAATTTTCCCAAGTTATTATGAAGGATCAAAGTTCTAAAAAATGCGGGGCGTGATCGAGGTGTGGAGGCCAAGCCTTGAGCCTTAGAAGCCTAGGCGGGCCTTGGCGTAAAAAGGCGTTTAGGTCTTTTTAATATATTTTAATATTTTTTAACCATAACATGGCTATTAAAATACTAAAATTGTACATATCATAAAAATATGTCTGAATATTTGTAAATAAAAATACTATTTGATTATTTTGGATGAGATAATGGTCCGGCTTGCAAAAAAATCTTTAAAAGGCGATATCGTTTCACTAAAACATTGTTGTTTTTAGAGAAAAAGTGCGCCTTAAGGGTTTTACCATGCATAAGGCGTCAAAATCTTAAGGCGGGGTGTTTATCCCAAACCTTAAGCCTAGGCGGTTTTTTTAGAACAGTGTGAAGGATCAAATACCAAAAAGTTCCTCAAACATTTTTTAATACACATTTAGTCAAAGCTTTAATTTTGTACCCAAAAGTCTCTTATTCTCTATCTTTAAAGGTCCGCGCCAGCGGTATGGTGAAGGGCTTTTTGGAGCAAAATAAAAATGCTTGGACTAAACGTGTATTAAAAAATATTTGAGGGACTATTTGATATATGCCTCTATTATGAATGAGAGGTCAATTATAATATTATAATTTGGTTTTAGTCTCACGTGATACGAGAGCGTTTTATCGCACTTGAGGTAGAGTATATTTGCAATCTATTTAAACAATCTCTTTTCTTATGTAATCACACTCATTGATCTCAATTGCTTAAACTAAACATTCTGTTGTATCATGGCCAATATGATGCACATGAAATGAATAAGACAACTATTTAAGTGAAACATTTTTGATACTAAGAAAAATAGTTTGAATGTTATAAATTATATTAGACTTAATTTGTGATATAGTCTTTCATTAACTTTTTGAACAACTTTTTTTTCTCAAAGAAAGATTCAAATACGGAAAAAACTGAAGCTAATAGAATTAAAACACATACATATAATGGTGTCTATTCTTTTACTGAAAATAATATTTTCTAACATTCTAACATTTTCGTTAGCATATATATGTTATCAAATGCTAAGAGCCTTCATAATTCCTAAGAATGAAAAGTTTGTTACTGATTCATAGAAAGCAATGCAAACACGCACTCGGAAACGAACTTCACAATATTGATAGAAATACCTGAAATTGAGTTTTTCCATAAAAAAGTATGTCAAGAAAGTAAGTAGAATAGGGAAATGACTTTTGGTGATAATAAAACAACAAACTAACAAATGTATATAATGCCCATGATCCAATTATACTACGGTGGTTCTTGTGACAAGATTAACTAATTTTTGTGTCATCAAACATTAATTTAAATGATAAAGAAAATAAAATTCTATATTTTATATTTGATAAATTTGTTATACAAATATTAATAAGCATACATGTTGAAAAATTTATATTTACGTATATAATTTTAGTTTAAAAGTTCTCAAACACCATATAAATATTGCGATCAATTTGACAAACACATGGCCTACAAAATTGGCGAATAAAGTAATTCATTTTGTAAAGCATATGCAATATACATTTAAACAAATTAAACCTACATAAGAAAATATGAGATTGTGGTACATTTTATTTTACTATTAATTTTTTATTAAAAAATTCTAATAAATATCAATGCATGAATTGTCAAAAACTCATTATTATGTGGATGATATGGTGAATGCATTTCATATCAATACGTTTTCTTAAATGAATCCATGCAGCACACTCGAATGAAAAAAAGGGAACATCATTTAAAGTTATTAGATTCTTCATCATCATCGTCATCATCCTTGCTTTAATCCCATCACACGAGGTCTGCCAGATGGATTCTTCTTTTTCATTCTAATATATTATAAGCAATATTATCATTCAAGTTTAATGTCTTAAGATCTCTCTTAATAATTTCCTCCCATGATAGCTTAGGGCGGTCCCTTCCTCTTTTATCCTCTATTTTCAATAATATTCCTCTTGTTGTAGGTGTATCTACTGGTCTACCTAACACATGTCTGTACCATCTAAGTCTACTTTCTCTTAATTTATAGATAATGTGAGCTACTTCTAACTTTTCTCCCGCACACTAGTTTTTAATTATGTCCTTTCTAGTAATTCCTATAATCCATCGGAGCATTCTCATCTAACTAACATGGAGACTTTGTTAATATTTTTTCTTTAAAGCCTAACACTCCGCTCGATGTAGGGTTGTTGGCCTAAGAACTGTACTATAAAATTTTCCTTTTGATTTATTAGTTATCCTCTTATCGTATGACACCCCACTTGCTTGTCTCCATTTCATCCAACCAGTAGATATTCAACTGGAACATACTCATTAATATCCTCATTATTAAATTTACATTTCATAAATCTAGTTTTATTTCTACTGTCCCTTGGACTCTAAGGCATTTATGCAAGTATCTACTCTCATCGTTAAGGCCTCATTTGAAGTGTCTACTAAAACTATATCATTTGCAAACAACATACACCATGGGACATCTTCTTGTATGTTCTTAGTAACCTCATCCAATACAACGACAAATAAGTAAGGGCTTAAGGCAGATCCTTAATGTGGATCCACTTTAATCGTTAAATCGTTAGTTTCTCTACAAGTAGTTCTTACTCTAGTCTTTATGTTATCATACGTATCTTTAATAACTTTAATATAATTCATAGGGATTATTTTCCTCCTTAAATCCCACTATATTATATCCCAAGGTACTCTACCATATGCGTTTTCTAAGTTTATAAAGACCACGTGTATGTTTTTATTCTTACTTCTACACTTCTCCGTTAACTGCCTTAATAAGTAAATAGCTTATGTAGTGAATCGCCCTAGCATAAATCCAAATTGATTGTCCGAAATAGTTAAAAATATTAATAACAGTTACAATTGTATTGGTGTCTTTTGATACTTAAGTATACACAATCTTTTATGGAAATACTCCCTTGTGCTATAAAAGTGATATGCACATGCTTATTGGACTCTTCAAGATTTTCCATATACACATGCTGACAACTTTTTTTTAAAAAGTCTTTACATATATAATCAACTTATTTATTTAATAAGTTCAAAAAAACATTTTACTTCTCATAAATAACGATTAATCTATCGATAAAATAAATTTTAATACAAAGAGAATTATATAAATAAATTTTGAACAAATACACTAACTTTTTTTGTCACCTGTTGATAATTAAACTCATTTTTAAACACATGAACCCAATTGTATTTGATGTTTAGAACACGAAAATCAAATATGAATTTCCTAACAAAACTCTAAGCTCAATGACTTACCCTCCAAACAAAGTTTTGAATTAAAAAAAGAAAAAGAAAAAGAAAAAGTGGGGAGAGAAATGCAGTAAGAAGAGAACCCAAAATTTATTAAATAAAAAATAACTTTGAAGCCATCATCCACCTAAATCATAGAGTTGTTTCTTCATCTCATGTTGACCATATAAACTTTGAAGCAGCCATCCCCCTAAATTATATAGGACACAATTCATTTATTCAATAAAGAACTCAACAAATGCATATGATTTTGATATTTTATGGCATTTTATCGAACTGGTGCACCATGAGAAACCCGTGAGAAGAATTAAAATAACACACACTTTTATACAATCCTCTAAATAGAAAGAAAACGGGGAGCATTGGCTATTAAAAATTCAAACAATTAAACATTAACAAAAACAATTTAGTAGAAATCCAAGGCTTAAACTAGCGTCCCATTTTTAGTTTGGCATAATGGATAGGTACACAAAAATAATACCAATGATACTGTGTGGTGGGTGATACACATAAGTTTGTTCTCGTCCAAGTAATACCCACTACAAAAACGTCTCCCCTTATATAGAACCTCAGAGTCATCAACCTTTAGACATTTTTACCTATGGTCTCAACTTAAATGGTCTCATCTTAAATGGTCTTGGCCTCACAGACCAACCTCAATGGTAGGACAGTATCCTCATTGAAGGTAAATCTACTCACAATGTCAGCTTACAACATACTTACAGTGTCAGCCTCATCTACCATTACCTGCAATGTCAGTCTCAAATAGTATTAGGAGGCCGACCAATCAACATCGTCTGTACCAATCAGATAACCATCTAGTCTCGTCTCAGCTCAACCTTGTAGGAACGGAGCTCCAGAAGTCTCAGCAAACTAAGACACTCTACCTCAGACATCTCGTGCATAAGTGGAATCATAACAAGGGTGTTCCTGGAATATCCAACTAAAAACGTTATGAAAAATCAACCAATACATGGGAAGAATATTCTTTATCATGACTACTACATCCTTCTCTACAGGTATTATGCACTCATTAGCTGATCACTCGTTCACACATGTAATGAATGCCTGAGGGGTGAGATTGCTCATCCCTAAACCTGTAAAAGGCATCTTGTGCCTCTTTCTCCAGGGATCAATGATCAATAATAACCCTTATGTTATACTAAATTTGTAGAGGGAGAGAGAGAGAGAGAGAGAAGATTCTATTCACCTTTTATGGCATTTTGCCCTACTTTATAGTGAAATCACTCCTAAACCTAGCACAATGGATGTAGGCTAAGGTCGAACCACTTTAAAACCTATGTTCCTCCATTTTCTCTCATCTCTTTTGTTATTTTAATTATGTTGTTACATTCTCCATTGATAAATAAGCTCCTAAAATAGGTGGAATCCTCAAGGATAATTTCCAACATCACCATTATGGCACTGTCTATGGGAAGAGACTGAGTTTTCTTTCTCACCTTAGCTTGAAATCTCATTTTCTTGTCTCTAATGATCCAACCCCACCACTGTTGGGACATAATCACTATTAAAAGAGCTTGAGTTTGGTGTTTCTTAAACTTTACCGGTTCATCTTGTATTTGGGTTTTCTTACTCTCTTCTTCGCCTTTTTCTTATTTGATTGAGTTCCACCGGAGATGGCTACTGATCTGCCTTCCAACGTTGGGGCTAGTTCCAGCCAATTACCTCAGAAGTCAGAAATAACTGAATGTACAAAGGCGCTAAGGTCCCTTGTGGACAGCTAATAGTAAATATAACAACTTCTGGCCTTCAGCTAGGACATCATTGGAAGATTCCCAAATGATACCACCGTCAACTTGATAACACCGACTGCCAGAGAGGATGGACATCCAGCAGTAAGGGGACCACCCCTATTTCCATGAAAAAAATTCAACACCACCTCAGGGGAGATTGAAGATCCACAATGTCTCCACCTTGGAAAGGGAGCCCAAGAGTATCTAAAGGATTTGGTGTGTAACGCAAAGAACTATTAGGAGAGGTATGAAACTTCTAATAAATCTTATTGGTCGGGGACCACCCTAGCTCCAACTTACAAAGTGAAGAGTATCCAACATGCTCCTCAAAGTCATTAGAAAGATTTATGTTTGATAGTCTAAGTAGGGGGTCGACCTTCAATCATTATGGCCCAAGGGGTGATGAAAGCCTAGACCTAAACTCCCAAAGTCTTGGCGATACTAGTGCCCAGGTTGTCTCGGTAATAAGCAATCAAGATGAGACCAGGAGATAAGGGAATACCACGAAGTCAACAACGGACAAAGAAATATAGGTAGAGGGCCAACTGTCAAGATAGTTGTTAAAGATAAAAAAGAAAGCTACAACATAGTCCAAGATGAAAAACCTTGGCACAACAAAATTCAAAGGCTAGAGGACAAGATTAGTTATCTTATTAAAATCCAAGATCCCATCCATAGGGGATACATGGAGGGATCTACTTTGTTGCTGAGAATAGTTATCTACTTGACTCCCGCTAAATTCAAACCACCGACCATGACGCATAGGTATGATGGGAGTACCAATCCTATCCACCATATAAAGATATATAAATCTATCATCGGCATCTTACGAGATGAGGTGCCAAGTATTTTCTAGAACCCTCAGTATTGTGACTCATATATGGTATATTGGCCTACCGAGAGGGTCCATAGAGAATTTTAAATAGTTGGTCAAGAAGTTCATTCATAATTTTTGTTTTGCCTTGAAGCCGACCAAACACGTAACTCACTTATTGAATGTTAGGCAATGAAAGAATGAGCCTCTAAGGGATTATATCTATCGGTTTAATAAGGAAAATTTTGATGTCTAAGACTATGAGTAAAGCATTGCCATGACGACCCCATCAACAGGATTTGATTGGAATCTCTTTAAGGATCCTCTTAATTCAATTAAAAAACCTTTGTCAATAGTTGGGAGAATCATGAATGTGAAGGAGGTTATGGATTCCAAGAGAAATGGCCTAAAAAAGGCTTATAATAGTAAATCTGGCTAAATCCAAGATAAGGAGAAGGAAGGAAATCAAATATCCAACGATGATAAGTTTGCCAAGTACACTCCACTGATGGTTAGTGCTAATACGATCATGAACTAAATAAAGGATGATAAATATCTCAGGTGTCCAGAAAAATTGAGGTATCCCCCTCACAAGAGGGATAAAAATAAATAGTGCAAGTTTCATTAGGATCACGACCACACGACGGATCAATGTTTCACCTTAAAATACGAGATAGAAAAGTTACTAAAATAGGGGAAACTGTGAAAATGCATAGATAAAAGTGGGGGTTAAGAAGAGAGAAAAAATAGGTACAATGCACGAAAGGATACCAAGACCAAGAAGGAGGTGTAAGTGAACAAGAATGATCCTAAATCAGATTACGATTGTGAAGATGACCCAGACCTTACTATTAAGCCTACCAAAGTTCAAGGTAACCTTTACATGATTTCTTTTGATAAGTGGGGAATTAAAAGGCGGAGGGACTGAGCCGGATGATAAAAAGGCTCACGTAGTTATAACAAAAGTGTGACCCAAAAGAGTGGATGCTAATTCAATCGTGGCCAAGATCAAACCTGGCAAGCTTAAGAAAGTAGACATGGATAGTCTCGTAGTGGGATTTTTAAGACAAGTGATGATACCAGAAAGGTGTTACCAAATCAATGTAAATATGCAAGCTCAGACCATTATATTAATGGAGTATCAATAGATATATAAATATAAAAGGAGGTGAGGCAAATAGGGAGTTAAGACAGAATATAAGTGGTTAAGCCTATCTAAGCCTACTCCACTGTGTGAGTGTTTGTGAAATCCACTAAGAAAGGGCACTAAAGGCATTAGGATATAGAATACTCGAGCTATGTATCTCTACTATAACTTAGACAGAGCTTTATTTAGGGTTTGTAATAATCGATCCTTTACAAAGATTTAGAAGACAAGTATATATTGTGCTTGGGGGATGTAGTGTACCCCTAAGCATGTAATAAGCATGTGTGGAATGTTCTTAGCTGACATGGATGAGCCATCTGTCACTGTCACATGTAAGTCATGATGATCAAATATTCCCTCAGATGAGGGTTTGATATTGTTATAACGGTTTTGTGCACATGAGTTTTGCTACCCATGCACACCCTTCCATGCGTTCTCCAATCCACGCGCCCTGCCAGGCATCAAGTGTCGGCCACCGGGGTAAGGCTGAGGCTGAGTTGTCCAATCCATTTTCCTGACTGTAAGTGTTGGATGTCTTTGGTTGGGCCTCATCTTCCCAATAATGGACGAGATCGAGGATGCCTAAGTCATAATTGTCAATGCTGATATTATGGAAAATGTTTTGAGACGAGGTTGAGGATAAAGGACTCATTGTAGATTCTGAAACCGAGTCATAACTTTCTCTATTGGACGCTTTGGTACTGATCACCCCAGAATGAGTTAGTTTACCTTGTAGATGAGGCTGTACTTGGTATATCAATTACCCCTAGCCCTTAGTCTGCTACGTGAGTAGGAGACTGAGGGATAAATCATCTATACGTAGACAATGATGAACCGTCCTTTAAAATGTCAAGTATGGTGTATTAGTTGAGGGCCTTGAGTGACACTTGCCAGCCATTGTGTGAAATGACGTATGGCTCAAGAGTGACAGCTGTAAGTGTGACCTAGGGAGTTATGCCCTAATGATGAATGACGTATAGCTCAAGAGTGACAGCTGTAAGTCTGACCTAGGGAATTGTACCCTAATAATGACCGCCTTGGAAGTTGCATAATCGTCACAAGTATTTAAATGATTTAAAAACCCATTTTCTCTCTCCAATTTCATCTTCTTTACGCGAAAGCCATTTCACACTCAAAACCCAATTTTGTTCTCTCTCTTATTCAAGCATTCTCAAGTGAGGTTCTTGAGCTCCATATGCTCCATCATTCTTCTAATCAATCCTGGTAACCTTTTCATCTTGATTTTTTAAGATTCTCACCTTTTGAAGTTAGTTTAAACTTTTCCACAATTTCCTATGAGTTTCGTATGTTTTGGCGATTGGGGTTCCTAGGTAGCCATCTAGGTGGTTTTTGGGATTTTCTGCCTCTTTTTATCAGCTTTGACCTTTGATTAACCGCTTGTAAATTTCTGGTGAAACTCCGATGAACGTTGTTCTTGATTGTCTTTAATTTTTCTTGGATAAAAATGATTTAGTTTTCCCATTTTGATTCCTGGGTCAAAATTAGTCAAACTTTCAAGTTGTTTGTGTCTTTTTATCTATTTATTGCTTAAGTTTAAGCTCGGCTTCTTGGATGTTAAACACTTAGGGAGAGTTGCTTCCAAGAGATACGTAGGATAGAGGAAGAGGCCGAGGCAAGACGTAGAGTCGACCCTAATTTCATTCGATCCATTTTTCCTATTCCATTAAAGACTATCTCACCCTCTTCCTCTGAGGTTGCCAGACATGATATGGCTAACTCATCCTCTACTCTAGCAGAGAGTAGAGATTCCTTTAAAGAGGCTATGAGAGTATCACCCACACGTCCTGTGGGGTTTGAGATGGCTGAGAGATCATTTCGAACGTCATCTACTAGACAGACCGAGTCTTCTGGCCAAGACGACTCTTCAGTCCAGATTGTGTATGATGAGTCTTTTATTGTGAATGATTCTTATTCTGAACTGAGAGTCAATGTTGTTGTTCCTCTAACTGCCATCCCTCTCACAGCCATTACCGAGAGTGAGTTTCAAGAGAGGTTTCCAGATGGGGATCTAACTACTGAAGCTCATGGTGAGGATGAGGACCCAGAGGGTGAGGACTTTGAGGCTGAAGAGCCAGTCAATTACACTTTTGCCATGACCTTTCAATAGTTTTTCCAAAAAGTGGACTTACTGCTTTGGAGACATATGCATAACATTAAATTTGATGTAGTCATGTGTGTCCCTGACAAGGACGAGACAGTATATGGTGTTTGAGATTGTGAAGTCGCTGTATATGAATAAATAGTCAAGATCGATGTTAGACTGCCTTTTTATCCTTCTATTAGGGCTATTCTATCTATCCTAGGACTTGATCCCTCCCAACTAGCACCAAATTCTTGGCCGATCATACTCGACTACGTCGTCCTATGGATCAATAAATACATGGATGATCCTTGGATCGACATATTTAAAGCATGTTATAACATCTCGTCCTCAAGGACTCAACCCGATTATTACCATCTGGGGGTGAGAACACCTAACAAGAAGATTATCCAGGTCGTCCAAACATCCAACCATTTTTGGAAGCCTAGGTTCTTATTTATTTCTAGGGCCTAGGAATTTTGGCCTAGGCTAACCCATCTGATGATGAGCTGAGAGTTCCCTGTGATTGGTCCAACTCATTCATGTCTACTTAGTTGGGCCCCGACCTCATATTTGTTGACTAGGAGAGGGTTGAGTATTTGAAGAGCCAAGGGAAGGAAGGTACCCTTCCCATATTTGAGGATATTATGACTCCTGACTTTCTAGAGAAGGCTGGCTTAGAGGTTGACCCCCGAGCCGAGCTATGTGACTCACTGTTATCTCGTCTTTATTTTTATGGCTGATACTAATTTTTGTTTTCCTTTGCAGATTGTCCTTCACATTTCTCGAATAATTTTTAGAATATGACGGCTCCCTGCTTGAAGAGTATTTTAAAGAAGGGAGTTAAACAGCCTAAAAAAAAGTCAACTGCTAGAGGGCCGAACAACCTTGAGGTCGACCAAAAAAGGAAAGAGTAATCCCCTCCTTCTGACACCCACCAATATCGCAAAACGAGGCCGAGGACCGGTAATACTACCCAGATCGTGCCGGTCTCGTATGGGTCGAACCCCTCTTCAGGTGAATCGTTTGAGCACTATTGGTCATCCAATATTGCTCACCCGAGGGCGTGCCCAAGTTCACTGCTTCCTTCTTCTTCAAGATCAAATAAGTCTACGCTTGGTGTCTCGTCAAAATAGGACTATGAGTTCCTGGAAAAGATACCTCTTCAGCAGATCTTTGACTTAGGCCTCCATTCCATGACCCAGGTATTTGCCTCTTTATGATTTTTTTATCTCATTCCTTTCAACTTATGTGTGTTTTGACATTTGTATTCTCATTCTTCTGCAATCCGTGTGCGCTTTCTCCTCAGCTACAAAATGGATGGCAGAGAGCTATCTAAAGATTCAAGAGGGTGAGAAGTCCCTCCGAGATTTGGATGACCTGAGGAAGAGGCACAATGAGCGCTCAGAGGAGCATAAGGGGGCTCTGGACAAGCTCAAATCTGATCATGCCAAGTATCTGAAGTAGAAGGATGCGGTGGTGACTATGCTGAAGACCTAAGTTGCCAATCATGCCACAGACCTAGCTACAAAAGTAAAAAAGACTAAGGATGAGGCTCCGTCAACCGAGGTCATAAATAAAATCCAGGATGAGGCCATTGAAGCATACAAGGCATCTGATGATTTTCTCGGCTTCGACATGGAATTCTTTGAAAGGGGCCTCAAGACGGCCTGTAGGTGGGTCTTCACCAAGTTTTATGAGGTGGTCTCCTCCATTAGTGTCGAGCTAGAAGCTCCTGACATGGAGTATCCTTATATGGAGTCGGCTATGGAATATGTTGAGTCCTTACCTACAGCCAAGGGAGATAATATTATAGTCGAGGCCCCTATTGAGGCTGACACCGATGTTTCTACCGGGGAAACTCCAACCATTAATGTTGAGAAAACTCAATAAACTCCAGCCATCAATGTTGAGCAAACTCAGGTCGGTGAAGGTGATGGAGAGTCAACCCTGAATGAGGAGCTGACTCTATAGGGTGGCCGTTTGTGGCCGATACCTTTTACTTTTAACAACTTTTGTCCATTTGTATTTAAACTAAATTTTTGTATGCTTACTATCATATTTGAATGAGTAAATGAATGGATGGATTTTTATCTCGTACTTGAGTTGTCTTTATCTATTCGCATGTCTGAATTCTACTAATGTTTAACAAGTAACTATGCTTAAATGGCTTATAATCTTGAGATCACCAGTTAGCAATTTTCCTTCTCTCACATCGTCTCGTCCTTAAAAGAGATAAATATAAAAAATGACTAATATTTGAATTTACCAAATTATGGTGTTATCTCACAAGTCCTCTCTCGTCATTTTGAGAGTGTATGGACGAGAGCTACCTCGTTCATACACTATCGTCTTGGCCGAGAGAGTTTCCAGCAAATTAATGATATTAAAGATAAATATAATAAAATGATTTTTGAATTTGAATTCACCAAATTATGGTGTTATATCACAAGTCCCCTCTCGTCGTTTTAGAATGTATGGACAAGAACAACCTCGTCCTATACTGTCGTCTTGATCTAGATAGTTTTTCACCAAGTTAATGATATTAAAGATAAACCACAATAAAGTGATTTTTGAATTTCAATTCACCAAATTATGATGTTTTATCACAAGTTGCCTCTCGTCGCTTTGAGAGTGTATGAACGAGAGCTACCTCGTCCATAAACTATCGTCTCAATCGAGAGAGTGTTCCACCAAATTAATGATGTTAACATAAACCACAACAAAGTGATTTTTGAATTTGAATTTGCCAAATTATGGTGTTATATCACAAGTCTCCTCTTGTCATTTTGAGAGTGTATGGACGAGAGCTACCTCGTTCATACACTATTATCTCGGCCGAGAGAGTGTTCCACCAAATTAATGATGTTAAGATAAACCACAAAAAGTGATTTTTGAATTTGAATTCACCAAATTATGGTAGTCCCCTCTCGTTGCTTTGAGAGTTTATGGATGAAAGCTACCTCACCATATACTGTCGTCTCGGCCAAGATAGTGTTCCACCAAATTAATAATGTTAAGATATTGTCCCCCCCTCTTGGTGTTATTGATAGTCTATCGACAAGGTTAGCCCCGTTCGGACTGTCATGTCACCGAGAGAAAGGTTAAGCTACTTCACCACATGAGTGATATTCCATAGCTTAGGACGAACTGAAACATACAATATGAACTACTCATACAACAAGAATAGGAGAGAACACTTGCAATCTTTCATTCATAAATTTTGTTTTCATACAATGGTACAGTGATAGAAGAAATTTATACAAATTCCTAGTGATAATAATTTTTTAGATGGTCGTCATTCCAGGGTTTGGAGAATGGCTCTCTTTCCAAATTCTCGAGTCGATATGTGCCTGAAACCACCTATTTTGTTATCCTTCAGGGACCATGCCTATTAGGATAAAGTTTATTGGTCTTCTGCCAAATATTTTTCAAAACTAAGTCTCCAACTGCTATGGCCAGGCCTTTACTCTTTTATTATAAAATGAGGCAGTTCTCTGTTGATAGGCTGCTTGCCTAATTTTTGCGTTTTCTCTTCTCTCCTCAACGAGGTCTATATCCAACCTCCTCTCATCGGCATTTGCTTCTCGGTAGTAGGTCTGCACCCTATGGCTTGGTAAAATAAGTTTTGTAGGAATCACCGTCTCTGAGCCGTAGGCCATCATAAAAGGGGTTTTGTAACATCTCGATTTCTATTTTTAATGAAATTGAATTATTTTTATGTCACAATAACCTTTTACAAACTATTTATAATTTTCGCGACATTTATGACCCGTACATATGTTTTATAACATGAAAATAGGGTCGACACATCTATTCTCTTATTCGAAACATAATATTTTTCATATAAAACGGAGATTAGAACGAATTTATAACATATTATTTTAATTATAGTGTGTATAAATTAGCGTAATCTGAAAGTAATGTCAATGCAAAACAAATACAGAAACGTGACTTAGGCGCTCCAATACTAATTTATAGTTGGACGAAGTTTCAAAAATTATACCCAAAAAATAATTATAATTGAGTACCAACGACACTTAGTTAAGTGATTATCCAACTGACTGTGTACTAACTGTGTAGTTTAGAACACTATAAATAGGCCCTAGTACCTAAAGAAAAAATTACACCTCATTCTCATTTGAAACAAATGAGTTTATACTCTCTCTCTCCGGGGAAATAAAAAACCCACAAACCTCTGTTCATATACCACAAACCCATGAAGAAACCCCCAAAGCCCCGCTGATCCTCTTCCCCAAACCGCCGACCTCCTCTGCCGGAGCTATGCCCAGACCGGACGTCACCATTCCCTCACCCTAAACCCGCCACCGCAACCTCTCTCTCTCCGAATTCCTTTTTCCATGCCGACCAACTCCTGCTCCACCGCCGACAACCGCTACTTCTTCTTCTTCTTCATATAATTTCATTTTTTTTTATTTTTTTCTGCCATGAACGAAGCTTCGAGCTTCTGATATATATATATATATATATATATATATATATATATATATATATATATATATATATATATGTGTGTGTGTGTGTGTGTGTGTGTGTGTGTGTGTGTGTGTGTGTAACCGTGTGAGTGTGGTTTGAACAGTTGACCACCATCCCTGCCATGGTGGTGGCCGAAGGTGGGCAGAAAACCCCAAAACAAGTGTGGGTTTGTAACCCATTTCGGTTTTTTGATTTTATCTATTATTATTTCTTATATATATGTTCAAATGCCCAAAATCAAACACAACTCCAAGTCGATTCGTTGATTTGTTATTTTTGTCAAAACTCGTCACGACTCAGTTTAAATTTTGGGTTATTGCCAATTTGGTATTGGAATTTGGAAAAATTAATTGGGATAGTTTTATACTATTTTGAGCCCCTATTTATACTCGATTATGTATAATTTTTTGTAAACACAAACCCCCCAAATACGTATGAGTAAACGTATTTTTTTTTCTTAAAATGGGTATTCGACCCAGTGTCATTTTTTAGTTCAACGAGTTATAATACCAAACAACTCGAGGTTATGTCATCCTTTTAACCCAAGATTATATTATGAGTCAAATATTGATTATGCAGGTGTCGGGCTATTTTTTTTTGTTGCGTTGTTTAATTTTGGAAGTGACACGACCATTGGATTATTGTCCAAATAAGGGGGGAAGTTTTTAACTTTTTTCTAAAAATTATTTGTGTCACGACTAATATCTTATCATACTAATATATATTCGAGTAATGTAAATGAAAACCATGAATATCAACTTTTGACGAAACAAAAGTAATATTTGTTCGGAATAATATTTTAATTTTTATTATTTATTGAAATTGAAAGTATATAAATCGAATCATTTTGATTCCTTTTAACAATTATTTTTGAAAACTCTTATTATTTTACTAACGAGATCCTTATTAGTTTCATCAACAGACGAGAATTATTATTTTTGTAATGTAATTACTAAAATTGTGTAAGGTCGATATTACATACAAAGAAGGTATAACCTATCTCTTCGACCATTTCTAACATATTACGTATAAAACCGTCTATATGACTTGAATTCGTACAAGTTATCAGTCAACGTATTATATTTATACGACCCATAAATGAGAGATCGTAATTCAAATTATGTACGAGATTCATATAGAATAAGTTATATTCATATCTACCGAATGACATACAATATCATAAACAAAACCCTTCCCTCTCAAACCATTGATACAACCACTCTCATTCAAACCCTCATGAACCAATAACTACGAAAATTGGAATGCAACAATTAAATATCTGTGAATAATAATGAAAAGCTTATAAACACTGGTAGGTGGTTTTATTTCACTATTATAACTTGAACTTATGTCTTTGATATTACTGCTTGTTATATCACTATGTGATTGCTTAGAACTCATATTATCATTTATGAACTCTTTTGATAGTTCAACTGTACGTGAATATTGATTCAATTTGTTATCTGATTAAACTCATGCCAGCCGAATTGCAGTACACCACTGAATCCTATTGAACAAATTATTCAAATTATTTTACCCTATTATAATATACCCTGTATGTTATTAAACTTTGGTTTCAATGATCTGATTTGTAGCTTAGCCTGCTATTTTGTAACTACTATAAATGAAACCTTTCGTAGCATACCGTATAATCCAGGGATTAGAACTGGTAAACCCTCGATAACTGTAATTGTCCTGAAGGACTCAGATGTTGAGTGCCTTGTTGTTATATTTGATCTACGTATGAGTACCTCTCCAGCTAAGTGTGCCAAGTTATTTGATTATTCCCCAATTATTGGGATTGCCTGTTCAAGTGCATTTTGTGTCTTGAACGATATTATCATGGTATGCCTACACATCTGCAACCCCTATGGACGATAATTTGTGGGTTATCATATTATAGTCTGGACCTTATTTATAACTTAATAAACACCATATCCTGTTATTATCACCATACCATTCTTTCATATATCGCAAACTTCAGTATACCCCTGATTAGTTCTGTTGATATTTCCTGTTTCTGCAGATTGCCATTCACTGTTTTATATTTTGAGCATATCAAACCCGGATATGCTATTTAAACAGATTTCTATATTTACATTGTTATAGAACTAGAATTACCTACTGGGTAAAGTTTTTTCTTATTCCTTCTTTTTCAGTTATTTTAAACAGGCACCAATGGGCCATGATGAATAGTTCAGAGATCCGCTGATACATAGAGACAAAGAAAGGCCATGTTAGAAGAAAAGTACCCTAGTTAGCACGAGAAATACTTTTTTATTATTCATAGATTTAAGTTTCAACACATTTGTGAATTAATAAATGCCTCAGTTATTTCAGTATTCAAATTTATTTATGATTTAGTAATTATCAGGTTACCCCTCACCCTCGGCAAACACCGGGATGTGACACTTGGTATCAGAGCCAAGCCAGGTTAAGCAGCCTATGAGAGCATAATTTGAGCATTAGTGTCAAGTGAGTGATTTAGATCGTAAGGATAGTGAGAATATGATATTTAAACTTAAGTCAGGAAATCGATCTCGACATTACATGTGAGATACCAGGATTTTGATTAGGAAATGATTTTGGAAGATATAAAGAATAATGGATATTTATATGCTATGTATTCAGGGATTGCAAGAATATGTTCTTGAAGTATGATTTGGAGATATGTGATGAGTTTCGATATTTAGAGTATACGTGATTGGATGAATCGTTAAGAATTTTGGAATCGTTAATGATGTGATTGAGGAATTAGAAATATACTAAGAAAATTATCTTAGGATGGGAATGTATACACTATACTTCATAAGTCTGTACGTACAACACTGTTATTTTGTTTACATTATTCGATTGATACTCCCCTTGAAAATAATTTACTTCATTTGGAATTCAAACAACTTTCATTCTTGAAAGTTATTTCACTTCTCTGTTGAACTTTTATTATCAACTTCCTCATTGCAATATTGTTATACTGCATACTATTCCCATTAGATTACAAGAAAAATTATTTATGTTAGAATGGTACCTGTTATAAGAAACTATTTGAATAATTATCAACGAATATTGGAAGTTTTCTACAAGGAAGTTTGAGGGTATTAGAAATATTATGATTGACCATTCTACTCTTTAGAATGTAACGGCATTACTTACTGGATCCTATCCCATGATAATAGTTTTCCCACATTTTACATGAACTTGGTTATGAATTTCAATTATTTAATCAATACCCTATGCCTTATAATGTACGTTAAATTATTTCCCCAATTTACTATGATTTAAAATGTTATTGAAAATCTTATCACTAGAAACACTATAGGCTTTGTAAAGAAAATATAATTCTTATCCTAAACAACAAGCCTATTTGTAATTACATGAAATGCCAAATGCATCTCCCTTATAGAACCATGTTTTCCTAAAGGAGCCTAATATTGAAATCAAATAATCTTGTTATTAGATAATATGATTTTTCCATTTCGACAAGTAAATAAGAAGACAAATAGTTTATCTCATCCTTGTATGTATGAAGAAATATGAATAAACCTTGTGAATGTTAGCAACCCATGTTAATGACGTTAGCATATATTACCAAGACAACCTAAGCTTTGCATGAATTAATAATTGTTTACTTTACTCAACTAGAGTTGTAGTATCTAAAAAAAATCCTTAGTCCTCGATTACCCGTTCCTTTTCTTATTACGTTATTGTGAATTATAAAAAAAATAATTACTCGTTTATAGAAAACAAATCTATAGACATGTATCGGAACCTTATGTTTTAATCATACAGATGCCACGACCACATTTGACAAGTTACGTACGACAATATGTATTCCTGTTACGTTACGATAAACTTTAGATTAGCCGGCTCCATTATTCGATATGGTTTAATTACTTGCAATGTATGTATGATCCTTTAACAAATAGTTGAGTTAGTGACCCACTAAATTTTAGAATTCTTTCCTCTGAATATTTATTAGGTATCCTAGAATGATTATTCAACACCATACCCTTATGAGCTTTTAAAATTTAAAAGAACTAATGGATTAGGAATAAACATCAATGGAACCAGTTAGCATTTGAAATTGTTACAAGTTTCGTTATCAGTGATGTTCCGTACCTACCCAAATTAAGAGCATCATTAATTTGGACCCCGTTACATCTATTTACATTCATTTTATTACTCGTGCTTCAGATATCTAGCTAGCCTCATTTAAAGATTACACTCTAACTTTTATATGTATTCTAACTTTTGGATAGATGTAGGAGGCCTTAATCTTTTAGTAAATGATAATAAATTCCAAATAACTTCAGAATACCCATGTTTGAAATACGGCTTCGCCCGATAGAGTTTGAGTTGGAAGAAAAAATGCCAAATGAAATTTAGAAATGATATAATCCAAGTTAGACTATCATTGAGAAAGATAATCGTTATAACTGACACTTAATATCGCGATCTTACTAGGAAACTTAACCATCTGTCCTTATAGAATGTTGTTGATACCAAAGAACCATGTGAACTTTAGCAAAACTCACACTTTTCCAAATTTTATCAATACCATTGTCTATCCAATCTGGATGAAGAAAACTTTAGGACAACAATGTCTAATATCCCTTTTGACGAAATACAAACCAAAATGAGAACCAAGAGTTATCTTACGATAGCAAAATGAACCTATAATTTAGAAATAGATTACTTGCCCCTCGACGTAGAGAGATGTCACCAAAATCTCGTCGTTCTAGACTCAAGATACAAACCATTAACTTAAGTACATATCATGCAGAGAAGGAATATCTGTAGTGATCAATATAAGAAAGATGTTAAGAACTTTTTGAGGAATTATTATACGTATTACCAACTCTAGATAAGATACTAGTATTCCCGTGAAGTCCTTTAACTGTTTTCGATCAAAGAACAGGAATGGATTACATCATAATGAATTTTATTATTTAAATATTTCATACATCTCAAGGATACAAGTCAGACTTGCCAATTTTATCTGTTGCTTTCAAGGAAAACTAGGTGATTCTTTTCCCGCTAGAAAACTTTATAGTAATTTAGTTAACGTGAACAAATCCAGTAGCTCATGGCATAGTGACAGAAACATATTAAGAAACTCAACTTACATTAAGTTTTGAGATGAAAACATACTCTTTTAGATTAAACCTACCACCTAAATGAATGAGATTAGACGAAACCTCATCATGATTAATATTTTCTTACCTTGACTATACGACTCAACTCTAGTCAACCCAAGTATTAGGGATTACGACTTTAGATACATTCGTATATATATTAATTGAGCGAAATACACCCTTATAAACATATTCCCCTTAGTAGTATCTTTATGTTAAATAATATAGATTTTAGTAACTTCGTTGACGTTGTTGTAAGAACTATGTGTAAAAATGTCCTTTTTATTATTAGTAGTACACCTTGGATAACATAAAACCCATTCGTCTAAGAGATCTGAATTTTCCAAAATTATAGGAGATATCTAGCATAGTCCGGATGTACCTTAAAAGAATCCTTTTATCTTGTATGAGTACGAAAGATTTTTGAAGAATAGTTAACAATACGAGACATCATACCTGTAGTAACTTTTAGTAAAATCAAGTCATCCCCAGAACTTGTAAACTCAAGGAACTTACTTAAATTACCCAACCTTTATCAGAAGATGCCTTTTATCTTAATTAGTGGATTAAAATTCCTGTAATAGCCCTCATTGTTAGATGAAGAAGAAATTGGATTTAGTTATTGTTATAAACGTGTTATCACTAGACCTTGCTTACTTTTACCCTAGTTAGAGAAGCTTGAAAGTTATTAGAAGTTTTAAGTCATTGTTTGCATAATTCTAAATGGATATTTATCAATCTCAAGGATAATTTCCCTTATCATCTATTAATCTTACCACATGCCCTTAGAATGAGTAAACCTGGAACCAAACATGGCAAATTAATTGTGAAAGCCTTCATTTAACCCTAAAGATTATCAGTTTTGATTATGAGAACAAAGGCTAAAACATTTCAATTATATCTCAACTATAAAAAAAAAATTAATCCAGTCACTATTGTGAATACATATCCTTAACCTAGAATGCGTAGCTTCTTTCAATTACATATGCGAATCCTGAAAACATAATTTACGATGTAGTTAACATCAACTTCATGTCGATTAACTTTGGAAATCCAATCTCTAAACTTTCGAGTATAAACTTCTGAATCTCAACCCGTATTTCCAAATACCTATTTTGCAAACAACTATACAATATTGTTATTATAAAACCCATGATTCGACCTATCATATTCTTTTACCCATAACTATTAATGCATTGTCTGAAATGAACCTCAAACACTAGACCATATATGAACCATGTTACCAAAGCCCCTGTTTCGATACATGATACCTGTAAAAGCTTGTAAAAATGCCTATTACTAATATGAAAACCCTTTTCGGTTACTGTTATCTCCATCTATATGGATTGGTTGTCTCCAATTGTATTGGATTGACATTGTTGTATATAATTACTAAAGCCTGTAAACAGAGAGTATGTGATATTTATTTAGAAACCATCTGCAACCTTTAACTTGATTTAGAGCCTGATATTTCTACTTGTTTAGCAGTATCATCATATAATTATGCTTATTGCACATCAACTGTTGAGTAAAATTTCTTATTATATTCCTAATTATGCCATTATTCCTTATATGAGTATGTTACATCACTAATTGCGAAAAGACTGACCTTAATCAATAATGAACAATCCTTCAACATCTGCTACATACCTTAGACAATATATAAACTATGAGATTTTTAATATTCAAGATATCGGAATTTTGAGGATGAATTTTTTTAAGGTGGGTAGAATGTAACATGTCGATTTCTATTTTTAATTAAATTGAATTATTTTTATGTCAAAATAACCTTTTACAAGCTATGTATAATTTTCGCGACATTTATGACCCGTACATATGTTTTGTAACATGAAAATAGGATCGACACATCTATTCTCTCATTCAAAACAGAATATTTTCATATAATATGGAGATTAGAACGAATTTATAACATATGATTTTTAATTATTATTTTAATTACAGTGTATATAAATTAGCGTAATCCGAAAGTAATGTCAATGCAAAAAAAATACAGAAGCATGACTTACGCGCTCCAATACTAATTTATAGTTGGGCGAAATTTCAAAAATTATAAAAATTGTACCTAAAAAATAATTATAATTGAGTACCAAAAACACTCAGTTCAGTGATTATCCAACTGACTATGTAGTTTAGAACACTATAAATAGGCCCTAGTATCTAAAGAAAAAATTACACCTCATTCTCATTTGAAACAAATGAGTTTATACTCTCTCTCTCTCTGAGGAAATAAAAACCCCGCGAACCTTTGTTCAAATACCACAAACCCATGAAGAAACCCCCAAACTCCTGCTGACCCTCTTCCCCAAACTGCCTACCTCCTCCGCTGGAGCTATGACCAGACCGGACCTCCCCTTTCCCTCACCCTGAACCCGCCACTGCTGCCTCTCTCTCTTTGAACTCCTTTTCCCATGCCGACCAGCTCCTGCTCCACCGCCGACAACTGCTTCTTCTTCTTCTTCTTCTTCTTCTTCTTCTTCTTCTTCTTCTTCTTCTTCTTCTTCTTCTTCTTCTTCTTCTTCTTCTTCTTCTTCTAATTTCATTTTTTTTTATTTTTTTCTACCATGAACGAATCTTCGAGCTTCGTGTGTGTGTGTGAATGTGTGTGTGGATGTAATCGTGTGTGTGTGGTTTGAACAGTCGACCACCACCCCTGGCATGGTAGTGGCCGACAGTGGGCAAAAAACCCCAAAACAGGGGTGGGTTTGTTACCCATTTCGTTTTTTTTATTTTATCTATTATTATATGTTATATGTATATTCGAATGCCCAAAATCAAACACAAGTCCATTCATTGATTTGTGGTTTTTGTCAAAACTCATCACGACTCGGTTTAAATTTTGGGTTATTGCCAATTTGGTATTGGAATTTGAAAAAACTAATTGGTATGGTTTTATACTATTTTGAGTTCCTCTTTATACTCGATTATGTATAATTTTTTGTAAATGCGAACCCACCAAATACGTACGAGTAATTGTATTTTTCTGAAAATGGGTATTAGACCTAGTGTCATTTTTTTAGTTAAACGAGTTATAATACCTAACAAACCGAGGTTATGTCATCGTTATGACCCGTAATTATATTATGAGTGAAATTGTGATTATGCAGGTGTCGAGCTATTTTTTTTTGTTGCGTTGGTTAATTTTGGAAGTGACACGACCACTAGATTATTGTCCAAATAAGGGGTGGGGGGAGTTTTCAACCTTTTTCTAAAAATTATTTGTGTCACGACTAATATATTATCATATTAATATATATTCGAGTAATGTAAATGAAAACCATAAATATCAACTTTTGATGAATCAAAAGTAATATTTGTTCGGAATAATATTTTATTTTTTATTATTTATTCAAATTGAAAGTATATAAATCAAATCATTTTGATTCCTTTTAACAATTATTTTTTAAAACACTTATTATTTTACTAATGAGATCCTTATTAATTATTTTTCATCAACAAACGAGAATTATTATTTTATTAATGTAATTACTAAAATTGTGTAAGTTCGATATTACATACAAAGAAGTTATAACCTATCTTTCTGACCATTTCGAATATATTACGTATAAAACCGTCTATATGACTTGAATTCCTAGATGTTATCAGTTATCAATCAACGTAATATAATTATACGACCCATAAATGAGAGATCATAATTCGAATTATGTATGAGATTCATATAGAATAAGTTATATTCGTATTTACCGAATGACGTACAATATCATAAAGCAAACCCTTCTCTCTCAAACCACGGATACAATCACTCTCACTCAAACCCCCGTGAACCAATAACTACGAAAACTGGAACGCAACAATGAAAGATCCGTGAATAACTACGAAAAGCTTGTAAACACTGGTAGGTGGTTCTATTTCACTATTATAACTTGAACTTATGTCTTTGATATTACTGTTTCTTATATCTCTATGTGATAGCTTTGAACTCATATTATCACTTATAAACTCTTTTGATAGTTCAACTGTACCGTGAATATTGATTCAATCTGTTATCTGATGAAACTCACGCCAGTCCCAATCCTAACAACCTATTTGATTATTTGTATTACAGTACACCACTGAATCATATTGAACAAATTATTTAAATTGTTTTACCCTATTACAGTATACCCTGCATGTTATTAAACTTTGGTTTCAATTATTTGATTTCCAGCTTAGCCTGCCATTTTATAACTACTATTAATGAAACCTTTAGTAGCATACCGTATAATCCAGGGATTAGACCCGGTAAACCCCCTGCAACTCTAATTGGCCTGAAGGACTCAAATGTTGAGTCCCTTGTTGTTATATTTGCTCTACGTATGAGTGCCTCTTTAGCTAAGTGTGCCAAGTTGTTTGATTATTCCCCAATTATTGGGATTAACTGTTTAAGTGCATTTTATGTCTTGAACAATATCATCATGGTATGTCTATGCATTTACAACCCATAGACAATAATTTATGGGTTATCGTATTATAGTCTGGACTTTATTTATAACTCGATAAGCACCATATCATGTTATTATCATGATACCGTTCTTTCATATATCGCAAACTTCAGTATACCCTTTTTTAGTTCTGTTGAGATTTCCTGTTTTTGTAGATTGCCATACACTGTTTTATATTTTGAGCATATCAAACCCGGATATGCTATTTGAACAGATTTCTATATTTACATTGTTATAGAATTAGAATTATCTACTGGGAAAAGTTTTGGTTATTCTTTATTTTTCACTTATTTTACATAAGGACCAATAGGCCATGATGAATAGTTCAGAGATCCGCTGATACATAGAGACAAAGAAAGGTCATGTTAGAAGAAAAGGAGCCTAATTAGCACGAGAAATACTTTTCTATTATTCATAGATTTCATTTTCAACACATTTGCGAATCAATAAATGCCTCAGTTATTTTAGTATTCAAATTTATTTATGATTTAGTAATTATCAGGTTAACACTCACCCTCGGCAAACACCGGGATGTGACAGGTTTCTCCTGTTGGAGTCCTTTCTTTCGTTGTATAGGCCCACAAGACATCACATGCACTTCATCGAGCCACAACCCCTTAGTGTCTTCTAACTTCTTATTTATCCCATTCAGTATGATTCTGTTGGTTACCCCTATTTGACCATTCACCTGGGGATGGCCTGGAGCTGAGAAAAACTTCTTGATGCCGACCCTCTTACAGTAGGCTTCCAATGAATCATTTTTGAACTGGTTTTCATTGTCTGAGATAAGGGTATGAGGTGGACCGTATCTACAAATAACGTTCCTCCAAATAAACTTGAAGGTCTCCATCTCAGTGATGGTGATCATGGCCTCTGCTTCAACCCATTTTAAGAAGTATTCAATCGCCACTGTGAGGTATCTGTAGTTTCCAGTTGCCCTAGACAAGGGTTCTACCGAATCAATTCCCCAAATAATAAATGGCCATGGAGAGGTGATTGAAGATAGAGGATGATGAGGTTGATGAGGGATGTTGGCGAACCTCTAACACTTGTCACATCTCTTGACATATTTGGCTGCATCCCTAGCTAAGGTCAAAAACCAATATCCCTAGGTTACCACCCTTTTCGCCAAAGATCTCCCTCCTATATAGCTGAAGCAGGAACCTTCATGTTTATCTTTCAAAATGTACTTGAGCTCCGTTAGATGGACACATCGGAGTAGAGGTAGGAGGAATAACTTTTTATACAAAACGTTCCCAATCACCGAGAACTTAAAAACTTTATACCATAGCTTCTTCCTTTCGAACTTCGACTCTCGCAGTTCATCAATATCGAACGAGAGGGTCCATCTAAGATTCTCCTAGCTCCAGGTTCAAGTAGTACTCAATCTCATTTTCTTTTTCTTCAATGCTCGGTCAGTGTAGGATCTCCACTGGTACTGATCTTTGGATCTCTGTCCTGGTTGTTGAGGCAAGTCTTACCAGTGCATCGACTCGACCAATGTCTTGCCGATGGATCTTTTTCAATTTTACCTCCATGAAGTTTTTTAACGATGCTTTTACCCTTGCCTGGTATCAACCCATCCTCTCGTCCTTAGACTCGTACACTCCTAAGATTTAGTTAACCACCAGTCTGGAATCACCGTGAACTAACAATCGACTTACATTCAGAGATATGGTGAGGGAGAGACCACCAAGAGGGGCCTCATACTCCAATTCATTATTGGATGCCTTGAACTTGAATCTTAAAGAATATTCTATATCTGTTTCATCTTATGCCGACATAATCAGGCCAGCTCCATTCCATGATTCATAAGATGAACCATTAATAAAGAAGCTACACTCAATTCCTTGTTAGAAATGTTACCATATTCCAATGCTCCATATTTGAACAAAAAACTTTTTTCTTCATTCTCGACCACTCCTCTCCTGGATTTACTAGTCTTGACCTTAGTCGGGGGGAGGCATGTTCTCTTTTCTATCTCACAAGTTGGAGTCTCAATCTCTTTTGTGTCGACCTCATCCAATGTGAACTCAACTACAAAATCAACTAGGATTTGCCTCTTGATGGCCATTATGGTTTGATAAAAGATGTCAATTTCTCCCAACTCTATATACCAGGCCATTAATTGACTTAATTTCTCAGGTTTATGGATGACCTGCCTAAGAGAGGAGTCTGTCAGGACAACTATGGTATATGCTTGGAATTAGGGCTTCATCTTCGTAGATGCATGGATGAGAGCGTAAGACAATTTCTCCATTTTTGGGTACCTCTTCTTGGCTCCTTAAAGAGCCTTGTTGTTGAAATATACTGGATTCTGTACACCCTCATCATCTCTTACAATCGCTGCGCTGATGGCTGACTCTAACAAGGCCAGGTAGAAATACAACTTTTCCCCTTAAACATGTCGTGATAATAGGAGTGGACAACCAATATATGCCTTCTTAAAAGGCCTTCTCACACTCTTTATTCCACTAAAAGGCTTTCCTCAGCACCTTGAAGAAGGGGAAACACTTATCAGTAGCTCTGGATACGAACTTGTTTAGAGCTGCCACTCATCCAGTCAACCTTTGGAGTTTTTTTTACCATTGTTGGAGTCTTCATCTCCACCAAGGCTTTAATTTTTTATGGGTTAGCTTTTATCCCCCGCTGATTGATAATGAAACTCAAAAGCTTGAAGACACACTTTGAGGGATTCAACTTCATCCGATATTTATCCATCGTATCAAAAGTGCGCGCCATATCAGTCATATACCTCTCAACCTTAAGGCTCTTGGTAAGAATGTCATCAATGTACACCTCTATGGTATCACCTATCTAATCGTCGAACATTTTGTTTACTAACCTCTGGTAGGTAGCCCCGGTATTCTTGAGGCCGAAGGGAATTACCTTGTAGCAGTATGTGCCTTTATTTGTAATGAACGATGTCTTCTCGACATAATAGCCTGAGTAGGCATCCATAAAACTCATAAATTCATGGCTAACCGTGGCATCAACCATTGGGTCTATTCATGGTAGAGGGAAGCTATTTTGGGGGCATGCCTTATTCAAGTCTGTGAAATCACACACATTAGCCACTTTCCATTGGCCTTTAGAACTATGATAGCGTTGGCTAACCACTCTGGGTAGATGACTTCCTTATGAAGTCAAATTTCTTCAACTTCTTCACCTCGTCTCTAATAACATCCTACTTTTCTCAGGAGTAGACTCTTCTCCTTTAGCTGAATGACTTTGCCCCATCGGCAACATTGAGCTTATGTCAGAGGACTTTAGGATCAATTCCAGGCATATCCTCATGGCTATAAGAAAAAATGCTCTGCCTCTTCCTCAACAATTTAATCAACTATTTTTTAATCTCTTTCTTAAGGGCTTTATCGACTTGGACGATTTTTTTTGGCTCGTCCTCATTGAGGACAATGGATTCTACCTCCTCAGTGGCTTCACCCTTTTTCAGCTTGGTTACATCTCTGGGGTCAAGTGTGTCTATATTATACATTGTGGTGGCCCTTTTATGGGCTTCTCTCTCCTCAGCCGAGATGAAGTAGCATTCACGTGCCTTATCTTGGTCACCCTAAACTTCCCCTACTCCATAAGGAGTCGGGAATTTTATCATCTAGTGAACTGTTGAGGGCACGACCTTAAACTCTTTGAGGGCTACTCATCCTAAAATTATGTTGTAGGATGAGTAGACGTTCTCATCCATAACAAAGAAACTAATCTTCTTTATGAGGCATTTTATCTAACTATTCCCCATTTTAACGTCCATATTGTAGATTTCCAGAGGTTATACCTTCTCTCCACTTAAGCCAATGAGAGGTTAGTGATATGGGATAAGTCTCTTCTTGTTCAACCCTAGGCCCTTGTAACAATCCCATAACATCACATCGGTCGAGCTACCACCATCGACCAATATCCTAGGGACTTCATACCCATATATGAAGATGGTGACCACCAAAGGGTAATTATGTGGGGCTAGGATCCCTTTAAAATCCAACCTAAAGAAACCCACTATCAGAAAGTTCATATCAATTTATAATTATGCAAACAATTACTTAAAACTCGTGGACATAAGCTCCTCTAAAGCCCAAAGTGGTGCATTTGGCAACTTTTGACGAAAGCATAATTTTTTTTAAGTGTAGAAGCAGACTGCCTGGTCGACGAGCTCATTCAAATGACATAGCACCGTTGTTCGAGAGATATAAACATGTCGCGTGATCTCGTTCGAGTGACACGTGTCCTTCGTTCGAGCGATATGCTTATCTGGTTTGAACGCCGCTGCCGCCTCGATTTTTGTATAAATATCTGATCACTTTCTACACATTTTCCAAGTCTTTTTCACACATGATTTATGCATCATCGTCTGCGGCATTCCATTCAGTCAGGGGAAGCTTGGGGATCCCAGGATGTAGATGACGATGATGTTGGAGGATCCTCTAGTAGTTGTGGGTAGGGTTCTTGGAGAGTTTGTTTTGTAATGGGGAATAAATTTGGGAATTTATTTGACTTTTTAAGAAGGTAGGGGGGAAGGGAGTCATCGATTCCTTTTCTTATGTAATTGCACTGTAATTTCTTATTATTGAAATAAACAAGTTTTTGATCATCTAGCTGTGCCTTTTGATGAATTCTGTATTTTGAATTATCTATACTGATCGCTAAGGCATGCATAATCATTTTGTTCAAATATATGTTGGAATGGATTATCGTTCGTGGAGATAAGAAAAGAATAGTTTTTGTGAAAAATAAAGGGACATGCTCATGTAAGATGTATGAGCTTCCTACGTACCTCTGGAGGTTTTTGAAAATTTTCAATTTTTATGAGAATGATTTTTGCAGAGGATCAGGCCCACGTAGTTCTGGGTAGAGGGAAATGAAGATATTTTTTTTGTTTAGAATAGAAGGGAGATGAGAAGAGTCGTAGCGCGCCGAGGTTTCGGACTAGGGGAAAAATTTCTTGAAATGGTCCAGGTTAACTGGACGAGCCATCTCTTCTCCATTTAAGTCGGTGAGCATGGGAGCACCGCTAGACAAGATCTTCTTCACAATGTATGGGCCGCTCCAATTGGTCTTGAATTTCCCTTTGGGCTCCCTTATTTCTTTGATGGCTAAATCCCTTCTCGAACATCGCGGTCATTGACTCTCTTATTTAATGAATGCGCTATTCGACGATGGTACCCTTGTATGTGATATAACGCCTTCAGTATCCTTTCGTCCAAGAGTGATATCTCGTCAAGGTGGCTTTGATGCCAGTCTTCCTCACTAACCTTGCTTTCAAGCATGACGCGTAACGAGGGTATTTCTAACTCCATAGGTAGGAATGCTTCTATGCCATAGGCTAAAGAGTAAGGGGTAGCCCCAGTAGAGGTTCAGATTGAGGTTCGGTAGCCCCAGAGGTCATATGGGATTCGATCGACCCAATCTTGACAACTCTCAGTCATCTTTCTGATGATGGATTTGAGCTTCTTATTGGCAGCTTTGATTGCACCATTGGTTTGAGGTCGGTAGAGAGAAAATTTATGTCTCCGGATCCCATACTCGTTGACCATGTTTGTGACTTCTTCCTCGAAATGCAACCCATTATCTGACACTAGCTCGTACGGGACCCCATATCGGCAGATGATGTTTTTCTTGATGAATTTGGCCACTTTCTTAGCATTCAGGACTGTGTATGACTCAGCTTTGACCCATTTGGTGAAGTAATCAATGGCAACTAGAATGAACTCATGCTAGTTGGAGGCCTTGGGTGTAACCTTCCCTATGACGTCGATGCCCCAGGTGGACAACGACCAGTGAGAAGTCATGTTGTATAACTCTCGTGGAGGCACGTGTTGAAGTTTGGAGAACTGTTGGCATTTGAGACATCTCCGAACATAGGTGGTGAAATCCTGGATCATGGTGGTCTAGTAGTAGCCTTATCGTATGATCTTCTTGGCAATAATGTGACCATTCATATGGGCCCCATATTCCCCGCTGTGGATTTTCTGCATTACCTCTTCAATGTCAGCCCCTGCGATGTAGTGTATATGGGTTCTATTAAAGTTTCTCTTGAACAGTGCTTTGTGACAAATGATGTACTTGGCGGCCAGTCTTTAGAGGGTTGAACGGTCTTTCTTGTTGGAACCCTCGTGATACTTACCATGCTTGGGAAGGTTCCAGATATCATAATACCAGCAATTGGCTATCTTGGGATATTATTTGGTGATGAGCTCAATGTGGTAGCAGTGGGTTGGTTTATCTTGCTTTTGGACTAGGAAGGGGGCCATTGTTATTCCTTCGAGTATGTCGACCATGGAAGCCAAGGTAGCAAGGGAATCGGCTAGGTTATTCTTTGCTCGAGGTAGGTAGTGGAAGGTGATGTCTTGGAATTGAGAGGATAGTTCTTCTAAGTGGGCATGGAAGGGTTGAAGTTTCTTGTCCTTGACTTTCCATTTTTTGAGCACTTGGCCAATGATGAGGGCAGAATCCCCATAGACATCTAGGCATTGAATACATTTCTTGAGATCAACTTTGAGGCCTACCATACACTCCTCGTATTCAGTCATATTGTTGGTGCAAGGGAAATCCAATTTGATGGTGATGGGAGTGTGGGAGTCATCTGGGGCGATCAGAAGTATCCCAATGCCATATCCCTTTTTTTGGCCGAGCCATCAAAGAAGATTTTCCATCGAAGGTCATCTTGAGCAGCGTAGAAGATGTTTTCATATGGGAATTCGAAGATCCAGCCATCAGCCTCTTCCATGGGGTAGTTAGCGAGGTAGTTAGAGATGGTCTTCCTTTTATGGCCTTTTGTGTGACGTATACGATATCAAACTCTGCTAAGAGCATCAACCATCGAGCCATTCAGCTAGATAAGGAGGCTTTCTCAAGCAGGTACTTGATGGGGTCCATTCGGGATATAAGTTTTATGGGGAAGGCGAGCATATAGTGTCGTAACTTTTGAGTGACCCAAACAAGAGCGATGTATACTTTTTCCAAAATGATGTAGTTGACTTTGTACCCAACCAATTTGTGACTGGCATAATAGATGGCTCTTTCTTTGCGGGAACCTTCAAGGTATTGGCCTAGCAAAGCCCCAGTTGCAGTGTCGATTATGGTTAGGTAGAGGAGCAAAGGGAGACCAGGCTATGGTGGAATGAGTACCAGAGGTTGAGTCAGGTATTATTTAATTTGGTTGAAGGCTTCTTGGCAGGCCTCATTCCAAACTTTGGCTGAATCCTGTTGGAGGAGCTTGAAAATTGGTTCACAAATGGAGGTGAGGTTGTCGATGAACCGGCTGATGTATTGCAATTTTCTAAGGAAACCTCAGGCCACTTTCTCCGTTCGGGGAGGTGGCATCTCAAGTATGGATTTTAGCTTGGCAGGATCTGCCTCTATCCCTTTTTTACTGACCATAAATCCCAAGAGTTTTCGCTTTGTAAATTCAAAGACACATTTATGTGGATTGAGTCTCATCTGATACCGCCACAATCGTTCGAAGAACTTTTGAAGAGCGAGAACATGACCTTCTCTAGTTTTGGATTTGATAATAATATCATTCATATAGACCTCAACTTCTTTATGAATTAGATCATGTAGGATGGTTGTGGCAGCCCTCTGGTAGGTAGCCCAAGCATTCTTGAGACCAAATGGCATAACAGTGTAACAAAAGGGTCCCCATGGTGTGATGAACGCGGTTTTTTCTTGATGATTTTGGTGCATTTTAATTTGGTTGTATTCAAAAAATTCGTCTACGAATGACTTGAGAACATGACTGGTCATATTGTCCACGATCATGTCGATATTGGGTAGCGGGTAATCATCCTTTGGAGAGGCTTTGTTCAAATCCCGATAGTTTATGGACATCTGAACTTTCCCTCCTAATTTCAACATACGCATTATGTTGGCTAGCCATGTGGGATATTCGATCACACGAATGAAACCCACATTCAGTTGTTTGACCACCTCTTCCTTAACTTTGAGCGACCATTAGGTGCGGAGCTTTCTCAACTTTTATTTAACCGGATTGTAATTTGGAAGAGTGGGGATCTCATGTTGAGCTATTTCAGGATCAATGCCGGGCATATCATCGTAAGACCATGCGAGGACATCCATGAATTCCTTCACTAATTCTTCGAGTTGTGCGCGCTCATGCTCGTCAAGGGTAGCCCCTATCCTAATCTTGCGCAGTTAGCTACTAGAACCGAGGTTAATAATAACAGTCTCTTCTTCATTAACTTGAACGCGGTTATGTTGTTTGTTATTAACCTTATTTAGATAAGTTAAGAATTGTTCATTTGCAAAATCATCATCATCAAAAGTTTGATAAAAATCTAAACTATTAATATAAGGCACAAAAAGATACTCAAAATCTTTGTTTATTTCATTGATAGGAAAAAAAACATTGAGAACCTCATCAAAGGAGTTCTCGATTACATTTAAGCAAGGATAGATAGCAGAAGAAGAAATGAGGTAAACATTGGGATTATGTGGGATTTCAACAGGTAGAACCGGCGCATCATGCCAGTTGAGATGAGGTGTATCTGCAACTTTAATCAAGTGGGATAGATCTAGTGATTTAGTGTTTGAATGAACCATTCAGAGTGTCAGGCCCAGTGTTTGGAAGTCAAACGAGTAACTGGAGTCACTTTTCTCAGTCTCTTTGATTTTCGTCCCATGGGTTATCTTGGAAAAAGATCTCCTTTTTGGGTTTCATATTTCTATCTGTATGGTCATACCATAGTTCCGGAAAGCCACAAAAGGGAAAGTCCTCACCCTTTTTGATGAATCATCCATTCAAGGAGTCACCTAAGATAGTCTGGATGCGGTCTAGTCTTCTCTTTGGTCGAGACTGGCAGATCATTCTGAGCTCTTGTTCTGATGGTTGATACCCCAAACCACAAGGAGGGAAATCTTTCTTCAGTTCAATGGGATCAAGTATACCTTGTTGTCTTTATCCTAGCCCCAGTCCGAGCATGAACTGCATGTTTTTGAACATCTGAATCACATTAACGTTGCCATGAGGGTCGTATTTTGGACAAACCCTTTCTTTGAAATCGTCCCCTGCTGGGAGTAGAAGTGGCTCAACTCGGAATCCTGATAGGAGCATATCATTTGACCTGAGCTGTATCTTAAGGATTGGATTGCTAGTACTTGCACCCTTGGCATTGTCATCTTCACCTAAAATGGTGATGACTCGTCCGTTGGCAAAAAACTTCAATTTCTGATGGAGTGAGGAAGACACACCCTTGATTTTATGGAGCCAAGGTCGTTCGAGCAACAGGTTGAAGCAAGATGGGATGTCAATAACTTAGAATTCAACGACAGGGTTTATAGGGCCAGCCCCTATTACAAGTTTTATAGATCCCATCACCTCCCGATGGGTATTATCGTAGGTACGTACATCAGCGAAAGTTGGAGCACGATCACTTTCTTTCATTCCTAAGCATTTGAAGGTTCTTAATGGGAAGACATTCAAGGTGGATCCATTATCGACAAGAGAGAGTGGTACGATTTTCCCCATAACTTTGACAGAGATGTTGAGTGCATGATTGTGGTTTGGCCCAATTCTGGAGATTTCTTCTTCGAAAAAGGATAGCATTCGGGTAGAGGTCAGGGATCTGACTAAATTTACCGCTTCTTCTGGTGTAGTAGAAGGAGGAACTATGGGTCCAGTGAGCAACTTGATCAAAGCATTTCTGTGCAGTTGGGAAGACATGAAAAGCCCCCATAGAGTGATGTTAGATTGAGTTTTCTTTAGTTGATCGAGGATCTTGCTCTCCTCGAGGGTCATTTCTGGCATATGAAGGTTTTCAATGCCCTTCCCTTTGTCATTGGCTGGTAGTGAGCTTGAGATCTGGTAATGCCTCCCTGATCTGGTCATGTGATTTACTGAAGAAGGGAATAACATGAACCCTGTTTCTTCGTCGATCTCGGGTTGTTTTGCTACCTTGTTTATTTCTTCAAGGAGCTCCTCAAATGATATTATCCCATACATGTTGGCTCTAAAACTTGTTCTTCATTCGAATCTTTGAATTCTTCCCCCCTATGTCTTTCCATGTAAAGTCAATGCATTCCACAACTGCAATGGATTCTTCATACAAGTCTTTCCATTCTGTGGGGATATGTAAGGGTGAGGGGACCAAATGCCCTTGTAATTTCAGAGTATCAAGTAACTCGGCTATATTGCAAATATAGTTGGTTTGCCTGAATAATTCTATCATGATCTGGATGACATCATCCAGGCTGACTTCATCAGTTAGTACCACCCAACTGTCTGACTCTCGGGCCCATTTTCGTGCTTTTAAGAACAGCATGCTCAACCTTTTGTAATTAATGATCATTTGTGAGGGCAATTTCAGCCTGAACTCTAGGATTTGGTTTAACACTTCTAATAATTCCATACCTCTATTTTCAGAACGGGTACGGACAGTGATGCATGCTCAGGTAAGGAGTGACAGTGCCTGATTAATGAGGCTAATAGGGTGTAGGAGGAAATATGGGCAAGTTTGGAGGGGTTTGGGAGAGTGTATGGGTGTGATTTGAGTTGAGGGATCAAATTCTGGGTTCATTTCTAGGAAGATAGTTTGCTGAAATAATTGGTCCATCACTTATTCATAAGCCCATAGGAGAGTCATGGAACGGTGATAATTGCGAAGATGAACAATTGGTGGTCCACTTCCTCCAAATTTCTCGATATTTGGCATCTTGAACTTCTCGGGTAACCTCACCTTTGGATAAGGAGACATGTGGGTGTAGTCCATGTAATTTTTGGAGATTATGACTTGGTCGAACTTCTTATTTAGAATCTTGAGATCTTCTTTGACCTTGTTCAATTCTTCCTCTTTCGGATCAAAGATCACAGGCAAGTTAGCTCCAAGTTGGGCAAGGTTTGGCATAGGAAGCTGGGTACACAGCGACCCATTAAAAGGAGGGGCACATGGAGCGTGCTGATACTCTTTGGGAACCCAAATAGGCTCGGGTGGACCCATAGCGTAAGGGAATAGGGCCTCGGGCTCTTGAGGAATAGGAACCTGGCTTTGTTGCATCTTTCGGACCTCAGTCTGAAGGTTGTCAATCTTGGACAAGAGCTGAGCTAAAACTGTCGTCAAATTTGGCTGCGCAACTGGTACTTGATTTGTGTTCTCCATGGAAAGAGGATTGTAATACCCCGTAATTTTATTGATTTTTATTTAAGAGATTTAATAAATTAAATGAGAATTAATCCGGGTACAAATACTAGCGAGAGGTGAGTTGGTATTTGATTAAGATGTTAAAAATTGAAAATTTCATGTATTGAAAATGTTAAAATTGTTGCGAGACAGAAATACGACAATTTGGAAATTTAATTGGAACACACGTGTCAGTCGCGTCAGGAATGAAATTATTTGAATTATAAAGTGAATTATATTTTTATCAAACGAATGGTCATTTTGAGTGCGCCAACGTGTCCGAAAAGGTTGAAATAGTCAGAAAACACTAGCCGGGGGTTTAGTTTGGGTCCCGAGGCATTTTTGGGCCATACCGGCAACCTAGAAGGGTATTTTGGTAATTTTAAAAATAGGGGAATTGAAACCCACGAATTTTAGAGGTTAATTTTATATTAGAAATAAACCCACTAAGTCCAATATCAGTATTTAACAAGTAGTGGACTACGGGAGTTATAGGGAGAGTCTTAAAAGATTCCAAAAGAAACCCCTAGCCACCATCACCATCTTTGGGAGAAATCTGTAGAGAGAA
Source organism: Sambucus nigra (assembly GCA_949130495.1). Classification (NCBI taxonomy): domain Eukaryota; kingdom Viridiplantae; phylum Streptophyta; class Magnoliopsida; order Dipsacales; family Adoxaceae; genus Sambucus; species Sambucus nigra. The sequence continues at coordinate 288,941,190 of OX422223.1, forward strand.
AGAGGAGAATCAGCCTTCATCCTTCAACATCAAATCAAAAAACCTAAGGCAAGTGGTTTAATTACATAATTTCAAGCGAATGTTTCCTCCATGCTTAGGATTAAATATATGTCTTGTATTGGAAGTTTGATGAAAAACCCATGAAATTGGAGATTGAACTCATAATCTTATATAGGGATTGCATGCAGAATGGTAGTGAATGAACTCCATATCCAAAATGTATCTTTCTATGATTTAAAAAGGGATTTATAAGGAAAAATTGCAGACGTTAAAATTCTGGCTTCATGTTTATAGGGTTTGGGATAATGTTTGGGAATTATGATGATTACATGTTAATTTAGGAGGCATTGGCCCCAAATATATGTTAGAGGGTGACTTAGGAGGACTAAGAGTAGTTTAAAAACGTTAAAACTTAATTGGGATGATCTTAGTGGGGATTTAGAGGAGAGAAATCTGAAGAAAAACGAATTGGGGGAATTTCTGGGCGCAGTCTGCCATCTCGTTAGAAGACCTGCCCTGGTCATTCGAACGACCTCGTTCGAACGAGATGACAGTATTCCTTCTAACGAGTTGGTAGTTTGTTCGAAGCATTTCATTTGAACGACACTCGTTCGAATGACCTCGTTGGAACGAGACTTCTAACGAGTTGGCAGAATGGCCTTTTTGGCCTGATTTTATTTCAAATGTCCCGTAGACTTAAGTAATTGGGAATTAACCTTCCCTTATTGACTAGTGGGTATAATTGTGAGAATTGGGGTACGTTGAGGAGTAGAACTTAGAACCTTATAGTAATCTGGATGACATTTGTGGAATATGATGGAATACCTAATTACGACGTGAGAAGGGTTGACAACGTTAATATACAAATCGGGGACTTATAAACGTATAACATTAAATGACGGTATAAGAACGAGAATCATACCAATACTAATAATTTGAGATATCTAAGATGTGTGAATGCTTAGTATATGTGGTTTTATGTGTAAAACATACCTACCATACTTGTTATCACGGGAGGTCTGCGTTCGATTAGGGCCATCTAATCTTTGTGTGCCTACGGGGGGATTTAGATTGGTACCTAGAGGACATAGGTCAGAGAAGGACTTATTGAGAAGTTAATAAGTCTGCTGATCATGGGAGCGTAGGTATGTGCGTGACCCATGTGATGTGAACTATGTTCGCCTCCATTTTGTGTGATTGTTTTTATTTGAGAATGATTCCTGAGAGATTCGGAATGTGTGGTCCTTATGTACGTGATGTACCGGGATGGGATAGCAGAGTATGTGTGCACCTCAACTTAGTCTCGGGGTGCTAGTATTGTATATTTATGATGAGAATAATATACTGTAAATTTAAATGAACTGTAATGTATAAATGTGAGTATCTATAATATCAACGTTTTGTAAAAGATAAAATGAAAGATCTCTAGTGATTAGTAGTACTAAAATGGGAAACTGTGTAGAAGAGCAAAACACTCTGTTTAAAATAAGATGTCGGGAATTAAATCGTGAATCGTATAGTAATGTTAGATTTTATATTGAACCAGTTAGATACAGGCATAACTAGATTCGATTACGGATACGTTAAGAGTGCACAGATAGTCGAGGGTTGAGTATTTCATGTAAGAGCACGTCCTAACATGTATTTTGCATTCATTGTTTTATGTCATTAAAACACTTGCGATATTTTAAACTGTTTTCCACAATCGGGCTCTGACCCATTTGCTTTCAAATATATTTTTGTAAAATCCTTTTAGGTGCCCAGCCACAAGGACACCATGCATAGGAGTTCCATTCAGGTGACGGACTGTAGCTTCCGTGGAAGTTACAGGACTTTGACAGTAGACGCCTCCACTTTCGATCTTGACTCTATGTTACTAGATTTTCTTCATCTGTTGGGCATGTCGCCCCATTTCCTTTAGACACTTTATTTATTTAGTTATATCAGATTTTTGGGTTGTAATTGCTCACTTAGTATTTGTTTATTCCTGTATTTGGATTGTTGTAAGGAGTATCCCTCTAGACTCATTACTATTTTATGGTTATTCCATTGTCATTATGTTGTGGTGGTTATGTTAGCATTTCATAATTTTATTATTGCATGTAAATTGGATTTAATTAAAATTGACAACTTACTTTTTAAATATTAGTTGGCTAGTAATTGATAAAATGTTTTCGACAGTGATGCTATGAACTGAACCAACTTGGAATTTTGTATTAATTTAATAAAGGAGTAGCTACCCGATATTTAATTAGTCGGGGTGTCACAGGTGGTATTAGAGCATCAGGTTCTAGTGTCCTTAGGATTTGTACGACTTATTATGTTTTCGCTGAGCTTTCTTTGATATAGAGCCCTATATTTTAGCACTGTTGTATTCTTTTATTTATGTTCCGCTCTTCAGCTATTTTGAGATAATAACTACGAACTTATAAGACTTTACTCTCATTTCAGATGCCTCCACGACATGCACAGCGAGTTCCTAGGGATGCACAGCTCGAGCCACAACTTGCACCAGTTCAGGGCACCATGAATGCCGCCGAGGTTACAGCTATTGTAGCCCAAGCGATGAATGCTGCCCTAGCAGTTATACAGCAGGCACCACCCCAGGCGCCGGTAGTCGCGCCAGTTTAAGTTCATGCATTCTCGTCTGCTTGGGAACGCGTTCGTGATGCTTTTTAGAAAGCACACCCTTCGGAGTTTGCAGGTAGCTCCGACGTTGTAGTGTCCAGTCAGTGGAGGAAGGACATTCAGAGGCACTTAAGGATGTACGAGTGCACGGATGTTCAGAAGCAGATACTAGCTACTTTTAAGCTAGTAGGATCAGCATTGCAGTGGTGGGAGTCTATTACCATTGCGGAGGAGAGGGACGCCCTTTCTATTCAGGAGTTCTGGGTGCGGTTTGATCGCAAATATTTTCCATCAGCTATTCACACTGAAATGAGGAGGAAGTTAATGAACCTCAAGCAGGAGGGGAAGATCGTGGCCGAGTACGAGGCCGAATTCACAAATCTCTTGAATATTGTTCCCGATGAGATTTCGACTGAGGATAAGAAGATTCAGAAGTTCATGGACGGATTGACTTGGAGGATCCGACAGCACTTGTTGGGAAATCTTTCGTTGGCCACTTACTCTGACGTGGGTAACGCGACTCTGCTTCACTGCCAGGATCACCGCTTTTACATGCCTGAGAGTAAGAGATCAGGAGAGTATAGCCATCAGGGCAGGACAGGGGGAAATGGTGCCAGCGGGGCACAATCTGTTTAAGGTCAGCACATGCAGGGTGAACAGGGTTCCCAATAGGCGGATCCTAAGAGATTCAGATCTGGGGGTTTCAGGAATGGTCAGGGAGGTTTCAGACATGGCCATCAGTGTCAGAACGTCCATCAGGGCCAGCAGGGCCAGATTGGTCAGCAGCAATAGTTTCAGCAGGGCCAGCATGGTCAAGGTAGGAATGGTAACATCCATCAGGGCCGAGGGTAGCAGGGACAGCGAGGAGGAAATTTCCCGGGGAAGTGCTTTGTGTGTGGTAAGATTGGCCATAAATGCCAGGATTATCCTGATAGGGGCAGGGCCCCACAGCAGCAGCAGTCGGGTGCTCGACACGAGCCACAGAGGCCTATGTTTCCCGCCTCCCTCTCAGCACCACCACAGGTGGCAGCATTACCACCCATTCCAGCGGTCCCAGTTCAACAGGGACAACTTCAGTATGGGAGAGTGTACCAGCTCCAACAGGCCACCGTCCCATACGATCTACCTACTATTGAGGGTATGTTCTCTATTCAGGGGACTATTGGGCGTATTTTATTTGATACAAGGGCCACATATTATTGCATTGCCATGAGATTTGCATCCACTATTGGGTTGTTAGACACTGCAGAGAGCACGATTACTTGTGTAGATTCACCATTGAGTAGGGGTTCTGTAATTTCCCTTATTTGTAGAGGTGTGGGTATTGAGATCGGGAGGTTTACTTTACCCATTGATATGTTAGTATTAGAGATGACTGAGTATGATGCAATTGTTGGTATGGATTGGCTAGTTGCGTACCGAGCCATGATTGATTATTTTAGTTGGAGTATCATATTTGCCACTCTCGGGTAGGAGATGTTTTTAGTGGCGATGCCTCGCCCTGAGGGAGGATCGTCCACTCATTTGTACTATATAGAGGAGGAGATCTCTAAAGAAGTGGTGATGCCACTTGATTCGATTCCAGTTGTGAGGGAGTTTGCCGATGTATTCCAGGATATACCTGGATTACCTCCTAGTAGAGAGATAGATTTTGTTATTGATTTGATGCCGGGCACACGGCCCATTGCCCACGCATCGTACCATATGGCTCCAGCGGAGATGAGAGAGCTAAGGGATCAGATAGAGCAGATGTTGGGTCAGGGGTTTATCCGAAGGAGTACTTCGTCGTGGGGTGCCCCTGTGTTGTTCGTAAAGAAGAGGGATGGATCGTTGAGGTTGTGTGTAGATTTTCGGGAGTTGAATAAGGTCACGATACGGAATAAGTATCCGTTGCCCCGAATCGATGACTTATTTGACCAATTGAGAGGATCCTGCTTCTTCTCAAAGATTGATTTGCGATCGGGATACCATCAGTTGCATCTCAGGGAACATGACATCTCGAAGACTGCTTTCTTGACGCGATATGATTCCTGTGAATTTTGGGTTATGCCTTTTGGCTTGACCAACACTCCAACCTTGTTTATGGACTTAATGAATAGGGTGTTCAGAGAGTTCCTAGACCAGTTCGTCATTGTCTTTATTGATGACATTCTGGTTTACTCCCAGACAGAAGAGGAGCACGTCGAGCATTTGAGACAGGTTTTGCAGACGTTGCGTCAGAACGAGCTTTATGCAAAGTATGAGAAGTGTGGGTTCTGGTTAAAGGAGGTTCAGTTTTTGGGGCATATCATTTCAGACCGAGGGATATCTGTTGATCTGGGGAAGGTATTCGCGATGAGGGAGTGGGGACAGCCCACGACACCGACTGAGATCCGTAGTTTCTTGGACCTAGCAGGATACTACATGAGGTTTATTCGGGGTTTCTCAAAGATAGCGGGTCCTTTGACACATCTGACTCGCAAAGGTGTACCATTCATCTGGAGCGATGCCTGTCATTTGGCATTCGATGAGTTGAAGGACAAGTTGACCTCAACGCCTGTGTTAGCATTGCCCAGGCTGGGAGTTGAGTATTTAGTTTACACCGATGCGTCCTTACAAGGACTTAGAGGTGTGCTGCAACAGGAGAGTCAGGCCATATCTTATGCTTCCCGTAAGCTTAAGCCTCACGAGAGGAATTACCCCACCCATGACTTGGAGTTAGCGGCAGTCGTATTTGCTCTTCGGATTTAGAGACCCTATCTCCTGGGGGAGAAATTTCGGTTGTTCACAGACCACAAGTCTCTATAATACCTCTTCACGCAGAAGGAGCTGAATATGCGTCAACGTCTGTGGATGGAGTTTATGAAGGATTATCAGTTCGATATCCAGTATCACCCAGGGAAGGCTAACGTGGTAGCAGATGCGTTGAGCCGTCGGCCGGTAGATGAGGTGGTCGAGGTGTGGAAATCTAAGTGGAAGGAGTTGGGACACCAGGATGCAGTGGCCCCATCGTTCATGTCTGTGATGACTATTACACCTCAGCTTGTTACGAGGGTGGTAAAGGCCCTGGCAAATGACTCATTCTGTCAGGAACAAATAGTTCGATTACTAGCAACCGTTGGCTCAGACGGGGGATTACGCTTCAATGGGAGACTGGTCGTTCCGGAAGGAGAGGACTTGCGACACGAGGTAATGACGGAGTCGCACGACTCACGGTTCGCGGTACACCCTGGTGGGGATAAGATGTACTAAGACATGAGACGACAGTATTAGTGGAGCGGGATGAAGAAAGATATCGCCATGTTTGTTTCTAAATGTGCCACTTGTCAGCTAGTAAAGGTGGACCATCAGAAATGGATAGGACTTCTACAGCCATTAGAGGTTCCGACGTGGATATGGGAGAGCATCTCCATGGACTTTATCCCGGGGTTACCTACGTCGCAGAGGGGTCACGACTCAATTTGGGTAATTGTGGATATGTTGACCAAAGTTACTCATTTTCTGCCCGTGAGGGCCGTCTACATTACGGGACAGTATGCCCAGCTTTTCATTACGAAAATAGTGAGACTTCACGGGGTACCTCTAAATATTGTGTCTGACCAAGATAAGATATTTGTTTCATGATTTTGGGAGAGTTTCCAGGAGGCCATGGGTATGGAGTTGCGGCTGAGTACGACTTACCACCCGCAGATGGATGGGCAAACCGAGTGAACAAATCAGATGTTGGAGGACATGTTGCATATGTGCATCCTAGACTTTGGAGGTGGATGGGAGCAGTACCTTCCACTGGCTGAGTTTGCTTATAATAAATCCTATCAGTTTACCATTGGCATGGCTCCATTTGAGGCGTTGTATGGTAGACCTTGTCGTTCCCCAGCATGTTAGTTATAGGTGGGGGATAACAAACTCCTTAGGGCGAAAGTGATTCAGGACACTTTGGCAAGAATAGAGATGATACGGAGCCGCATTCGGGTAGCTTAAGACCGGCAGAAGAGCTATGCTGATGCAAAAAGATTCTTTAGAGAATTCAAGGTGGGGCACCAGGTGTTACTCAGAGTATCCCCTATGAAGGGGATAATGAGTTTTTGGAAGAAGGGGAAACTGGAACCAAGGTATGTGGGACCATTTCCTATCATCGAGCATATTGGGCCAGTTGTGTATAGACCGGGGTTACTGGAGCACTTGAATAGGATTCATGATGTGTTCCATATTTCCTTGCTAAGGAAATATCTTAGGGACAATTTGGCCCATACTCACATTGCTTTGGAGGACATCGATCTCCAGCCCGATAGTTCCTACGAGGAGGGGCCTATTGCTATTTTGGATCGAAGCGAGCGGAAACTGAGGTCGAAGATAGTACCGTTAGTACCTGTATAGTGGCGGTATCATAATGCCGAAGAGTTCACATGGGAGCGCGAGGATGAAATGCGTGAGCGATATCCGGAGTTATTTTTACCAGGTAATCTTTAGTTTCGAATTTCGGGACGAAATTCTGTTACTAGGGGGGAAGTATGTAATACCCCGTAATTTTATTGATTTTTATTTAAGGGATTTATTAAATTAAATGAGAATTAATTGGGAATTAATCTGGGTACAAATACTAGCGAGAGGTGAGTTGGTATTTGATTATGATGTTAAAAATTGAAAATTTCATGTATTGAAAATGTTAAAATTGTCGCGAGAAAGAAATACGACAATTTGGAAATTAAATTGGAACACGCGTGTGAGTCGCGTCTGGAATGAAATTATTTGAATTATAAATTGAATTATATTTTTATCAAACTAATGGTGATTTTGAGTGTGCCAACGTGTCCGGAAAGGTCGAAATAGTCAGAAAACACTAGCCGGGGGTTTAGTTTGGGTCCTGAGGCATTTTTAGGCCATACCGGCAACCTAGAAGGGTATTTTGGTAATTTTAAAAATAAAGGAATTAAAACCCAAGAAATTTAGAGGTTAATTTTATATTATAAATAAACCCACTAAGTCCAATATCAGCATTTAACAAGTAGTGGACTACGGGAGTTATAGGGAGAGTCTTAAGAGGTTCCAAAAGAAACCCCTAGCCACCATCACCATCTTTGGGAGAAATCTGCAGAGAGAAAGAGGAGAATCAACCTTCATCCTTCAACATCAAATCAGAAAACCTATGGCAAGTGGTTTAATTACATAATTTCAAGCGACTGTTTCCTTCATGCTTAGGATCAAATATATGTCTTGTATTAGAAGTTTGATGAAAAACCCATGAAATTGGAGATAGAACTCATAATCTTATATATGGATTGCATGTAGAATGGTAGTGAATGAATTCCATATCCAAAATGTATCTTCGGTGATTCTAAAACGGATTTATAAGGAGAAATTGCAGACGTTAAAATTCTGGCTTCATGTTTATAGGGTTTGGGATAATGTTTGGGAATTATGATGATTACATGTTAATTTAGGAGGCATTGACCCCAAATATATGTTAGAGGGTGACTTAAGAGGACTAAGAGTAGTTTAAAAACGTTAAAACTTAATTGGGATGATCTTAGTGGGGATTTAGAGGAGAGAAATCTGAAGAAAAATGAATTGGGGGAATTTTTGGGCGCAGTCTGCCATCTCGTTAGAAGACCTGCCCAGGTCGTTCGAACGACCTCGTTCGAACGAGCTTATAACGAGATGACAGTATCCCTTCTAACAAGTTGGTAGTTTGTTCTAAGCCTTTCGTTAGAAAAACACTCGTTTGGACTACCTCGTTCGAACGAGACTTCTAACGAGTTAACATAATGGCCTTTTTGGTCTGATTTTATTTCAAATGTTCCGTAGACTTAAGTAATTGAGAATTAACCTTCCCTTATTGACTAGTGGGTATAATTGTGAGAATTGGGGTACATTGAGGAGTAGAACTTAGAACCTTATAGTAATTCGGATGACATTTGTGGAATTGGAAACGAATACCTAATTACGACGTGAGAATGGTTGACTACGTTAATATACTAATCGGGGACTTGTAAACGTATAACATTAAATGACGGTATAAGAACGAGAAGCATACCTATACTAATAATTCGAGATATCTAAGATGTGTGAATGCTTAGTATATGTGGTTTTATGTGTAAAACATACCTACCATACTTGCTATCATGGGAGGTCTGCGTTCAATTAGGACCATCTAATCTTTGTGTGCCTACGGGGGGGTTTAGATTGGTACCTCGAGGACATAGGTCAGAGAAGGACTTATTGAGAAGTTAATAAGTCTGCTGATCATGGTAGCATAGGTATGTGCGTGACCCATTTGATGTGAACTATGTTCGCATCTATTTTGTATGATTGTTGTTATTTGAGAACGGTTCCTGAGAGATTAGGAATGCGTGGTCCTTATGTACGTGATGTACCGAGATTGGATAGCAGAGTATGTGTGCACCGCAGCTTAGTCTCGGGGTGCTAGTATTGTATATTTATAATGAGAATAATATACTGTAAATTGAAATGAACTTTAATGTATAAATGTGAGTATCTATAATATCAACGTTTTGTAAAAGATAAAATATAAGATCTCTAGTGATTAGTAGTACTAAAATGGGAAACTGTGTAGAAGAGAAAAACACTCTGTTTAAAATAAGATGTCGGGAATTAAATCGTGAATCGTATATTAACGTTAGATTTTATATTGAACCAGTTAGATACGGGCATAACTAGATTCGATTTCGGATACATTGGGAGTGCACAGATAGTAGAGAGGTGAGTATTTCATGTGAGAGCACATCCTAACATGTATTTTGCATTCATTGTTTTATGTCATTAAAACACTTGCTATATTTTAAACTGTTTTCCACAATCGGGTTCTGACCCGTTTGCTTTCAAATATATTTTTGTAAAAACCTTTTAGGTGCCCAGCTACAAGGACACCATGCATAGGAGTTCCATTCAGGTGACGGACTGTAGTTGCCGTGGAAGTTACAAGACTTTGACAGTAGACGCCTCAACTTTCGATCTTGAATCTATGTTAATAGATTTTCTTCATTTGTTGGGCATGTCGCCCCATTTCTTTTAGACACTTTATTTATCCAGTTATATCAGATTTTTGGGTTGTAATTAATTTAGTGATGCTGACTTAGTATTTGTTTATTCCTGTATTTGGATTGTTGTGAGGAGTATCCCTCCAGACTCATTACTATTTTATGGTTATTCCATTGTCATTATGTTGTGGTGGTTATGTTAGCATTTCATAATTTAATTATTGCATGTAAATCGGATTTAATTAAAATTGACAACTTACTTTTTAAATACTAGGTGGCTAGTAATTAATAAAACGTTTTCGACAGTGATGGTATGAACTGAACCAACTTGGCATTTTGTATTAATTTAATATAGGAGTAGCTACCCGGTATTTAATTAGTCGGGGTGTCACAAGGATGGATACCAGACTCGGAAGAGGTAGTAGGGGAATGAACGAAGCTCCGAGGTGACTTGACTGAAGACCGAAGCCAATTAGGAGCCAGGCCAAGGGCATGTGATCGACCTGAGAGGGAATAAAATGGGAGTTATTTTTGACAAAAAAAGGATGAGAATATTTTTGACATTTTTTCTTTTTGAGATTGAAAGACAAAATATATTTGGATTTTTGGTAAAGAAAGGAGAAATGTTTATGGATTTTTGACAAAGAAAGGAGAAATGTTTTTGGAAGACGGGTCTCAGCATAATTATTATTATTATGTTCTAACTTGTATTAAATTCTCCTAAATGCAAAATGAAATGCCGGACGGGACCCGAGCCTGGAAAAGTTGGGTTTGTAATATATGCGAAGCTATGGTTGGACTTGTAACTAGGCTCACAGGTAGGGTCCCGTCTTAAAAATTCCCAAAACTTTGGGCGGCAGGTCGATCTGGAATTTTGACAGAGTTTCGGGTAGAAACCGATAATCTAATATGTGTGTCCTAGGCTTGACACCTATATGCGGGTATGTAGCTTGGTTGGGTGAATGGGAAAGGGTTCCCCCCGTTGGCGTGTCTTCCACGATATACTTGCTTTTGAGGGTAATCGGTACGTACAGACAAGCCATTTGATATACCTGAGTGTACGTGAATTGCCTCACTATATACCTGGGGACAGTATGTGTGAGAGCGAATTCGATATACTCGGCATACGTGAACGAGTTCCCTGCGATATACCTCCCATTATGACTTCGGTAAAGCGGTACGATGCGGGGGAACCCTTTGATATTCGTCGAATCTTAGGCTAACTGCGCCCTTTTGGACCAGTGCTCATCAAGAAGTGACCCTCTAGTTACTGGACAAAATTTGGTCAATCACAATGCTCTTTGGTGATATCGTGTGAATCGTGCATGATTCTCTTATTAGTATCTTATGATGAGAGTATCTTTATTGATCATGCCCAACAGGGAGAAAAGTATGAGTACCATTGGTATAACAAGTATGGGTGATGCTTGTAATATGGGGATATATGTGATCCTAGGTGCACGTGGTGTGAAGTGTACATGGAGAATTTTCTACAAGTGTGTGAATAGAAGCATAAGCATGAGGTGAGCATGAATAGTAAAGGGGAACATGAAAATAGGGGGATATAGAAGAAAATAAAACACCCATGTAAATAGAGTTTAGCCCTCAAAATAGAAAAGTTCCACAGCAGAGTTGCCACTATGGCCATACCCGATCCTTGCGGTGGGAGAGGATCCCTTTTTTGGTCCCGCACGTCCCTCTCAGAAGAGCTTCGGCTGTCATCGTTGATGAGGTAAAAAATGTAGAGAGATAGATTCACCAGTCTATTTTACTCAAAACAGACAAAAGAAAAGGGATCCATCCCGAAGGACATCATCCAAAGACATACTGATACATACGAAACCAAAATGATTCGAAAATGGTTCGGAGGCTAAGTTACGAAATGGCAAAGGGTTAGGCACCCATTTAGCCCCTACGATTTCTCATGGGTTGTTGCTATTTTCCTTTATTTCCCCATGATATGTGTGCATGTGTATACATAGCGGAGATAGGAATCATCGACTTGTATTATGGAAGAGATAAAGTGAGTCATCCATAGGAATGTGCCTAAAAGTAATATTAGAAAATAGGATTTATAGGATTATCCTAGCATCGATCAATATGAGGGAATCATAATGCATGTGGAATAATACGACACTAGGAACAAATATATGTATATATAAATATATATAATCTAAGAGAGTTAAGTTTAAAGAATATAGAAAAATAGGAAAAAAGTAGAAAAAGGGGCTCGAGTTTCTAGTTTTACCCCGAGATGCCTACGTAGCCTATAGAGGCATCAAAGTCCACATAGTTCATATGAAAAACGAGGGGTGGGATTTACCCATAAATCCAATCGGGGACTTCTCTTATATGTGTGTGTGTGTAAAAAGTGTTTTAGTTGTGATAAAAGTGTGAAAAAAGTGTGAGAATTCCCGTTTGGAATTTATGAGCAAATCCTCTTTTTCTTATTTTTTGGATTTTATTTATAAAAATAAGAGATGTGCAATAATATTAAATAAAAAGTATATTAGGATATGTGAGATGAGATAATGAACGTACTAAGTCACAAAACAAACTAATGCGAATTTAGGAGAATTTAAAGAGGGAATTGAGAAAGTTGGACCTTCTTGAAGATCTTGAGCTTGATCTTGGATGTTGGAGAGCAGCCCTTGCACTTGGGTGATGATGGAGGATACTTAATTCACCAAGTTTGATGAAGAAGGTGATGAAAGATGAAGGTTGGAAAGGGGTTTTGATGTGGAAATCATGCTGACTTCGAGAGGGGTTTTCTGAGCTTGCTAAGAGTGATGGATCTCTGATCTTTTTCTAGTTAGGCCCTACTTTTTATAGGCCCAAGGAATTACCAATTGGCATAGCCCTGGTCATGCCAATCGGCAGGTGTGTTTAGGCACACTGCCGATAGGCAGGGTTTGGAACCTACCGTTTGGTAGTATTTTTCAGGTTCCTTTGGAAAATCGGTCGTAGAGCACAAACCGTTGATCCGAATCTCACACGGGGCACATTGTTGGAAAGGTATTTCAGAGACCTTTGAAATTCCTTTGGACTGCTCCCAAGTTCGGGAGTTTACTTTTGGTCAAATATGGCTCGAAAGCGCTCATCGGTCCTTTGGACGGGGGATCATCGAATGCAAACGGATTGTTCGTCCGCATGGTATGTCAGAATCGAGCATGGGGTGGACTGTTGGAAAGGTTAGGAGATGTAATTTGACATTCCAAAGAGCTTGACTCGGTTTGGGGAGTTGACTTTGGTCAATCGGGGACTGAAAGCGCTCGGTGACCTAATGAGTCTCAGCCCCCTCTCGACGATATAAGAGTTCCTAATGAGTCTCAGCTCTGTGGCACCACTCTGCATAAGCCCTGAGAGGTGGGAGGTCCTTAACATCATTTAAGTATGGTGTAATTTTGAAACATCATTTCAGTATGGTGTATAGTAAATCTCTCCCTCGACAATGTGAGAGTGCCTAATGAGTCTCAACTCTAAGGCACGATTCTGCATAAACCCTGAGAGGTGGGAGGTCCCTAACATTGTTTTAGTATGGTGAGACCCTTAAATATCATTTAAATATGGTGAAAACTGTGAAAATCATTTATGTATGGTGAATAGTAAATCTCTCTCTCGGTGCTGTGAGAATGCCTAATGAATCCTGGCTCCAAGACACTACTCTGCATAAACCGTGAGAGGTGGGAGGTCCCTAACATCATTTTAGTATGGTAAGACCCTTAAACATCATCTAAATATAGTGAAAACTATGAAACATCATTTAAGTATAGTGAATAGTAAATCTCCCTCTCGATGGTATGAGAGTGCCTAATGAGTCTCGGCTCTAAGGTTCCACTCTATGTATACCCTGAGAGATAGGGCGTCTTTAACATCATTTTAGTATGGTGAAAATGTAAAATAAGAATGACATTATGAAGGAAACTAGAACATACAACACTCAGAAAAGTCTCCATTCATTCCTTCAGCAAAATTTATAAAAAAAAATCCAAAAATTTTATTTAAGGAGGGTTACAAGCAAATAGGTCTAGAAAACCATAGTCCCCCCAAAAACATAAAACTAAATGTCGGCTATAAGAGATCTAGTGGAAGAGGGATCAATTGGATTTTCCTTGGGATGTTTGGTATCCCCCTCTTGCTCTCCCATTACTTCAATCACATCAGTGTCGTCTTATTCAACAACTATAGTCTTGGCCTCAGCCATATTTGTTTTAGCATTCTGAGCCTCATCTTGGACATCCTGTAGAGCAATGACACTTGTAGGATTAGCAAAGTTTAATGAGGATACAATCTCGGCCAAAAGAGGGCTGTTAGAAATAAGGTAACAACATTGATTGGCAACCCAACGACACATTATTTGGGTCTCCTTTTCCATGTACTGGATGACATAGCTAAAGAATTCTTTTGACCCTTAAAAGTCAGATATAGCCTGCTCAGAAACCACCCAAATGTTTTCATCCTTATCCTCCTTTTTCTTCTTGAGTTAATCCTCAAGAGCCTCACTTTACCCTTATTATCTTACCTAGGGATGGACAAGCGTTCCTTATGGCGGTCCCTCATCTCCTGGGTTTTGGTGTCGTACTCGGATTATCAAGCTGAGTTTTAGCCTCTTCTGCCGCCTTTGATTTTTCCTCAGTCTCCACTACCCAATACTGGAGGGTATTGAAAAACTAAAATAAAACATAAAACTTAGTACGAGACAAAACTACAAAAAAATTTAAAAATATAGGACCGTGTTGGTGTTTACCTGGGTGGCCCTGTGAAAAGCAAAGTTAAAGACACTAGAGGGGTCTTGAGCTTCAAAATATCAGTTGTCACTGTCATGGACAATCGAGGTTATAACCTCCTGAGATTTTAGTTGACTCTCTAGAAGAGAGTCAACATTAACACTCAAATGAGCAAGGCCTGTAGCTGTAGAGACATCATCCCTAATAGGAAAGAGAGGGTCAGTAACTGGCCTTGGTGGGCATTCTTTTCTCTTTTTTTATTGAGGGGGAGGGGGCTGAGGTCCCTCCAATGACCTTTTTTCCTTTTTTATCCCCCTCAGAATCTTAGAGGTTTCTTGTAGTTGAATTTTGTTGAGTCTGAGTCGGCTAAGAAACTTTTTCCTGAAGACGGGCAAACACATTGGAAGACATAGGGGATGCCATTGACCAGATATCGTCCGAGATACTGGCAGGACGATTTGTAAATAAAAATAAAATTAGATAAATATTGTCATACTGCGTTAAAGTAATTCAAGATGATAGTAAAGTTCAATATAGTTGACTTATTTACTTACGAAGTAATGTTAGGGGTTCTACCCCCATATCGGAGTATTATAATAGCTCAGGAATCATTTAGTCATCAAATACAATGAGTACATCCCCCCTAAGTTGGTTGATGGACTCCTTCGTCTCGACTCCGTGGTTGTGGTCTACTTTGGTCGAGATCAAAACACGATCCCATTTTTTAGGCACCCTCGCCTCATCTGTAGTGTGTGATTCTCCCTCTCCGAACTCCTAGTCCCTAAAGACGAAGAAGTAACGAGATTTTTAATCATGGTTGGAAGTTTGATTTATGTGAAGGAGTTTTTTGTTTTATTGATGAACCAAGAGATGGTAATAGCAGGGGTGGATTTCGTAGTAACTACAGTATAAAATACCTTAAAGACATTAACTTGGAGATCCACATCCCATGTAACTCTCTAGAGTTGGGGATCCCCAAATAGGGTCCTCCAGGAATTCGGCATCAGCTGGTCAGAGGCAACATTGATTGAAGCAGGGATAAACCTTATAAATGGATGGATTGAAAGACAAAAGCCGAACTTAAACATTTGCTCATAAACAACCACCTCTCCCTCATTTTTGAGGTTAGAAGCTCGCTCGACTTCGATAGGTACCCTTATATGGATGGAAGAATTGATCTCATTATGTTACCTCTAGACCACCAGGTCAGTTTCACGAACATAGCTTGGATTCATGCCCAAAATATAAGGATCTTCCTCATTTTCATCCTCAATTGCAGGAGCTTTAGCATGAGGATCACGACTTCTAATCGACTTGAGTTATGTCCGAGATAGGGATAGCCATGGAAGGGAGTGGAACCTTAGTCTTGTTGTAAAAAATATCAGAAATTTAGGTCTCATTATCCCCTTGTTGATAAGAAGAAGTGCTAGGATGACCCCAATTATAGGATCCGATAGTCTCGCCCTCATTTTCATGGGCCACCGAAACTCTCATTGCCATCTTTAAGGAGTCAGACTTAGAATCCTCTCGATCTTCATGGAGACCCAGACATTTAAAAGAGTTGTAGCTCTTGGAAGACGAGGAAAACATAGTGTTACTACTTATTGAAATGAGAACTCTAGTATCGTTTAAGTTGGGGTTAGTAATAAGTAAGGTAGGGTGCTCTACAACTATGGGGTTAGTAAAAGTGGAACCTGAGACCTATATTGAGACTTGGCCTCAACCCTACTTATCTCTCGTCTTACGCGCTGATGAAAATAAGGAAATTCTTAACCTAACTAGTACAACCAATGGTAAATGAAAACTTGAAAGAGATCTAATGGCGCAACTACAAGGGATCAAAATGAGCAGTTGGATGTTTTTTTTATAAAACTTATGAAGAACACCAAGAACATTAAGAAAACTTTTGGTAACCTTTCACCGGAGAAGATGTTGGAAAATAGAAACTACTGCCCTAAAATTCCCAAAACAGGCTCACTCAACCTTAAAAATCCTCCTAACATCCTACTCACCCAAAATTGTTAGGAATTAAGGGATAAACCACCACGAATTGGTGGCTAGGGTAGACAGAGAACTCGTCAAAAAACTAAAAATTTTAGATTTAATAATTAAACTGTAAGAAGTGAAGAAAGGAATCGAGAGGAGTACTTAGAGAGCCTTAGAATATTATAGGGGTGAAAGAACACCGAAAAAAATGAGAGCTAGAATGAGAGAATTTAGAGAGAGAAAGAAAGGGTTGCTCTGAAATTTTTTAAAGAAATAATGGAAACGAAGAATAAGAAATGGTCTTACCGCTAAAAGCATGCACGTGCAATTCCTAAAATCCCATAATTAGGGCATGCCTTTTGAAGTGATGTCTGGCTAGGCGCGTGACCTAGGGTGTCATACTAAGCCATTCACCAAGTGACAAGTGTCTTACTTCTTGAGTAAGAAATGACACTTCTGTCAAAGTCCATGTTACCATTGTACCTCCACTAGCCTTGAGATAACCTTAGACATAAGGGCTAGGAAGAGATGAGATAAGAGAAGTACTTACACCTCAGCCTCCCAATAATATTGAAGACTAATGTTTAGAGGTAGATTGATACACATAATCCTGGTCTCATCCAAGCAACACCCACTAAGAAATTATCTCCCCTTATGTATGCCCTCAGAGTCATCACCCCTCGAAAGTGCTCACCTACAATCTCTTCTTAAATGTTCTCGACTTCAGAGACCAACCTCGATGGTAGGACAGTCTCCTTATTGAAGGAAGTCTATTAGTAGTGTGGGCTTACAACCTACTTATATTATCATCCTCATTTACCATTACCTATAATGTTGGCCTCAGACTGTACTAAGAGGCCGACCCATCAACATCGGCTATATCAGTCAGACAACAAGCTAGTCTTGTCTCGGCCCACCCTTATAGGAAAGGATCTCCCACAGTCTTGGCCAACAGACACACTCTACCTCAGACATCTCTTGGATATGTGGGAATTATGACAAGGGTGTTGTTGACATATCCATATAAAACCTTTATTATAAATCAACCAGCACATGGGGATAATATTATTCATCATAACTTATACATCCTTTTCCACAGGTGTCACGTGCTCATTAGCTGATCACTCATTTGCACATAGACTGCATTCCTTGGGAATGACACTGATCATTCCCATGACTATAAAAGGCATCTTGTGACTCATTCTCTAGGGATCGATAATCAACCATAACCCTATTGTTATACTAAATTTGTAGAGTGAGAGAGAGAAGTTTGTATTCACCTTTTATGGCATTTTGCCCTACTTCATAGTGAAATAACTCCTAAACTTTGCATAGTGGATGTAGGTTAAGGCTGAACCACTTAAATAATTGTGTTCCCATATTTTCTCTCATCTCTTCTACTATTTTACTTCTGTTGTTACATTCTCCATTAATAAGTAAGATCCCAAAATAGGTGGAATCCTCAAGGATGATTGTCGGCATCATCTGTGGGGAAATGTTTTTGTATATATACATATTAAGATGTAGTTGAGAGAATGACATGGTGAATATAGCCGAAGGGAGAGCGAGACATGTGAAGAATCCAAAGAATGCAAAAGTTAATGAGAAAGATATTGCTAAGTGAATGAGAAGACAGACACATAGAGTGGAAAAAATGGAGAGAAAACAGGGAGAGAGAGAGAGAAAGTTTTATGATTTAAAGAGGTGAGAATGTAGAGGATAATGAAATGATTTCATAGATCCAAACATATGAAAGAGAAAGAGATAGAGGTAAGAAGAAGAAATGAGGAGTCGTACCAGCAAAAGTTTATAAGTGAGTTAGGTGGAGGGGTAAGATTACATCTTTAAATGTATTATTTAGTGCCATGTGGAGGCTCCAAAGGTGGAGATTCCATTTTTATAAGATAGTATATGATTGTATTTGAAGTCAGCTAAGAGTGTCTTAGAATTTATTACGATTAATTGAGAGTCAACAGACTTAATTGACAAAGGAAAATTGGCAAAATATGAATTCAATTGAGATTATTGATGATCATATGTTAAAAGAATATTATAATTTATATATGGGTGTTAGACAGATCGTAATTTTTTGGACAATTATTATATATTGTCTAAGGTTCTTTAATTGAGTCCTTCTACTTTTACCATTAAATTGAACCACATAGAAGCCATATGGCCAATTGCCATTTTCTTATCAATATAACTTAGAGTAAGTCTACAAATCAGGGGAAAGAAGAAGAACATCAACAACCATTTATAGATGCGGTTTACAAGCGAGTCAAAATGCGGTACAACTAGATTTATTCAATTTAATTAATCATTGACACTTCCCTGGACCCTGGTTATTTTGGCCGACATTTATCACGTGCTATACTAATTAGTTGGATATGAACCAAATGTTGAGAATCTCAAATATTTAAATAAAACAACAAAATGGGAAGAAGACTAAAGAGGTAAGCAAATTACATGCCCCAAATAAGACATTATCTATCTTGCAAGATGTGATCACAAGAACATGAGACGGTTGTGTGCAAGCTTATAAAAACAGAATGACCCCCTTTACTTTGGTCAAACCCTAAGCCATTGCACTTGTATAATTACCACACTTCGCTTATAGTTTAGACTTTTTGGAGTGTTAAAAGTCTTGTAGAGAAGGAAATATTATAATTAGAGATTTGGAGAGTGTGAATAATATGAGATAAAATAAGAGAAAAAGTGAGAGGCTCCATCAAGATAAGGAATATAAAGTTTCTTAAAGAGAAATTATGTTTAATAAATGTCTCATGATTATGGGAGAAATTTATAAGAGATTTTTGAACTTTCAATATGGATCACCATGATAAGAAAGCTTAAGCTTTGAGGTGAATAGAGTCTTAGTATTAATGTTAGAATAGTTTTTAATCAAGTGTTTATATCCTCAAAGCGATGAGTATTTTATGAGGAACACTTGAAGCTTTTAATGTGGCTAGAAGTATATAAGAGTTCAAGTAAGCATAATATGTGAGTATATATAGATATTAAGCTAGATATTATATACATAGACACACACACAATCCGTCTCATGTGCGTACCTGAGACGATGTGGACAGTCGTGCGAACCATTCTTTAAAATAGTAAAAATGTAACTTTTCGATGAATTTCTTGGAGATAATCCACATAATGAGGAGATCATCTACAAAAAAAATGAAAAATTTAATCCAAAAGTGAATGATATGATCATAAAAAATTTCAACGGCTAAAAATTGTACATATTCATAATTTTAGCAATTCATTTTTTTAAAATAGTAAAAAATAAATTTTTTGTTGAAACTTTTTATAGATGATCTTCATAGTGAATATATTTTAAAAGAAAAAAAATGAATATATTTCTAGAGGAGATTATGTTTACGACATGAAGTTAGCTCCACTAAATTTCACCAAAAAAATAATCATTAAGTAGGTCAAATGACCCAAAAAAACTAATAACTAAAAACTGAATACACCCACCCACCCACCCACCCACCCACCCACATAACTATTCATTTCACCTTTTTTTTTTGTTTAGATTTTTAATGAAATTATGTGGATCTAATCATAGTGATTGATTCCTTTAAATTTCATTAAACCCCGTTCATTTAGTTATTAAAATGATTAGGTTTACACAAGGACCTTACTAGATCCCGATTATGAATTTAAAAAAAATCCTTTGGAACTTGTCGTCATTTTCAACTTTAAAGAATAATATAAATGAATCATGTTTATGAGAATAATATACATGTCTAAGGATGAATTCCAAATCTTAAACTAAAAGTTTAAATTGTAAGATAATAATGAGATAAACCCAAGCTAAAGCAAAATATGAAGCGCTTGAATTGAATGAATACACTAACCCATAGTCTTGGGGTGAATTAAGGTTTTAAGAGTCATGTAACAATTGTATTGGATAAAGGTATAAAAATGATAAAATAACGATGTTTCACAAAATTGTGGGGCTGAAATACACTTTTTATAAGAAAAATTATGTCTCTTCACTGAGGGGTGTTGGGGTTTTATGCTTAAAACCATGTAAAGACATTTTATTTATTAATGAAAGGATTGTTTAGTTCATTTTAAAATGAGAATCATATTTATGAGAATGATTTATATTTATGTTTATTAAATATATTGTTTCATATATGTCAATCAATTGTATTTAATAGGAAGTTCGATGAGTTGGGTTTGTCTTGATCACATGTGATCGGAAGCTCGATTCTAGTACTATTTAACATTTCACAACTTAGATTGGGAGTTAATATCCTATTGAAACGATTGCGATACAATCTTAGTTATTTATCTTAAACTATGAGAACCTGTTTGATGGTTCGAGAACTAGTATGTTAGTTCAAAAGAGGATTGTGACCGATATATCTAGGAATGTGTTGAATAGGACCATCCTTGAGATTTAAATCTAAGGGTTGTATTGATTACACTTAAGCAATCTACATCATTTGCAAATGTCCGTAGATTCTTAATAACTTGAATTATCAGTATTGAAATGCTTGCACAATTTTGCCTTGACTATTATAGGAAAGATTAAATTTCCTTGGATCTCACTCTCATCATATTGGGCGATTGTGGTGTTACCAAGGATTTAATTTGGGTTTTTAGAAATGAATATATTATATTTTTAAAAGTCCTTAAGTTTTTTAACTAAGTGGGAGATTGGTTTTCAATATAAACCCCGCGGTCTCCATCAATATTTTAAAATTTTGATGAAATTACATTCTCGTGTCATCTTGATCTGGACCCCCATTGGATGGTTTAATTGAGGTATCACAAAAATTTTAAAATTCTTTAGTCATAATTCATAGAAATTAAATGTATATGTGTTTAGTCCTCTCAACAAGGAAATTTTCTACGAGCGAGTTTATTTTCATTGAACAAATCAATGATATACAATTAGACACAACTAACGATATCCTCCCCATTAGAGTCACTGTTGTTTGGTATGGGACCAAAAAGTTTCTACTTTTCAATCATGTTGGATAAAAATTCGTGAACTGTTTGGAGTACGTAATTGAAAGACAAGTCTGTATTGTTCAATGTGATGTGATTTAAGCTCTCATTGAGAAATCTCATATCATAAGAGAATAATGATATTTAACGGGATTTTATTTTTAATTGGAGGTCATGGATCCACTTTAAAAGTAAATCAAAATTAATCCTCATATGTTTATTTTAAATTAATTTTGTTTTCAAAATTTATGATTCTCATATTTTAAAATGGGATTTTCATACAACACACTTACTTCAATCTTGAATGATAACAAACTTACTGACATAAACTATATTGACTGGAAAATAAACCTAGACATTGTTCTGACTGTTGAGGACTATAAGTTTGTTTAGACTGAAACCTGCCCTGCTAAGCTTGAGGAAGGGGCACACGAAAGAGATGTCCAAGACAATCAGAGGTGGAAAAAGGGTGATCAGATGGATCGTTGCTACATATTGTCCTTTATGACCAACATGTTTCAAGACCAATATCAACACATGTCAAGTTCTTGTGACATGATTCTGAAGCTCATGGACATGTGGGATCAAAATTTTAATACAAAGATGGATGACATGGAAATACCGGTTAACACCAAGTTGCTATATAGTACTTCCATATGTAAGCATGTTCTTAAGATGATGTCCATTGTGCTTGGATATGAAAGCGAAGGGGAAACCCAAGTTGCTTTTATGCTCCAATCATTATTGAAGTCCTTCAAAATAATTTCACTTAAACTATTTTATGAACTAGTTTGATTACTCTCTGATGCAACGCTCTAATGCAACTACTCAAATAACTCCAAGTTGTAGAGAATATCACCAAGCACAAGGTGTAATTCAGTCTACTGAAAGAGGCCCATTTTATTATATCCCGCAAGGTAAGAAGAAAGAGAAGTTGAAGTCTCAGGCACAACTTGTGATTGTCAATAATAACCTTCAGACTCAGGGAGAGAATAAGAAGACGAAAGGAAACTATTATATCTGCAAATGGTCAAAACATTGGAAGAAGCAGTATCCGATCTTCTTCCCAATGAACAATGAAAATGTTAATTTCTTCTTAGACATTGCGACATGTTTTGTGGTGCAATCTACTGATACACGATATGTAGATTTGGGACCCACTAATCATGTTTGCAATTATTTATAGGGTAACGAGGGATCTCAATGATGGAGATATATGTTTTTATTCATGGGTGATCATCACAAGGCAATAATAGTAGAAAATTTACTTTTAAATTTTGAGGACGACAATAAGTTAATATTAGTATATTATTTTTATATTCCTAGCACTAGAAGACATTTAATTTCAGTTTCAAGCTTACGGTGAGTGGATATTTGGTTTTATTTAATAACGAAGTTTTAAAAAAAATCTCAAATATGTTATTTGTTTTGGTGCATTGAAAAACGATCTTTATATTTTAAGTTATGTCTCAGCAATACTACTTATTACTGTGCAATTCTTTACTAAGTTTTTAGTCAGATTGTTGCATTGGCCCAAGGTTATTCGCCGTTAGTGGGATTTTCCTCACACATCCGATGTTGTGTTGATTTGATTTTTTGTATGATTTATAAAACAAATGTTTAATTAATATTAAATATTGGCATGGTGTTATATCATCGACAGATCTTGTCAAATAAACATTTAGGGTTTGTTATTTAGCTAAGCACCAAATAAAATCTTGAAATAAATTTTTAACTCAGTGTATTCTCTAATTTGTTACGTAAAATGCTCGTGCGCGTTCACACACACACACACACAAACAGACACATATATAGTTATTCTAATCAATCGATTTCCAATAGAATTGATGGGTCATATAAGCATTACTTAAATACCAATTCATCTTGATAAAACATTATTGGATTCATTCCCAATAAAATTATGGTCACAAGGCACCATTTGACTACCATTTCATTTGGACATAATTTCATTTGGATTAACTTAAAAATTACTTAATTGTATTCTACAATCATGAACCATTATAACAAAATTCAATTTTCCATATACATTTTGAAACAATTATTTAGTTTAGCACTTCAGTAAATTTAGTCATTAAAATAGTGTATCTATTACGCATATATAATTAATAATCAATATTAGTATCATTGCCAAAATACTATAAATCATTTAGTAAATATAATTTTTAAATTCCATAATTCATAATGAACGACTTTCATTGAAGATATTAAAGAAAATGATGGTGAATCAAGTGCAATAATAATTTTCCTATATTTGTTAAAACACGAGTTGAAATCTTTGAATTTCGATGCCTAAGACCCATGAAAAATAATTTAAGTATCAATATTTTAAGCTAGCATGTTGAAAAATATTTATATGGGTTCAATTATAACATCATTTTAACTTTAAAAGCCTACAGTTTTAAGATTACTTTCATAAGGTTTATTTTTCTTTTTGTTTTTAGGAATTTTCTTCCTGCTGGAGCATAAAACTTGAAATTAAAACTATAAAGATGGATTATAACATTAATAGAAGATTAAATTTATGATGAATATCACTATGAAGTTTCATGACTTATTTCTTCTTAAATTTCAAACTTTCTCTCAATGTCTTTCTCTAATTCTCAAGGAATTGGCCGGTGTGAATTTTATTAGATTTGAAAAGCTCTTATTTGTAGGTTTCCTTACAAGCAAGTTGGATTGAAAACCATTGGTCATCAACTAACCATGATGTGCATTTTTATTGAAGAAGATTATATGACTAGTGATAATCAAAGGTGAATGTGTCAAGTTTAAGAGTTATTTCAATCCTAATCTCACCGTAATATGACAAGTTCTGAGTAAGAGAATGACCTCAACGTATGGGTTTATCTTATAAGGAAATTTATTTTTACAAGGTGTAACATGTTTATTAAGGTTTTTTTGATTTTTGGATGAATATATTTGCCAATTGGATGATGATGGAATCTGCCAACCACATACACATTTGACAAATTGATTGTCTTTGGGGGCTTCAAACATAAAAAGCCTAGTGTTGGTTTTCCATTCTTTGGAGAGCCCGTTGAATTGTATGTATTTGTATGAGGGATTAAGATCCTTTAAAGTGATGGATTAACTCTACCAGGTAGAGTTGTGAAAATCACAACCATTCATTTGAAAATGAATGATCAATGTTGCACCACATCACTATTATTATTTCCAAAACAAACTAATTTTGATTTTTTTAAAAATTAAAAATGAGTTAATATTGACCTTTTATTTTATAAAAGGTTGATATGATCACTTTACCGTATAACTCGCATCCTTGTGTGAGGAAATGCATGTATAGACACACACACACACACACACACACACACACACACACATATATATATATATATATATATATATATATATATATATAGAGAGAGAGAGAGAGAGAGAGAGAGAGAATAATCAAAACTCAAATTGCTAATTTTTGGTTGAGGGATGGGGTTGGGAAGTGTTCGGTGGGGTAGATCTGTAAAAATAAGATATGTACACCTAACTCATGGATTAGGATGATGGGTGAGAGGGTGAGAGCATTGGGTTCTATCGACAATCGTGGATTACATACTACCAATTGTGGTTGTGTTAGGTTCCACTAACATTGTTCACACACATTATGTGCATACGCACACATGAACGAACAAAACAAAACAAAACAAACTGATCATTAAAATTTAGGGGAAGATACAAATTTAACCCTGAGGTTTGGGTCAGTTTGGTATTCAGTTAGTAACTCAAAGTTAACCCTCCGTTAGTATGACATTTGAGCAACTGACGAAATTCAACATAACTTGATGAAGTGTCTACTTGGATGTTCAGGTGGCCTTAGGCACCAAAAGGAAGCTCCTTTGTACCTCAAAACATAACCATATGAGTATTCTAGGGGTGGGCACGGTCCGGTACAAGTTTTGCCTATTTTTTGGATCGGACCGAATATTCGGTCCTCAATTGTTTTGGATCGAGATCGGACTGATTAATTCGGTTAACCTACTAATTCGGTCCAGGCTTTTTTTCAGTTCAGTCCGGGGTAAAATTCGGTTATGACCCTATTTCATATATATATAATTTTTATGAATGTTTTTATCTATTATTCTCCCAAATATATATACAAAAATTTCAAAAATAATAATATTCAAAACTCAAATGTGATATTTACATGGGTTTTCTTAACCCAAATAAAAAAATGTCTATACATATATAAAATGTTCCAAATTAAATTTCTTAAGTTATATACATTAATTCAAAAACTATATATAAGAAACACATTAAGATTATTTTTATTATATATATATGGAAATCGGTCCGGTCCAAATCGATCTTTTAGTATAGGGAACCGCGGACCAAACCGATTTAATTGATTTTTAGTTTTTGTGAACCGATTTTCGGACCGGTTTCAAAATAGCCTTAATTTTTGATTCGGTCCTGTTCGGTCCATTCGGGTCGGTATTTTTTTTGTCCACCCCTAGAGTATTCTTAATTCACCTCTTCCAACTATGAAATGAGACTAATGCTGTGTGCGATACTTAGTTGAATAGTTGCGCAAATTCCAATCACAAACTTATTTAATTAGTGCCAATTTATGAATCAAATTAATTCACCCCACAAAATCAGCTAGCTACGTGCATTCATGTGTCAAACCAACACAAATAAAATATGCGACACAAAGTTCAGGAAAAATCCCCACAGGGCAAAACCTTTTATTTCACTGTAATTTGTAAATCGTAACTTACACAGATTATAATGAAATACAGTTGTTTGACACACGAATACTCGAAGGTGTTGGTCTTCATCGTCCGTAATGAATTACACACAAAAATCCAAAAGAACCGCAGTTCTATCTTCTACAAAGATCCACACGCAACGAACCTCAATGACACGCAGCCGTATGATGCATAAATCTTCTCCACAAAAGTATGAACACCAGCAAGATGTGTTCTCAAACTTCAAAATAATTCACTAACAAATTAGGACTTTTGTGAATTGAAAACAAAATGATTTAATCCCTAAAAGAAGAAGCCAAAAGTGTTCTTTCTATATAGCACTGTTTTGCAGAATGAAAAATGTACAGACTTCTTGAGAAAAACGGAGTTGAAGAGTCCTTTAAATAGAAAACTTAAGGCAGCATATTGTTCGAGCGAGACACAATGTCCTTTGAAGTATCGCACGACACACAATGTCATTTGAATGATATACGATGTCGTTCGAATGAGACTAATAAATTTTTCTTTTCTTTGTCTCGGTAATTACACCGCCTCAAACCCTCCCAAAAAATATATTTTTTGATGAAAAACATTTAAAGCTCCACTCCAACACTTAGAAAATATTTTGTGAAGAATATCCCAAAATCCTAAGTGAGTTATTACAAAATTAAAAACACAACTTTACCATATTCATTTCGCGTAGCTTTGATTGTTGACGAAACTTAATATTCGGACCCGTCTTGTTGCATATGTGATCTTGAACATCTTTGACGATTTTAGTGGTATACGACATACTATAGGCTATATCTATGCCAATACAAAATAAAAACATCCGAATCATCAATCTAAAAAATGACCTATACAAATCTACCCTCCCATAAATTCAAAAGTGGAAAGATAAGCTGTCAAGTCTTCAAACTTTTCTTCAATAATCAAATATTCAAAACTTCAGGCTTTTCACATCAGGGTGTGTAACATAATGATCTTCCATTATACCTACACACATGAGACAAAGCAAATACATCGTGACGTATCGAGTTTCAAATGATATAAGCATAAACATGAAAGCATAAAAAATGCTCCCCCATACTTAAACTCCCCCATAAAGCGATAATTCGTTCTCCCCCTTTTTATTAGTCCGAAATGGACAAGAAAAAGAATAAACCAATCAAACGGTGTGTCAAACAAGGCAAACAAACTATTTTTAATTTTTAGGATTGTTCATACAAAAATGCAAAACTAATTTTACAAAAATCACATACCATGAAGTTACACTAAGATAACCAATTCATGGAAATGGAATGAATGGGTGTGAACAAATTCGATAGGAAAATCGACTCAATCATGACATGTGTGCACGATGTGTAAGTGTACTCCTAACGAATGAACATCAAAATAGTCCTTAGGTGTAAAATTGTTGAATTTAGATGACATCGCCCTAATCATATCAACAAATCAAAGTATAAATTATTTCCACACCAATGACGTCCAAAGCTATGTATTGCTTTTTCATGTCTTTCAAGGACGTGCAAACCGTTTTAAATTCCATCCAAACTCCCTCATTAAAAGATAATGCTTTTTGTTTTTCTTATAAGGTGATGAAACTAAAACATGTTGGCCCATTTTTGGAATAATTTTCTTTTTATTTCCTTTCAATTTTTTCAAGTTCTTTTAATCCTCATCGGACCCCGAATAATGTTCAATTCCTCACTTTTTAGGTCTTTTTTAAAATGGTGGCTTTATTGCAAAAGAAAAAAAAGATACCTTTCGCAGCCCTTTTCCATTATTCAAAATAAATCGCACCAACTCACAAATGGTTTATAACATGCACTACTTTCTTGTCAAGTTTTATTGCATTTGGTTGTTGTATATATAGAATTGAGATGAAAACACTCAACCAACATGTGATAGACAAGCACCAAGGGCAAATAAATCCGTGCATGTGTGCAATAAAGGACAAATGAATCAAACATGTTGGTAGCAACACTATATATCATCTTAAAGACTCCAAACTTTGTAAAGAACATGAATGACACAACATATTGTCTCAAAACACTATCAAATAGCTACATGGATATGGCATGATGTTGTTATTTGGTCATCCTAAATTTCCATTCATATATGGTGTAAACAAAATACAAAACTCTTTTTGAATCTTTTAATTTTTCTCAAAAAAATGAAAATCTTTTTTGTATATTTCCAAACAAATTTCAAAAATGAAAATCTTTTTGGTTTTTCAAAAAAATATCAAAATGAATAATATAAATGCAAAATGATATATACTGGCAATAGTAAAAAATATCAAAATTTAAATCATCCTATGCTAGCAAGCAAGTCTAGATCTTATCTAGAAGGTGCAGTGGAGTTTTCCAAAGACGATGACATCTTTTGAAACAACTCCATAAAATCGTGTGAAGTCTTCACCAAAAAAATTACCTTCTCCCTAATATGTGAAAAATCTCTCATGTGATCATCAGGAGCATAAGGTGTGGGTGCGTGCATGTGGAGACGTGTAGTTGCATAACGTGGCACATAACCCAACATAAAATAAAACTCTATATGGTGTCTCTTCTCTTGAAGTGTGTGCAAACATAAAATAGCCTAGGTACACCTCTCTCAAACTGTCTCCTACGCGCTCTCCTAATAGGTACGGGATGCCTAGGTGGGTCGGGTCGAGAGTCATGTGGAGCTAACACTAAAGTAGGAACCGACTCGGGTGAAACAAAAGAAGTGGATGCGCCGTCATGGCTTATTCCTATACTCTCACCACTACCCAAAATAGGATTGAGAACCATCTTTTCAACCTTCTTATATGAATTCTCTAAAGGTACTTTGACCTCCCTGGCACGTTCGAGATCACTCTAGAGTTGGGATACACGTGTCATCCGACTAGACACCGTGTCGGTCAAGTCACACTTTTCCCTCCTTAACACTTCTTTCTCTTTCTCCAAATTTAAAACTCAACGACCTAAATCCCTATTATACTTCTTTGTTTTCAAGGTCTCAGTGTACTAATACCTAAAAGATTTTTGGAGTTCACTTTCATCACCACTCTCAAAATCTCTCTGACCCCTAATAGAAACACTCGACTCATCATCGTCGCCCTCGTGTACACATTCATCATGGGACAAAATGGGTTTGCTCACACAACTCGAAAAAGCTACACACGTCCCATGTGCTAAACCTTTATCTAACTCATCTCTCTCACTATCACTAAGAGTGTCAGGCATGGCTACTTTCTTTCCCTCTCTCCTAAGCGTAGTGGGACACTCAAACGACTTATGCCCTCTGCCTTCGCACTCAAAACACTTCACATTTTCTAAATCTTCTTCACCCTCTTTCTCTTTCTCACTGCTTTCTTTGGCCTTATCTTTCTTTTTATTTTTCTCTGAAAACTTTTTATTAGAAGAATTTTTTTTGAAAACTGGAGAAACTTTTGAAATTCTTTGCAAGCAGGACCGTGTCAAAATTAGACTCATTCTCAGACTCGAACTCATAAAAACTCACTTCCTTTTTCTATCACTGGTGGACACTTCCTTTTACTTTCTAGTTTGGTCTTTAAGCGCTATCCCTCTATCCTTAGATTTGACAGTGTACGGGAACTTGTCAATTTCGTACGTCTGGAGGTCTCCCACTAACTTTTTTAGTTTCAGATACTCATATTTCCTAAGGTATTTAAAAAAGTCACTTTTGGGATAAAACGTTTAGGCAGCGATCTTAGAATCTTTTTAACCACTCGTGCATCGGGTATAGGCTCACCAAGATTAAAACTAGTGTTGATAATAACAGACAAACGTGCATAAAAATTGCCAAAACACTCGGTCTCTAACATAGTGATAGTCTCAAATTGAGTAGTCAAATTTTAAATTTTAGACTCTTTGATCATGTTAGTGCCTTCGTGGGTGAGTTGAAAAATATCCCATGCTTCTTTAGACGTGGTGCATGTCATAATACGTCGGAACTCGTCAGGGGTGACGTGTCCAAAAATTGCACTAAGCCTTCGTGAATTGTAAGTGCTCCACCTAAACTCTTCCTCAGTCCAGTCTGACACAAACTTTAAATTCGTGACATTATTTACGGTGACAGTGGGGGGATTCCAACCTCTTTCACAAATGACCCAAACTTTTTCATCGATTGATTTTAAATAGGATTTCATCTGGGCTTTCCAGTAAGCATAATTAGACTCGTAAAAAATTGGCAACCGATTATATAAGTTTTCACTTGGAAACATTGCGACAATTTTAAAAATATGATTTTTCAAAAAAAAAAGATCAATATCACACAATTTTGCGAAAAATAGGAATACACAATAAAATAGTGTAACCGCTCTGATACCAATTTGTGAAAGGGGACTAATGCCGTGTGCGATACTGATTTCAATAGATGCGCGAATTCCAATCACAAACTTATTTAATTAGTGTCAATTTATGAATCAAATTAGTTCAGCCCACAAAATCAATTAGCTACGTGAGTGCATGTGTCAAACCAACACAAATAAAATATGCGACACAAAGTTCAAGAAAAATCCTCACAGGGAAAAACCTTTTATTTCACTATAATTTTAAAATCGCAACGTACGCGGATTAAAATGAAATACAATTATTTGACACACGAGTACCCGCAGGCTTCAGTCGGCGTCGTTAGTAATGAATTACGCCCAACAATACACAAGAACCGCAATCCTATCTTCAACAAAGATCCACACATAGTGAACCTCAATGACACGCAACCATATGATGCATAAATCTTCTCCACAAAAGTATGAATACTAGCGAGATGTGTTCTCAAACTTCAAAACAATTCACTAACAAATTGATACATTTGTGAATTGAAAACAAAAGGATTTAATCCCTAAAAGAAGAAGTCAAAAATGTTCTTTTGATATCGTACTGTTTTGCAGAATGAAAAACGTACAGACTTCTTAAGGAAAACGGATTTGAAGAGTCCTTTATATAGAAAACTTAAGGCGACATGTCATTAGAAAGAGACACGATGTCATTTGAAGTGTCGCGCGACGCACGATGTCATTTGAACGATATACGGTGTCGTTCGAATGAGACTAATGTATTTTTTTTCTTTCTCTCGGTTATTGCACCGCCTCAAATACTCCAAAAAATATATTTTTTGACAAAAAACATTTAAAGCTCCGCTCCAACACTTAGAAAATATTTTGTGAAAAAAATCCCAAAATCCTAAGTGAATTATTAAGGAATTAAAAACACAACTTTACCATATTCATTTCGCGGAGGTTTGATTGTTGACGAAACTTGATATTCGGACCCGTCTTAACATCTTTGACTGTTGTAGAGGTATACGACATACTAAATGGTGACAGACAATGTCCTTATGTAAGGACACAAATTTCCAATTGAGTCCATATATAGTATTGGCTCAATTCCGGACAAAAACATTTATTCATAGGATAATATTTAAATTGTAATATTCTCAAGCCTATGAAGTGTTTGTTGAAGACGTAGCGACAAAGATTATAAAGATTCATCAAAATGCCGGTTTGTGTGCCTCGTTTCTACGTCATCAATCATAGTTCCATGCTCCCAAGGTATGAATGCAATTATATATATATAGGAGCTTGGAACAAAGTTTATTGGGTGTTAGGTTTAATAAAAACTGCGTTTTTTTTTAAGAAAGAAATTATATAAGACTTTAAATTAAGTTCATAAAGTTTTATGGGCCAAAATCGAATTTTTCAATCTCTCTGGTCGTTCGTTAGATATGTCGTTCGAACGAGTTTTTTCGTTCGAACCAGATGTCGTTCGAACGAACCTGCTAACGAGTTCCCACTAAGGCATTCTGGTCTGTCATTAGAAATGTCGTTCGAACGAGATTTTCGTTCTAACGAGATTTCCAACGAGCTTCTAACGAGTCCATACTGGATCCTCGTTAGAAGTCTCGTTCGAACGAGACTTCGTTCGAACGAAATGTCGTTCGAACGAACTGTCAGGCGGGAACAGTTTTTGGCAGTTTTTCACCCACTTCCCCACTTGGTTTTTAACCAACTTTTTCAGACTTAATAATGTGCGGGAATGACATTTTCCAAATTAACTTTTCCATACCATTTCCATCTCTTAGAGAGAGTTTGAGAGCAAATTTGTTTTAGGAAAATGTTCATGTTTTGAGTGAGATTTTTAGAGAAAATATTTTATCACTCTAGTGTTTACACCCAATTGAATTTATTCCAAGTTCATATATACTTATCAATTGAGTGGATTTTGGCACCGGTTTATCTCTACCGAATTCAAGAAGAGAAGTTTTGGTTTGCTTCTACATCCATCAAAGAAGAAGACGTTTTGTTGTGTTTCTACCCACTTGGAGAAAGGCTCCTTGCTCGGGTGACGGTGACCATATAAAGTCCTATCGGTGGATTCCGAGATCACGGTGGTGTTCCGAGGTTGTCCGCTAGGAAGAGGTGTCTACGAGAAGAAGCGTCGAGGCTTGAGAGGGATCGAGTCAGTCGTTGTAAGTCTATCTGTCTTGTAATTGTAATTCCGTATCTAGTGGACTTGTGGCTAGGGCCGTCCGAGGTTGTTTCCCGTCTTGGGTTTTTCCTCGTACATCGCGGCGTAGTGTGATTGGTTTATTTTATCTTGCATAATAACGTAGAACGCATGCTTAGCATAATTCAAGATAAAATTCGGTCTAAATCATCACACTCAATTTAATTTGGACTTTAATTAAATATTGGGTAATGTTGTTTAATTCAAGTCATTTGCTAAAATTTGGTTTCGCTAATTTGCTAATATTGATAAATATGACTTAGGCTAATTATAGGACTTGGATTAACTTATTTTAATTTGTTTTGAAGAAATTAAAATTTGGCTGTGTTTATTGTTTGTGAACCATCATTCAACGCTTCCGCATCTCGAATTTTATAACTAAAAGGAAATTACTAGCCCCCTGCCTTTTCAAATTGGTATCAGAGCCAAAAACGATAAATTATATCGTTATGATCCTTTAAATTTTTGGCTAAAATGGATTTTTCCCCATTTTCAAAATTTCCTATTTTTGATGGTTCAAACTACGCGTATTGGAAAGCGCGTATGAGATCGGCACTAAAATCTATCGGCGAGAGAGTTTGGATGTCTGTTGTTAACGGGTGGTCCCCACCAACTTATTTAGTTGAAAATGAACGTGTTATCAAACCCATCGATAGATGGACTGACAATGAGTTTAAACTTGCTAATTTTAATTCCCGTGGTTTAAATGCCTTGTTTAACGCTGTCACACCGGATGAATTCCGACGTATTATGACATGTGAAACCGCTAAAGAAGCTTGGGATATTTTACAATTAACTCATGAAGGAACTAGTGTCGTTAAAGCTTCAAAACTCCAAGACCTCACCACTCAATTTGAAACTATCAAGATGAATGAAAAAGAAACTTTTGATGAATTTTATGCTAGACTTTCTGATATTGTTAATCCATCTTTTAACTTGGGAGAGAAAATACCTGAAGACCGTGTTGTAAAGAAAATTTTAAGGTCCCTACCCGATAGATTTATTCCAAAAGTGACCGTTTTAAATTCTTTACCCACTTTATCCTCTATGAAATTAGAAGAGCTTGTAGGTGATTTGCAAACCTATGAACTAGATATGTTTCCCTCTAAAACTGAAAAGAAAATCGAAAAGGGCGTTGCTTTAAAAGCCCGAAAAGAGGTCAAACAAGTAGTAGAGAGCGATAGTGATAGTGACTCGGAAGATATGGCTTTGTTTGCTCGTAAATTTAGAAAATTTCTTAAATTTAACAAAGATAAATTTAAAAATGATTTTAAGAAATTTGATACTTCTAAACATGATAAAAGCGAGAAGATTTCTAAAGCCGAGAAGATCCCTAAACCTAGTAATGACAATTTAGATAGGGACGAGTCTGATAAGTGTTTTGGTTGTGAAGATTATGGCCATAGGGCTTATGAGTGCCCCACTAAACTAAGGAAAGATGGTAAGCGACCCATTTCATATAATGCAACCCTTAGTGATAGTGATAAGGAAGAGAAGCCCGATTCCCCCACTAAGAAAAATTTTGTGGCTTTTATGGCTAGTCATGTGAGTGATAGTGACAACTCATCGATTGATGAAACAATAGCACATGCCACTTCCAAGGTCATTGTACATGATTCTCTTATTTTTGATGATAGTGAGAGTGAAGACGAAAGAGATAGTGAAAATGAAGATGAGGTTGATATGAGTGAACTTCAAAATGATTTTCAAGAACTGTATACCGAATCTATTAAATTGAAAAGAGCTAATTTGAAGTTAGAAGCTAGTTTAAGAGAGAGTGTCAAGGTCGTTGATGAAAATGATTTAATAGAAGACCTTAGGACACGTGACAGTACTCTTCGAGAGAAGCTAGAATACGTAGAAGGCGAAAGAGATAGCCTTAGGGGTTTAATGGAATCCTTGAAAAAGGAGCTTCTTGCTTTTGAAGAGCGAAATGCTTTATTAGAGTCTAACATTTTATAATTACAAGATAAATTAAAAGACTCTAGTAATGTGAAATTTGATTTGGAGTGTCGTTCGGAAAAACTAGATAAAATGTTAGGAACGGTCCAAATTAAAAATGACACTTGTGGTTTAGGCTTCAATACTAGTAATGAATTTACTCATAATGCCAAAACCACTGTTTTACAAGAATCTACTAGGAATGCATTTAATGATCACTCCTTAGGTCAATCTTTTCGACATGCTCTTGCTTGTACACATTGTGGTCGAAAAGGTCATCTTAGAAAATTTTGTTTTGATCTTAAACGAATTCCTAGAAAATCCCATAGTAATGTAACCACGGTAGTGAAAGTTCCTACACCCCAAGATAGTCATTCTCCATTCATTTGGGTTAGGAAATCCGACTTGGTTGCCTTGCAAAATAGGGTTGTTGATTCTCATGTACTTTCACATGCTTCCTCCCTTGCTAAATCTAAAGGATGAATGTGTTAGTGTTTGCATACTTTAGCGTTTGTACTTTATGCTATATTCACTTGCTAAATGTATGCTTGTTTAGTCATTTTCTAGTCATAGCCTTATTTCATATCCCATGCTAGAAATTATGACTTGTTTATCTTTTTGTATTATATTTTGTGTTAGAATTAACTAAAAAAAAATATATAAAAAGATGTTGTGTTTATCATTTGTGTTTTATTTATTTCATTTAAGCTTAATGAAAAATACAAATGATTTTTGTTTATCCTTTTGAGTAAATATTTTTTTATTAAAAATGTTAAACACTCAAAAAGATTTTATGTTGTGTGTATTTTAGTTTGACACACTTTATGTGGCATATACTTGTGTTTGAATCCCTCCTTTAACGCTCCCACGTGGCTAGAACTATTGGTTTAGATTTTCAATCCTTAAAATGTTCTTTACCATGCTTTATATGGAGTAGTTGGATTTTGTATTGGTTAAATGGATTCTATTTTTATATGCCTCTATTCACACATGCACGAGCTCTTTTGAAATCTTAACGTCACATGTTATATTTGAGCTTTTTGAGGTGTTCTCCTACCAATCTAGTCATCTACATATCTATGACCTAGGAGGACTAGTGCATGTCAAAATCCGTTGCATGTGAGATTTGTGTGAAAATGAAAACATGATAAATACAAATATGCATGGGGAAGGGCTCCGAAAGGACTAAGTGATCCTTTGTGATAGTAAGCCACCGTTTATTGCATCTAAAAGAAATATGTGATCCAAAGGCCTAAAAACAAAATATTTGGCTTTAAAAAGAAAACAATTGCCAAGGCCTATGTTTTGTTTGATATATTCATTCAAAAGTAAAAGAATATATATGCTTATTGAGGGAGAATTGGATGGTATATCAACGGTTTGCACAATGTCCGTTTATCCTAGTTGTCTTTAATGTCATGACTCTATTTGGTTTGTAGAATCATCATCATGCTAGGCTTGTATGCATTGTGTATGTTTATTCATTGAGTTCAATCTTTATATTGTCACATGAGGTTATATTTAAATGTGATAAAGTTTGCAATCAAATGAGAACTCCGTGAATGTTTCTTAAGTTTTGGGTCTAAATTTAATTGTTGCTAGTTCACACCCCTACACTTCCGTTTCCATATGACACATTTTTGCCATACGAGTGTGCAAACTTACTGTATTTTTATGTCATGTGTGTGTTTATATCTATATATATATGCAAGTGATTCATTGATATATTTCTAGTTTATATATATATATATATATATATGATATTTGTTTTGTCTTTGCCTATGCTTTTATTGCCCATATGCTTTCCTGTCTTAACACTTTAAGCTTCAACATGCTTTTATGTTTATTCATTCTTTATCCTTTGCCTATTCCTGAACAAAAAGGGGGAGAATGATGATAGGGGGAGAAATGGTATCTAATCCTATTATTATCGTATCTTAGTTTGGGGGAGATTTATCTTAGGGGGAGACGTCTTTCTAAGTAGGTCATGTGTTTGATAAAGGGGAGAATTAATTTAGGGGGAGTATTTAATTAATTGCATTTAATACTTTGATATTCCCTATGCATTTGATGAGTTTGCATAAGTGTGCAGGAATTCTTCTAAAGCGGCATCTGTCAATGGCAAAGCGTTTGATCCTTGGGTTGAGTCAAGTTTGGGTGGGTTATGTTTTGAGTCTAGTGAGCTTGACGACCCTTTTAGGATTTTTGTTTGGTTTTTGTCCCGGAATAGCCAAAGGGGGAGATTTGTAAGGACAAAAATTTCCAATTGAGTCCATATATAGTTTTGGCTCAATTTCGGACAAAAACATTTATTCATAGGATAATATTTAAATTGTAATATTCTCAAGCCTATGAAGTGTTTGTTGAAGACGTAGCGGCAAAGAGTATAAAGCTTCATCAAAATTCCGGTTTGTGTGCCTCGTTTCTACGTCATCAATCATAGTTCCATGCTCCCAAGGTATGAATGCAATTATATATATATATAGGAGCTTGGAACAAAGTTTATTGGGTGTTAGGTTTAATAAAAACTGCGTTTTGTTTTAAGAAAGAAATTATATAAGACTTTAAATTAAGTTCATAAAGTTTTATGGGCCAAAATCGAATTTTTCAATCTTTCTGGTCGTTCGTTAGATATGTCGTTCGAACGAGTTTTTTCGTTCGAACCAGATGTCGTTCGAACGAACCTGCCAATGAGTTCCCACTAAGGCATTCTGGTCTGTCGTTAGAAATGTCGTTCGAACGAGATTCTCGTTCTAACGAGATTTCCAACGAGCTTCTAACGAGTCCAAACTGGATCCTCGTTATAAGTCTCGTTCGAACGAGACTTCGTTCGAACGAAATGTCGTTCGAACGAACTGTCAGGCGGGAACAGTTTTTGGCAGTTTTTCACCCACTTCCCCACTTGGTTTTTAACCAACTTTTTCAGACTTAATAATGTGCGGGAATGACATTTTCCAAATTAACTTTTCCATACCATTTCCATCTCTTAGAGAGAGTTTGAGAGAAAATTTGTTTTAGGAAAATGTTCATGTTTTGAATGAGATTTTTAGAGAAAATATTTTATCACTCTAGTGTTTACACCCAATTGAATTTATTCCAAGTTCATATATACTTATCAATTGAGTGGATTTTGGCACCGGTTTATCTCTACCGAATTCAAGAAGAGAAGTTTTGGTTTGCTTCTACATCCATCAAAGAAGAAGACGTTTTGTTGTGTTTCTACCCACTTGGAGAAAGGCTCCTTGCTCGGGTGACGGTGACCATATAAAGTCCTATCGGTGGATTCCGAGATCGCGGTGGTGTTCCGAGGTTGTCCGCTAGGAAGAGGTGTCTACGAGAAGAAGCGTCGAGGCTTGAGAGGGATCGAGTCAGTCGTTGTAAGTCTATCTGTCTTCTAATTGTAATTCCGTATCTAGTGGACTTGTGGCTAGGGCCGTCCGAGGTTGTTTCCCGTCTTGGGTTTTTCCTCGTACATCGCGGCGTAGTGTGATTGGTTTATTTTATCTTGCATAATAACGTAGAACACATGCTTAGCATAATTCAAGATAAAATTCGTTCTAAATCATCACACTCAACTTAATTTGGACTTTAATTAAATATTGGGTAATGTTGTTTAATTCAAGTCATTTGCTAAAATTTGGTTTCGCCTAATTTGCTAATATTGATAAATATGACTTAGGCAAATTATAGGACTTGGATTAACTTATTTTAATTTGTTTTGAAGAAATTAAAATTTGGTTGTGTTTATTATTTGTGAACCATCATTCAACGCTTCCGCATCTCGAATTTTATAACTAAAAGGAAATCACTAGCCCCCTGCCTTTTCACCTTACACCAACTAAAATACCAGAAGATGGATCTTCTTCTTCACTAATGGTTGGATTTTTTGCCATTGTACGAGGCCCGCATAAGTTCGAACTTCATGGACTGATGAAAGCCCCAGTAGAAGATTCTGCGGATGCCCAAATTTTGGGGTAATCTAATGTTTAGCCTATAAATTTAATTATTTTTGTTAAAAATCCTAATGTCTTTTGTAAAGAATGAAGTTGGGTTTAGTTTTTTATTGGGTTGAACCCCTAATTATTCCCAATCAAGGAAAATAATTCCCACACTCTTAACGAAGGTCAGTAAGCTTGATGATGGGGTTGTTATAGCTAAAAAAAGACAAAGAAATGTTTATAGAAATTTTAGTCTCACCCATTGTACTTCTTATCAGAATTTCATGAAATGTACCTGTAATCTACGTATTCCAAGAAGGGTCCTAATATTTTGCAACAATTTTTTTTCTACAAAACACCTTTTTCTACAAGACACCACCTAAGCACATAATATTTATACAAAACACCAAACAAACACAACACCACATTAGTGTTGTCCATATAAAAACCTAAAAATTTTTAAACCTCATTTTTTCTATTTCTTCTCTCTCTCTAACTTCCTTCCCAAACCTTTTAACTTACCTTTCAACCTTTCAACTTACTTCCATTTTATCTCAAACCTTACAACTTACCCTCAAGCTTCAATTCTGGTACGTAACACCATTAAAACTTACTCCCATTACTGTTATTTTATCACATATATGCTCTCATTTTGTGTATTAAACCCTATCATGCAAACTACATATAAAAATCCCATTATAAACCCATTTAACCATCCCGAATTGAACCCTAATATTAACACTAGTAATAAATTACATAAAAAGTTGTAAAAATAAGCTAGGATATGGCCAATTGACACCATAATGGTGCTGTCACGGCCATGTTCCACCGTATTATTATTTTTCACGACTTCTTCCAACCATGGGGGGTTGTTTACGGCCACTACCCACCGTATGTAGTAACATATTTCATATATAAATGAACAATTAATATTTTATTTCATATATATATATATATATATATATATATATATATATATATATGTGTGTGTGTGTGTGTGTGTGTGTGTTCTCTAATATGTAAATGAACAATTGATAACATATTTCATATAAATGTAAATGAATAATTAGTAACATATTTCATGTTTCATATATATGTATGTATGATTTTGATATATATATATATATATCAATTCCATTATTTTGATAAATTCTTGCAAGTTTTAACATAACGTATGTATGTATGTATATATATATATATATGATTTTACTATATAAATGTGGCAATGTATATATTTCAATTGCATTGGTTAGATACATTCTTGCTAGTTTTTACATGATGTCTATATGTATGCATGCATGTATATATGGTTTTGTTATATAAATGTGGCTATATATATATATATATATATACTAGGGTATGCCCGTGCCTGAAGGCACGATGCTAATTTTCGAAACTGTACGACGTTGTTAGAACCATACGACGTATTTAGTTCACAATAGATAAATAATTTTTGAAATAACCTATGGTACGAACCTATTAGTTTAAAAAAATAGGTAAAATCTCTATTATTTATGAGCCAATCCACCGTTTAAGAGGAAAAATACCAATTACCATGTGTATCATGTAGAATCAAATGTATAGATCACAATAATAATTAAATAATTAACAAACCAATTATTTGTTTAATTATGTACAACCTCAAACCTAAGTTGTTAAATTATCACACCCAACCAACCTCAGTTCTTTCTTTCTCCTCCATTCTCATATATAAGAAACTCTCTATTCATGTTCAACAAAAAAATTCAAAAAGACATCCACATTGTAAAGTTAGTTACGTATTTTGTCAACCATCATTCATGTATTATGTAAATATTATCACAATCCAGCCCTAACTAAGAAAAGACACATTTGCTCCATTTTCCTTTCGAACATATGTAGGAAACGGTGTAAAATATTTAATGCATAAGATGATTGAATGATAAAGAATAAACATGAATATATTGACTGATCTGATGTAATACATTTAATAATATCAAGAATATCATAATATAATTACAAATTAATGAAGGCACTGTATAAGAACTATTTATGTATGGCAAACTAATGAACCCAAAATACTGTGACTAAGAAACTGAAATTGAACAGTCATCGTATTTATGTTCCATAAGAAGACGGCTTCCTAAATCTCCTTTTAAATTAAAGTTCTACATGGCATATAGTTTCAACAAAGATAAAATAAAAGAGGCGTTCTTAATGTGTTATGTGAAAGAAATTGAGATAATCGAACTTATAATACGGTTGAATGTGTTGTTCATTATGTAAGCCTCTATCGACAGTTATCCATCCCAGTCTGCCTTTATGACGTCGTGTAAATATTGATAGTTGTAAATCTATTGACAGTTGCAAATCTGCATGTCGAATATATGTTTTTTTTAAAGTATCAAAATCTTTAGCCACTCTTTCTCATTTAGGTCCGCTCATGAATCCAAGTACATAAAACTTGAATAAGGAAAAACCACATACGGAGTATTATAATG
Source organism: Sambucus nigra (assembly GCA_949130495.1). NCBI lineage: Eukaryota > Viridiplantae > Streptophyta > Magnoliopsida > Dipsacales > Adoxaceae > Sambucus > Sambucus nigra. The sequence goes on from OX422223.1 coordinate 288,982,080, forward strand.
CATTAGCATCAACTCCAATGTTTTATAATCAAAAGTACAACCATAGCACCCTATAAAATTCAATTCAACTCAAAATCTTCAAGTCAAAGAAAAGAAAAACCAAAAATCACCAAAATATCCTGTGCATCAAAGATGAGTTCAATTTTATCTCATATTACGCTGCAACCCCTTGTGCTTTCATCACTGAAGTAGTCATTGCAGTTGTCAAACCCTTGTATGGACATCCCCTGTTGATAACCGTATGCCTGCGATGCTGTACTTGGATGGTAATGTTGATATTGCGACCATTCCGGCTAATGTTGATGAGGATATCTGTGATTTGGATAAAGGGGCCATGACGATTCTGGATAATGTGCATGAGGATATCCATGATTTGAATAATGGGGCCGAACCATGATCCCATTATCCTTAAGGGGTACGGGGTGACCATTAGGTGTAATGGTGCAGATTTTATAATTTAGCTCCTGTGGTGGTGCTATATAGTTTTCAGCCTCGTCATAATGGCAACAACAGTCTAGAATAATTTTCTTGTAGCGAGTATTTATTTTGTTTTCTAGAATATTCATGCTCATGAATTGATCTTCAACATGGACTTGGTAGTCATTCATGGGCCTTTTCTCATAGAACAAAAGCTCTGCATTTTTACCCCATTTTGAAAATTTCTTAATGAGCTCCACAATTTCTACTTTGCCTTTAATAGTAACTGAACAGAGTATAAAACAGACAATAATCTCTACAAAATGGAAGAGATAAATAAGAATTTCAATCATCAAGAATTAGTTGTTTTTTAAGTAAATTATGAGGAATTATCACTTCCAGATCTTCGAAATGCGTGATTTTGCAGTGAAATTTCTTTAACTACGTCTCAATTTCATGAGGATGTCCCGTACATAAAAATCAACATCATAACAAAACAACAAAGTAAAGAATGAACAATAACACATAGACGCGCATTGTATATTATATGTTGTAGAGGTGGACACTTCCCATCACTAAGGCATTTTAACAAATATAAATTCTACCAACTAAGTGGTATTAAACATATAACACGGAGAATAGACATCGATCAAGAAAACATATAAAAAGAGTCAAAATCAAAAATTGAAAAATAACAGAATAAAGAGAAGAAAATTAATAATAAATCTAATAAATTTACAATATGTCTATCATATTACTATTATCAACTAAAAATTACCATATGTATTATGTAAATGAATACATCTAAGTAAATTTTTGGGATAGTAATTTCTTTCACTTGCCAATATTGGCCAATTACTGGACCTCTAAGTCTTGCTATATTGGTTCTCCACTTAGTCAAGGGTCCTGTTTACAGGACCAATAGCAGCAGCAACATGACTAATAGCTTATAGGACACACTTTACGAGATCCAAGCCTCACTAAAGTCCCCGTGTTTGGTCTCGAACTGTCCAAACTCTGATATGCAACTCAACCTATACTCAACTAACAAAGCAACTTTAACAGCATAAGTTTTAAGGCAGCATCTTTGTATTCTAATAACATATACATTCTTAAAAATTAATAGTAAAAGTAGTGGTCGTAAAAATTAATAGGAGGTTACATAGATAATACATAAATATACCTTCTTGCCTTGTCGTCGTCTTCCATGCATGAATATGAAGATCCATACTTGTTCAGGTGTAGATGAACGAACATCGAAATCAAATAAAAAAAAACACGAATTAGTATCTATATATAAGTTCCATTAACTTGCATAATAAACATAATATTCTATTTTACCATCTGGTTGCTATTGTTATAAACAAAATGAAAAAACGTGTAACGATGAATAAATAATGATAATGATGTGTAAATGCAATATATTTTTATGGGAATTATAATGTTCCAAAAGAATCTTTAGTTGCTATTTTATCTATAAATATATAATAAAATGAATTAAGGAGTGTAAATGCATACATGATTGGAGTCTATAATGAGGTCTACATAATAAATTGAACAAGGAGGTTGTGTTCGTGTCAATATGTTCAATATGATAGACCACCTGCTTTTAATACATTCAAACCCCTGAAAAAGAAAACACTCGTGTTCATTATATTCAAATTCCCGTCTGGGCTCATTAAAAACAATAGAAAACAAATGTGTGCATGTTGTGTTCATCTAACAAAATCAAACACCAAACATCAAACATTAAACATCAAAATTAAATAGCAGAGTACAAAATTTAGATGTATTTACCTCAAAATTGTTTCTCCCACCATAACTAAAGGATCAACATGTTAAAGGGTGACCTTAAAATCAAGTATGGGAAAGTTCAAACATAAAACATCAAACTTATTAGGAAATATTATTTAGCACCTACTCAAAGAAATATGTCTGTAAAGCAATGACTGAGCCACAGCAATGAAAAAAATACATTTAAGGTTTGTTATGGTAACGGAGTACTGTAGATCTCAAACATCGAAGAAACAATGGGCATATTTTGACCCAAACCTCTCATGTACAGAGACAGATGGAGATAGCAGCATAACTTTATTTAATTACAAAATCTCACCCACGATTTCAACCCCATACAAGAAAAAAATGGTCAGATCTACAAAAAAACACTGTTAAACCGTAGATTCAAAACCCTTGAGACCCAAAATTGCAATTAATCTCGAGTTCTGTAACTCTTAAAACCCAAAACAACAACAATATATTGAAATGATTTACACTCCTAAGCTCAAATCGCACTATCTGAAAACCCAAAGTACACAAATAGTACCATCTGAAAACCCATATGAAAACCCAAAACAACAACAATATATTCAAATGATTTACACTCCTAAGCTCATGTACATAAAAAAATGGAGACCCAAAACAACAACAATATATATGTGTTTATGCGTGCGAGTGTGTGAGTGTCTGCATGTGTAAAGGGGTGAGACAGAGAGAGACTACGTGAGGGCAACAACGTTGGAGGCGGAGGGCGGTGGTGGTTAGGGATTTTGTTAAAATGGTTTCTGTTAAAAGGGTAGCTCTTGTGCCGTGTGAGATTTTTGGAGATTATCGTGTGAGGTGTTTTCAAGCTATGAAAAGGAGAGCTATTGTGTTTACCAAATTACCCTTTTGTTTAAATTAAAGTAAAAAAGGGAACTAATTAATGGGAAAGAAAAGAGAGGCAAACCAAAAATTTGAGGGGTAAAATAGGAAGTGCAACAAAAATCATATTGATGACATCATGGTGCTATCTTATGACATACATAAGTTTCCTACTTTATTTATATATATATATATATATATATATATATATATATATTTCAATTGCATTATTTGGATAAATTCTTATAAGTTTTTACACGATGTATGTATGTATGTATGCATGTATACATGATTTTTTTTATTATAAATATTGCTATATATTTATTATTTCTTAGTTAGTATGAACTTATTAATTTGATGTTCATTTGCTAATATAATTTTGTTAATTTATTTTGTAGGTCATATAAATGGGAAGAAGTAGCAGAGCAAAAGAGGAGGTTGGAGGTGGCAAAGAAAGTTCAACCAATCGTATCGTCCTCGTTTAGTAGTAGTTCCAGTGGTTGGAGAAAAGGATATTCTCTTACGCGGTCATTAGATAAAGTAATAGACCAAGTAGTAGGCGGTTTAATAATAGTTGGTGAAGGGGGTATGCAGCAGTCAATTGAGAAAGTTGTTGAGCAGGTTGTTGGTGATTTACTAACGGTTGGTGAAGGAGGTGTGGTAAAAGCGAAAGATAAAAAAGAAGAGAAAGAAGGAGAAAAATGAAGGTAGGAATGAAGAGAGGAAGAAAGGTAGGAAGAAAGCGAGGAGGAAAGCAAGGAAGAAATAGATGCAAAAAGCGAGGAGGACAATAAGGAAGAAAGAGATGGAGAAGGGGAGAAAAAAAAGAGAGGACCCCAAAGATGATATGGACGAGTCTTCTTCATCGGAAGATGAAATCTAACCATCCACATCTAAAGCGCCCAAGAAGAAATAATGAAAAAAAATAAGCTACTCAGATTCACAACCGTTGAGGGGTGGACGCCAAATAACCTCGAATTGCTCAAAATTTTTCATAAACATATGACTTATTCCATATGAACTGAAATGAGGAGAGGGGCATAATGAAGTGCATGTACCACTATAAAAAATTATCGAGTGGGAGATAGATAAGGAAGATGCGTGGGTTATTGAGTTGGTGAAGAACTTCGGTCTTTGAAGTATGATTAAACCCTCATATCGGTACATAAACTATGTATTGGTGTTGGCATTAATCGAATGGTGTCAACCGGAGACGAGTTCATTTCATATGTCGTTCGGTGAGATGACCATCACCCTTAATTATGTGTAACATCTCCTTAAAATCCTAGGAGTCGGTAAACCAGTATACGGTACTCTTTTTAGGAAAGTTAAGGAGAAGGAGACCCAAGTCAAATGGCTTACTAAATATATCGGTTGTACCAAGGAGGAGGCTTTGGAGGAATTCAAGTTTGTTTATGCCATATGTTTTGACCAGATAATGAATATGTGCAAGGGGAAGTTAAGAATCTGGGGGGGGGGGGGGGGGGGGGATGCCACGAAGAAGCAGATAGCATGCGCTAGGGGGTACTTGCTATTTATAGTCAGTTGCTTTTTATTTCCTGATAAATCAGGGAATCGAGTCTCGAGGTACCACCTCCAGTCGTTGCAAAAACTTGGGAAATGCAATGAATATGCTTGGGAGGTGGTCATATTGGTACATTTATATTTCCAGCTGGGGATTGCATCACGGGTAGATGTTCGGCAGGTGGCCTGATATCTCGCCCTTCTAGTCGTAAATATTTTAATTTAACACTTGTTTGTAATTTTGTTTTGTATTATATAAATTTATCAATTAATATGTCAATTTGATTGTAGGCATGGATATACGACCACTTCAATGTGGCAAGGGGTATTAGAAATCTAGATTTTTAGCAAAGCGAGTCACGTCTATGTAAATGGAGGGCGCAAACAGTGTCAGGTGATGCCTTTGCACACATACTGAAGCTAAGGGAAACCTTGGACTTCAGATGTAAGTATTATTTGTTTTAAACTCAACATTTTAACATTTGTTCTCTTTTTTATCTATTAACATTTGGAATTACTTTTAGGTTGTATGGGATCCCTACTCTAAAAATTGTGAGGCCTACCCATTTCAGGAGGTCTTATGGTGCAATGGCCTCCTTATTTGCAATGATGTCAATGAACCATTTACTCGGAGAGGGTCCTATGCCAGGCTGGCCATGTTCAAATAATCCCTAAACCGCCAATGCACCCTATATCAGAGGATAGGGGAAAGACCCATGCCCGCTACAAAGTAAAGTTTGATATCGATAAATGATATAAACTTAAATGGATGGACCATGTTCTTTACCATGGATGACACTCGACTGCGGTGAGGACCATACCTTGGGAATGTGTGGATGGGTATATGTATTGGAACTTAGAAACATCCTATCTATACATTCAAAATCCCGAGCATCATTTTCGCAAGCCGGAGTTAAAGAACTCCGATAAAATGGTAAATGATTCAAAATTTGCTAATTGATTTCTTTTCTTCTAGTATTTATCTAAAACTTTTGATGGTGATATGTATATAGTCCCAGGGGATTGACGTAGCCATTACCTGCTCCAGGAGGCTATTGAAGCTAGCTCGGGCCAAGAGATTTTGGGTTTCCTTGAATTATCTCGTGAAATACTTGACGCCCTGCTTGAGGCCAAGGGAATGCAAGCTTAAAAAGAAAAGAGAAAGGTTCTAAAGCATCAAAAACTTGAACAAAGGCATGTCATGACCTAGCCCCCAAGCAAAAAGGACCCAAGAAAAAGTCCCCCCAAGAAAAAATCACCCTGAAGAAGCATCTAAAGGGAAAATAGACAAAATTTGTTAGAACAATTTCATCATAACTGTATTTTAAAACAATTTGATTATAAAGTATGTAAAATTTTGAATTATCACATGTTGGAATAATTTTAAAACATGTAGTTTGTATGAACAATATTGTTTTATGTGTTTGAATGAAAACTTGTTTTTGAATTTTGAATGTGAGGGAATGCATAAACTATATTATCAATGTAATTTTTGTTTGTAATCCTTTAATTTTCTTGTATCGTTGATTCATTGTGTTTGGATGATAACATGATTCATTGTACATACATTGTAAATTACATTATGATTCATTGTGTTTAGGTTTAAAAATCCTTTAACTTTCTGCATAAAAGGTACGGTGGGATCCAACCACAGTTAGGTCTTATACGACGTGGTGTTACCATATGTGTTCCCTTTACGGTGTGGTGTCTGTGTTAGATAAATAACTATGGTCTCAAGCGACCATGGTTGTTACGTTAAAAAATTATTCAACTTTGTGCATAATATACATAGTAAAAAATAACTGTGCTCGGGTCATATACGGTGTGGTGTGACCATGTGTATACAGTACATGGTGTGGTGTTAATGCGAAATTATAACCTGTTGTCTCAAATGACCATGGTATTTGGGTTATAAAAACTTTCAACTTTCTGCATAAGATTCACAGTGTGATCAAACTATGAGTGTGTCACATACGGCAAGAAGAAACCGTTCCTTTATAACCTACGGTCTCAAGTGACTGTGGTATTTGTGTTAAAAAATCCTTCAACTTTCTGCATAACACACACGGTGAGATAAGATCGTGGTTGGTTCATATATGTCTAGAGAGGAAACCATTACTTTATAATACACGGTCTTAAGTGACCATGATATTTGGGTTACAAAATCCTTCAACTTTCGGCATAAAATACACGGTGATATCAAATCGTGGTTGGGTCATGTACGGTTGTAAGGAACCGTTACGTTATAACCTACGATCTCAGGTGACAACGGTAATTGGGTTAAAAAAATCCTTGAGCTTTCTGCATAATATACACAATGAGATTAAATTATGGTTGGTTCATATACGGTTAGAGGCATTCGTTACTTTGTAATAAATGATCTCAAGTGATCGTGTTATTTGGGTTACAAAATACTTTTTCATAAAATACACGGTGAGATCAAACTGTGGTTGGGTCATATACGGATGTAAGGAACCACTAACGTATAATACATAATCTTAAGTGACCATGCTATTTCGGTTATATAAATTCTTCAACTTTCTGCAAAACATACACGATGAGATTAAACCATGGATAGGTCACATACGGCTAGAGGAAACCTTCACTTTATAATACATGATCTCAAGTGACCGTGGTATTTGGGTTATAAAATACTCCAACTTTCAGCATAAAATACACGGTGAGATAAAACTGTGGTTGGGGTCATTTATGACTGTAAGGAACTTCCAACATATAATACAGGGTCTCAAGTGACCATGATGTTTGGTTTACAAAAATTCTTCAACTTTCTGCAAAAGATATATGGCGGCATCCAATCGTGGTTGGGTCACATACGGCTAGAAGAAACCACCATCATATATTATACGGTGTGATCCAATCATGTGTTGTTGCTCTATGATTAGAAGAGACCGTATGTCGGATTGTTATATTGTTTATCTTAATTTTATGTATATTTGATTTAAAGATAAAAAATATTTCTTTATCCAATTTTAATGAAATAATTTCTTTATTAAGTGATAACCAATTGGCGGGCTTAATTCACATATAACTAATAATTTCTATATAATTGCATATAACCAAATTGGAAACGAATAATTGCATATAACCAATAATTGCTATAACCAATTTACACATAATCAATATTTGCTAAAAAACTTACAAAAAGTAACAATTATCAGTAAGACTTTCAATAATAACCAATTTACACGTAACTAATATTTGCACAAAAAGGTGCAATTATCCATAAGACTTTCACTAATTCAAGCCATTGTCAAGTCCTCATCTTCATCCGATGATATCAAGTATAGTTCATCTTTCATCGCAATGTCTTTGGGACATATATTCTGAAAAGTTTATAAGCTAGACTTGAACAAAGTAGGCCACTCTACAGCATCTTGACGGGCCCTCGATCTCCAGTGAGAGGCAATTGGTGGTATGAGACAAAATCGTGTTCATTTTAAAATTCACCCAATGAATATTAGATACATTAAGGATAAAGATAATGCGATTCACTTCCATCGCAGATTTTGTCCACACATAGAATGAAACAAAAGTTAAGCATTTTAATTTGGATATCATTACAACCATTAGCTTAAGTGCATTAGTCGCAAAATAACCACACTCTAGCATGATAAACCAACACTCTCTTATGCATGAGTGTTAGATATACTACAATCTCCTCTCGTAATCCTTAATATCATAGGAGGTCATAATGGTGACCCAAAGCATCTTGTCCTTACGTAGCTCAGACAACAGTGCACTATGAATAGCATGAGAATGTTCTAGTCCATCCCCAACACCAGCTCCTTTGTAAATGGTCGTATATCCTCAGTTCCCATTCGATTTGACATCATATATATCTTCCATAAATGATTGGAATAACTTGGTAATGTGCTTGATATACATCTTTTCCCTAGACCATGTCTTAGGTTTCATTCTCGTCAATGGGGTCTTTTTTGCAAAGATTTTTAAGCTCAGTTGTGGATGGTACATCCTTCTCCCAAGCACATGAGGTTCTTTTGGTAGATATATTAGTAGACTTATTCCCCTTAGATGGCCTACCCTTTTGATGAATTTGTACGGGCTCTATCAAGAGTGTCCAAAAAGGTTGAGCAATTTCCAATAACTTGCTTAACATCATATTCTAACGGCTTCACCTGCCTTAAGTCCACCATTTCTTAAACAATATCATCTCGGGAGTATATTCAAGCTCATGGTACTGAGGGATATTCGGGACAATGGCAAGTTTCTTCTAATGATCGTCTAACGCCCACTGCGAAATTGCTTGGCCTAGCTTTTCCCATTGGGCCAACTCGTGGACACGAGGAAATCCATAGATGGTACGAATTATGTGTGTGCATCGTATCTCAGTATATTAGATGTTAGCAGTGGACTCTCTCAACACCGATCTCATGCGATCCGTCTCCATAATAGTTAGGTCTAAGGAATAATTTTATGCCTACCACGAATCTCATGCAATATTGTGTCATTATGGGCATGCTTGGTCAATTGTAGTGAAATCTGAAACCCCATTTGTATTTGAGTGACTTGGTGGGCAAGCAATGCATCCGTACCCTTCCAAATTTTTGCAAATGAATCGGTGCTATTTGTTAATTATTTTTTCAATTGGGCATGGGTACCCTTAGCTCTGTTAGTTATGCGGTTGCCTTAGTGGGGTACCTGATTAGTCCACGCATGTACGAATTATAGACGTAAAGGCATCCAGTTCTTCTATATGTACGCAATCATATTGGGGTAGTTTTGCTAATTTTGATGGAAATACACCTATGCTTTCTCAAATTCAATCGGATTATTGAACTCCACGACCCCAATCCAACCCTATATAAATAGCTTCTTATCCTGGTCTTTGATGTTATGTTTTAAATACAACCCTTCTATGTTTTTTTGAACATGGAATAAACGTAATAGTATGGTGGAAAATGGAAACACCTTTGGCACCATGTTTAGATAAGATTGTTATTTGTCAGAGACAACAACTTGCTATAAATCTTCTAGCTCGTATAGTGACCGCAAATGTTGTAACGTCCAGATAAAATTCCCATCTTTATCATTCTTCAAAAAAAAATATAATACAAAATGATTTCCCGACGAAAATGACCTCAATCATCTCAAATAATGCCATAATGTACCGATTGGTCTTGTAAGTTCAATCGATCACCAGTATAGTCGGGAAGTATTTCACCAACAAACAAGAGGTAGGATGTGCGAAAAATAAATCCTCCACCATATAATTTTGCTTATTCTTTCTATGCCAGTGACCATAACTCTTCTTCGTGAGCAAATGCATCAACTATTGCATGGCGGTGCCCCCTTGCATCTCAATGTTTTTCATTTTTCTTTTAGCATTATAAATTGTTCTAATGGTCGAACAATTATATTCCGATATTTGTTTCAATGTGTGGAGTACTTCTTTCGAACCCACCCCATTGTTGGTCATCTCACTAGCAATGTTGCACTCTTCTCGTGAAAGTCGATCGTCACAAGGGTGTCCAACAAGTGTGTTAGACACCTCGTTATTGTGTACCCAGAAATAATTCCACCCCCAACGGCCATCATCGTGCAGAATGCCTTTAATATAAAGGGATAATCACACTTTCACATTCTATAACACCGCTTCATCTTCTTGTCCATACCCTCATCTTTTATGTTTCTATGAAGCTCGCTTCGCTCATAACCAAGTATGACCCCTCCCTTTTTGACTAAACTAGCCTTGTTGGATTTTAAAATGATCACTACCTCATGAAGCTTGTGACCAACTTGTTGACACCAATCAATCATCTTGCCGCGGTCATTAAAAATCTGCACAAGACGAACATTGTTAGTTGAAAGGATAACTTATATGGAAATTTCAAGTATAAATGAAAAATCATGTTAAATATAATATAAATAAAATAACATGCTTCCTCAGTGGTGAATTTGACTGTATGGTCTTGCGTAATTGCATTAACATCCAGTCCTTCTTCTACTGTCGCATCCTATCAATGCATACAATCAAATGTAGTGTCATTCAATTATGTTATACGTTAAAAATATCAAATTGTTGAAACTAAATGATGTGATATGTTTTTTACCATAGATAAGGTGAAACCTGGAAACAAATTGCGCAAATATCTGGGTGAGGTTGATGTCATTGCTTGTTCAAGCATATTTGATTCATGGGAAAGATGTTGAGTAGATATGCTCGGTATAATAACATTGTCTATTTCTTGACAAAATGTATCATCAATTATCGAGTCATATAACTTAACTGATAACACAATAATCAGTACAGTAAGAATTGAGTATATAATAACAAAAATCAATAAAAACACATACACTGTTTAATACCTGAACTTTAATTTCAAAATGGAGCCCACGGCTAATTATAACGGCTGGTGGGATACACGTAGTGTCACAAGACCTTGAATAGGAAAGCCACGTCCTCTTCAAACCGTTAAAGCCTCACCATGGTTATAGTCATCGTAGGGTATGGTTTGACGGCCCCATTTGGCCGTGATTCAATTAGTGACAAACAGTGACACACGGTTAAAGGAAACCGTGGCTTAAGGTGATATGGCTATAATTAACCTAAAGTATCCATCACTTATAGAGACAGGTGCCCATCAGTGCTGTTAACCAGATTTATTTTAAGTCTTTTTATCATTTTAAAAGTTTTTTTTTACAAATTATATACTATGTAGAGGTATTTTAATGCCTCATATTCATCAAGAGAGAATTGGATGTTCTGAGTTTGGAAAGCTTCAAGACCGACTTTCTTTTCCTCAAACATTATAATGTAGCTCCTTTAATAGTAGTTTTTGTATATATACAACACAACAAACACCATAGAAACAGAACAAACCCGTGAAAATGGAGCTTTGGGGATAAATGAACAAGATGATTTGAGCTAGGTTAAATAGGTATGTATGTTTTGGTGGGAGTGGAAGAGTTTTGATTTTTTATTTATTGTGGTGTTTTCGAGTATATGGTGTTAGATTTTGTGTAATTTTTTTGTTTAGTTTGGGTTAAATTAGTCATTTTTAAAAAAAAGGTACAAAACTTTTTTTTTTTTGGGGGGGGGGGGGGGGAGTGTTAGTAAAGTGTGTATTTATTTTTATGTGGTGTTTGTATAAATATTTCCGGTGGAAATATCAGGACCCTTCAAAGAAATGTAATGGAAATTTAAATACCTGTTAGCGTACAGATCACTTGATATGGTTTAATTGGTATAATCCTTACAAATTGTAAACACATAAAGAAAATCGAAAAAAGTTTATGTTTTTCCCCCTTACTTATTAACAACCAGAAAATATATTCACCATTATAACCCCCAAAAAATCCACAATTGTTTAACACTGAAATAACTTAACCTCAATAAGGACAACCTTAATATTGATGTTTATCTTTGTTTTTCTTCTCTTCACGTGTGAATGACGTTAAAAATTGTAATTTAGTTAGAAATTAGAGGTGTGTAATAACCCGCGTAATTTTTGAGATATTTTCAAAATAAAGAGGAAAAATAAAGTTTTTGATAAAATTATTTTTATTGCTCAAATATGTTGGTTATTATTTTTAAAGGCGAGAATTTCAAACGGTTTCGAAAACGGAGTTAAAAAGGATTTTAAAATGATTTTTAAATGTTTTTAACTCTTGGAGTTGTTTTGACTTCCAACTCTTCATTTCTTTGCCTTATTTAAAGGAGTCTTTTGGATTCCAACTCTTCATTTCTTTTCATTATAAAAGGAAGTCGTGGGCAACCCTTTTAACATACTTTTGGCACAAATTTTGGCAGCAAATATATTTTATATTCCTCTTCTTTTTTAATTATACTTTGTCCCTTGAGATTTGTGAGTTCCAACCTTAGATTAGAGGTGTTCTTGGGGCTATTTTGAGGAGGTTCTTGGAGGGGCTTTCGTAGATCTTTTGTGTTGATCATGAGGATGTGATCATTGGTTTCTCATCATCATTTGAGGTATGGGGTTTTACACAATATGCTCCTTAAATCTCGCGAGTGTCATTCTCTTTGAATTCTTGTTTAATTGAACTCATATTTGAATTGATAAATTCATTGAAATCTGGAAAATAATTGTTGAAATTATTTTGATTCATGTGGTATCATTATATTTTTGATGAGCACGTTGTCATGAGATTTTAATATGGCACGAATGTTGGGCACCCGCCAAAATTCCTGTTTCCCGGGCTATGGGTTGATAAAGCATATACGGATGTGGTGAGGCCTGGTGACCCATTGATGTGTTATTGAGAAATTATATTGATAAATGCTTTGAGATTTGCATTTCGATTTGAATATTTGTACTCATGTTGTTACGCTTTATTCGTCGTTAATATATTTGTTGAGCATCTTTCTTGTCGTATTGTGAACTTCCCCATATTTTCTTTTAGTGGCAGGTTAGCGCGGATTTTGGGGCACTATGGAGATTGATTTTAGCGAGGATTGTTTGGGAAAGATTTGTATTATTTTGATGTATAGAGCTTTGGAGATTTGTATTTTTATTCGAGTTAGATAGTTGTAATTTTAATTCGAGAGACTTGTAATTGAAGAGATTGAGATTAGTGGATTTATATTATTGTGGGTTTATTTAGATGCTCTATACCTTGTCACTTGTGGATTTGGATTTATTTTATCGCATTAGCTCTCTGTTCGCTCTCCTCGGGCGGGCGGGGTGTTACAAGGTGCAACAATAAGATACAATTTATTGAGTCATGTCAAAAAAATTACAACCATTTTTTTAATCTTCTTTTTTAGATGAACTCTTTTCTCCCCTCCCCCAGTTTTCTGAGAATACATTACAGAGTTTGCATCGTTATTTCCGTAGTAGGCCTTGATCTTTTCACCTTAGGATCAATGAAATTATAGAAATTAAATAAAATGAGAGTAAAGATGAAAGGAAACAAATATTACCCTTTTTTGTCCCACAAGTCCTCCAGTTATGACCCAAATTGCCACATTTTCTACAATTTAGAGACAATTGGTACATTTTTATTGTAAGATTCTTTGCATTTGAGTTTATCTCTTTTCATCTTGTTGTAGTCTCTTTTTTGTCATATCAGGAAGTTTTCCATAACTAGGAGTCATAGGAGGCAACCCATTCCTGGGTCAAATCTTAAGGCCATTCAATGGTTCAAAGTTATTGGAGTAGCTTGGGTATGTTTATTTCTTGTAATATTGCTGTTGCCAAAACTTTTGATATGTTAAATTGCATCTCACTAACAAATTAGGTATCCTCCATATTTAGTTTTGAATTAAAATAGGGCCAATGCTTACTTCTCACCTTTTTTGTTACCATTTTCATCACCAATTGAACTATCCATACTCCCCAAATCATGATCATGATCATGATCATGATGATGATGATGATGATGATCATCATCATCATCATCATCATCATCATCATCATCATCATCATCATCATCATTAGGGATGGCAATGGGTCAGTTCGGGGTCGTGTAAATCATCCCCACCCCCGTACCCGTTAGGAATATCATTCTCAGTCCCTGCCCCGATCCCTCTTATAATGGGTTTGGGGATCCCCATCCCCGTTTAAAGTGGGTATCGATTTTCTCGCAAGGAACCCATTTTTTTAATCCATATTGTAAATCATATTCTGAGGATCTCTCAATTCCATAGGTAACTATCAAAATAACGTGTTTGATTTTGTATATAAGAGGGTTCAAATAACAAATCCCTAACATTCTCATAGTTTGGAGACCTGAAGACCAACACGAGAGGAGCGATGATCAGATCAAATCAGTAGTTGAGCCAGGAGGGTTTAGTCATCATCGTCGTTGTGGGAGGCAGGAGAAGGAGATGCACAAGCAGGTTTTTGGGGGAGGATAACAGATCGGGTTAGGCAGTTTCGTGGGGGAGATTAGATCGATTTTTGAGAGTGGAAGATGGTTAGATGAAAGTTAAGGGGAAGAAATAAGGTCAGGCGGAATAAAGAAAGTAAGACGTTTCCCTTTCTTTATTCTTATATATACATACATATTTTATTATATATTAATAATTTGGGTAACCCCTTAGGACCCGAGGCTAAACCAGATATTGGCCCAAAATTTTCGGGGATTATTTTAACTCCCCGAACCCACCCCGATCCCCGATACCCGAAACTTAATCCCCATACCCTACCCGATAGGGTCGAGTATCCACGGGGACCCGAATTTTCAAAGAAAATTGCCATCCCTAATCATCATCCATATCGGTTTCTTCAAATTACACATGAGGCACAAATTCTTCCCAATGTAGGACGATCTATTCACTCCCACTAGTTTCATAAGCATTCTACTTATTTTCCTCACCATTTTCACTAACTTTCACCCTAATTACCCCACTAGGATCATCATCATTCAAACCCATGTCCACCTGGTCATCAACATGTTCAAAACACAAAAAATCATCAGATTCTTTTTAAAAATCCTCATCACTAAAGTATTCGTACCCTGAATCCAATAGACTATCCATGTAATCAATTTTCTATCATCATTTACACAAAATAAAGGCACAACTTCTTCATTCGAATCACTATTAATTAGTTCTAAATTAGGGTCAACATTAGGCTCCACATTAGGTACACAATTATGTGAAGCATTTTGTGGTGCATTAAATGACTTAACCTGGCTGGATAACTGAAATATGAGTAATGCCTTCTGTAAAAATAGTGAAACCTTTGATTTTGAGATAAGAATTCATGTTAAATACAACAATAAAACTTTATTACAGTTACTATTAGCTCATCTACTGACATGTGACTTATGAAACATTAGTAAGACATGTTTAGTATGTCTAGTGACCTAACCATTTCATCAATTTCCAATAAGGACACCATCTTAGTGATGCAAAAATCATACCTATCCACCTTACCTCCAACATACTACAAGAAATTTTGAACCTCACAGTGTGTTGAATTTATACTATGAAATAAGTAACATTCCTACGTTCAATAAGCAAAATAACATTTATGAAAAATGTGATATGTTGTAATTTCATACTAAAAAGGTGAAACATGGTAATAAATCCTTGCATGCAATGAGTTACCAACAAAACAACAAATTTTATTAAAAAAAAAATCATGAATGACGTTCTTTTACATAATAGTAGTCAAATATGAAAAAAATTGAATAAATCATTAATAACCAAAATAATTGTCACAAAATAGATTGGATCAAAGAGACTGTCAGACTTACCATATCTTGACTCTGGATCATCTGGAGTCCGTAAATAATTTATAGCCGAACCCAATTTAAAAAATCGTAAGTTATTTGCCCAATTTCGTAAAGAGAGTGTGACACCCCGCCTAATTAAATACCGGGTGATCAGTCCTTTATTAAATTATAATCAAGGTGAACGTTCGGTTCATTCTTAGCATCACTGTCGTAAATTAATTTTTCCAATTTAAACACCCTAAATAATTAAGCTAAGTGTCAAAACCATTTTAGACATTACTTTCCA
Source organism: Sambucus nigra (assembly GCA_949130495.1). Taxonomy (NCBI): domain Eukaryota; kingdom Viridiplantae; phylum Streptophyta; class Magnoliopsida; order Dipsacales; family Adoxaceae; genus Sambucus; species Sambucus nigra. The sequence continues at coordinate 288,998,131 of OX422223.1, forward strand.
AATTTTATTTAAAATCAATAATTTAAAACTTTACGTAATTCATAATTTAAGGGTCAACCAACAAACATACTGGAACAAACAATCCAATTAATTAAACATCCAACTAAATAATCCCAACAATAAAACTTAAAGGAAAACATCCTGACAGTAATAAATCCAAAAGTACAAATACTAGAAATCAATAGCTCACAATATCCGATAAGCAACTGAATAATGGAAAAGGGCGACACATGCCCAACAGAATCAATAGTGCTAGAAGTGGAATCAACAAACGAGGTCGTCTAAACAAAAGGCCTGCAACTCCCACCTAAGCTGCAGCGCGTTCCTTCCAAAGGTTCCTATGCAAGACGTCCCTGTGGCTGGTCACCTGTAATATATACATATATATACAAGAGAGAAAAGAAAATGGAAACGGGCCAGAGCCCGATTGTAAAACCGATATAAAATTTGTTTAGCAAGTATTTAAATTATTTACTGACTAATGCAACAACATATTAGTGCGGCACTCCCTTGATAAATTCTTACCTCTCTACTAATGTGCACGCCTATCGCACTAACCTTCCCCACGGTTTAACTTATCTTACCTTAGGTTGCTCATAAGATTTAAACTGACAAATTCAATTGTTTAAGAGATTAATTTCATTTAACAGCAAAGTTCTCATTTAAACTTTATTTGCTAATAAAGTTTCTCAGTAACGCATTATACTTTTCAAACACTTATTGCCAAATTGAAATAGTTATTCCATTCTTACTTACCATAGACACAATAGGTAGTTCCCAAATCCCATATTTAAATATATATATTAAATACTCATATAATATATATATATATATATATATATATATATATATATATATATATTCTAACAGCACCCCACATAATAATTATGGTGCGGGCATACTCTGCTATCCAGTCCCCGTATCACTCGTACTAAGGGAAATACAAGTTCGGAATCACTCTCGAACTGTATTAACACAAACACAAACAATATTGAGGCGAAGCATAGATTCCAAGTCTCTAAGAGGTCAGCACATGCCCCCACATCTCTTAGGTCCGTCTGACTATCGATCCGATAGCCTGTACCAAAGGATTTCTATCTTCTAGGGTACGAGTCAGTATCCCCCATAAAGGCCCATCGAGATAAGACTGTCCCATCGCTGTAACCTCAGGGATAGCAAGTAGCGCGGGCATGATTTTCACACGTATATAGTATATGCATAAACACAGTCATATAAATATACTACTATTACCATATCAAATTTAGGAACATCTCATAACCCATAATTATGATATTTATCCTCATTTCTCATTATTTAGTTATCACGTATAATGGTTCGTTTCTTACTTTAATTTGAGGGATTTTTCCAACTTACTACGTCACACTCATGGATTTTTATCTTTCCAAAGTGGAATTTCAGTAGGTACTTATTTATTTTCCAACATAACTACCCTATGCGTCTCCCCACTTTAATACATAGTTCCATCATCCCTTATATGTAAACATCCCCGAAAAATGTAAATCTCATCTTACAATAAAGGTCTCATATTTTTAATAAGTCCTACTGGTCTTTTTTTATCTCCAAAAATATTTTAATAAGGATGTCCAAAGATTATTACTCATTTAAATTGAATTCAACTATTTAGAAGGGGAAATATGAGTCTGCCAGGAGGGGTCGATCGATCGATGGCAGGAGCTCGATCGATCGATCGATACTCCTGGTTCGATCGATCGATCAAACAGGTATGGCGAATCTGCAGAATACCAGTTACGGGTTCTATCATCCAACATCATCAAAATCCAAACTTTTAACTCCCAAACTCCCAGAAATTTATACTACAAATGTTCTAAACTCAAATGGACAATATTCAACGTAAGGCATGTGAGTTTTCATCAAGAATCATGGATTAAAGTGCCAAAATTTATACAATTCTCATGAACCCTAAAATTTTCTTTAACTTAATTCAAACCATTCTTTTTCCATAATTTCTGCTTCTAGTCCATCATAAATCTATGGTTCAACCTCTACATGTGAAGGGGATTTCCAGATTATCATTTATATCACTACAACATGCAATTTCTAATCTCCAACATGGGTTTTCTTTCATAGAAACTCATCCTAATCAACCCTAAACTAACATGAATGAAGAATTAACGAAATTAAGCAAGATAAATACTTGCCTGGGAATTTTTGTCTCTGAATTGTGGATGAAATTGGTGTGGTGGTGATCCTCGTTACGCAATCTATCGTTTGGCGACAAGGCGGTGCAAACGGAGGGGTTCTTGGCCTAGAACTCTTGGGCAAGCTCTCTCCTTCCTTCTCCAATGGCCGTTTCTTATTTTTGGTTGAGTTAACCCTTGAAGGAAACCCTAAGCATCTGATATAACTCTAAAATTTTCGTGGGTTTTCAATCCTAAAAATGTAAAATGTTCAAAATGCCCTCCCGGGGTGTCAATTAGGCCTAAAAATGCCCCGAGACCCAAACTAAACCCCCGGGTACATTATTTTGACTATCTCGACCCTTCCGAACACTTTGGCGCACTCGAAATGATCATACAGGTGGCTTATAATTTATTGACTTTTATTAATCAACATTTAGTCTCGACACGATACGAGCGGGTCCCGACTTAAATTTCTAAAATTGTCATTTTATTCACTCGTGACATTTAATAGAACCAATACCATATATTACTTTACTCATTAGTAATATTCAATAAATTTCCAATGATTAATAACTCTCGTCACGTTAGTAATTATAAAAATAATTAATTTTCGGATTTATATTAAATTAATATCTCACATTAAATTTAATAAATCCCCAAATTAGAAAGCATAAAAATACGGGGTATTACATACTTCCCCCTAATAACAGAATTTCATACCGAAATTCGGAAAATAAGGCATACCTAGTAAGAATAAATCCGGGTATCTCTCGCGCATATCTACCTTCCGCTCCCAGGTGGATTCCTCCACATTATGATGCTCCCACTGGACCCGTACAAGTGGAACTACCTTCGAACTCAATCTCCTTTCGCTATGGTCTAGGATAGCCACTGGTCTCTCCTCGTAAGAGCTGTCAGGCTATAAGTCTATGTCTTCTATCGTGATGTGGGTGTGGGCCATATCATCCCGAAGATATCATCTCAACAACGAGATGTGGAATACATCTTGGATGCGATGTAAATGCTCTGGCAGCCCCAATCTGTATGCTACCGGCCCAATCCTCTCGATAATGGGAAATGGTCCCATGTACCTCGGGGCCAATTTCCCTTTCTTCCCGAACCTCATCACTCATTTCATAGGAGATACACGTAGTAATACTTGGTCCCCAACATTAAACTCCCGGAAGAACCGTTTTGCATCGGCGTAGCTTTTCTGCCTGTCCTGGGCTACTCGAATGCGACTCCTGATCATCTCAATCCTAGCAGAGGTTTCCTGAATCACCTCTGGTTCGAGCAACTTGTTATCCCCCACCTCTAGCCAACAAGTTGGGGAACGATAAGGATTTCCATACAAAGCCTCAAATGGAGCCATGCCAATCATGAACTGATAAGAGTTATTATAAGCGAACTCCACCAGTGGAAGATGTGGTTCCCAACCTCCTCCAAAATCAAGGACACACATGCATAACATATCCTCCAACATTTGATTAGTACGCTCTGTTTTTCCATCTGTCTGTGGGTGATAAGCTGAACTCAACCTCAACTCTGTACCCATAGCCTCCTGAAAGCTCTCCCAAAAACGCGGCACGAAAATCTTGTCTCTATCTGACACAATATTCAGGGGCACCCCATGTAATCTAAAAATCTCAGCAATGAACAACTAAGCATACTAACCCGTGGTATAGTCTGTCCGCACCGGCAGAAAATGAGCCACCTTGGTCAAACGGTCCACAATCACCCAGATGGAGTCGTGGCCCCACTGTGATGTAGGCAACCCAGTAATAAAATCCATAGAAATACTCTCCCACTTCCACGTGGGTATTTCCAATGACTGAAGCAACCCTGACGGTTTCTGGTGGTCCACCTTTACCAGCTGGGAGGTAGAACACTTGGACACGAACTCAACAATGTCCTTTTTCATCCCACTCCACCAGTATTGCCGCCTCATATCCTGGTACATCTTATCTCCCCCAGGATGTACCGCAAATCAGGATCCGTGAGACTGGGTCATCACTGCATGACATAAGTCTGCTACTTCTGGGACCACCAATCTCCCATTAAACCTCAAACCCCCATCAGAACTAAAATAATAGGACTCAGCACCCTCGACTAAAAGTCATACAATCTGCTCCTGGCAAAATAGGTCTGCTGTCTGTGCCTGTATCACCCTCGTAACAATCTCGGGTGTCACTGTCATGACAGATATGAAGGGTGACCCAACTCTTTCCACTTTGCTTTCCAGATGTCCGCTACATTGTTAACCAACGCATCGGCAACTACGCTGGCCTTCCACGGATGGTACTGTATGTCGAACTGGTAGTCCTTCACAAACTCTAACCACCTGCACTGATGCATATTAAACTCTCGCTGAGTGAACAGGTACTGAAGTCACTTGTGGTCTGTGAACAAGAGAAATTTCTCCCCCAAAAAATAGTGCCTCCATATCCTCAATGTAAAAATGACCACTGCTAACTCTAGGTCGTGGGTGGGGTAACTCTTCTCATGCGGCTTAAGCTTACGAGAGGCAAAATCTATAGCCTTCTCCTCCTGCTGAAGTACTCCCCCAAGTCCCCGTAATAAGGCATCCGTGTAAACCAAATGCTCCACGCTCGACTTAGGTAAAGCAAGGACAGGTGCTGAAGTAAGCTTATCTTTCAGCTCGTCGAAAGCCAATTGACAAGCATCATCCCAAACATATGGCACCCCCTTGCGAGTCAGGTTCATCAATTGACCCGCTATTTTGGAGAACCCCCGGATGAATCTCTTGTAGTATCCGGCTAATCCCAATAAACTACGTACTTCCGTCGGTGTCATGGGCTGTCCCCACTCCATCACTGCTGACACTTTGCTCGGGTCAACTGCTATCCCTTGTTCAGAAACAACATGCCCCAATAACTACACTTCATGTAACCAGAAATCGCACTTCTCGTACTTAGCATACAACTGATGCTCTCGTCGAAGCTTCCTCAAGTGCTCGACATGCTCCTCCTCAGAGTGTGAATATATCAGGATGCCATCTATGAAGACGATGACAAACTAATCCAAGAACTCTCTGAACACTCGGTTCATCAAGTCCATGGATATGGCTTGTAAGGATGCAAATTTCCAATTGAGCCCTTTGTAGTTTTGGCTCAATTCCGGACAAAAACGTTTGAGTCATAGGATAGAGTATATTGATCATCTCTCAAGCCTATGACGTGTTTGTTTAAGACGTAGCGGCCAAGTGTATAAAGCTTCATCAAAATGCTGAGTTTCAGTGCCTCGTTTCTACGTCATCAACAGTGGTTCCATGCTCCCAAGGTATGAATGCATTACATATATATATAGGAGCTTGGACCAGTTTATATTGGGTGTTAGGTTTTTAAAACTGTGTTTTGTTTTCAGATGTTCTCTATTAAAACTTATGTATAAAATACGTAAAAGTTTCTGGGCTTAAAATAAATTTTTGAACATTCTGTAATTTCGTTCGAAGTGTCTTTCGAACGAAATTATCGTTCGAACCACAAGTCGTTCGAACGAGATTGCCAACGACTTCCCATTATGGAATACCGGAACTTCGTTCGAAATGTCATTCGAATGATATTGTCGTTCTAATGAGATTTCTAACGAACTTCTAACGAGTTCAAACTGGAACTTCGTTAGAAGACTCGTTCGAACGATATGTCATTCGAACGAGATGCCAGGCGGGAACATTTTTTAGCAGTTTTTCTCCCACGTCCCCACTTGTTTCTTAACCAACTTTTCTCAGACTTTATTATGTGCGGGAATAACATTTTCCAACTTAACTTATCCATTCTATTCGATCTTTTAGAGAGAGTTTGATAGCTAAATTGGTTAAGGAAAATGTTCTTATTTTGAGTGATATTCTTCAGAGAAAATTATACACCACTCTAGTTTACACCCAATCGTTTTATTTATCCAAGTTCATATATATACATCTTGCTTGGAGTTTGGCACCGGGTTTATCTCTACACCGAATTGAAGAGATTGTTTGGTTTTCTTCTACATTCCTTAAAGAAGAAGAGTTCATTTTTCTGCGGCATTCTCATGTGGTAAAAGACACCACGTGTGGTTGACGGTGTACCTATTGTCTGATTAGTGAGTCCAAGATCACGGTGGAGCTCCGTGGTTATCCGCTAGGAAGAGGTGGTTACAAGAAGACGCGTCAAGGTTTGAGAGGGTTCGAGTTGAGGAAGTAAGTCATCTGTCTTGTAATTGTAAATTCCATACTTAGTGGATTTGAGGCTAGGGCCGTCCGAGGTTGTTTCCCGTTGTGGGTTTTTCCTCGTACATCGTGGCGTAGTGAGATTGATTTACTTTTATCTTGCATAATAACTTAGAACTCATGCTTAGGCTAATTCAAGATAAAATTGGTTTTAATTATCACACTGGATAATTAAATATTGGGTAAAGTCTATTTAATTCAAGTCTACTGATTAAAACTGTTTTGGCCTAATTTGGTAATATTGATAAATATGACTTAGGCAAATTCTAGGACTCGGATTAATTAATTGGTTTAAGTGAAATTAATATTTACGTGTATTTCATCATATCTCACTTGGGTTTAATTTGAAATAGAAATTAAAATTTGGTGTTTGTTTGTTGTGTGAACCATCTTACGCTTCCGCATCTTTTTCATAAAAAGGAAATAATATTTCTTAAAGTAAGAAATTAAAAATCGGGGCCTTGAAATTGGTAATAGAGCCAAAGCGATAAATTATTTCGTTAAGATCCTTTAAATATTTTTGGCTAAAATGAAATTTTCCTCATTTTCTATTTTCGATGGTTCTAACTACGCGTATTGGAAAGCACAAATGAAATCGGCACTAAAATATATCGACGAGAGAGTTTGGATGTCTGTAGTTAACGGGTGGTCCCCACTAACTCACTTAGTTGAAAATAAACGTGTTCCCAAACCGGCCGATAGATGGACTGAAAATGAGTTTAAACTTTCTAATTTTAATTCCCGTGGTTTGAATGCCTTGTTTAGCGCTGTCACACCGGATGAATTCCGACGTATTATGATGTGTGAAATCGATAAAGAAGCTTGGAATATTTTACAACTAACTCATGAAGGAACTAGTGTCGTTAAAGCTTCGAAACTCCAAAACCTCACCACTCAATTTGAAACTATCAAAATGAACGATAATGAAACTTTTGATGAATTTTATGCTAGACTTTTTGATATTGTCAATTCATCTTTTAATTTGGGAGTGAAAATACCCGACAACCGAGTTGTAAAGAAAATTTTAAGGTCCCTACCAGATAGATTTATTCCAAAAGTGATCGTTTTAAATTCTTTACCAACTTTAGCCTCTACGAAATTAGAAGAGCTTGTAGATGATTTATAAACCTATGAACTAGACATGTTTCCCTCTAAAACTGAAAAGAAAATAGAAAAGGGCGTTGCTTTAAAAGCCCGAAAAGAGGTCAAACAAGTAGTAGGGAGCGAGAGTGATAGTGACTCGGAAGACATGGCCTTGTTTGCTCGAAAATTTAGAAAATTTCTTAAATTTAACAAAGATAAATTTAAAAATGATTTTAAAAAATTTGAAACTTCTAAGCATGACAAAGTCGAGAAGATCCCTAAACCTATTAATGAATAACTAAATAGGGACAAGTCTAATAGGTATTTTGGTTGTGAGGGTTATGGCCATAGGGCTTCTGAATGCCCCACTAAACTAAGGAAAGAGGGTAAACGACCCATTTCATATAATGTGACCCTTAGTGATAGTGATAAGGAAGAGGGACCTGATTCCCACACTAAGCCTAATTTTGTGTCTTTTATGGCTAGTCATGTGAGTGATAGTGAGAACTCATCGATTGATGAAACTCTAACACATGACACTTCCAAGGTCATTGTTTATGATTTTCTTATTTTTAATGATAGTGAGAGTGGAGAAGAAAGAGAGAGTGAAAATGAAGAAGAGGTTAATGTGAGTGAACTTTAAAATGCTTTTCAAGAATTATATAAAGAATCTATTAAATTGAAAAGAGCTAATTTGAAGTTAGAAGCTAGTTTGAAAGAACGTGTCAAAGTCGTTGATAATAGTATGTTGGTTGAAGACCTTAGGACACGAGAGAAAGCTCTTCTAGAGAAGCTTGAATATATAGAAGACGAGAGAGATAGCCTTAGGGGTTTAATGGAATCCTTGAAAAAGGAGATTATTGCTTTTGAAGAGCGAAATGTTTTATTAGAGTCTAACATTTTAGAATTGCAAAATAAATTAAAAGACTCTAGTAATGTTAAATTTGATTTGGAGTGTCGTTTGGAAAAATTAGATAAAATATTAGGAACGGTCCAAATTAAAAATGACACTTGTGGTTTAGGCTTCAATACTTGTAATGAATCTACTAGGAAATCATTTAGAGATCACTCCTTAGGTAAATCTTTTTGACATGTTTTTACTTGTACACATTGTGGTCGAAAAGGTCATCTTAAGAAATTTTGTTTTGATCTTAAACGAATTCCTAGAAAATCCCAACGTAAAGCAACCAATGTATTTAAAATTCCTACACCCCAAGATAGTCATTCTTCATTAATTTTGTTAGGAAATCTGACTTGGTTGCCTTGCAAAATAGGGTTTTTGATTCTCATTTACTTTCACATGCTTCCTCCCTTGCTAAATCTAAAGGATGAATGTGTTAGTGCTTGCATACTTTAGCTTTTGTACTTCATGCTATGTTCACATGCTAAATGTATGCTTGTTTAATCATTTTCTAGTCCTTACTTTACATCATATCACATGCTAGAATAATGATTTTTGTTTATCATTTGAAGTTTTTATCTCTTGTTAATTTAAGCTTAAATAAAAAATTCAAATGATTTTGGTTTGTCTTTTGAGTATATATTTTTCTTTTTGGTTATAAATGTCAAAAATTCAAAAAGATTTTATTTTGTGTGTATTTTTTTGTATGACACACTTTAAGTGGCATATACTTGTGTTTGAATCCCTCCTTTAACGCTCCCATGTGGCTAGAACTTTTGGTTTAGATTGTCAATCCTTAAAATGTTCTTTACCATATTTTTATGGAGTAGTTGGATTTCGTGTTGGTTAAATGGATTCTATTTTTATATGCCTCTATTCACACATGCACGAGCTCTTTTGAAATTTTAACTTCATATGTACATTTGAGCTATGTGAGGTGTTCTCCTTCCAATCTTGTCATTTACATATTTGTGACTTAAGAGGACTAGTGCATGTCAAAATTCGTTGCACATGAGATTTGTGTGAAAAATGAAAACATGATAAATATAAATGTGCACGGGGAAGGGCTCCGAAAGGACTTAGTGATCATTTGTGATTGTAAGCCACCGTTTGAAAAGGACCTAAAAGAAATACGTGGTCCAAAGGCCTAAAAACAGAAAATATGGCATTAAAAAGAGAAATAATTTGCCAAGGCCTATGTATGATTGATATATTCATTCAAAATAAATATATGCCTATTGAGGGAGATTGGATTGAATATCAACGGTTTGCACAATGTCCGTTTATCCTAGTTTCGTATTTCATGTCATGACTCTATTGGTTTGTAGAATCATCATTATGCTAGGCTTGTATGCATTGTGTATGTTTGTTCATTGAGTTCAATTTATATTATCACATGAGATTATATTCAAATGTGATGAAGTTTGCAATCAATTGAGAACTCCACGAACATGTTTTAAGTGATTGGGTCTAAATTTAATCGTTACTAGTTCACACCCCAACACTTCCGTTTCCATATGACACATTTTTGCTATACGAGTGTGAAAGACTCCCATTATATTTTGAGTGTGTCATTTGTGTATTTATATCTATATATGTGTTCTTGAGTCTCTTTGGTATATATTATGTATACATATATTTGATATTTTTGTTTGATCTTTGCTTTGATTTCTAATACATATATTCTTTAATTCCTACTTGGTATCTATTGATACCAAATTTAGTCTACTGACATGGCTCAATTAAGTGGAGACACGTGGCAATCTGCGTGGTAATATCAAACACTTCTGAATAATACCTTGACTTCGAAGAACTCAATTTACCCAACCAACTCAGATACTACGAGCAGTAGATGCTCTCCGAGGAACTTTACTACACCGAGCAACTCATGGATACCGAGATACTTAAGCGGTCCGAGCAGCTTAGGCGGTCCAAGATGCACCTCGATCAGAGCATTTATTATCAGACAATTAAGAGGATTAAATGCGCATTAAATGCTAATTATTATCATACGGATGTATACATTTATGGAACAACTATGTATTACCTATTCACATGTATAGCCTCATGGCTATAAATACATTATATCATCCTCATTGTAAAGGGACCGGAATTTCTGGAGAAAAACCCTACCTCGAGAATTCCCAAACACTCAGTAATAACAAAAACAGTGGATGTAGGTCATTCTTTTAATGCTGAACCACTTTAAAAATTCTTTTGTCTTATTTATTTTATTTGTGATTAAATAATTAGAGATAATCTAATTTTTTACATCAATAGGTTGGCGCCGTCTGTGGGAAACGACTGTAATTTTTGTTTTTCACCAAAAATAATTCATCACCAATGGCTGACAATCCCGAATCCAGCAATCGAAATGCTGGAAACCCCCCAAATCCATCCGCTCCTCTAAATATCCAAGATCTGGCTGGAATCATGGCCAGTTTGGCTCAAGGCCAGACAACCATGCAAGAAACAATGCGACAACTCATGCAAACTATCCAGGGTGGAGCATCAACATATTCAGGACAATGAAGTGTTCAAAGAAATACTCTTTTACTTTCTTCACGCATTAGGTAAAGCGATTCATATCGCATTGAGAAATCTGAAGATTTTTCTTATCAACCGGGTCGAACTTCGTCAGTACGAGCCACAGATACTGAACAACACATCACTCTCTCTCCAGAAAGGACCAGTGCACTGGAAAGATTAAGTAGGGTCTCTCCTTTTGATCGATTGGGCCCTAGGAAGAATAAAAGTCCTCCTAAAGCTATGTCGAAAAACTTTCGACGACCATTTGATCTAAGAGAGGGTTCTGCCCAATCACAACCAGCTGCTCGACAAGATGGATCCCAGGAAGCGACTTCAATATGATCAATTGCTCGAACCGATAGGCCCGATGAGGGAAATGATGCATGGAAAGGCTCTATTTAGAGGTTAGAGGATAGATTAGGGGAAATGGCTAAGGCCAAGAGTCCTCTACAAAGAAATTTTGTCCAAGGGACACCTTTTGTTCAAGAAATTATGGATTTTCCTACACCATCAAAGTTCAAAGCACCTGTTGTGATTCCTAAATATGATAGAAAAACTGACCCTGTCCTTCATATAGAGCAATACCAAGATGCTGCCGACATCTATGCTGTGCCAGATGAGATGAGATGCAGGGCATTCTCAGGAACTCTTACAGGATCTGCTCAAATATGGTACAACAATCTTCCTCGGGGTAAGATTTCAACTTTCTTTCAACTGGCAGAGCTCTTCATTGGAAACTTCTATTTTGGAGAAAAACCTGTTAAACGAGTAGCACACTTGTTAAGTGTTAGACAAAAGGCATGTGAGAGCACCAGGGATTATATAACTCGTTTCAATAACGAGAAACTCGAAGTTATTGATTATGAGGAAAAGACAGTGATTACTGCTCTGATGAGTGGGCTGTTGCCCAACAAGTTGTACTACACTTTGGCTAAGGATCCACCCAGAACCATGTCAGAATTGATGGCAAAATCGGCCAAGATCACGAATGCCGAGGAGGCTATGGCTGCAAAGAAGAATATGGATACCAAAGATACCAAGGTGGAGGTTGATAAAGCCAAAAATAAAGAGCATAAGAATAATGGTGGTGACAAGCACTCAAAAACAAAGCCATCACGGGAGGTATTAAAGAAATTTGAAAATTATACTCCTTTGAAGGTAGACATCAACCATGTTCTAGAAGAAATCAAGAACAACGAGGAGTTAAACTGGCCAGAGAAAATGAAGTCAGACCCTGACAAGAGGAATACGGCCAAATATTATGAGTTCCACAAGGATCATGGTCACACGACCAAAAATTGCATAGCTCTTCAGAATGAGATTGAAGCACTCATTAGACGAGGAAAATTGGCAAAGTATGTTGATCGTAGAAATGAAAGAAGAAACAACGACCGAGCAAGAGAGAGGTCTAGATCTCCTCGTCGAGCAGGGGAGAGAAAGAAAAGAGACCATGAAGATGATCCAGAAGACGACCTTGATCTTCCCAAAAGACCAAGGCAGCCAGAACGTGAGGTATTTTCAATACGTTTTGATTGCAATGTTATTACAGGCGGTGATGTAGGAGGTGGAGACCTTACTGCAGAAAGAAAATCTTACCTCAATGAGGCTCAAGCCTGTTCATATATTCAAGGAATAAACTCGGCTGAAGATGATCGCCCGAGGAAGGTCAACAAAGAAAAACTGGTCATCGGTTTCTCAAAAAATGACCTCGCAGGTGTGCTGTATCCTCATGATGACCCATTGGTGATCAAAATGAGAATGAAGAAAGCGATGATCTCGAGAGTACTGGTTGATAATGGTGTAACACCCCGCCCGCCCGGGGAGAGCGAACGGAGCGCTAATGCGATAAAATAAATCCAAATCCACGAGTGACAAGGTATAGAGCATCTAAATAAACCCATAATAATATAAATCCACTAATCTCAAGGGGCAAAGTATATAAAAAGAATAGGAATATAAAATATTTGCTGCCAAAATTTGTACATAATAAAAAATAATTATGGAGCATATAATGGAGAATTATTTAAAATAATTATAACACTTAAAACCTACATAATAAAAAATAGTAGACATAATTCTTATAACAAAATATTGTAACTTATTTCCATTGACGAAGTTAACCAGTTAGAAGAATTTGATACAGGAAGAGAAAATAAGAAAAAAGGTTAAAATACTTAAGTACCTTATGGAAGTAGGAGGGATTTCAACCCATTCTATGATTATGTAATAAAAAAACTTACAGAATTTGAATAAATTCAAATGAAAAGTATTCAATCACATTATTGATAATGCATTATGCAAAGTTATTAAATTAGAGTTTCTGCATTTATTTAAGTATTTATTGTTTAAGGAGTCATGGATTGAGTAACATTAAAATTCACGATCCCTCTTATTAGGATCCTTTATTTTTGACTCATAATATTTGGTTGTACTCCATATACGATATAATGTCACTTCATTATCCCTTGATCAACGTTCTTGCAATTACATTATGAGTAATATAAATTAATAAGATATGTGAATTATTTATTAAATATATTTATGAGAACCACTGTTAATTTTGTTACCGAATTACCTAACATTTTCATCCTCTTGGAACATTGTTCTTTGTTGATGCCATCAAAATCAGAGCTATTTTTTACGGAAGGAGACATTGGAGTTGATTGTAGAATGGCTTCGTTGCTTAATTAGCCTTTGTTGAGATTGATAATATCATGACCAAATTTAAGGAAGTCATTTTCCAGTTATTCACGTTTGGCCATTTTATAAATGATAAAATACATATATGAATTTGTAAATTAATTGGGAAGAAGTTTATGTTACCTTATTAGTAGGCATGCTGAGTTTCATTGAGGATTCCATAATTTCATTGTTCAAAATAGTTGAGACCTTGTATTTTTCCCAACCGCAGACTAAGTTGGAGGTTTTAAGCCTGAGTTGGAAAATGTGTTATGCACCGATCAATTTGTTGATGACCATTGGAATGGGTTCTTCGATAAACTAGATATAATAAAAAAGTTAGGGTGAAAAAATTATATGGTGAATTAATAAAATATTTGTAATATCTACATTTGTATATATCTTATTTTAAAGAAATGTTAAAGCATTTATTAATTTAAAATAAATATTGACTATATTAGTTGCAAATTTGAATTTTGATTTGTAATTAAATTATTAGTATATGAGAATGATAGGCATATAATAATTTCATAGGAAAGAAATAGATCATACATTAACCTCCTTTTTGATATGTGCAAGCTGTGATAATGGTACTTGGATTAAAATTTCAGCCTCTATATTAAATAGGACAACTGTTGTGCAAGTTGTATTTTCTTTGATGCTGATTTGGATTTTGTACCTGATTGTGAGGTTTTAAAAATTGTTATAAATTAAATGGATAAAAATGGAAAACCTAAATAGTTAAATATGATTTACCGAGATATAGGCCGAAGGTCTTCGTTGTTGCAACATTCACACGAAAAGATTATTTATTTTGTTTTAGTTTTTTGTTGCATTGGTTGCATGTTGCGTAGTCCCAACTAACGTGTCCATCTATCCCGGTGATTGTGGCTTTGTAAAGTATGATTTTCACCAGATACATATATATCTTTAGGAATAATTGGTAAGAAGATACTAACCGTATATTTTTAAGGCATTACCTCATTTGGTGAATATGAGCATAGCATAGTGATTAAATATCTTCAATTGAAATTGTTTGCAGAAAAGATTCATCTTTTTTTATATTTATGGTGAAATAGAAGGATATTTTTTTCGTCTTTGATTGTGTGTAATAATAGTATGCATAAGTTAAATAAAGTTAAGATGTTAGCTAATGAAATGAAACATAGAACACGATATTTTCTATTTAAATGGAGATAATACTCACACCCAGTAATTTCCAGTGCATAAGTACAAATGTGGGCAGTGATAAACATATATCTCCTAAAAACACTTCACGAGCCAAATGAGAAATACATATTAGATATGTTATGCTTATGTTAAAAATATCTATATGGCAATTTCCAACTATGTTACAAACTATATATCAATACAAATTAAATGTGTATAGGAAAATTTCAATATACAATTGAGTTTTCATCAAAATATGTAGAGAAGATCTTGTATAAGAGATCATGATTATTTCAATGTGTGTGTGTGTGTGTAACGGTTTATAAATATGGTAGTGACATATATGTGAGTAATGCAAGTAAAAACAAGATTTAAAAGATCATTATAAATTGTGATATGAACTATAAAAACAATACATAGAACATAACTAATATATTATACAATTTTATAAAAGAAGTATCTTAGTTCCAATGTCAGTAAGAAATTTTGATGCATTTTTTGTTTAGTTCTCACTCTCACATAATATAAAATGAGTATATGAATTATGCATCATAAAAAGAAAAATAACAAAATAAGAAGACATCATTTAGTAATTAACATAAAACTAGGATGGAAAAATCTATTAATTGTTAAGGGGAAGCTTCCTAGACTAAGTTATTTTACCTACCACACAACATGAGTTTGAAGCAGAGCATAGTTCATCTGTCTGATTATTAGGAATATAGAGAGTCTATAAGTAAAACTCATTATAGGAAATGGATTTAATGGGTAGACACGAAAGAACTAAAATAAAAAGAAATCCTTTACTAATTAATATAAAAATGGGAATGGAAAAATTAATTAACTATTGAGGTGTTAAAGAGCTATAGATAAAAACAACCAATAAAAATATATTACATGGTAACGAAAAAGATGAATCAAGTGTCTATGAAATCTCTAAATAATATGTCGACTATAGTCTATTTGAAGCGTTCCATTCCTTTCTTGTCTCGAATAAAATGGAATTAAAATACCTTGTGTTGTGGAAAAATATTCTAGTGTAGCGAATGCCATGGGATGATTGAAATAGAATACTTGTTTAATGAATCTCATTTATCTTTCATATGTGAAATGATCGTGTAGTGAATTCACGTCTAGGTATGGTAAATTATGGGTCAATTAAGGAAGGTAGCATATAGGGGTACTTAGGATTGAGTAGAGCATAAGTTCAATAGGCAGAGAAACACTTCGCATTTATATACGTGGAAAATCAACTACTAATAGATTAAACTAAAAGATTAATAAAACTCATACAATAGAATGAAAAAATCATTAAAACAGAGAATAATTCATTTGTCTAATTCAATAAAAAAAAATGCGTATGACCTAAATGAAGTTTCAAATTAAAAAATTATCAATCCATAACATGAGTTTGAAATATATCATTCATTTATCTAATTGAAAGGAATATAGAGAGCTTATATGTGAAACTCATAATAAGAAATGGATTTAATGGATTGACACATAGCCAAGTAGAGCTAAGAATGAATATGTTATTCAATTGAGTATATTTATATAAGATTTGATGATTTGGTGAGGATGGATTGTACTTACCAGGATTTAAATTTGGTAATGTCTTGAACCCCTGGGTTTATATAAACCTTTGTATCATTTGTTGATGAAAGTGAAAGGTTGCCTATGTAGTAAATGAGTTTTATTATGATTACCAATTTTTAATGGTGGTAGTTATGAAAAAAACACATTTTGTTGTAAGTACCTCTGAATTGTCTAATCAATGTTGACGTAACAACCAATATAAAATGATTTGAGGAGTTATGACATGATTCCTATCTTATCAGAGATGATTTTTCAGCCCACAATATGAAAAAAATCTTTTCAACATTGTAGTGATGCAGTTATTTTGTATATAGTAAATGAATTATGGTTAATCTTTATAATAGTAGAAATTAGAATACAATGTTAATATAGACTAATGAATTAACTTATGTTTTCTAGGTGTTGAACACTTTTTTTTTTAAATATTGAACCCTTCGTGAACTGATCCTCAGTAGGAGAGATGGTAGTCATGAGTCCCAAAACATATATGAAGGATATAAATGGGGTCTATTGAGATATGAAATTATAGTAAATGCATATTTACTACGTAAAAATGAATTACAAATAGTTTTTACTTAAGGTACGTGATATGAACCCCACCAACAATTGTAATTAAACCACATAACAATGATGGTTAAAGAACCCAAGATCGTATAAATAAAGTTTATTGAGACTTGACCCGTTACCTAGTAAGATAAGAACCCAGACTACAAAGGATTAAAAATGCCACACCAAGAAATCCAAGAATCTCTCACGAATCAAGGTGAGAAGTTTGGTTGTTTGAACGCCACAAGATTAACTTAATAAGTTCAAAATTTTTACTTAAGAACTAAGAGGAATAAGATTACCTCACAATAATATTAGTTTATGTCAAAAAGTTCTTACAAAATTCGTAGCTCCCCTCATTTATACTTGGAACAACCCTCCAAGAATAGGAAATGAAATAAATGCAGCATTAAAACAACACAATTGTCAAAGTAAACAAGTCCCATGTTTTTTAGGCCACTTGGACTTGGAAAAAAACAAAATATGACTAAGTTCAATGTATTTAAAGATAATCAACCAAGACTAGATTCATCCCCCATTTATTAGCCTTGAAAATAGATAAATTCATGCCCATTTATGGTGTGAGCATGATGGTCACGTTTTTATATTATAATTAGCTCCCCAAATTTCTTTAATGGCATGTACTAAGCCTTGATTATCATTTGGGCCCATCTTGGTCTCCATCTTTTCAGAATTATCCCACTTCTCTTGGATCAGCCCAATAAGTGCTTCATTAAAATATTTGGCTCTAAGTCTTGTAATTGGACCACTAGAAAGTGACAAAGGGTCTTGTACAAATTTATCTCCACGCCTATGTGTATAATCAAACCTGCGTTCATCTTCAACATATTCATCTCCTTGAATTGCATCATTCTCCCCCTCTTGAGAAGGATTTGTCCTCAAATCATCACCTTCTTGCATCCCTTGTTGGATTGATGGACATATTATTCAGTCCTCTTTATAATATTCATTAAAGCCTTTTCATCAATCTTGTTTACAAATTCAGCCTTCCTTTTGCCATCTAAGTTTACATGTTCACTCAAAGGTAAAGGAATTAAATCCAAAGGTGATAATGTATTAAACCCATACACAATTTCAAATGTTGAAAACTTAGTTATAGAATGTATACTTCTATTGTAAGCAAATTCAACATGTGAAAAACAATCCTCCCATACTTTCAAATTTTTCTTAATGATAGCACGCAACAAAGAAGACAAAGTTCTAGTCACTACTTTAGTTTGGCCATCAGTTAGTGGATGACAAGTAGTAGAAAATAACTACTTGGTTCCCAACTTTCCCCATAAAGTCTTCCAGAAGTAACTCAAAAACTTTACATCCCTATCAGGAACAATGGTCCTAGGCATTCCATGTAACTTAACAATTTCTTTAAAAAACAAATCAGCTATATGCAATGCATCATCAGTTTTCTGACATGCAATGAAGTGTGACATCTTAGAGAACCTATCTATCACCACAAAAACTGAAACTCTCCCCCTCTTAGTCCTAGCTAAACCCAAAACAAAATCCATATAAATATCAGTCCAAGGTTCATTAGGTATAAGCAAAGGGGTGTACAAATCATGGGGTTTCAACTTTGGCTTGGCTTGTCTACAAGTGATACATTTCTCACGAATTATTTCCACATCACGTTTCATATGAGGCAAAAAAAATGATCATGTAAAATTTCTAAAGTCTTAGCTACACCAAAATAACCCATTAAACCACCACCATGAGCTTCTCTCACAAGCAATTCACGCAAAGAACACATAGGCACACATAATTTATTTTCTTGAACAAAAATCCATCATGCCTATAAAACTTTTTGAATGTCACTTTTTCACATGCATTGAACACTTCACTAAATTCAAAATCTTGCTCATACAAATCCTTAATGTATTCAAAACTAAGCAATTTTGTGTCTAAGATGGAAAGTAAAGCATACTTTTTGGATAATGCATCAGCCACCACATATTCCTTACCTTGCTTGTATTTGATCACATAAGGAAATGTTTCAATGAATTCCACCCACTTGGCATGACATTTGTTCAACTTTTGTTGTCCCTTCATATGCTTTAAGGATTCATGATTTGTGTGAATCCTAAAATCCTTCGGCCATAGATAGTGCTGCCAATTTTCCAAAGTCCTCACCAGACCATACATCTCCTTATCATAAGTGGGATAGTTTAGCACTGCGCCACTCAACTTTTCACTAAAATAGGTGGCATGACAACCTTCTTGCATCAAAATAGCTCCAATACCTATTCCTGAAGCATCACACTCAATTTTAAATGTTTTAGTAAAGTTAGGTAAAACAAGCAAAGGTGCATTAGTTAGCTTTTCTTTGATCAAATTAAATTCCTTTTCTTATTCCTTTCCCCACTTAAATGACACATTTTTCTTGATGACTTCAGTAAGAGGGGCGGCCAAGCTACTAAATTCACACACAAATCGTCTATAAAAGCTATCTAGGCCGTGGAAACTCCTAACTTAGTTTATTGGTGTAGGCGTTGGCCACTTTTGGATTGCTCTCACCTTTTCGTCATCCACTTCAATTCCTTTAGCACTAACAACAAAGCCAAGAAACACAAGATTATTCGTACAAAAGGTGCACTTTTTGAGGTTAGCAAACAACTTTTCTTTCCTTATCACTTCTAAAACAAATTTTAAATGTAATACATGTTCTTCCAAGCTTTTGCTACAAATTAGGATATCATAAAAGTATACAACTAGAAATCTACCAATAAATGCATGCAAAACATGGTTCATAATGCATAAAAGTGCTGGGAGCATTAGTTAAACCAAAAGGCATTACTAACCACTAAAAAAAGCCATATTTAGTTTTAAAGGCAAATTTTCATTCATCACCTTCTTTCTTCCTACTCTGATGATATCCACTCTTAAGATCAATTTTTGTAAAAAGACAATAACCATGCAATTCATCCAGCATATCATCTAATCTAGGAATGGGATGATGATACTTTATCATTATGTTGTTGATGTCTAGACAATCAACACACATCCTCCATGTCCCATCCTTCTTAGGAACTAGCAGCACTGGGACCGCACAAGGACTCTTGCTTTCTCGCAGATACCCTTTCTCCATTAATTCACTTACTTGACTTTGAAGTTACTTTGTTTCTTTTGGATTGTCCCTATAGGCAGGTCGGTTTGTAAGTGATGCACTAGGTATGAAATCAAATTGATGTTCATTTCCTCTAATTGGAGGCAAGCCATCTGATACCTCTTCAGGAAAGACATCTTCAAACTCCTGTAAAAGAGAAATAATATTGCTCGGTAATGAATCGGACAAATCATTAGTACATAAAAGAGCCTCCTTGTACATAAGTGCGATAAGAGGTTGATGTGAAAATAATGCTCTCTTGATCTCACTTTTTTTCGCAATGTAATTGAATTTCTTCCCTCTTTCTTTATTTTCAGATTTTTTTTCTCTCAACTTCTTTTCTCTCAATTTCTTTTTTTTCAAATTTTTTTCTCGCAATTTCTTTTTTCTCATTTTCTTTTTCTCAACTTTGGCCTTCCTTTCTTTTTCTCTCTTCTTTTCATTTGACCTTTGCAACTTCAGTTGGTTCTCCATAACCTTTTTTGGTGTTAATGGCACAAGATAGGTTGATTTTTAAGAGTAAAAGAATACTTATTCGTGAACCCATTATGTGTTACCTTTAGATCAAATTGCCATGGCCTCCCTAACAATAAATGGCATGCATGCATAGGAACCACATCACAAAGTAGCTCATCCTCATATTTTCCAATGGATATTGCCACCAACACTTGCCTCGTCACCTTGATTTCACCACATTCATTCAGCCACTTAAGTCAGTAAGGGCGGGGATGTTTAAAGGTTGTTAATGCCAATTTCTCCACCAAATCAGTGTTGGCCACATTTGTTATCTTCCCCTATCAATAATAACGCTATAAACTTTGTTGTTTATAAATCACCTAGTATGGAACAAGTTCTCCCTTTTGTTACATTCTTCTTCCTTAAACTGCACATTGAGAACTCGCCTTGCTACTAATAAATCTCCAATAATAGCATTTTGCTCATCATCAATGTCTTTCAAAGGTGGCATGTCATCATCTACTTCTTCTTCATTCTCCGATTCAATCTCTCCTTGCGCATTGATCACCATCGCCGTTTTACACATTGACTGTCTATGTGACTTTGTCCCTGACAATTAAAACACTTAATGTCACGTTTTTTAGAAGTAGAAGTTTTGGTGTTACCTGAAGTTGTGGTTGTTGCTGACTTGGCGTTCTTAAAGAGTTTAAATTTTGTCTTATTTTATACATTCTTATCTCTTTTAGGGGTTGTCTTCCATGTGTTGTTGGTAGACACAAATTGTCCTATCCTTGTTAACCCCTTTCACTTGAGTTATTCCTCCACCTTTATGGCTTGATGCACCATATCTGAAAACTCAACATAGTGCAGCAACTCGACTTTATCAGCAATCTCATGGTTTAAACCGTGCAAAAATCTAGCTATGGTGGCTTCTCGGTCCTCTTCCACATTATCTCGGATCATATCTACCTTCATCTCCTTGTAATAGTCATCCACACACTTGGAACCTTGAGTTAATTTCTGCAATTTTAGAAACAAACCCCTATAGAAATGTTTGGGTACAAATTGCCTCCTTATAAGTATCTTCATCTCCTCCCAAGTGTCAACGAGTGGCTCTCTATTCCTCCTCCTATTAATCCGTAATTGATCCCTCCAAATAATGGCATAATCAGTGAATTCAATTGCAACCAATTTAACCTTCTTCATCTCTGAATAACTGTGACAATCAAACACCATCTCCATTTAAGTTTCCCACTCCAAAGAATCTTCAGGATCATTTTTACCTTGGAAAGATGGGATTTTAATCTTTATGTTTCCTAAATTATTATCCCTCCTAGGTCTGTCCATCCTAAAATCTCAGTTCTCATAACCACGCCTAAACCTGCCCCGATTCACATTTGGCACATCAAACTCCTCCAACTCTATTTCTTCCTCAACATTTACCCATGGAACACGCCCGCCTTGTTGCTGCCCCCTAGGCATTCCTACTTCTATCATATCCAACCTCTTTTGAATAGGTTCTAATTTAACCCTCAACATATGCCTCATCTCCCCTATCAATGCTTGCAATTGAAGGTTCAGAATGGATGGTTAGTGAACTTCTTCGATTTTGTCTTCTTCTTGAATATTGGATATGTTTAGAATCTGGAAAAAGATTAGAAACCTCATAAGCACTCCCTTGCGTGTTTCACTCACACTCGTGTTTTCACTCAAAATGGCTTTTATCCTCTTATGTTCTCACACTCTCTTGCCTTTTTCACTCTTTTGTGTCCTCTTTAGTTCTTAATCGAACTCAATAAACAAATTCAAATTAACTACCAGCAATTTAGATTGAGGAGCAACCAAAACTCATCACAAGGTAAGGAATTTGAACGCGGTAAAAAAAAATGAATGAATCATACAGTTTCTAAGATTTCAGCAATACAAAAAGAAAAGAACTCATACAATTTTTTTGTGTTTCAATTTTGTTTCTCACCTCTTAAAACCCTTTTTTGTTTCCTTTTTTTAAATTTTTTCCTTTTTTCCCTTCTTTTTTTGTTTTCTTTTTTTTTTGCTTTCTTTTTTTATTTTATTTTTTTTCTAAAGGAGGAAACAAGAAAAAATAAAAAAAGGATAATCAAACTTGCCTTAGAAATAGGCTCTAATACCAAATGATATGAACCCCACCAACAATTATGATGAAACCCAATAACAATGATGGTTAAAGAACCCAAGATCGTATAAACAAAGTTTGTTGAGCCTTGACCCATTACCTAGTAAGATAAGAACCAAGACTACAAAGGATTAAAAACGCCACACCAAGAAACCCAAGAATCTCTCACGAATCAAGGTGATAAGTTTGGTTATTTGAACGCCACAAGATTAACTTGATAATTTCATAAAGTTTACTTAGGAACCAAGAGGAGTAAAATTACCTCACAATAATATTAGTTTATGTCAAAAAGTGCTTACGAAATTCGATGCTCCCTTCATTTATACTTGGAACAACCTTCCAAGAATAGGAAATGAAATAAATACATCATTAAAACAACACAATTGTCAAAGTAAACAAGTTCCCATATTTTTAGGCCACTTGAACTTGGAAAACAACAAAATGTGACTAAATGACTAAGTTCAATGTATTTAAAGATAACCAACAAAGACTAGATTCATCCCTCATTTATTAACCTTGAGAATAGATAAATTCATGCCCATTTATGGTGTGAACATGATGGCCACATTTTTTCATGATAATTAGCTCCCCAAATTGCTTTAATGACATAGACTAAGCCTTGATTATCATTTGGTCCCATCTTGGTCTCCATCTTTTCAGAATCAGCCCACTTCTCTTGGATCAGCGCAATAAGTGCTTCCTTAAAATTTTTGGCTCTAAGTCTTGTAATTAGATCACTAGAAAGTGACAAAGGGTCTTGTACAACTCCAATGTGTATAATCATGCCCGCGTTCATCTTCAACATATTCAACTCCATGAATTGCATCAGTATGTGTCGTTGTCAAATTTTTCCTTTAATAAATTGGAAATAATGGAAGGGTATAAGCAAGTTTTATCCTTCACACTGCAGTACTTTCGATAATGGGATGAACTCAATCATAGACTAGTATGATGGAACTTTATAGGTGTATTTGTATTTCAAAACTCTAATGTTGGTTATTGTGTATATTTTCCTCCCTCTAGCATATATGTAAATTTACCAAATAAGTATTTTCGTATTGAAGCATCTACTGAGTCACCACGCAAAGCATAAATATGTAAATATTTTTTTATTTGAATTTCTGTTTTAGTAGTTACGAGGCATAATATTATAAGAGATAAATGTAATTGATATTTTTTACATTGATTTATATGCTCATCACGTGATACCATATCATTGGATATTACATCGTTGATAACATTTTTTCTTCATGATTCCAATTTTATTGCCACGCGTATAGTTACTTTCCAGTCATCCTTCCCCTTCCTTAAAGATTCCATTCTAGTGCTCTCAGTCAGGATCACATTGGATTCTCTATGAAAATAATTAGGATGAAATATATATTAGGTAGGATAAGAAGATTTGAAACATGTTTTAATATTTACAACTATAGGTTTAAGGTAATTATACCTATTGGTACAGATGCAAAAATCTCATCATACATAATAATTTTTTATGTAATTGCATTCAATGTGATCCTTGTTATTTATGAAATATTTTAGTTCCCACTTGAAGTTACTCTAGAAATAGCCATTTATTATTAACCACTTTGAAGACTGGTTTAGGAAAGTAAATGGAAACTTTATCAAATGCTCGGTCTTGGATTTTATTGAGTGCCATATAGAATTCAATGCAAAATGGGAATTATCGTCTTCTCATAATAAATGGCCATTTTGAGTCAGTTGTGAACATAATTATTCCTAGGATGAATACTTTTGTTCCTATACCATGTGATAATGTTTGCCTTGATTATGAAATGAGATAATTATATTATGATCAATCTTGTTCCATTGCAAAGGCCTGCACTCGATTTATATTTCTTAATAGCATAATAGATGAGTTCATCTTTAATTCCAAGTTGTGATTTGGGAGTCCTGGGAAGTTCAAACTATTTAAAAACTCAACATGGAAAAGCATATCTTGGTCTCAAATATTTCCAAAAACCTTTCATATTGAATCCTTGCATAGATATGTATTAGATTATTTTGAGATAACTGTTGATACCAAAATTAGTATGCTGATATAGACGAATAATAAGAAGGCACGTGTCGATCTACGTGGCACAATAGCAACAAGGAAGTTTATTTCCCCGACCAAGTCATACTCACTCCGAGCAGCAAGTGTACTCCGAGGAACTCCAACACTCCGAGGAACTCCTGAACGACGAGCAACTAAGGCGGTCCGGGCTGCATCTCGGCCACAGCATTGGTTGCCAGATAATCAACAGTTCAACTATTCATTGAATGCTTATCATACAGACGTATACTCTTAAAGGGCATTAATTATTTACCCTTTCACATGTATAGCCTAAGGGCTATAAATATATTGTATCACCCTTATTCAAAGGGACCGGATTTTCTTGATAGAATTACATATCAAGAACTCCAAAACACTTGGCAATAACAGAAAACAGTGGACATAGGCCATTCTTATAAGGCTGAACCACTATAAAATTCTTTGTCTCATTTATATTTATCTATGATTAAATAATTAGAAGCAATCTAATTTTTTACATCAACAGATTGGTGCCGTCTGTGGGAACGACTGTTGTTATCGTTTTTCACCAAAAATCATTCATCATCAATGGCAGATAATCCGGAATCCAGCAATCCAAACGCTGGAAATGTTGGAAATCTTCCAAATCCCTCTGCACCTCCAGATCTGGCAGGAATTATGACGAATCTGGCTCAAGGACAAATCGCTATGCAAGAAATAATGCGGCAACTCATACAAACCCTCCATGGCGGAGTACCTGCACATTCAGGACAGAGAAGTGGTCAGAGATAAACTTATTTACTTTCTTCACGATCCAGGCGTACTGAATCATATCGTAATGAGGAATCTGATGATTTCTCTTATCAACCTGGGCGAACTTCGTCAATACAGGATACAGATACTGAGTAATGTATCACTCTCTCTCCAGAGAGACCCAGTGGCTTGGAAAGATTGAGCAGGGTATCTCCTTTCAGCCGATTAGGCCCTAGGAGGAATAGGAGTCCACTTAAGACTATGTCGAGGAGTTTTCGACAACCATCAGATCTAAGAGAGGGATCGGCACAATCACGACCGGTTGCTCGTCAAGAAAGGATTCAAGAGGCCACGTCAGAACAATCAATTGCTCGAACTAATAAGCCTGAGGAAGGAAATGATGCGTGGAAAGGTTCGATTTAGCGGTTGGAGGATAGATTGGGAGAAATGTCTAAGGCGAAGAATCCCCTACAACGAACTTTTATTCAAGGGACACCTTTTGTACAAGCCATTGTGGATTTTCCTACACCGTCGAAATTTAAAGTACCTGTGGTGACCCCCAAATATGATGGAAAGACAGATCATGTTCTTCATATAGAATAATATCAAGCTGCTGCCGACATCTATGTTGTCCCCGACGAGATGAGATGAAGAGCATTCTTAGGAACTCTTTCTGGATCTGCCCAGATATGGTACAACAATCTTCCTCGGGGTAAGATTTCAACTTTCTATCAATTGGCCGAGATGTTCATTGGCAATTTCTATTTTGGAGAAAAGCCAGTAAAACGAGTAGCACACTTGTTAAGTGTTAGACAAAAATCTGGTGAGAGTACTAGAGATTACATAACTCGTTTCAATAATGAGAAGCTGGAAGTCATAGATTATGAAGAAAAGATAGCAATCACCGCCTTGATGAGTGGGTTATTGCCTAATAAGTTGTATTACACTTTGGCCAAAGATCCACCTACAACTATGTCAGAGTTGATGGCAAAAGCGGCCAAAATCATGAATGCCGAGGAGGCTATGGCTGCGAAGAAGAATATGGATAAAGAAACCAAGGTGGAAATCGACAAATCTAAGAAGAAAGAGCATAAGGGCAATGGCGGTGACAAGCATTCCAAGAATAATAAGTCGTCATGGGAAGTCCTGAAGAAATTCGATAATTATACTCCTTTGAAAATGGGTATTAATCATGTCTTGGAGGAAATCAAGAATAACGAGGAAGTAAGGTGGCCAAAGAAACTGAGGTCAGACCCTGACAAAAGAAATAGAGATACATAAGGATCATGGTCATATGACTAAAAATTGCATAGCCCTCCAGAATGAGATTGAAACGCTCATTAGACGAGGGAAGTTGTCAAAGTATGTTGATCGTAGAAATGAAAGAGGAAATGAAAACCGAGCAAGAGAGAGGTCCAGCTCTCCTCGTCGGGCAGAAGAAAACAGGAAAAGGGATCATGAAGATGATACAGAGGATGACCTCGATCTTCCCAAAAGGCCAAGGCAACCAGAATGCGAGGTATTTTCAATACGTTTTGGAACATTTGATTGTAATGTTATTATAGGCGGAGATGCAGGAGGAGGAGATCTTACTGTAGAAAGAAAAGCTTACCTCGGTGAGGCTCAGGCTTGCTCATACATTCAACGGATAAATTTGGCTGAGGAGGATCGCCCGAGGAAGATAAACAAAGAGAAGCTGGTCATTGGTTTTTCAAAAAACGACCTTGCAGGTGTTCTTTACCCTCACGACGACCCTTTGATGATCAAAATGAGGATAAAAGAAGTAGTGTTTTCAAGGGTTCTGGTAGATAATGGTAGTTCGGTAGACATCATGTTCTACTCATGCTTTGACAATTTAAATTTAAAATTATCTCAATTGGAGCCTTATCACAGACCTCTCCCGGGTTTTGCTGGCGAGAAGGTTTTTCCACTTAGGACGATCAAGTTGGATATATTCATTGGAACTTGGCCTGCTTGTCGAACAGAAAGAATACGCTTATTTGTGATGGATAAGAATGTGCAATAAATATACAATATCATCATGGGAAGAGTTGGGTTGAAGAAGTTTGAAGCAGTTCCATCTAAAATACATCAGTGCTTAAAATTCCCAATAAATTTTGGAGTAGGAGTTGTGAAAGGTGATCAAAAAGTAGCTCGGGAATGCTATTATTCATCTTCCGAGCAAGAGGAGCTTGAAGAATCAAGGAAAAAGACTACTACCAACCAGGTAGATGAAGGTACAGAAATTGAAACACAGGATCCCAGAGATGAATCCCAACTTGTAAAAGGACAGGTGGTGGAATCTACATAAAATGTTATTTTGGATGATGAACACCCTGAACGAACAACTCAAATATGTTCGTCGTTGGATGCTTCAATAAAACAGGAGTTGATAACTTTCTTGAGAAACAGAAAGAAAACTTTTGCATGGATTCATGAAGACATGCCAGGAATAGATCCAAACTTCTTATGTCATGAGCTCAATGCGAATAAAGAGATCAAGCCTGTAAAGCAGAGAAGAAGATTATTTAGTCCCGAAAAGAATCAAGCTATACAAGAGGAGGTCGAGAAGCTCCAGAAAGCTCGATTCATTGAAGATGTGAAATATCCTGACTGGTTAGCAAATGTGGTGATGGTGAAGAAGAAAAACAATAAGTGGATAATGTGTGTTGATTTCACTGATCTCAACAAGGCATGCCCAAAGGATCACTTTCCATTGCCCAGAATTGACCAACTAGTGGATGCTACCTCGGGGCACAAGCTGCTTAGCTTCATGGATGCTTACTCTGGCTACAACCAGATTAAAATGAAACCTGAAGACAGGGAAAGTACTTATTTTATTACCCCTAGGGGAACTTATTGTTATAATGTTATGCCTTTTGGTTTGAAAAATACCGGTGCGACATACCAGCGGCTGATGAACAAGGTTTTTGCCGAAAAAATCAGTTGCAATATGGAAGTCTATGTCAATGATATGCTGACAAAGAGCAAGAAAGCTGCTGATCATCTAGTTGACTTAGGTCAAACCTTTGATCAACTAGATAAATACCAAATGAAGCTCAACCCGACGAAGTGCACATTTGGAGTACGAGAAGGAATGTTCCTCAGGTACATCGTCAACCAGCGAGGCATTGAAGCGAATCCAGAAAAGATCAAAGCTATTTTAGGGTTTCGATCTCCAACGATGAAGAAAGAAGTGCAGAGTCTTACAGGACGAGTTGCAGCGCTCAACAGATTTGTATCACTGATAGATTCCTCCCATTCTTCAAAACACTTCGAAATTTTTTTGAGTGGAATGATGAATGTGAGAAGGCCTTTTAAAACTTGAAGAAGTATTTGGGAGCACGTCCACTGTTGTCCAGGCCAGTAACGGGAGAAAAGTTCTACTTGTACCTGGCAGTATCAGAGAATGCAGTCAGCTCGGCATTAATCAGAATGGAGAATGGAGTCCAGAAGCCAATTTATTACACAAGTAAGGCTTTTCTAGGTGCAGAGATCAGATACCCAAAGCTGGAAAAATTGGCATTGGCATTAATTGAGGCAAGTTGAAGAATGAGGCCATATTTCCAGGCCCATATCATCGTCTTGTATACCGACATGCCATTGAGACAAGCCCTTTATAAGCCAGAAAAATCAGGGAGACTGATGTACTGGGCAATAGAGCTCGGTGAATATGATATTGTGTGTGAACCCAGATCATTATTAAAAGGGAAAGCTATAGCAGATTTTATAGCAGAGTTTACTTATCCTGATACCCCCGAGGAACAAAAGTTGCTCGATGATCAACCTGTGGATCTTACAGGATCAGCAAACACAAGCTCAGACCAACTCCGTTTGGTAAAAGGGCTTGTGGATATTAAAGGATCATCAAATTCGAGCTCAGACCAACTTCGGTTGGTAAAAGGGCGAGAAGAGATGATCGACGAGGAGCGAGAAATATCAGGGGAGGATGAAAGGAAACAACAAATATTTCACCGAGGAACTTTGTCAGATAAGAATTTGAAGACGAGTTACCTACATGGAGATTATATGTAGATGGGTCATCTTGCACAACAGGTTGTGGAGCAGGGATTATTTTGAACACCCTAGACGAGATTGACATGGAATACGCCCTACGATTCCAATTCAAAGCTTCCAATAATGAGGCTGAGTATGAGGCCATGATCGCAGGTCTTAATTTAACAAAGATTATGGAAGCACAACAAGTGATGGTATTCAGTGATTCTCAATTAATTGTGAATCAGATGATGGGAACATATGCAGTTAAAGGATAATTAATGGTCAAGTATCATGCAAAGGTGATGGAGTTGTTGGCAGAATTTGATGCCATTCAGTTGATCAGAATACCAAGAATGAAGAATGCACGAGCAGACGCACTGGCCCGACTAGCATCAGCTACTCGTACCGAGCTGCGAAGAACGATACCAATTGAAGTATTAGAAAGCCGGAGCATAGATGAAGACCTGACGATGAATATTATTACCCTTGATTTAGGACTATCTTAGATGGATC
Organism: Sambucus nigra; assembly: GCA_949130495.1. NCBI lineage: Eukaryota > Viridiplantae > Streptophyta > Magnoliopsida > Dipsacales > Adoxaceae > Sambucus > Sambucus nigra. Next base: position 289,028,051 of record OX422223.1, read on the forward strand.
CCATCAGGGCATATATTGAGGAGGGAGAATTACCGGAGGATAAGCTCGCTGCCAAGAAATTGAAGTTTAAAGCTACTCGGTATGTACTAACTAATAGTGTTTTGTATAGATGAGGAATTATGGAAGGTTTGCAAAGATGTGTACATCCCTCTGAGGTGAAAGAATTGATTGAAGAGATCCATGAAGGGTCCTGTGGAGCCCATGTAGCAGGTCAGACACTTTTGCAAAGGGTGATGACGCAGGGATACTACTGGCCAACGATGAGGGCTGATTGTATAGCCTATGCTAAGAGATGTGATAAATGCCAACGTTTTTCCTCCATTCGATGAACTCCACAAGCGACACCCATAACTTCCCCTTGTCCATTTTCCATGTGGGGAATTGATTTGGTTGGACCACTGCCAATGACTCGAGGAAGATTCAAGTACCTCGTCGTCACAGTGGATTATTTTACTAAGTGGGTAGAAGCTGAGCCACTTATTGATATGACATACAAGAAGGTGTACTAGTTCGTTTGGAAGAACATCATTTGCCGATATGGTCTCCCTCATGCCTTCATCACAGACCATGGAACACAATTTGATAACGAGGAGTTTGCCGCCTATTGTCATCAGTCAAACATTTTGAAGGTTCATTCAGCACTAGGCCATCCTCAAAGAAATGGACAGACTGAAGTGACGAACATAACATTACTAAATGGTTTGAAGAAGAGGCTAAGTGAGGCTAAAGCTAATTGGATTAATGAGCTACAGTCAGTATTGTGGGCTTACCGAATAACTCCCCGAGCAGCAACTGGAGAATCACCATATATGCTGGCGTTTGGAAGTGAGGCCGTAATACCTGCCGAGTTGGGTCTTCCACACACAGAGTGCTGAATTTCAATTCCCCAGTCAGCGACTTAATGAGGAGATTAGACTTGGACATGCTCGAGGAGGTTAGAGAAGAGGCAGCCATTAGGAATGCTGCTTACCAACAACGAACAACCCTGTTCTACAACAAGAGGGTGAAAAAATGCGACTTAAAAGAAGGAGATTACGTGCTAAAAAAGGTCATTTAGAAGCATAATAAGTTGTAAGCAAACTGGCATGGACCTTACCGAGTTACAAAAGTTGTTCGACCAGGAACTTACCGAATAGAAACTCTAGAAGGAGAGGAATTTTAAGAATGCATGGAATGCTGAACACCTACGCAAGTATTATCAATAATGTAAAATGTAAAGCAGTTCCATCAATATGAATAAAACGATGATATTTCGCCATCTTCTCTCCTTTATTGAAAGTTTTTCGGGGAATACTAGTGTGTAACACTACGCTGCTCGGCAGTAAAAAGAACACGATAGTTCAAGCTCAGACCAACTCCGGTTGGTAAAAGGGCGAGAACACGATAGTTCAAGATCAGACCAACTCCGGTTGGTAAAAGGGCGAGAACAAACCATACTCCTTTGGTTAGGAGGCGTACACTAGCTCAGACTAACTTCGGTTGGTAAAAGAGCGAGTGGACATGATAGTTCGAACTCAGACCAATTTCGGTTGGTAAAAGGGTGAGAACATGACATTCCTAAAAATACCAGCTCCGGTTGGTTAGGAAACCATACTCCTTTGGTTAGGAGGCTGACACTGGCTCAGACTAATTTTGGTAAAAGGGCAAGTGGACATGATAGTTTGAACTCAGACCAACTCCGGTTGGTAAAAGGGCGAGAACAACATTCCTAAAAATGCCAACGTATTTGGCTAGGAGGCAAAATACTCCTAAAAATGCCAATATCGGTTGGTTAGGAATTAAGATATGCTCTAAAATGCCAACTTATGTTGGTCGGGAGGTAAGATTATTACAGAAAATACAAAAGTTCCTCGAAGAACAAAATATTCCAAACTGAACCAAGTATGGTTGATCGGGGATAAAAACCCACTAACTGTAGTTGGTCGACAAGCACAATTTAACAACCTTGGTTGGTTGGAAAAATAATCAACATTTTTATACTCACTACTTTATTATTAGGTGATTGAGCAGCATTACTGATACTTGTAACTTTTTTGGTCGATGAACCACACGATATTGTTATGCAAGCACAAATATAAAGTGTTTGACAAGTACAATACAATAGAAATACAGATTTGCAAACAAAAATGAAAGTCTTTCATAAAATTCAAAATAAATTACAAGTTACATTGATAATTACATGGATATGTGTACTAACTGTTACATCAAAAATTCTTATTCTATTGGTTTTTTCCCCTTAGCTTTCGATACAGGTTCCTCGCCAGCAGGCGGATCATTTAAAGACTGAGGAGAATTGATGAAGTTCAAATCCTTCAGCATCCTGACGTTCATCACAGAAGGTCGATCTAGAAGATGCTCGGGACGAGATACCTCGATCTGAGAATGAAGATTATAGTCATCGAGGTATTTTGCAATTAAACTCCGAGGAATGGCACGAGCTGGGATCTATTCCATGTCCAGATTTTACGGTGGCACAGGCAAGTCGAGTACCCTGGGATCATAATAGTCCCACAGATAGTGTCCTTGTTCGAGCTTCAGCACACCCAAGGCATTCAGCCAGCCTTGTTTGTAGCCCTCATTATTGGCATTCTGGATACGATCATCTAAATGAAATAGTGCTTCGTTGTATCCATCCATCCAGAACTCCCTGAGCTGTTTGTGAAATTGAAATGTTAACCTTTCAAGCTTCTCGTGAAGACTCTGGATGAAAAGCTCATTAGTCTCCAACACTGATTTCTTTGTAGAGAGTTATTTTTCCAGTTCTTTGATTTTCTTTGACATGTCAGACAAAGCTTGGTTCTTAGCCATTAATTGGAAGGCTTGGTTCTCTAAGGCAGATGCTGTCCTCTGTTCCTCGAAAAGAACCCGAACTTCTCTTCCCCGACCCCGAGAAGCTCTTGCTCGTCCTCGAGGAGATGTGGAAGTGCCCGACCTCCTCAATGTGTCCAACTCTTTCCTCAATTTGGCATTCTCAACCTCTAAAAATGAAAATCCCTCGTCAGTCACTAGGATTACAGTTGTTGAAGAAGAGGCTGCAGACTTCAACTGTGCTAGCTCTTTCTGTAAATTATTATTCTCTTGCTCCAGCAGCTCGGCAATCTGTCTACATGCTTCAACTTCACCCTTTAGGGTTCTCTCCCTGACATCGTACCCAACAAGGAGCTTCTCATAGCCCTTCTCGGCAGAAAGCTGCTGATACCTCTTCTCATACCCCTCATGAAATAGGGCAGTTGATTCCTTGTACTGATTCTGAAGCTCTTCTAGGGTACATTGAAGATCCTCGATCATTTCGTAGTAAGCCACATTATTGGCCACAGCTCAGTGAAGTAAACACTTCAGGTACTGATAAGCTTCCACTGCTTGGTCTGAAGCATCTCGACCAAGAATATCTACAATCTGGGATTTGTCCAAGTCAGTGTGGCCAGCCTTAAAATATTCATTACACTGTCGAAGAAGAGTTGTGTCATGGGCAGACAACAATTCCATTCTAGCCATAAACTAGTAAAGAAGAGAAGGCAAGAGTTAATAAAAAAGCAGACAGAACATCAACAACATAGAGAAACAAGAAAGGTGATTTTTTATTACATCATAGAAAGGAGTACAGTGTTCAGAGTACAGAGTACAAGTGATAAAAGAAAAATAAATACCGAACAACTTCACACCTTTTCCTTGTCTCCCAAGACTTTCTCGGGAGGCTGGGATGAGGAGCTCGGTTGCTCGGTGGAAACAATGAGTTGGTCGGCTAGGGCTGGAACTTGTTCAGGAGGAGCAGGCAGAGATGAAAGCTCCTCGTCGGCAGGCTGAGTAAGGACTGGATCACCCACTACCATTGAAGATTCTTCAGAGGCAGTTTCGTCCTCTTCTTCATCTTCAATATTTAGGGGAGGACCAGGGAGATGCTGTTGAAACAATTCTGAGTCCTCATTAACCTTTAATTCTTACAGGGCAGCCACCCAGCCATCTCAGAAGTATTTTAAACTCCCATACTGCACCTGGGACATCATTGCTGCTACCCCCCTGTTCCACCCTTTGTCCCAAGCAGTGCGGAAATATTTTTTCACCACCAATTTTCTTTTCATTTTCTCAGAGGAGAGCTTCTCGGATAGAAGATCCTCGGTGGATTTCAACTTAGCTTCCACCTCCTCCTTCTGACGATTCACTTCTCGCAGAAAGGACAATTCTTCTTCTGCCATTTTCATCTTATTTTCAAGCTCCCAAAGCTCTTGAGCTTCTCGTCATACTTCTTTTTCTCTCCCTCCAAATCTTTCACCTTATTTTCCAAACCCTTGGAAACTTCAACGAGCTGCACCTTCTCTGCCTTAATTGCAGCCAACTTCTTCTCCCATTCAGCCTTATCCTCGTCATACTTTTGACGGGACTCCTTTAAAGATTTAGTCAAACCTAGTAAAGCATCTTCCACTCTGGACGAGGAGCTAGAAGCCTTGATCGCTTCATCCTTCTTCACAATGGTGTTAAAGCAACTCACCAGCTGAAAAAAGGAGATAATAATAAGTCAGCACAGAGATACATGTATTGAAGGAAAGAAAGAAAATTTAGAAAATGGGAAACTTACTGAAGTAATGTGACGAGTAGCCAGGGATGTAAGCACATCCCTAGACATATTCTCCTCAATTCCTTGGACTTCAGGAATGGTCCAAGTCTTTACCGAGCTCATCGCAGAGCTCAGGGGAATAATAGTTGGAACACCAGCTCCACTAACTTGGAGCTGGGGAATGGTTTCAGCCAAATTGACCGAGGAGAATTTCTTCAGTCTCCTCGGTGGCATTTCAACAGTTTCAACCAAAGAAGAGCTTTTATTAGGGAGATGGTGATCACTTCCACAGGTGCATCCTTCTTGTTAGGAGCCACTGGGGGCTTCTCGACAGCTTTTTGGGGTGCAACATCTGTCTTCTTTGTCCCCTTTTGGGCATCAGTTTTGTTTCTTTTTCCATCTCCAACAGAGTTAGTCTCCTCAAAGATAGAAGGAACTCTTCTTTTGCCCATTTTCTGACTCAAAGGAATATGAGAGTCTGGTGAAGAATCCTCAGGAGCTGGCGCTGGTTCACCAGTGCTGATTACAGGGCGAGCAGTGAAAGAGGTTGTATAACTCCTATACTGCAACAAATATGAAGCAGACCTGATGTGCTCGTCTGCAAATTTTTGATGAAAACTCCAGATAAGTTTCAAATGCTTAATATTTACTACTGATTCTTTTGGAGTCTTTCTTTTGTTGTCAACTGCAAACAAATACATAGTGAAATATCATTCACATATTTTATCAAAAATAATGAAATCATAATTTCAGAAATAAAATAAAATGAAAATAACCTATCCCATTGCCATATGGAGGGCATCTGGGACCTTGATATACTTCATCTCCAATCAAAGGGGCATGTTGCCAGTTTTTGATAACTACCCCATGTTCAAAATAATCCCTATTGGCATCAGGGGTGTTGACTACTAAAGCCCTATTAAAAAATCTAGTTTTTAAATAAAAAACATTATCTAGAACAGTCCATCTATAACAATACATAATCTCAGGAATTCCTATACGGGTTCCGTGAGTTTGATTTAACCTATACACCCCATTAACTATTCTCCATGTGTTGGGAGCTATTTTTGCAGGAACAACATTGAAATAATGACAGAACTCTAAGCACAAAGGGTTTGGTGGAAAAGAAAATCCACATTCAGCAATAAAGAGGCTGGGGAACCAATGTCCCTCAGCCAAACGAAAATAATTTGAAGGCTCAGAAAGATCCTCCAGAGTTACCCAAGATGGAATAGAAAAATCAGAACGGAATTTCTCAAGAGATTCAATAACATAAACTATAGCGAATAAAAGAAATTAAGAATAAGGAAGAAGATCTTACAGGAAAAAAGGAGATCTGTTGACAACGAACGAAGAAAAAGATGAACGCACAAGAGAGAGAAAGACTATGGAAAACTCGAAAGCAGAAATTGGAAAAGGTAGAAGACGATGGGATTGCCTATGAAGCTTAAATACTTTGCCTTGGGAAACGACGAAAGAAATGATTACAAAAAAGAAACTATTACGCTACCGGAGGCTAAAATGACAAAAAGTGCGCGAAGATCGAAGCGCTTATAAAAATTCAAAAAGGCCGATTCTGCGAATTTGGAAGGACATTCGAATACGGAGAAAATGCTCCTAAAAACCAGGAAGGTCATTTAATATTGCCATATACCGAGAAAGAATGTTCCATATTCCTCAAAGTTCGAAATATGAAACATTGGGGGCTTCTGTTGATACCGAAATTAGTATGCTGATATAGACGAATAATAAGAAGGCACGTGTCGATCTACGTGGCACAATAGCAACGAGGAAGTTTATTTCCCCGACCAAGTCATACTCACTCCGAGCAGCAGGTGTACTCCGAGGAACTCCAACACTCCGAGGAACTCCTGAATGACGAGCAACTAAGGCGGTCCGGGCTGCATCTCGATCACAACATTGATTGCCAGATAATCAACAGTTCAACTATTCATTGAATGCTTATCATACAGACGTATACTCTTAAAGGGCATTAATTGTTTACCCTTTCACATGTACAACCTAAGGGCTATAAATACATTGTATTATCCTCATTCAAATGGACCGAATTTTCTTGATAGAATTACATATCAAGAACTTCAAAACACTTGGCAATAACAGAAAACAGTGGACGTAGGCCATTCATATAAGGCTGAACCACTATAAAATTCTTTGTCTCATTTATATTTATCTGTGATTAAATAATTAGAAGCAATCTAATTTTTTACATCAACAATAACGTTTAAGAATTAATGCTTCCAATCGTTTGGTTCATTGGAGTAAGAATTTCTCGATCATTGATATAATTTGGATCTCTATATCTATTGATTAGATCAAGATATATACTTGAGGCAATATCGATAATGGGGTCATAAAGTATAAGGTAATCTTTTGGTATTTTAACCCATGAAGTATTTTGTTCATCTTCGAATGATTAAGTTGGTAATCTCCCAGCTCCCAATGAAAGGACCCATTCTTTTAATGAGTTTGAATAATGTATCCTTATATTTTTCTTCAGTTTGAAGACATGGGTAAGATTGCTTTGATTTGTTGATGCTTATACAATGTCTTCTCTCATTCCCTTATGCACAGATGGTAATGTTTATCTAAAATCCCAACCCATAAGAACTGTAATGCCTCCAAAATTGTTTTCGCATGAGTTTTCATCGTCAAACCACATTATGTCTCTTAAGATTCTGTCCACGGCTTCAAATTCATGGACGCGGTCTATAGGATCTTCATCCTAAATAATTAACTTGTTTTCCTAATGATTTCTACAAGTTGAGTTCCTTGATGAATATCGCAAGTTGATTCAATGTGGATATCAATTGGTATTTTCAACCTATAGTGAGCAGTTCTTCCTCCAGATAATAATAACAATGCAATCCCTGAATATGCAACCGTAATAACTATCCTTCCTTCTAAACGTTGACGTGTAAGAATGGTATTGTAAAAATACATCTTCCCCATTCCTCTTGCTCCATATACGAAATAAACTCCTCATTTTCTTTCATATACCAAACTTAGGACATTATTGTAAACATTCAATTGCTCATCATTGAGTGTTATGTACATTTTAGCATGCTCTCGTATTAACAACTCAACAAATGAAAGTTCATCTATTAAGATTATATTATCTTTCTCGAATGAGTGTATGATATGGAAACGGCATGGGTGAAAAATCTTTTAAACTTTTGCCCCTTTTTTTGCTAAGATTTGTTCAATTTTATAAAAAACGCAATTCTTTAATTGAATTTAAATCAAAAGGAGATCAGGGAATACCAATATCTTTCTTTGGCGATGAAGTATATCCTCGTATATAACCTCCCAGTTGTCTTTCTATAGCCTTTTTGTATAAAAAAACCTTGCAAACAATTATCATTACAACAACGAGTCCACGTAATTGGTTCCTTATAGGCTATTGTGATTATTGGGTTAGAGACTCATCCCATTCCTTATCATCTTATAATAATCCATGCGTGTAACATATAACCTTAGATGTTGGATAGACGATTCCATTCACAGTCTTCACCTCTGTAACACCCCGTATATTCTGGCATCGACCGCCGCCAGTCTACGCAAAATATCACTAAATTAAATACAATTCTTAGCATGTGAGAGAAATATGAAACAATAAAAACTTTAATTACATAAGATATAATTCGATTAAATCCAACGAATATAAACATCCATGCAATAAAATCCATTAGTATGCTAACTCTAAAATAAATTCCAACTCCAAATGATAGAATAAAAATCGAAATAAATAATCAAACTAAAAATCCTGACTGAAAATCATAAATAACTGTGGAACCGGATGGCCCACCAAAATCCATAATAACTGTCTCATAAATAAAACAACGGAATATAAATGATCTAATTACTAAAGAAATAAAATTAAATCTCCAGATGCACTCCAAGGTCTCTAAATCCATCATATGCAGCTACTCTAGCAACTATTTCTGAAATGTTAGTCAACACAATGGGTCAGAGCCCACTTCATGAACACTAGTTACTCCTCTCAATTAGAGTCCGTGAATATAGATATAAGCATTATACATGATAAATATCACAATAGATTATTTTAAATTAAATGCTATAATAACATGCGAGTAAACTAAAACATCACTAACTGCCCATATAACGAAGCCACCACACCATCTAAGTCCAATATGTTATTTCAACATTAAATTATCAATTCACAATCATTAATTGAATTAATGTAACCAATTTATTAATGAAACACCAGTATAGCTAGTTCACCCTATTACGAGTCTTGCACATACTTTTAGCATGCCCAATTTTATTAATGCGATACCATTATAGCATGTTCACCCTTTTATTGTCCTGCACATACTCCTGTCACGCCAAAAATTTTTACACACCACACATATTCCCCTCGCATTTAGGCTAATGAAACGACGTACCTACCTAGCCCCACCCAAGAAGTACCCAACGGTTCCTATGTTCAAGACAAAGTGATAACTTTCTACTATCATATCACAAGACAATCTAGTCTCCCAAAAGATATCATCTAAGTTCCCCACTTGCTCACTCAATACTTCCAGGTTATTTCATACATAACAGGGTTATAACAACTAACCACTCATAGAAATCTTACTTGCGATACTTTCAATACCCCTTAAGGCATAACCTAACCACAAAGGAAAATAATTTACATATTACTTCTCTAGTTCGACTGCATCGCTTTATCGATGGGTTCCTGCTCAAAGTCCTCCTGCCCAAACTGGCATATGATTTGTTGTAGGGGTTGCACATCCAAAACCTCCTCAAAAAGTTTCCCTCTACTTCTTTCGGGACAATCCCTCTTCCTATGGCCTATTTCTTTACAAAAGAGACATATACTAACAAATCCTCCCTGCCCATCCTAAGGAACAAAGCGTTGTTGCGGCCCTTGATAATCCTGCTGATACCATCTTACTCCATCGGCATCTTCTTCTCCAGACTTACTGGATGAACCCGGGTCTCTAAATTTCTTACCCCCTTGCGAACGAAGACGATATTCCTGACACTGTAACAACGTCGCATTCACTACCTCGGTAAAAATCAATAATGCTGGCTTCCCTAACAAATGCTGCCGAATTCTCCATTCTAAACCTCCCACGAACATCACTATTCGCTTCCCCTATGTATTTACCTCATCGGGCACTAAATTCTCCAATCGAGTAAATTTTTCTTCTTACTCAGCCACTGTTTAATTACCTTGAGACACATCCAGTAATCTCCTCCTCATTTCCGTTTGGATCGCGAAAGGAAAATACTTTCGGTCAAAGCGTTCCCAAAAATCTGCTATGGGAATTGCATCTCTCTGCTCTGATATGGTGATTGATTCCCACCATTGGAGAGCTTCTCCCATTATTTCAAAGGTGGAGAGGAATTTCTTCTACACCTCACTGCATTCAACCATTCGAAGGTTCCTTTGAGTACCCTTCTTCCAACGACTTGCAACTATTCCATCAGCTCCCCCCGAAAATTTTGGAGGATGTCCCTTTCAAAAAGCTTCCCGTACTCTTTCCCACGCAGATGGTCCTAGGTGGGCTTGGGCTACTAGATCTGCAGGTTGATGTGCCATTGCAGAAATGGCAGCAGTTACTGCCTGTGCCAAAATATTAGCAACTTTGACTGTGGTCATAGTCCCTTGAGGCATTTGGAGTTCCAAATTCTCTGCACCTCTATTTGCCCTGCTTGGACGACCTCTCTTCGGTGGCATCTAAAATAAGAGAAACTGTATCAGAATGTCGTTCAAGTGATTACACATAGCAGAAGAAAATATAGACGTAAAGAACACAACAGTCCTAATGATAGGGCTCTACATCAAGAACGCTTATGGAACCTGATGCTCTGATACCACCTTTGATACCCCGCTTAAAATAATATCAGGTGGCCATACCTATACTATAATTAATCAAGAATCTCAAGTGGATCATTTTCAGCATCTATTGACGATACTAAAATAAACATAGCTAACTACCCAATACTATAAAAAGAGGGTGCCAATTTTTTTTAAAACACACAAAAACTTTAACCAATCAAACATACTAACTATAGAACATTATTAAGTACACACACATGTAAGGTAAAAGAGAATAGTTCTATAGTATACCAGAAATACACAAAAGGAAATACCCGAATATGCTGTCAGGTCACAGACAATACAACATCATGAGGAAAGAAATATAAAAGTGCTAAATACACAACACTTGGGTATAAACCCGATATACAAACTGAATCCTAAACTAGATTTACAAAAGATAGGAAAGGGCTATAACAAAATTCCACAACAGTCCGCATCTGCTACGGCTCCACGAATACTAGATAGAAAAGCATCACTGGCGTCCTTACGGAGAAACACCTACAATATAATACAATATATGCATAGTAAGAGAAAAATATAAATGGGTCAGAGCCCGAGGTGTGAAAACATTTTAGCAAGTGCATTAAAATGCAGAATAATTATAAATGAACTATAACATGAATAAAGTGGAGTCGTACTCTCCTGGAATTCCAACTCACCCCTCAACTAGAGCACGCACCTAAACGTATGCACATGGTCCTCAATTGACTACCCAACACATTCTAGGTACAATTCAATCTAACCTACGCCTAGTCCACTCTCGCGTAACCCATCATCTAAAATATAACGATAAACTTCTGACTCTACCATAACATAAATGTTCATCTAAACTTATTTTAACATATAAATATACATATACAGAACTCTTACTAGAATTTAGCGGATTCTAGTTATTAACTTACACAACTTATTAGCATCTAAATGCTAAGGACTAAACTTCTCCCAACTCTCAACATTGCAACGCATTTCGTGCGTGGGACGTCTCACAAAGCGAAATCCAAACAAGGAACCTCCTCAGTACACTACTCCTTGACAATGTTGATCATCGAGGTCCATTACACCCTCGGTGCACGACGCATATAACATCAATTACTTATATAGAGTATTATTCTAATTATTCTCATAATGCATTGTTCTGCTATAACATATAAATCCGATTACTAAGGACTTAACTTTTCCCCCCTCCCAACATTGCACTGCGTTTCGTGCGTGGGACGTCTCGCAAAGCGAAATTCAAAGAAGGAACCCCCACGATACACTACTCCTTGACAATGTTGGTCGTTGAGATCCATTATGCCCTCGGTACCCAACCCATGACTTCTACTATTTATGAGGAGCAATAATCTCTAATTACACAAATAATATATTGCACCAAACCTTTAGGGTCTATATAACATCATTCTAGTTATAAAACATAATCATTCAACCCTAACAAGAACGTACACATAACGCACTTAGCGTACATTTAAGTATCCAAAACACAATCACTTATGGGTATAAAAATATTTCACAATGCTATCATCTTCCAGGAATTACTCGCTTTATCCTGGGTTACCAGCTATTAGACTATTATCACTCCTCCCTAGTAATAAAATCAAATCACAACGTATAGGAAGCGGTCATAGTTTTGAACCTGAAAGTGAGAATGAATCATACCCAAGACTTCTCACCCTGAATAAAATCACATAATAAATAAAGGACGACTATGACCTGGGGACTATACGCACCCTGCTCCTCAAGCCAAGGGCCTCACCCATATCGCGCAACTTCTCATGATAGCACTGGAGGGTATGCTCACACAATAAGTATACATATCATTCACATAAGATATATATACCTTCACATAATCTATATACAAACCAACACGCAAGGTATATACATCCACACTATTTATATTTATATACATACACCGATATATATAGTGATTAACCCGGCTATAAGTATGTAAACAACTTATTCTAGACGGTGACATGCTAAAACATCCCCAATTCAGATTACGGTTCAGTTGCTCATACGAACCATTAACATTATCATATTTGTGATTTAATCCAATATCCCTAAGCGCATACAACCTCTCTCTTATAAACTCATAATTATCTCTAAATAGAAATCTCGATGATAGTGGGATTCCCCACTTGTCGATACGATAATCATCATTTGGTATTCTCCCGAAATAACTCGATATGCCCCTAATATTTCAACACATGTGAAACTCCCTAAAAGTATCCAAAACATACTTCAGATAACATATTAAAGGTTTCTAAGTTTTATACCCAAAAGAAAAAGGGGTGAGATCAAAATCCCATTCTTGGACTAAAAACAGAGGACCAGTCGACCGACCCCTAACCCCCGGTCGATCGCGGTTCTAAATTTTGCCTTAAGAAGGAGGCATTAGGATTTTCCCTTGAGGCGCGGTCGACCAGACATACCAGATATCTCAGCCAACCTTCAATTTGGAAGAAACCTAATATTCCAAAAACTCAAAAATACCAACTTCCAACCACAAATCTTCAACCCAATCATGTTTCTAACATTAAAACTCATCAAATAGATTAACTCAACTAATTTACAACCTCAAATCCATATATAAATATAAAATGTAAGATTTAACCCAAAAATCTAGGTTTTAACATACTAACTCAAAATTCATATTTTTATCCACAATTCATGAAATAAATGACACACACAAATTATTTAGAAAGTTTAATCACTTGCCTCAAAGTTGTAGAGGTTGAATCTTCCTCGAAATCGCGTATTGGTCGGAATCCCCAAGCTTTTCTTCTCTTTCTCTTCTTCCCTTCCTCTTCTCTCTATCTCTCTCTCTAGGGCTTTCTATTTCTCACAAATGATATTGGCTTCTCATGAGCCCTACTTTAGCCTCATCTCCAAATTACCTAACTTTAAATGATAATACACACTTTAAATGACTCGGTTACTCCAATTCGAGTCAAACGAACATAAAATATTTTGGAACCCAAATAAGACTCAAATACAGTCATTTCGACTATCTCGACCCATCGGGGATCGACCGCATAATCAGAATCGTTATTCGATATACTTTATAACATCCTCAAATTTTGACCTCAATTGCCCAATTTAAAATTTTCCAATTTAAATTCTCCCAAGTAAAATAAATACTCAGTCCTAAAAATCATGGGGTCTTACAGTTATAACCTCAATGCCTACAACCATCTTGAAACAAAAGTCCATATCTTCACGAAACATAACTATCATGTATGCTAGACCCAATACCTTAACGAGTACGAATCAACAAGGGGAACGAAAAATCGGTAACGCAAAACACATAACGGACTCACAACCTACGGGACCTAAGACAATGTTCTGATACCATTTGTAACACCCTGTGCATTCTGTGTCGGCCATCGCCAATATAAGCCGGGCGTTACTAAATTAAATACCATTATTAAAATATGACAGAAATATGAGACAATAAAAACTTTAATTTCAGAAGGTATAATTCAGTTAAATTAAACGGATATAAACATCTATGAAATAAAATCCGTCACTATGCTAACTCCAAAATAAAATCCAACTTCAAACGATAGAATAAAACTCGAAATAAATAATCCCACTATAAATCCTGACTGAAAATCATAAACAACTGTGGAACCAGATTACCTATCAAAATCCATAATAATTGTCTCATAAATAAAACGACGAAATAAAAGTAATCTGAACTACTAGAGCAATAAAAGTAAATCTCAAGCTACATTCCAAGATCTCCAATACATCCTATGCAGCTACTCCATCAACTATTCTTGATATGCTTGTCAACGCAATGGGTTAGAGCCCACCGCATGCACACTATCTACTCTTCCCAATTAGGGTCCGTGAACCTAGACATAAGCATCATACATGATAAATATCACAATAGAGTATTTTAAATTAAATGCTATAATAACATGTGAGTAAAGTAAAACATCACTAACTACTCACATAACTCAGTCACCCCACCATCGAAGTCCAATTATAACTTCAAAATTATTAAATGAATTAATGTAACCAATTTATTAATGCGACACCAGTATAGCCAGCTCAACCTATTACGAGTCCTACACATACTCCCGGCATGCCCAATTTTATTAATGCGACACCAGTATAACCAATTTACCCTTATATTGGTCGTTTACATATTCCCGGCGCGCCAACAAATTTTAAACACTACACACATTCCCCTCACTATAGCCATTCTCCAAATTTCATTAGCATTGCACATAATCGTGAGGTTTCACGCACGACATGTCACTATAGGCAGTTTGCCCAATTTTGTTAGCCCTCCATATACTCATGATGCCAACACATTCCCACGTCTCTATAGCCAGCATTCGCAAATTATTAGCCCTGTACATATTCGTGACCCTTGTCCATTTTAATACCCACTTATTATCCTAGGCATTAAATATTAATTTTCGTCCAAGTTCTCTTTATTCTCAATTAGACCCACCCTTAATTCGGGTAATCTAGCCTAAACCATCCTTAGTTCATTCTTAGATATCACTAAAACATCGAGTATTTCCTAGCCTATCTCTTAGGGGGAAAGCCTACCAATAATCTCCACATAGTCTCGCACCTAGGCTAACAGAGCAATGGAACGACATACCTACCTAGCCCTACACAGGGCATACCCAACTGTACGAACCTACACTCATTAGTTCCATACCTAGAATGTATCAACAATAACGAGGCCTACATACTAGTCCCATACCTAGAAAGCAACCTAAAACAAGGGTAAATCATAACTACCCTAAAAATCTCAACTTCACAGCTGTATCGAAATATTAGCACAAGCGACATTTACATAAAGTGTATTTCAATTTATAGCTATAATCCTTACGAGTTATTTTCTAATAGAAATATTATCCAAATCATGTCCGTTTAATTATGTAATTAAACAAATTTTACCAATCGTCACACAAGTTGTCAAATTTCATAATTTTCATATAAGTGATATTTCATCGGGTAACATCAGATTCCATTTGTAACATGCATGTTCATATTATTACACCATAATAAATCCCTTCTACAATCTATACATAAAAATCGTGATTTTTTTAGTCATAATATTATTACAAATTCATATTTTTAAAATTTAATGTGCGAAACGTACCACAATTCTATCGAAAATCCAAATCTCTAATCTAAGCATGTGATTGTTTTGAGTTCAATTATATTATAATTTTGAATAAAAATAACCCTGTAATTACTTTCACTTTCCCTAATTAGTATTCTTAATTTATATTAAAAAAATACCACCTCTTAAAGTTTAGGTAATATCTAAAACATATAACACTTAAGGGGAACAATAAAAAGTATTCATATAAGTAAAGAAGTTGTAATTAAAATCTTATTACAGGGTTGCGCTTGCGAAAATAGCGAAGACACGTTCCAGTTGTTCTTAAGAGAACTTGATTTAGATCTTCAAAACTTGGGTTGGAACTTGTGTATAATGGCGTTTAGGTTTTGTAGAAGAGAGAAGGTAAAATTATGGGAGGCTATTTCTTTTTTAGAAGGGTTAAAAGGGATTTAAAATCCCTAAACCCACCCATACCTTTATATTTTAATAGGACAAAAGAATTTGAGTCCTATACAAACTCTATAAGAAAATAGCCAAAATTCGCACTACCATTGGTGTGAACTGGTTCGCTTCCAGGGCCAAACCAGTTCGGTCAATCTGTTACTCCGAAATCCCCCGTGTTTTTATATAAAAAGTTATAATTTCCAAATCTTACTCCCGATTTAAATTTCACTTCAAACTTTATTTCATATATATATATATGAAAAGTAACATTTTTACATCCTAAAATTAATTCAATTCCAAAAATTATTTTTCCAAAATATTTAATTTATAACCAATTTTTATGGCTTAAAAAAAATCACGAGATGTTACAACCTGGTCACAATTTATTGCTAGCCTGGTCATAATTTATTGCTCATAAGAAAACATTAGGGAGCAAATGAAAATAAAATCTTCCACCCGAGGCTGCATAAGCATACACTATACGACATAAACAAGTTCCCGATTTTTTTTTCTTAAAAACCATTCCTTTGCGTGTGAGTCCCAAACCCATTCTGATGGAAATTCTGCATGGGTTAAACTCCTTACTTCCTTGTGCATGAATTTTTTTTCCATCCATTGTGTAAACATTGTCTTCTCCATATTAATTCTTTCAATCACATCATCTAAATTGTCTAAATCTTTATGTGAGCTTGGTATTTAACGACAAAGTCAAGATTACAGGAAACTATGAATCTATTATCAAGATTTATTCCAATCTTCTCTACAAACCTACCATCATCTCGACATTTATATACTGGGAATTTGTTCTTGTCAAATGTTGCTCAGTTGGTTAATTTTTGGGGTAAGTGTTTTGAGCAACATCTGTTTTCCATACAGGGTGATCTTGTATTGGCATGTCCACACAGGCCATGCATTTTGATTCGTGAAACTGCCGCGTCACCACGTGGGTCGCTATTTGCAATCTGGTAATTCAGCATAAATTTTTTGTTAACCTCAGTTGTTCTTGGTTGTTTATCATCTGGATGTAGTAAGAGAAATGTGTGCATGTGTTAAACCTCTTTTTTGAAATTCTATTGTATAAATAGCTATAGTAAGAATGATTTATTAATATTGTTAATAACATGGTACCGATGGTTATGATCACTAAAAATATTAATTGCAAGGAAAATTTATTATTTATTTAATATAAATTCACGCACCTTCCAATACCTTACCAAATTGCTTTCCTTTTACCAAATCTTTCATTAGAGCATCAAGCTTAATTTTAAATACTCACGTGACAATATCCAACATGTCCTTAGATTTGTTCGTAGGAATTGATTATAGAAATTTTGTCATTTTGGACCATTTAAGATTTATAGTGAATGCGATGAACATGTTCGGGTTATCCAAGAATCTACAAATACCCATTGCATCTTGAAAGTTTTGAGCCATATAATGTGGACCTCCCGTGAAACTAGATGGGAGGACAATTCGTTTTCCAAGAGATGATGGCGTTGAGTCACCTTTAAGAACACCATCTCTTAAGTATTTAAATAGTTTAACCCATAATCGTGGTTGGTTTGTTCAAATCCACCTTAACTTTTCTTATTTATGCAGGTATATGCATCAACTACATATTTTTGGGAAAAGTCTTCCCGATTGCAATATGGTATGTGCTTCATTAGTTCTTTGATGCAAACGGTAGGCGTAATACTCTCATAGTCACACAATTCCTTTTATTTTTGCGCTTCCTAGCTGATAACGATCCTCCCCATTAGGGAACAACAATGGATATTTTATATTCATAAAGGATGGGTGAAGATCATTGATCCTTTGCAACCCATTTGATTAATGATCGACAACAATTTCTCTCATAACATTATCCTCACTAAGGTCACCAACACTTAGTGGGGCTATTTCAGACACAACTGGTCAATTATAATTAATCGTATTCCTATAGGCAGGATATCTGGATGTTGGAATGTTCACGTGCCATTCGAAATACTTTGTCAATCTCAATGTGTTCGTCAAGCGTTTTTAGCAAATTGGAAATTACTTTAGGGTCCAACCTTGATGAACTTATATATCTCACTAATGAGTTTATTATACTATTTATCTCATTTTCAATATCATAAATATACAGCTGCACAAATTTAGGGTTATGACCGTCAACAGGAAGCAAATATCCAATCTGATGATGGTTTTTCCCACTAACATGGTAAACATACAGTGCTGCTCCACTATTTATGAGGCGACCAACTTTGGCACCAATAGAGTTACATACAAAAATTGAATTGTATGCTCTAATATTCTTCTTAAACTTAAATGAAATCCGTCTATTTTCAGATTCTAGTATATCTTTCAAAATGCAGAGGGCTTCTAGTTGAACTTTTCCTTCCTAGAAACAAAATGAGAATTTAGGTTCAGCGGGGTTTCGGCGCTTATCTATCCTCTCCTCATACCATAGAATGGCTTTGCAATTGACACAAACTTGGGTTCGTCCACCCAAATCCCACGTGTTAAATAAACTTCCGTATAAAATTATTAAAACTATGCATAAGTGAAATTTTATGTGAAGTGGTGACCTCATATTTTATGAACGTACTATATGAATGATTATTAATACCATACTTACTTTTAAGAATCATGTTAGATCGACTTTGAACATCATTTCGTTGTTCATATGAGATCCTATCTCCTAAAGTTTATAAATACATATGTTAAGCTAAATAGATTTCACAACATTATATTTACAAAAAATTAAATGCTTATTTATAGTAAGAAGGTGGTGGAATGTTTCTTGTAGTTATTTGATAGCTAACCTTTAGATATATAATCGGTTGATTCAAGCGCATGCTTGATAGAGGCAATTGTATATCCACAATAGGTACCAATGGAAGGTTGATCATTCAATGAGTCATCAACGCGTGTTGTTGTAATGATACTTCCATTTTCTAGTGCCATAGTTCGAGAAATAATTTTTTTATCACATTCTTTCCTTTCCTTAACATCTGAGGGTTACAATTAATATGATTAACAAACGAAATTTTCTGGACGGAAGGGTGAAGACTGTACGACATATTTCTTAGTGCACTACTTGAGGTTATTGTACGAGTAAATTTCTTGAATGCCTATCAAGTGTAATCAACCTACGACGCAATCTAGCAAAGCGAGATCGCTCCAAATGATCCATCTAAGAGGGCCCAAATAACACTAATATGTCAATTGATGAATAATCATATGAAAGATATATAATAATGCATTATTTTAAATTCTTAAATCATATATAAAGAGAAATATAAATTTTCGGACGACTTTTGCCTATAAGTTAATGACCTGACCTGACCTGACATAATTATTATTTTGTCAACATATATTTCTTTATCACCAACTAATTGTAAATTTGTAGGTAAGAGAATTTCAGGTGGTAATCTGTTTAAAACGAAGTAAAAATACTGATCATGTTTTGAGTGTCTTAACGTACCTTAAGCAAGCAGGTTTTCCCAGAAAACATAACATACAGTAACGCAAACTTCGAATAAATATAAGTGAATAAGATGCATATCATGATAACAAAATAAGTCATTCTTAATCATATTCATGGATTAATCGGTTGGATATTGAATATAACCCAAATTTTAGTTTAGTACATAAATCTAAACACAATCAAGGTTGTTGAAATCTCATCGTTACTAATTTGTAGATGATCTGTCTTTTCGCACATCGTTTCTATCCGAACAGAATCAGGTGATGATGATTCAATTTCTAAAATTTGATTTGGATCTTCAATATTTCTTTTCTTATCTTCGAATATTAAGAGATTAGGATCTACAATCTTATTTTTCTTTTCATTTGCGTGAGACATTTTAAAGACACAAGGTTTATCTGTGAATGTCTTTGGAATGTGAATCTGTATTTTAAAGTTCAAAATCAAAAAGTAGAGAAGAAAGAGACTATTGAGTGTGATAGGTATATTCAACCTGATTGTAATTCTTCAAGTTTTTAACCAATACACCACGCAAATCACAACTAAACAAAATAACCAAAATTAAACTTCATATATACATAATTACAGAAGCGCACACAGGTTTTATCTCCATATTATATGAAGTATTTAAGGAAACCTTATAGTACACAACATGATAAAAGAGTAAATCATAATTTAAAGAAAAATTACTCAATATTTCATTATACAAAGTAATTAGGTTCGGGAATCCTAGGACCATCATAACACACAATGGGGCCTAGTTTAAAAGTAAACCCTTCCAAGAGTTCTACATAGACCATGGAATCAAGAATTTCTATAACTCAATGGCTTACCTACAAATTAATGGGCAAGCAGAAGCCTCAAACAAGACAATTTTGGATGGAATTCGAAAGAGGTTAGAAAAGGCTAAGGGTGCTTGTGTGGATGAGCTTTCACATGTCCTTTGGGCATATTATACGACCTCTAGAAGGTTGACTGAAGAAATTCCTTTTGCCTTAGGCTATAGAATGGAAGTAGTGATCTATTTGGAGGGTGACCTACCAACCACGAGTACAACATAGGTGGACCAAGGTATGAACGAATACAGAATCAAGACAGAACTAGATCTCTCTAAAGGAAATAGAGAGAAGACCTTCATCAAATTAGAATCTTACCAACCGAGACTCACTAACCAATGTAATTTCCATCCTAAGACAAGGGAGATCTGGGTGGGAAACTATTTTCAGAGGAAAATTTTTAGTTGCAGAAAAAATATCCTCTAATGGGAAGTTGGGACCAAACTAGAGGTTCTATTCAAGATAACAGCGGCCGCCTTCAACGGAGCCTTCCACTTGGATATAATGGAGGGAAATGATATCCCCCAAGTATGGAACGCTGTGAATTTAAGCAAGTTATATTTCTATTTGATCTATTTCTTTAATGTTTTTATCATTTGTCTTGTTTTTACTAGTCCATTTGTTTCCAATTTCATGCCTTTTAGCTTTGAAATTGTTCCAAGTGGTAAACAGTTGTACTATTTAGGTAAAAGTTATTTTAAATATAAGTTTTATTTATAGAAATTGATTTTCCTCGTGTCTCTAACACATAGCACATAAACTGCCTAGGCAGTAGAAGAAACTTAAGGGAGGGAATCCCTAGGCGGAAGGTAACCTTAAGAATTAAGAGACACGTTTTTTAATATGATACAAAACGGATGATCTACCCATCTAGTAAGAAAATACTTCTGGGGAATCCCTAGGCAAAAATGGATCTGACCAGCTTGGTTGGCTGAAATACTAGTTGGGGGAAGCCTCATGAACAACTACATACTCACTAACTGATGCTAAAACTAAGGTTAGGTGTGACAGCACCACTTAAAAAATAATCACATGACTTAATTATGCAAAACTATGGTGAGATGCTGATATTAATACACCTTTGGAAAATTGTGATGTGTTCATGAATAACATGATAGGCATGCAACTTCTCTACCCTTTCCTACAGATTGGCGTTTTCAGTATCTAAGAGGGATGCCACCCCACGAGTATTGTACAGATCAAACTGACGGTTCTAAATCTCATTGAGCTATTTGGAGTTTACTGAGAAAATTCTATAAGATTCTTGGAGAACTATCAAGTATTACTATCTTGCAAGATCACTTACCCCGTCTCCCAGAATAAAGTTCATATCGTCATTAATCGATGTGACTAGTGCAAGAGCATATGAGTAAGTTCTGATAAGAGTATTAAATATAACATGAAGTTAAAAAGTGTACCACAAGAGAAATTAAACAAATGAGCAAATGCAGTTCAATGGAAATAATTTACAACTGATGAAAACTATTTACATGGATAATTATCCGCAAATAGAAAGGGTAGATTTTGGCCCTATAATGTTTTCAACAAAGCAAAAAAATGCGAAGTAAAAAAGCAAAAGAGGACCCATAAGGTTTAATTGGAGAGATCTCTTTAACAGAAACATCAACCGTATTTTCCCACTCTTCCTGACCAACCAGTGGAGGTTTACCAAGTTGGTGCTCATTATAGAGGGTGGAGGAAGAATGGGCCTCAGTATTATCAAGGCGAGATCCCACTCTTATTTGAAAGATAACTATCTCATGTACTCTATCTACTGTTCGATTAGCTTGAAAGCAACCTCCCAACCTATGTTCTTGGCAACCTTGCTGGCTGGCCTACAAGACAAACTTCATATATTTTAATGAAGTGGTTCATTTTATCATATTCATTAGTTACGATCCTTAAATCCTTAGCAGCCTTTGTCAAGATCTCCTTCTCAACCACAACTAGAGTTGGGTTGGAGAAAGTGATTTTTTAAGGCCCCCTTGGCTTGGCTAAGTTCAAAGATATATTTGGCCCCGCTGGCATACCTCTCCACCAAGGAGCCGAAGTTCATGCTAAACTACAAAGAAAAAGTACAAGTGTTAAAAAGCTTAATGGGCATTAAAATATGGAGAAAAATATTGAATACCACTTAATAAGGGGAGAATTTAAGCAGCATGACAGATGAGCTCATCCTTCTTAAGTCGGACAATAATAGACTGATCATATAGCCAAACGGAGAGACCAAGAATACCCGTGGCCAAATTGGCCTAAGAGACAATGGAGTCACCCATTACCTACTTTCCTTTTTAGAGGAATTTCCCCCTTTCTTTTGGATAAGATTTTGGTTGTTAGCCTCATCAACCTTATTTATTTTAAGTGAAGGCCCCCTTTTTTATGTGGAGAGTAATCCATATTGAATGGGGTGGATGAAACCTCAACTTCTTTCATATTCCACCCATAGACATAAGTAGGTTTGATAAGAAAGTTCTCCATTCGATTGAGTATTTGTCTCTTATCCGACATTTATAAATGGTTGAAGGGTGATTGGGTGAAGGACTAAATTCGAAAGAACTAGAAGTGTGGTCGAAGGCAGTACCAAATGTCTCAGTAGTTGTTCTAGTCAATAGAGGGATTTTAGTGGAAATATAATTTTCATATCCTTCAAAAATATTAGGATTTTTATCAAATGGCTTGGCGATAAACGATGTGGTAGTAGTGGATGTATATGCAAACAGGGAAATGACAACATGGGGATGATCGGTTTGCCCAAATCTCTGTTTCATCAACCAAATCCTCTTCAAGTGAACAAGATTTATTCGTCCTGTGTGGGCTCCTCCTTAAAATCAACTACAAAGACAATTACAAAACGTGAATAAGAAACCGATCATCACAGTTATAAAGACACAAAGGGTTGGGATTAAGTTAACTTCTAAACTCATCGGACCTATCATCATCTCCCATGGGGGCCATCATAATAAGGTAGGCCATCTGTGGACGTAAGCAAATTTTCCCGTCTCTTAACAAGTAATCCATGAGCCTAGTAATCCTTGTTAAAGACGAGGAGGTTTACTATAAAGTCTGGCCACATAATATCATCCATAATTAGATTTATATCAATAGTGACTTTGATTAATGAAAAGGTACTCCAAATATCAATAGTTAAATAACTCTTAGTTATTTACCTTGATGGACAGTTATGATTAAATGACGGTTGGAGATTTGAGTCATGTTCCTGCCTATAAATAAGTGACTGATTTCCATCATGTAAAAATAGGATAAGGGAGAGAAATCTAAAGACTCAATTTTGTGTTTATTTTGGACTACTATTTTGGCTATAGAAAATCCAACCGTTGGAACATGCTCGAATTGGAGGCACCAATAACAACCTCTTCACTCGTCAATTCTAATGTTGACTTAGGTATATTTTCAACTCTGTTTTGGACACATGTGATAATTATGTAGATTAAGGTCATATATTTACATAACAATTTATATGTTCATCTATTATATTATTGATCCATAAAAACTGTTAATTGATTTATTAAATTTAAATTTAACATGTGGTATCAGAGCTTATGGTTTAGATCACATAATTATCCTTTGTGTCTAAATATGAAATTCCTATTTTATAGCAGATTTTATATTCTAAATTATGAGACTTATGTGATGTTTTTTTTAATGACTCTAATTTGGACTTAGTTTAAAATCTGGTGAAGTATATGAATAATACTTTCTGCAACATTTTTATTTTCTGTCGCTGAACTTGTTAAGAGTTATGTGCAAACTTTCTGCGACGTTCTAATATTTTGTTGTTGAATCTGTTTATATTGATTTGTGAAACTTACTGCGACGTTTTAGTTTTCTGTCGCTGAATCTGTTAATGTTTATGTATGAAAATCTTATGTGACGTATCTGTTTTCTATCACTGAATCTGTCTAGATTCACTGAAATCTTATTGCCTATTATGAACTATGTATTTCAATTGGCAATTTTTTTGCGTCATCAATAAAAAAATTGATTTGGAAATAACAATTACTTTTATATCTCTCTCACGAAAATTATACTTTCGATTCCGCGAATTGGAGAGTGA
The DNA here is from genome assembly GCA_949130495.1 of Sambucus nigra. NCBI lineage: Eukaryota > Viridiplantae > Streptophyta > Magnoliopsida > Dipsacales > Adoxaceae > Sambucus > Sambucus nigra. Next base: position 289,052,397 of record OX422223.1, read on the forward strand.
TTCTTTTGAAATTCTAAACATATATGTGGTGAAATCTAAATTTTTCCTTTTTGGATATTTTACGAGATTTTTTTCACTACATATGTAATGCTTATATTGTTTAGATGTTCTTATGTACTTTATATTATTCCAAATCATTGTATGGATTTCATAAAGATAGGATAGGTGTCAACCAAAGTGCGCTACCCTGTGTTAGCGTATATTAGATTAAGGAGTATATTCTATTTGGTTACAAAAATTTCTAAAATAATTGTGACAAAATATTTATATGATGTTAGATTATGAGGAAAGTGTCTTAATCTATAGTCATAAATATTCAATTACTGTGTACGTATATTCGGACATTTGATTATACATCAACAATTGCGTATAATATTTTTTTTGGGGATATTAATTTTATATCCATTACGTAATATGTGTGTGCATGTATGTTCCATAAAAGTAAATTTATTTTGTACGCTTTATGAATTAAAGATTTAAGCGTAATTAATGATAAATCAATTTAGGCTATGTGTGAATGCAACCAAATGAATTAATTGGTGCATCTATATAATCACATAATAGAAAAATTCATAAAATGAGATTATGTTTACCAAAATTTTATGACCAAATTAAAATTGATTTTGGTTCCCTAATTGTGATTTTCTTTTGTGACAATTTTAATTATGTGTTTAAAGCCGCTCATTTTATAAAACTATAAATCTGAATATTTTGTGACATTTTCAGTAACAGTTTTCTTATGCCTCTAATAAGCAATAATTGAGATTAAAATTGTCGACTTACCTGGGATTGATAATATTTTTATTATGTCAATTCGAGAGGATTTAAGGATGAAAAATAACAATTTTTTTAGTAATAAACGTTGTTATGATTATTTTGAGCACGTTTAAGCTCTCAAAACCTTAAATTTGTCATATTTGGCAATAAAGTTGACAGCTATTTCTTTCTCAATTTTTTTTAAAAATTTCGCTTATTGGGAAGATTATTTTTTTTACGAATTTTCTTATAGTGATTACTCAAATTTTTCATTATTGAAAATTATGATTTTCTCCATTTTATGTGTTTTAATAAATACATCAGTTGTCCTATCTTATTTGACTGTCATAATATTTTTGGTATATACCAAATATTGTTATGACTATTATGGTTATGGTTAAAGTCTTGATATTAATATTTATATTAGATTAGATTAGGTATCCATTAAAGTGCCATAATCTATAATTATAAATACTAAATTACTATGCATAAATTTGGTTGTCAGTGAGTCCAAATATAATGATGAATATTAGACTATTGATGCAATGATGATGAAACTTGTTCATTGTACCAAAGGGATAATTTTGATTATCAAATGAACATTAATGAGCATTTTTTTGCCGCATCAACTTAATCTCGAATGATTTAAGTTTCTCATTGAGACTAATATTTGCGTAAAGTTTTATTCGGTGTTAAAAATTACAAATATTAGATTAATGTGTATATGCTTATTATGCCCAATATGAGTAAAGCAATATTAAAAGCATGCCCTGAAGTTTTCTTCTTAGCATTTATATCACGATTAGATTATTATTCCACCAAAGTGGTCTAGTCTAATAAACTTTAAATGTTAAATTTATGATAACATGCAATACTATATTTTGGCATGCGTTAAGGTTTTCATCCCAGTATTTATATCATGATTAGGTTACGATTCCACCAAAGTGGTCTAATTGTAATACCCCGTACTTTTGACTATAATTATTTTTGGGATTAATTAATTTAAATTGCGTATTAATTGGAAATTAATCCGGGTTATAAATACTAATGTGATGCGAGTTGGTATTTGATTATGTGCATATATGATTATATATGAACTTGGTATTATAAAATTTGTCGTGGGATTTATATACGGCATTTTAGAAATTTTGTTGAGACGCGTGAGACCACCGCGTCACGGTATAATATATTGATGATAAAAGTGAATTTAAAATCTATAATCCGTATGGTCGTTTTGAGTACGCCAACGCGTCCGGAAGGGTCGAGATAGTCAGAAAACACTAGCCGGGGGTATAGTTTGGGTCCCGGGGTATTTTTAGGCCATACCGGTAACTTAAAGGGTAATTTAGTAATTTGGTATTTTTGGGTAATTAAAAGTGACGAAAATTGAGAGTTGTAATCTGATAAGGAATTGACCCAACCAACCCTTTATTAACCCCATAAGCTACGTAGGTTATCATTTAGTCTTCCAACTCTCCCAAAAGGAAATCCTAGCCACCATAGCCACCTTTGGAAGAAGAAAGCTTAGAGAGGAAGGGAAAGAGGAGGAATTCTGCAGAAAATCTGCAGAAAGAGCTTACAAATCCAACACCAAATCCAGAGACAATCAAGGCAAGTGATTTATTCCATTTAAATTTCAGAGAATGCTTCTTCCATGTTAGATTATTCATAAATTTTGTATGTTCTTTGAAGATAATGAAAAACCCATAAGATTGGAGTTATTAGTTTAAATTGTGGGATATAGGTTGCATGTAGAATGTTACTGAAAGATTATATTAAGAGAATTATCGACTTTTGTTATACCAAAAACGGATTTAAGATGAAGTTTATGAATGTTCTTGAGATAAAATCTGGAAACTAGGTTTTTGATGAAGTTTGACCCATATGTAGCCTTTAGATGTTGAATTAGTGGTTTGTGGACGTTAGTAATATTGTAGGATTGTTATATGACATTACTATAACGTTATATTTGAGAATCATACGTTAGAAATAAGTTTTGGGACGTTTTCAAATCTGCAGAACGAAGCAGTCCGTAGCCATACCTGTTCGATCGATCGATCGACATTCACAAGTCGATCGATCGACTAGATCGATCGATCGATATTCATAGGTCGATCGATCGACCTTCCCAGAATGAGTAAAATTTTTTCCTTAATTTGATTTTAATGGCGAAAACCCTCGGAGAATATGTTTGGAGACTTTGTGAATACCCTCACCCTTAAGGAAGACCAGTAGGTGTGATTATTATTATAGTGGACTTTAATTAGAATGCAATTCGAGGAATTATTCTAGATTATTGAAATTCGTGAAGCGAGATAACGTTTAGGTTAATAGTGTAAAATTTGAATAAGTTGATGAAATAAGGTTTGGGGCAGAAGTAAAGACCTTAGGCATAAAGATATCATATGTGAGAATTATGGGAACTTAGTAGTCTATTCGAGATAGGTTTTAAGTTTAAGGAATTACGACGTGAGACGTGTCGACTATTTAAATTATAAACTATCGGATTACTTGAAATATATAAGTTTGGGATAATGGTATTATGATGTGGCTTATACCTTATTAAAATGGTGATATCTAAGATGTGTGAATGCTTAGTATATAGTTTATGTGTATGACATACCTACCATACTTGCTATCACGGGAGGTTACGTTCGCTTAGGACCCTCTAATCCTTGTGTGCCTACGGGGGGGATTTAGACTGGTACCTTGATGAACATAGGTCATAGAAGGACTTATTGTGATATTAATAAGTCTGCATGACCATGGGAGCGTAGGTATGTGCGTGACCCATGTGATGGTGACTGTGTTCGCCTCCACTATTTGTGAATTGTGTTATCTGGACTATTCCTGAGAGATTTGGAATATGTGATCCTTATGTACGTGATGTACCGGGATGGATAGCAGAGTATGTGTGCACCATAGCTTAGATTGCGGGGTGCTTGTATCGTATATTTATGATGTGAATAATATACATTAAATTAATGGAAATCCTCATGTTAATGTTGTAAAAATATTACGGTATTGTTTCGTGATATATAATGAGTTAGCTGATAGTTATATCAATGGCATAGTTAGTAACTGAGTTTACGTTAAAACCTCTATTAAAATACGAGCGTTGTTATGTTAAATTAACCAAGTAAAATGGGTAGAACCTTTGGTAGTCTAGCTAGTTACGTTGTCACTTAGCTAGTGGAAAGGGTAGTTATAGATGGGTACTTACGTTAGGAGTGCACAGTTAGTCGAGAGGTGAGAATTTAATGTGAGTGCACGTCCTAACATGTACTTTGCATTTAATGTTTTAAATGTTTTTAAAGCACTTGCAGGTTTTTAAAATGATTTACTTTCGGGCTCTGACCCATTTGCTTTCAAATATACTTTCTTGTAAAACCATTTTAGGTGCCCAGCCACAAGGACACCAAGCATAGGATTCTCATTCAGAAGACGAGCTGTAGCTGGTTGTGGAAGCTACAGGGAATTGCTTTTAGACGCCTCTCTCATTTGGATTCCAGTCTCAGCATCTATCAGTTGTAGGGCATGTTGCCCAATTCTATTAGACATTTTTACATTTCAGTTTTCAGACTCTAGCATGTATTGCTCAGTATTCAGTTTTAGTTATTTATTTCAGTTTACTTATCAGTTGTGGGATTTGTATTGAGGAGTTTTTCCTCCAGAGTTTATTTACATTTTGTGATGGTTATTTGTTTTACTTCAGTATGGTGAATGGTGTTATTTAGTTATTCATTACTCTTGTTGCATGTTAATCAGATTTAATAAAATTTGGCACTTACTTTTTAAATACTAGGTGGTTAGTAATAATAAAACGTTTTCGACAGTGATGCTATTAACTGAGCCAACTTGGCATTTTAAATTAATTTTATAAAGGAGTAGCTACCCGGTGTTTAATTAGTCGGGGTGTCACAGGTGGTATCAGAGCATCAGGTTCTAGTGTCCTTTAGGATCTGTACGGCTATTATGTTTCCGCTACGTTTCTTTGATATAGAGCCCTATATTTTAGGACTGTTGTATTCTTTTTGTGTATGCTTCGTTCTTCAGCTATTTTTAAGTTTATAAACCGTGAACTTATAAACTTTGTTCTTATTTCAGATGCCTCCACGACGTGCACGACGAGTTCCCAGGAATGCAACGCCCGAACCCCAGCCCGCTCCAGTTCAGGGCATGTTGAACGCCGCTGAGGTTGCAGCTATAGTAGCTCAAGCGGTAAATGCCGCGATTGCCGTTATTCAGCAGGAACCACCACCGGCGCCGGTTGCCGCGCCAGTACAGGTTAATGCATTCCCATCTGCTTGGGAGCGTGTACGTGATGCTTTTCAGAAAGCGCATCCGCCAGAGTTTGCTGGTAGCTCAGATGTGGTAGTCTCGAGCCAATGGAGGAAGGACATACAGAGGCATTTGAGGATGCATGAGTGCACTGATATTCAGAAACAGGTGCTAGCTACGTTCAAGCTAGTGGGATCTGCGTTATAGTGGTGGGAGTCTATCACCACCGCGGAGGAGAGGGATACCCTCACGATACAGGAGTTCTGGGTGCGGTTCGACCGCAAGTACTTTCCATCCGCAGTTCATACAGAGATGAGGAGGAAGCTGATGAGTTTGAAGCAGGAGGGCAAGACAGTGGCCGAATATGAGGCCAATTTTACTAACCTGTTGAATATCGTTCCAGACGAGATTCCAACAGAGAAGAAGAAGATAGAGAAGTTCACTGATGGGTTGAACTGGAGGATCCGTCAGCATCTGCTAGGGAACCTATCGTTGGCCACGTATTCTGATGTGGTTAACGCTGCACTATTGCACTGCCAGGACCACCGTTTTCATATGGCCGAGGGCAAAAGGTCGGGGGAGTCTAGCCATCAGGGCAGGACTGGAGGACATGGTGCCAGCGGGGCACAATCGGGTCAGGGGCAGAGGCAGAATGAGCAGGGCTCCCAGCAGGGGGATAATAAGAGGTTTCGGTCAGGGAACTACAGGCAGGGACAGGGAGGTTTCCGTCAGGGCCATCAGGGTCCAAACGGTCAGCAGGGCCAACAGGGGCAGAATGGGCAGCAGTTTCACCAGGGCCAGCAGGGCCAAGGGAGGAACGGTAACGGCCATCAGGGCCGGGGCCAGCAAGGGCAGAGAGGAGGGAATTTCCCAGGGAAGTGCTTTATTTGTGGCAAGACTGGCCATAAGAAGCAGGATTGTCCTGATAGGGGCAGGGCCCCACAGCAGCAGCAGCAGCAGGGTGCTCGCCAGGAGCCACAGAGACCTATGTTTCCCGCCGCTCTTCCCGCACCGCCACAGATGGCAGCATTGCCACCCATCCCAGCAGTCCCAGCTCAGCAGGGGCAGCTACATTATGGACGTGTCTACAACGTTCACCAGGCTGCAGTTCCACAGGCACCGCCCGCGATCGAGGGTACGTTTCCTATCCATGGCACTATGGGTCGGGTGTTATTTGATACGGGTGCTACACACTGTTTTATTGCTACACACTTCGCGAAAGCTTTAGGATTGTTAGCTACGGCAGAGAGCACAGTGACGTGTGTCGACTCACCATTAGGGAGTGGGTCACTTATTTTCTTTATATGCCGGGGAGTGGGAGTAGAGGTTGGTGGTTTGGTATTACCTGCGGACATGTTAGTATTAGACATGCATGTTCACGATGTGATCATCGGTATGGATTGGCTCGTAGCATATAGGGCCATGATTGATTGCTTCAGCGGGAGCATTATTTTTGCCATTCCGGGGCAGGAGATGTTTATAGTGGCGATGCCTCGCCCAGAGGGAGGATCGACCGCTCATCTGTATTACATAGAGGAGGATACCTCTAAGGAGGTTGTGATTCCTTTGGATTCGATCCCGGTTGTCAGGGAGTATTCAGATGTGTTTCAGGAGATACCAGGCTTATCACCCAGTCGAGAGATAGACTTCGTTATAGATTTTCTACCGGGTACGAGAGCTATAGCACGCGCACCGTACCGTATGGCTCCAGCTGAGATGCGAGAGTTACGGGATCAGATAGAGCAGCTGTTAGGGCAGGGCTTTATTCGTAGGAGTACCTCACCCTGGGGCGCTCCAGTTTTGTTTGTGAAGAAGAGGGACGGTTCACTGAGATTGTGTGTGGACTACCGAGAGTTGAATAAGGTCACGATACGGAATAAGTATCCGTTGCCTCGAATCGATGACTTATTCGACCAGTTGAGAGGAGCTTCTTTCTTCTCAAAGATTGACTTGAGGTCGGGATACCATCAGTTGCGTATCAGGGAGGAGGATGTCTCGAAGACTGCATTCTTGTCGAGATATGGTTCTTATGAGTTTGGGGTTATGCCTTTCGGCTTGACCAACGCTCCAGCAGTGTTTATGGACTTAATGAACAGAGTGTTCAGGGATTTCCTAGACCAGTTTGTCATTGTCTTCATTGATGATATCCTGGTTTACTCTCAGACAGAGGAGGAGCACGCCGAGCATTTGAGGCAGGTTTTGCAGACACTTCTTCAGAACGAACTGTATGCAAAATACGAGAAGTGCGGGTTTTGGCTGAAGGAAGTCAAGTTCTTGGGTCACATTATTTCCGACTAGGGAATATCAGTTGATCCAGGGAAGGTGTCAGTGGTGAGGGAGTGGGGACAGCCCACGACACCAACAGAGATTCGTAGTTTCTTGGGCTTAGCAGGATACTACAGGAGGTTTATTCGGGGTTTCTCGGAGATAGCAGGTCCTTTGACACATCTTACTCGTAAGGGTGTGCCATATATCTGGAGTGATGCCTGTCAGTTGGCATTCGATGAATTGAAGGACAAATTGACCTCAACACCTGTGTTAGCATTGCCGAGACCGGGAGTTGAGTATTTGGTTTACACCGATGCGTCTTTGCAAGGGCTTGGAGGTGTTTTGCAGCAGGAGAGACAGGCCATAGCTTATGCTTCCCGTAAGATTAAGCCTCATGAGAAGAATTACCCCACACATGATTTGGAGTTGGCAGCAGTGGTATTTGCCTTACGGATTTGGAGGCACTATCTTTTGGGGGAGAAGTTTCAGCTGTTCACGGACCACAAGTCACTACAGTATCTGTTCACACAGAAGGAATTGAATATGCAGCAGCGTAGGTGGCTTGAGTTTGTGAAAGACTACCAGTTCGACATCCAGTACCACCCGGGTAAGGCTAACGTGGTAGCAGACGCGTTGAGCCGCAGGCCAGCAGATGAGGTGGCAGAGGTGTGGAAGGCTAAGTGGAAGGAATTGGGACACCAGGATGCAGTGGCCCGATCTTTCATGTCTGTGATGACCGTTACACCGCAGATTGTCACGAAGGTAGTACGGGCACCGGCCGATGACTCGTTATGTCAGGAGCAGATAGTTCGATTACTAGCAGAGGGAGCCGAGTCCTATACCGTTAGCTCAGACGGGGGATTGCGCTTCAATGGGAGGTTGGTAGTTCCGGAAGGGGAAGAATTGCGGCACGATGTTATGGATGAGTCGCACGGCTCACGGTTCGCGGTACATCCCGGAGGGGACAAAATGTACCAGGACATGAGACGCCAGTATTGGTGGAGCGGTATGAAGAGAGATATCGCTGAGTTTGTCTCGAAATGCGCCACTTGTCAGCTTGTAAAAGTGGACCATCAGAGACCAGCAGGATTGCTACAGCCATTGGAGGTTCCGGTGTGGATATGGGAGAGCATATCCATGGACTTTATCACGGGGTTGCCTACGTCGCAGAGGGGTCACGACTCCGTTTGGGTAATTGTGGACAGGTTGTCCAAGATCGCTCACTTCTTACCCGTAAGGACTGACTACACTACGGGACAGTATGCCCAGCTTTTCATTTCAGAGATTGTGAGACTTCACGGTGTGCCCCTGAATATCGTGTCTGACAGAGACAAGATATTTGTTTCGAGGTTTTGGGAAAGTTTCCAGGAGGCCATGGGCACGGAATTGCGATTGAGTACGACTTATCATCCGTAGACCGATGGGCAGACAGAGCGCACCAACCAGATGTTGGAAGACATGCTACGCATGTGCATTATTGACTTCGGGGGTGGATGGGAGCAGTACCTTCCACTGGAGGAGTTTGCTTACAACAACTCCTATCAGTTCACGATTGGCATGGCTCCGTTCGAGGCATTGTACGGTAGGCCTTGTCGTTACCCAGCATGTTGGTTGGAGGTCGGGGACAACAAACTACTTGGGCCGGAAGTGATTCAGGATACTTCGGCAAGGATTGAGTTGATTCGGAGTCGCATTCGGGTAGCTCAAGACAGGCAGAAAAGTTATGCTGATGCGAAGAGGTTTTTCAGAGAGTTCCAAGTGGGGGACCAGGTTTTGCTCAGGGTTTCTCCGATGAAGGGGATTATGCGATTCGGGAAGAAGGGGAAGTTGGCACCGAGGTATGTGGGGCCGTTTCCTATTATTGAGCGGATCGGACCGGTTGCGTATAGACTGGGACTACCGGAGCACTTGCATCGGATTCACGACGTGTTCCATATTTCCTCGCTGAGGAAATACCTTAGGGACAATTTGGCTCATTCTCACATTGCTGTGGAGGACATTGATCTCCAGCCGGATAGCTCCTACGAGGAGGGGCCAATTGCTATTTTGGACCGAAGCGAGAGGAAACTGCGGTCAAAGATAGTCCCTTTAGTGCGTGTTCAGTGGCGACATCACAATGTCGAGGAGTCCACATGGGAGCGCGAGGATGAGATGCGCGAGCGTTATCCAGAACTGTTTTTAGCAGGTACTTTCTAGTTTCGAATTTCGGGACGAAATTCAGTTATTAGGGGGGAAGTATGTAATACCCCGTACTTTTGACTATAATTATTTTTGGGATTAATTAATTTAAATTGCGTATTAATTGGAAATTAATCCCGGTTATAAATACTAATGTGATGCGAGTTGGTATTTGATTATGTGCATATATGATTATATATGAACTTGGTATTATAAAATTTGTCGTGGGATTTATATACGGCATTTTAAAAATTTTGTTGAGACGCGTGGGACCGCCGCGTCACGGTATAATATATTGATGATAAAAGTGAATTTAAAATCTATAATCCGTATGGTCGTTTTGAGTACGCCAACGCGTCCGGAAGGGTCGAGATAGTCAGAAAACACTAGCCGGGGGTATAGTTTGGGTCCCGGGGTATTTTTAGGCCATACCGGTAACTTAAAGGGTAATTTAGTAATTTGGTATTTTTGGGTAATTAAAAGTGACGAAAATTGAGAGTTGTAATCTGATAAGGAATTGACCCAACCAACCCTTTATTAACCCCATAAGTTACGTAGGTTATCATTTAGTCTTCCAACTCTCCCAAAAGGAAACCCTAGCCACCATAGCCACCTTTGGAAGAAGAAAGCTTAGAGAGGAAGGGAAAGAGGAGGAATTCTGCAGAAAATCTGCAGAAAGAGCTTACAAATCCAACACCAAATCCAGAGACAATCAAGGCAAGTGATTTATTCCATTTAAATTTCAGAGAATGCTTCTTCCATGTTAGATTATTCATAAATTTTGTATGTTCTTTGAAGATAATGAAAAACCCATAAGATTGGAGTTATTAGTTTAAATTGTGGGATATAGGTTGCATGTAGAATGTTACTGAAAGATTATATTAAGAGAATTATCGACTTTTGTTATACCAAAAACGGATTTAAGATGAAGTTTATGAATGTTCTTGAGATAAAATCTGGAAACTAGGTTTTTGATGAAGTTTGACCCATATGTAGCCTTTAGATGTTGAATTAGTGGTTTGTGGACGTTAGTAATATTGTAGGATTGTTATATGACATTACTATAACGTTATATTTGAGAATCATACGTTAGAAATAAGTTTTGGGACGTTTTCAAATCTGCAGAACGAAGCAGTCCGTAGCCATACCTGTTCGATCGATCGATCGACATTCATAAGTCGATCGATCGACTAGATCGATCGATCGATATTCATAGGTCGATCGATCGACCTTCCCAGAATGAGTAAATTTTTTTCCTTAATTTGATTTTAATGGCGGAAACCCTCAGAGAATATGTTTGGAGACTTTGTGAATACCCTCACCCTTAAGGAAGACCAGTAGGTGTGATTATTATTATAGTGGACTTTAATTAGAATGCAATTCGAGGAATTATTCTAGATTATTGAAATTCGTGAAGCGAGATAACATTTAGGTTAATAGTGTAAAATTTGAATAAGTTGATGAAATAAGGTTTGGGGCAGAAGTAAAGACCTTAGGCATAAAGATATCATATGTGAGAATTATGGGAACTTAGTAGTCTATTCGAGATAAGTTTTAAGTTTAAGGAATTACGACGTGAGACGTGTCGACTATTTAAATTATAAACTATCGGATTACTTGAAATATATAAGTTTGGGATAATGGTATTATGATGTGGCTTATACCTTATTAAAATGGTGATATCTAAGATGTGTGAATGCTTAGTATATAGTTTATGTGTATGACATACCTACCATACTTGCTATCACGGGAGGTTACGTTCGCTTAGGACCCTCTAATCCTTGTGTGCCTACGGGGGGGATTTAGACTGGTACCTTGATGAACATAGGTCATAGAAGGACTTATTGTGATATTAATAAGTCTGCATGACCATGGGAGCGTAGGTATGTGCGTGACCCATGTGATGGTGACTGTGTTCGCCTCCACTATTTGTGAATTGTGTTATCTGGACTATTCCTGAGAGATTCGGAATATGTGATCTTATGTACGTGATGTACCGGGATGGATATCAGAGTATGTGTGCACCATAGCTTAGATTGCGGGGTGCTTGTATCGTATATTTATGATGTGAATAATATACATTAAATTAATGGAAATCCTCATGTTAATGTTGTAAAAATATTACGGTATTGTTTCGTGATATATAATGAGTTAGCTGATAGTTATATCAATGGCATAGTTAGTAACTGAGTTTACGTTAAAACCTCTATTAAAATACGAGCGTTGTTATGTTAAATTAACCAAGTAAAATGGATAGAACCTTTGGTAGTCTAGCTAGTTACGTTGTCACTTAGCTAGTGGAAAGGGTAGTTATAGATGGGTACTTACGTTAGGAGTGCACAGTTAGTCGAGAGGTGAGAATTTAATGTGAGTGCACGTCCTAACATGTACTTTGCATTTAATGTTTTAAATGTTTTTAAAGCACTTGCAGGTTTTTAAAATGATTTCCACTTTCGGGCTCTGACCCATTTGCTTTCAAATATACTTTCTTGTAAAACCATTTTAGGTGCCCAGCCACAAGGACACCAAGCATAGGATTCTCATTCAGAAGACGAGCTGTAGCTGGTTGTGGAAGCTACAGGGACTTGCTTTTAGACGCCTCTCTCATTTGGATTCCAGTCTCAGCATCTATCAGTTGTAGGGCATGTTGCCCAATTCTATTAGACATTTTTACATTTCAGTTTTCAGACTCTAGCATGTATTGCTCAGTATTCAGTTTTAGTTATTTATTTCAGTTTACTTATCAGTTGTGGGATTTGTATTGAGGAGTTTTTCCTCCAGAGTTTATTTACATTTTGTGATGGTTATTTGTTTTACTTCAGTATGGTGAATGGTGTTATTTAGTTATTCATTACTCTTGTTGCATGTTAATCAGATTTAATAAAATTTGGCACTTACTTTTTAAATACTAGGTGGTTAGTAATAATAAAACGTTTTCGACAGTGATGCTATTAACTGAGCCAACTTGGCATTTTGAATTAATTTTATAAAGGAGTAGCTACCCGGTGTTTAATTAGTCGGGGTGTCACACTAATCTAATAAATTGTAAATGCTGAATTTTGTGATAACATTCAAATATTATGTCTTGGTTGCTCCAAAGAGTCTGAATATAATTTTGAGTGTTCGGCTAATTAATAATTTCATTATGATTAACCCATTGTGATTTAGTTACTCTAAAGAGTTCGGTTACGATGGTGAGTTAATATTAAGGGGCAATATGTTTGTTTATTAAGGTTGGTATCGGTTGTTCCAAAGAGTTCATAACCTTCCTTAATATTATAATCTGTTGAAAACATTAGTGATTGTTGAAATTATTATACAATCCATAAAATAATTTAATATTCATATAATGGATAGTTTGGTAGCCACCAAAGTGACCCAACAAGAATGCTTGTGAAAACTAAATTTAAAGATAAAAGTTGTAGTAATAACTTATTATGCTTATATATGTGAAGGCATTAATGGAGTATATTTGATTTATTTCGTCAAGCAAGATAATTTCCCAAAGAAAATTTATTTTGAGTAAATGAAATAAATATTAAGAGATTATGCAATTAGGTGGTGGAAAATTATCCTAGATAGCATATTCATCTAAATTACATAACATGTTATCCAATAAAGTCATATATATAAATATTCAAAGTTATTACGAAAGAAAGTCCACATTTATAAAGTATTATTAATGTACGTGTTGTCAACTTATAGCATTAATGTAGTGAGCTATTTATTTCATTCATTTTATATTATTTTATTTCTCTAATAATGCATGTTTTATCCCTTTATGTAAAATCTCATAATGTTAGAGATTAAAATATATATACCCATTATGTGATATACATTTTGTGAATTGTGATGTGTCATTCGGTATGAGGATCGTTACAAGACAATTCGTCAAACAAATTATAAACTCTTAGATTCCTTTTCTTATGTTATTTTAGAATCATTTCAAAAAGACCCCTCAATGGTTTCTTCAAATATTTCTCTTAAGTATACAAAAGATTTTTGTCAATATGAGAATATATTTTCTTAATTATAGTGTTCTCATAAGTGGTTTGTAAAATTATGCTTTTGATAAAACTTTTACAATAAAAATGATTGTGATCCTATATCATAATGTTGAACTTCAAAGTAGATTTTCGAACTTGTGGATTGAATATCACATTCTTTTTAGTTTAGGTTGTCTTTGGGTTGCATTTATGAATCTTGACACTCATGTTTGAGCTATTAAGGTTTTATAATTTGAGAACGCTTTATGTTGCCCAAGTGGGAGAATTATAATAGTCTTTGGATAGTGGACCTACATAGAACATGTCGTTATAAAACAACAAGCCAAATGCCACAAGACAACAAGTTAAATGCAACAAGTCGATATCGCCACAATATTTAGTCACACACAAATGAATATATATGGTAAAAGTGTATTATATAAATTCTACTTTACTTACCCTATTTTTCATACCCGTATGATTGGGAGTGTCTAGTAAATGCATGAATTTATAATACACTAAAAGAATTAGAATTTATAATTATTTTCACACTTGAAAGAGGGTACACTAATTACTTTCGAAATCGAAAACATCAAATGTTAAATTCTTTAAAGAATGGTGAAATTAGTGGGAGTATCAAATCACCTACTATGGCTATAAAAGAAGTTAAGATACTCAAGTCATTCCTTTAACATCCAAAGTAATTATTCTTTTGGTTAATGGATATGAATAGTTTTAAAAAACTCTTAAATGAGTTTGCTATTTTGACTGATTGTGAGATTTATCACCAGAATGCGAATTTGACAGAGGAGTAAGAAAATATTCGATTTTGATAATCAATGATATAAAGCTAGACTTATGGTCAAAGTATGGTATTTTAAGAATACTTTACGTATTTTGATTAAGTATATATATATATATATATATATATATATATCTTAAAGTCATTGGGAGTAAATTTATACATTTCTTGAATTTCTCTTAATAATGAGTGATAGATTAGAGAAATAAAATAGTTTAAGAGTATGAAGTAATGAGATGCTTAAAATATTATATGTTCACACTTATGGTAATTGTTCGCTCTTAATTAAGTAGATTTATTTTGGCCTAGTTACCAATATTATGAGAGAGCGAGAAACAATTAAATATTGTATGTAGCATGCTTTGGGGCTACAACTTATGGATTATAGTTGCGGATAATTTATTTTGGGGCTTGGAGTTGTCAACACTATTATCAAGTCGCTGAAATATTATGATAATTCCGATATACTCTTCGTCATGAAGAACTGATAGGTATTTTAAAGAACCTAGGCACATTAGGATATAATACTTATATGTGAACGAAGAAGTTCAGAAACAACAAGTGTCAGTCAAATACATTAGTTTAAGTGTTAACACAACATATTCGCTAATAAATGGGCTATCACCAAAGTACATTCATCAAACATGCTTAAGATATGAGTCTTACGTGTAGCCAATTAAGTATAAGTGTTGTATATTGTTTGGTGTTTAATTTTTTGACACTATATTTGATATCGATTAAAGTGTATTCTGAACATTTCGATTTCTGTCTTGCAATATAGGTTTACATGCATGTGAATTAATGAATGTGAGAGAAATAGTCCTTTATATAAGACGTTATTGGACCATTATTAAATAACCCGATTATATTCCTTGTTGGATGAATTATCACTGTTGTGGTATATGGAAGTGATCATGCTCTTGAATTAGTATTTGAGCACCATGACTCACATTAAAGGTTTGTTTGATCAAGGTGTTTATGAAAAACCATTTAAGGATGACTTAAAGATTATTGTGCGCCTTATGATAATTATGGACCGAGTGGGAGAATGTTAGAATTATTTTATAACTCTACATAATATGATCCATAATTAGATTCATACCAAGAGTCACTTTGGTTAACGAAAGGGTACTCTAAATACCAAGAGTCAAATAACTTTTGGTTATCTACCTTGATGGACGGTTAAGATTAAGTGATTGTTGGAGATTTGGGTCATGTCCCTCCCTATAAATAAGTGACTGATTTCCATCATTCAGACACATGAAAAGACAACATAATGTAAAAATAGGATAAGGGAGAGAAATCCAAAGACTCAATTTTGTGTTTATTTTGGACTACTATTTTGGTTATAGAAGATCCAACCATTGGAACATGCTGGAGTTGGAGGCACCAATGACAACCTCTTCACTCGTCAATTCCAATGAAAATCTTAAGGCCATTGCCTGAAAGATTTCATTCAAAAGTGACAGTTTAGAATTCCTAGGTTACTTTAGATTTTACGATCTTGAAGAGTTTGTAGGTTATTTGCAAACTTGGGAGATTGACATATTTTCCTCTAAAACCAAGAAGAATAAAGATAATGGCATTGCTTTGAAATCCCAGAAGGAGGAAACACTTATTTCGGATGAGTCTGACATCGAGTTTGAGAATATGGCAATGATAACAAAGACATTCAAGAAATTTCTCAAATTTTAAAAGAAATCGAAATATGGAAAAACTTTTGAGAAAAACATGAATAACAAGGCCGATCACTTCCCTAAAAATCTTAATGGCAACTTTAAGAGGGACAAGTCAGATAGGCGTTATGGTTGTGAGGGTTATGGCCATAGGGTAGCTGAGGGTCTCACTAAACTAATGAATGAGGATAAGTAACCGAAGGTGTAAATTCTACCCTTAGTGATAATAATTTGATAGAGGGACCATTTCCCCAATTGATCTCAACTATACTACATACGTGGCTAGTCATGTGAGAATTGATAAGAAATTTTCCCATTAAGATATTACATGACACTTTTGAGGCTATAGGATATGGATTCCCAAGTGAGTTATGGTAGAGAGAGTGGAAAAAAGAGTGAGGATGAAGAATAGGAGGAGGAGAGTGAATTCCATGTTGCCTTCCATGAGATGTATGCAAAAACTGTGAGGATGAATAAGTCTAACTTAAAGTTGGAAGCTAAGTTGAAAGAACACACCGTAGGAAATGATGATAGTGTTTTTATTAAATAACTTAGTCCACGTGAGAGGACTCTTTGAGAGAAGATAAAATATGTTAAGGGTGAGAGAGATAGATTTCATGGTTTGATGGAGCTTATGATGAAAGAGATTCTAGAGTTTGAGGATTCTAGGCATTTACTCGATTCAAGGATAGTTAATTTTGAAGAGAGATTGAGAGATGCAATTAGGTTCAAATTTTATTTGGAATCTAGATCAGATAATTCGGATAAGATATTAAATATTGTCCAAATCAAAGATTACAAATTTAGATTAGACTCGATAATAATAATTCTTCTACTGCCCAAGTTAAGATTGTGCATTTAAAAGAGTTAATCATTTCTAGGAATGTTCATAAAGTTCAACCCTTAGGTAACACCCATCCTCGTGTCTACACTTACACACATTATGGTAGGAAAGGTCACCTTAGGCAGGTTTACTATGATCTTAAAAATGGTCCTAGGAAGTCTAAGTCTAGATTCATCGATGTTCCAAAATCCTTAAGCATCATATTACAAATATGTGGTTTAGAAAATCCAATTTGGAGTCTCTACATATTAGACTTATTGACTCTTGTTTGCTTGCACCTTATACTTCCCATGTTATTTATAAGGGTTGATTGTTCTATCATGTTTGCATACACCAACTTTTGTTCTTCATGATATGTATCCTTTTCTAGTTGTATATTAATTGAGTTTAAGTATTTTGATTTTTCATTTGTTGATTTGTATTGCAAAATACAAAAAAGATTTTGTTTGTCTTCTAAGTTTGTTTATTTTCAATTAAATATTTTTTGAATTTTTTTAAAGAAACTCAAATAGATTTTTGTTTTTGTATAGTTTAGTATTACACATTCGATGTGGCATATTGATATATTTGAATCCAATTTCATTCCATGTTTTCCATGTGGCTAGGACATTTGGTTAGGACTTTAAATGCTAGATTGTTCTTAATCATGCTTGAATGGAGTATTTTTGAATTGATTTTCTTTGTGGATTGAACTTTGTATATGTCTCCGGACACATACACAAGATGTTTTGAATTTTATCTTCACATTTTAATTTGAGAGATGTGAGATGTTCTCCCATCAATCTTGTCATCTACATATTTTGTGACAATGGGGGATTTGTACATGTATGAACCATTGCTCATGATTTTTTATTTAATATCTGAGCATGCACTAGCAAGGGCTACGAAAAAAACTAATCTCCTTTGTGGGAAGCCACCATTGGCAAGAGTAGGAAATAAAAACAGAAAAATTGCGAGGCCAACAAGTTTAGTGTGCTTGATTTTCAAAAGTTATAGATTCGAAAAAATTGAGAGAAAAGAAAATATGATATATGTTTATCTTTTAAGGGTGTTATAGTTGAAGATAAACGAGTTTGCAGAATGAATCCTGGTTATGCTTATCATTTCATGACACTATTGATTTGTAAAATCATCAATATTCTAAGCTTTTGTGCTTTGTGTTTATTTGTTCATAGATTTCACTTTATCTTGTCACTCGAGACTAAACCTTAGTTTGATAAAAAAATTACGATTAAGTATAACTCCTTTTTCATATTTGAGTGTTTGGGTAATAATTCATTTGTATATATTTCATGCCCATTCATTTCATCCCACATGTTTGGACACATCGATACTATTCTACTGTGTAAAGATTATGTATTTGTGTCAATTTTTGTTGTTATTTACACGTATATAATTGTGTCGGGTTATCATTGTTATATTTTTCATATTTATATATAAGGGATCGATATTTTTTGAGTCTTTAGAGTTCGCAGTCAGTCCATGTTTTTCATATCAATATCTTTCATTGTATGTGATAATACGCAAATATCGCGTATTTCATCCGTCGAACCTACGCATTTTAGCCCCCTCGGGTGCCTTAATCTCTATATTTAAGCCCGTTAACCAGACAACCTCGGTTTATATTGTTAACATGCTATATGAGGTATAATTGGGCTTTTGTAGGTATTTAGGTACTAAGTATGAAGTTCGGACGCGTTCCGCTCGATTCCCGTACACAATCGCACGTTCAAGGGCATTTTAGTCATTTTACAGATTGGTCACCTGGCCTAACATCTTCATGGAAGTTGTAGCCCTCCTCGCAAGCTTCGTGTGGCCGCAAACGGTGCGCGATTCTGATTCATAACGAAGAAGTTACGGCGATTTTAGCGGAGAAGAAATGCAAGCCAAAACAGGGGAAAATGCAGTCTGCCCCTGCTTGATCGATCGATCGACCAAATGGTAGATCGATCGACCCTTCCCATTTTTGCCCCGTCTTATATGATCGATCGATCTACCAAATGGTAGATCGATCGACCCCCTATTTTTCAGCAGATATTTTTCTTTTCTTTTCTCTTTTCTTTTCTAATTTAATTCCCACTTGGTATATAAGCCAATGTTGATGTAATAAAGAGGTGTGAACGTTTTTAGATAGTTTTAGAAGATAGAATAGTTAGGGTTTGGGTGAATTGCTTAGTTCTTCTTCATTTCTTCTTGGATTGACACACTTTTGGGCTTGGATGTTGACTATTCATCATCCTCTCCCTTAATATAGTTTGTATTTCTTCATTTCTTGCTCTCTAGTTAATTTACAAGCTTTCTAATTTAGGTTTACATGCTTTATTTACATGCTTTGATTTACACGCTTTCTAGTATAGATTTACCGCGTTTATTTACCGCTTTCCATTTATCGCCTTTTTAACATGCTTTCTAGGTAACTTAAATTAGGTTGTGTTTGAATTGAACTCACTCGGGTTGACGTGTTGCTTTGCTTTGGTGATGGAGTTTACGGGTCTATTTCGAGTGTGTTTTCCTAGTTATTACGCCTAGGAGATTTGACGGGGCATATCATGTATGTCCCGTGCTTACGACCTTTCGCGCGTAATTTCTGGGATATTTGTTGACGCCAAAATCTTATTAGGCTTTTATGACGATTTAGGGCGTAACAACCCTTGATTTAATTAACTGTCGAAACGAGATGCATTTGTAATAACTCATCGACCCATGTGACCATTTTATACTAATTAACTCGGGTGAGGGATATTCGATGCAACCTATAGTTTTTACTCGCTTTCATAATCTAGTTTTAACACATTGCCTAGATTAACTTTTCCTTTTAGTTTGTAATCATCTTTTACACTTTTATTTTAGGAGTATTAAATCACTTAAATTCTAACAACTTGTCCCTGTGGATTCTCGATACCCGACTTACCGCTGTGCTTGCCTCGCAAGTGTAGTAGTAACTTAGGTTTTTGTATTGAGTTGGCGAAACGAAAACAACGACTGTGCACTTTACACGCGCACACCTTTCGCACCTCAATCAAAATTGCGCCGTTGCTGGGGACTAGTTTGTTTTAGACTTTATTTGATTTAATATTTCATAGTATTTTCTTTCTATTTGTATTATTTGCTAACTTTTAGCAGGACTACCACATTTGAGCACTTGGAAACGCTCGAATTTCCCGTGCGCATCTATTTTGTGGAATTTGCCACTTGAGCCATTTTTGGGGTAAGCATGTCTTATTCCAATTCTTTCGGTAATCCTTGTTATAATTCTCAAAATTCTAGGCCTATGACTTTCGGTGAATACTTAGCATCCCAAAGTAAAACAAATTCAAATATGACGTTGGGCGAGTATAACGAAAGTCAAAATTTAGGTTATTGGAATTTTGATGATGATGATAATGATTTTGGGCCTTTACCTCCTTATAATAGGAATTTTGAAACGAATTCCAATAGTTTTCAAAATTCCTATAATAATGAGTTTTCGTTTAAGTCTGATGGTAATTTTCAAAGTTCCCATTCTAATGCATCCGCACCTCGACCTATGACATTCGGTGAGGGCTTGCGTATGTATGAGAATGAGAAAATTGAAAATCAATATCGGGAAGAAAATCGTTCGTGGGAACATTAGTTGGATTTATTATTTGAGTCCGACGACGATTTTGCTTCCGAGACTTTTGAAGTCGAGGAATGTTTTGAACCAAATGAGGTACTTGTACCTACTTTGGAACAAGCCATTCTAGACTTTGCCCATATCGTAATAGATATTGAAAGTGAGGATGAAAATGACGTAATATCTATTTTCAATGAAATGATTTCTTCTGTTGCCTCCAAAGAAGAACATTTCATTGAAAATGATATTATTTCCTTTGAAATTCCAACTTCATGCGATGATGATTCATCTCATGAGTTTGAATTTCTTTCATCCCCGTTTTCATTCTCTATTACCCCATCGTCACAAGTACCCGATGATTCGGTTTCAAACTTTAATGTTTTAAACCCTATCGCCGATGAGGAGTACTTGCTCGAGTCGCCCTCCACAATCGCATATTTGCCTTCGTGTGCGCCGCCTCCCATTCCAACTTCAAAATCATTGGGATGATATTCGTCTTTTGTCGGTTCCCACTTGTTTTTGTCACCCATGCAATCCAAACCCCCCATCGTCCCACCAAAACTTTTAATTGGCGATGGTTCATTTCTTTCGCCTTACACATGTCTTCCGTTGTTAAAACGGAATTCATATTTTTCGGAGGGCATGCTTGTATGTGAGGGTACACCGGTTATCCTCCAAGGTCAAATCGTTCTTATGGTGGACCCTCAGCTATTTAGACTTCTAGTGTACAGTTAGTGTGAAGCCTAAATAGTAGGTTGTATATAGTTAACTTTTTATTTTTTCTTTCTTTCTTTCTATTTATTTTTTTTCTTTCCTTGTTAATTTAGTTTAATGTAATTAGTTAACTTTTTGTTATTTGTTTTTGCTATTCTCGGTACTAACTTGTTTTGTAGATTCTTTGGACTTGTTCTTATGGGGATCGCTCCACATTTGGGTAATATCGCTTTTTTCCTCTCTTTGGCTTGGTTCTTAATTCACATTGAGGACAATGTCAAGTTTTAAGTTAGGGGGTGTGGGATATTCTATCCATTTCTTATTTTAGTCCATTTTTTTGCTCACATGTTAGTTACTTAGTATGCTTTTCTTAGAAAAATTCAAAAATTTCAAAAAGATTTTCTTTCCTTTTTTTTTGGCATTTTGCCTTTGTTTCCAATGAAAAATTTCAATAATTGCCCGATCCAATAGACAACCCAATGATGCATGTTCTCGATTTTAGAAGTTATTAGACTTTAGTCTCACTTATTGATATTATGAATAACTTCATGAATTAAACTTTAATCCCATGAGCGCATGCATTTTTATTGTTATATTGATTTGGTTTAAGATTTTTATAACTCGGTAATCTTTTGTTTCATTGTATATACTTACACCGAGTAAGCTTTGTACCTTTCTTCGTTTGTGAGTGTATACACTATTCTTTTCTCATTGAAAACGTTGAATTCGTTGGTAATCTCACTATTCTTTCATTTGACCGTTCATTAATTGAGTTCATACTTGAAATGTGTTACTTGAGCATGATTTTCATGTATTATTTTGACTCGAGAATTGCGTAAACTTTGTGAAATGATCATATGCCCTCTTTGATATATCACCCATATTAGCCTTGACCTCATCCTTATATGTTTACCCTCGTTAACCCCTTTGAGCCTAAATATTAACCTTTCGTTTCATAACCCCATTACCATAACTAACTCTAAATTGGAGTTTTAGCCCATACATACACTTTCCATACCTTTGTTTGGAATGTTACTTGGGATTGAATGATGTTATTATGATGCCGCTTTCAATTTAGGCATGTGAGAGTTTGACAAGTAAAGAAAAGAAAATAGTGAAAAAAGTGAAGAAAAAGAGAAAGCAAAAAGAAAAAGAAAACAAAAGAGAAAATGAGAAAAAGAAGAAAAGAAAAGGAAAGAGAAGTTTGTATATGTTGTATATAGTTTAATAAGCTTTGATTACTCTCCCCGATGATATATCTAATGCCTTTTTGGAACCTGTTTTCCGATTTTGATATTGCCCGCATTATCCCATTATCCCGAGTTTTCATTCCGAACACTTTGAATTCGTACATATATTCCTTCGTTTCGTACCTTAGCCATACCTACATCATAACCCTATTAAAGTCCTATGTGATCTTAGGTTGATGTAATTTAAAAGTCATAATAGTTTTGATAATCTGTGAAAATGCATTTCACTTCTTTTAGTGTGCGGTATCTTTCATTGAGATTACAGTTTTTCAGTTTATATATAGCGTTCTTCATCTGTGACATGTGTGCGGCCTAGTTTCCATTTACATTTACTCTTTAGCCCGCATGTCCTGTGTGTTACCTCCCTGTTTTGAGTGAATTCGCTTGATGAGTGTAATGCCCATGAGGATTGAATATGTGCTTGCTTTAATGTTTATCCGGTTTATTTAAGTTTTTCGCCAAATCACACTTTGCATGTGCTCGCTCCCCTCCCACATTTTAAGGTTTCAATTCTATGAGGTGCATTCTATAATGTTAATGATTTGGACTTTTGTGTGAATTCATTCACTTTGCTAATAATGCGTATGAAATCCTTTTCGCTATTGTTGGGCTTGTTGCATGTTGGGTTGGGCATATTTTGAGGAAACCATGTGATGTTTGTGGGTACCATCTCTGAAAACCCTCCCGAGACGACACTCGTCCGCTAGGGTAACCTAGGGGTTTAACGGCTTATTGCATACGCTAAATGCAATCGAATCGCCCGCGAAAGTGGCCTTTTTCTTTTATACCATACTTTTGTACTATCTCCTACTTTTGGTTTACTTTTTGTTCTTGTTGCATCCTATTTCATTGCTAGGGACTAGCAATGTATAAGTTAGGGGGTGTGATAATACGCACATATCGCGTATTTCATCCGTCGAACCTACGCATTTTAGCCCCCTCGGGTGCCTTAATCTCTATATTTAAGCCCGTTAACCAGACAACCTCGGTTTATATTGTTAACATGCTATATGAGGTATAATTGGCTTTTGTAGGTTTTTAGGTACTAAGTATGAAGTTCGGACGCGTTCCGCTCGATTCCCGTACACAATCGCACGTTCAAGGGCATTTTAGTCATTTTACAGATTGGGCACCTGGCCCAACATCTTCATGGAAGTTGTAGCCCTCCTTGCAAGCTTCGTGTGGCCGCAAACGGTGCGCGATTCCGATTCATAACGAAGAAGTTACGGCGATTTTAGCGGAGAAGAAATGCAAGCCAAAACAAGGGAAAATGCAGTCTGCCCCTGCTTGATCGATCGATCGACCAAATGGTAGATCGATCGACGCTTCCCATTTTTTCCCCGTCTTATATGATCGATCGATCGACCAAATGGTAGATCGATCGACCCCCTATTTTTCAGCAGATATTTTTCTTTTCTTTTCTCTTTTCTTTTCTAATTTAATTCCCACTTGGTATATAAGCCAATGTTGATGTAATAAAGAGGTGTGAACGTTTTTAGATAGTTTTAGAAGATAGAATAGTTAGGGTTTGGGTGAATTGCTTAGTTCTTCTTCATTTCTTCTTGGATTGACACACTTTTGGGCTTGAATGTTGACTATTCATCATCCTCTCCCTTAATATAGTTTGTATTTCTTCATTTCTTGCTTTCTAGTTAATTTACAAGCTTTCTAATTTAGGTTTACATGCTTTATTTACATGCTTTGATTTACACGCTTTCTAGTATAGATTTACCGCGTTTATTTACCACTTTCCATTTATCGCCTTTTTAACATGCTTTCTAGGTAACTTAAATTAGGTTGTGTTTGAATTGAACTCACTCAGGTTGACGTGTTGATTTGCTTTGGTGATGGAGTTTACGGGTCTATTTCGAGTGTGTTGTCCTAGTTATTATGCCTAGGAGATTTGACGGGGCATATCATGTATGTCCCGTGCTTACGACCTTTCGCGCGTAATTTCCGGGATATTTGTTGACGCCAAAATCTTATTAGGCTTTTATGACGATTTAGGGCGTAACAACCCTTGATTTAATTAACTGTCTAAACGAGATGCATTTGTAATAACTCGTCGACCCATGTGAGCATTTTATACTAATTAACTCGGGTGAGGGATATTCGACGCAACCTATAGTTTTTACTCGCTTTCATAATCTAGTTTCAACACATTGCCTAGATTAACTTTTCCTTTTAGTTTGTAATCATCTTTTACACTTTTATTTTAGGAGTATTAAATCACTTAAATTCTAACAACTTGTCCCTGTGGATTCTCGATACCCGACTTACCGCTGTACTTGCCTCGCAAGTGTAGTAGTAACTTAGGTTTTTGTATTGAGTTGGCGAAACGAAAACAACGACTGTGCACTTTACACGCGCACACCTTTCGCACCTCAATCAGTATGCATTTAAATTCCATTTCTCAAATTGGTAATTCTAAAATTGGTGTAACTCTTCATATCTTATTCCTGTTGGTATCTTTTTTCGTCGATATCGATAATGTTTGATCATTGTTTGGATTACTTATGGTAGTATTTCCATGTTGTGTTTTTTACGCACTTTACATTGTTGCATGATTTTATTCCTTTCTCATTATTTCTCTCGGTATAATATGTTCACACATTTAGGGAGAGATTTAATTTATAGGGGATAAATACTTTTATGTTTTTTTTGCTTCGTCTAATTTTGAATAAAAAAGGGAGAGAAATGGAATCATTCCTTTCATTATTAGGATATCTTTATCTTAGGGGGAGATGTCTTACCTAGGCTGAGATTGATTTAGAAATTTTTAGAAGTTTATTCTTATGCGGATTTTATACTTTTTATATTCTCTTTGAATTTGAAGGTGTGTTTAAGTGTGCAGGTTTACAATATGCGACAAAGTTTTCAAGCAAGCAAAGTTACTCACGTTTTATGAGTTGGTCAAGTTGTACTTTTTTCATTTTGGTGTTGGGCATTCAGTCTTTTTAAAGTGATAAACGACACATGAGGTTTTCATTTTGGTTTTATCACAGAATAGGTGTTTATCACAGAGTAGGGCAAATTTCTAATCGAGTAGATTTATTTACAATTGCCTTAATTCTAGACAAAACATTTGAGTAATAGGTTAGTCTTTGTATTATCGATCTCGCAAGACTACGAAATGTTTGATGAAGACGTAGTGGCCAAGCTTCGAAGTGGATATACATCGTGTTGCATTTTTATGGAAAATTTATCTTCATGTTAACTGAGGATCTTGTAAGGTATGAGTGCATTTTGAATATGGTCCTTGGATATTTTTAAGAATTTTTTATTTTGATTTATATCATTTGGAACTATTTTTAAATGGTTTTGGGAAAAAATATTTTGTTTTGGTTTCATTTAAATGAAACTATATTTTAGTTGGAATGAAGTCGAGTTGTCGTTCAAATAACCTTTGTAATCTTGTTATAATGGGTATCTAACAAACATCAAATGGTCACTCTCTGCCAAACAGAAGGGAACTCATTGGAAGCTGATTGGAAGTTCGTTAGAATGAAAAAGACTTCTCGTTCGAATGAACTTAATTCTTGTTAAAACGAAAATTCCTTCTCATTCGAACGAACTATGAAAAATCATTTGAACAAAATCATCGGCTCATAAATAGTGTTTTACTATTTATAGGCGTATTAGTCTCAATTTTCAAAGAATTATTGGAAAAAAAAATCAATTCCTTACTTGTTTACAAAAGTTCCAAACCCATAGTTTCACCCTTTAAGTTTAAAGATTCAATTTAACATATTCATATGCTTTGAGATATTTTGTTTAGGTACCAACATTTATTTTCTCTTCATTTTGAGAGAAGCAGTTTCATGTGATGAACTCTGTACTAGTTTGCTGTGTTGCGGTGAAGAAGCAGTGTTTCGTGTTTTGATTCCATAGACCGTTTCTGAGCCTTATCAACGGATAAGATTTTTTAGACGATTGTTGAGACTCATAGGTGGATACCAAGACACATGTGTTTTCACATGTAATGGACGCTTATGTGGGTGGACTCCTTCTTACATTGCGGAGGTTTAAGATAGAAGAGCATCAATGCTTGCGAGGGATACTAGTCGTTGAGTAAGTCTAATATTTGCCTCTATAAAACCTTATCATAGTGATCTATTTTGGTGGGTTGTCCAAGGTTTTTTCCTTTGTGGATTTCCTCGTGCATCAATGTGTTGTGGATGTTTTACTTATTTTATCTACTTATCTCTTAAATACATGTTTTAGGTTAAAAAGATAAATTGGGTAAATCATTTTTCTAAAAAATGGTTTAATCTGGTGAACAAGTTTTACTCGATTTAATCTGTTAAAGTTTTGATCTTTAAAATTGAAAACATAGAAATAGATTTTTGCTTGTGACCGTACCTACCTAAGCACATCTGTATGGGGCGTTTTTACTTTCTTTCTCTACTAAGTCAAGTGGGAACATGTTGAAATAGAAATTTTCTAAACAAAGAGTCCTTATGTTTTATGTTCTTCATTAAAAGAACCTAAAACCTTCTTAGGAAATAAAACTTGTTATTTCTTCTCATTCTTTCTAATTTATTTACTTGATTATCCTTATCTTAGGGTTGATTAATATTAAAGAATAAAAAGAAACCTTTTTAATCTTCAAAACACTTTTGTTCATCAAAATATTTTTAAACTTAGGACTTAATATCCTTAGGAGATTCTAGTTATTGGGTGGTTTTTTACAAGACAACTTTTTTGGGTGTGTCGATATTCTCTTGTTTATCTTTCTTTCTCATTCCTTCTCTTAAATGCATGCTTTTATTGTTTATCATTCGATCATGACATCGGTGTGTCAAGATTCTCATCAGTGTTACAGAGGTCTCCGAATCATTAGTATTTGTTAGAAAATATTGAGGTGTGAGTTATCGCAGTGTATGATCATAAGAGGTATATCCCTCAATAAGTTTTGACCAAGTTTCATCAAGATAGTTGCTTTTGCCTGAGGTTTTTCCAACTAGTGAGTTTTCTCTCCGTACATCCA
This sequence comes from Sambucus nigra, assembly GCA_949130495.1. Taxonomy (NCBI): domain Eukaryota; kingdom Viridiplantae; phylum Streptophyta; class Magnoliopsida; order Dipsacales; family Adoxaceae; genus Sambucus; species Sambucus nigra. Next base: position 289,079,737 of record OX422223.1, read on the forward strand.
GTGTTGTGTCATAATTTAATTTTTTGTATGATTTATATATAAAATGATTCAAGAAGATTAATATTTGTTAAGTAGATTAAATTATTCCTAAATTTTGTAACCAATATACCTATATGGTGTAGTCATTGTCTATAACACTAATTAAAATTACAATGAGTATTTTTAATTTAGTGCATAATTCTGTTTTGAGTCATATTTTCCTCATTGTGCACTCTTAACTAGTATCAAAGCTTGTCCTCCTTTTATTAGGTTTAATCACCTAGAGGCTGGATCACTTTTTTGGATATTATGGAAGATAATGTAATGATGTGCGAGATGGATATTTTCACAGATGTGTTTTCTCTCCCTAACATATATGTCTCTCTGTGATGGTATAAATCCAAATGAAAAATACATGTGTCAATATTCGATCTCAAGTTATGAGAACATTTTTAAGATTGAGAATTTTTCTTTCCCCAGTTATTTTAATAACGAATTCGATGAAGAATAATGTGGCGACATGAGACTTTCTTTTGATAAATTTGGCGCTAAAATGTGAGGCATAAGAAATGTTTATTAAAATTTTCTTGAAATCAAAGATTTTTTAAGGCTAAACATTCTATTCTAAGCGAAAATTTCCTATCTATGGAGAATAAGAGAAATAATTTTCTAGAAAGAATTAAAATTTTGCAAACTGATTTATTAGAATATAAAAATTATACTGGATCTTTAAATGAAAATATCATATCACTTGAAAATAATATTTCTCTACTAAAACTGTGAAAATCTACTTGGAGGATCAGTATTAAGAAATTGATAAAATGCGTTTATTAGACAATCAGCATTCAATTACCAAAAGTGGTATCGGGTTTGAAAAATTTAATGCAAAACCCAATGTGAACTACAAAACCATATTTTCCAAACCTTTTCAAGAGACTCTTATTTTTAAAATGTCTCCTTGACAACTTTAGATGGACAAGGTTTTAAAGCATCCTAATGACAATGTCCCGTGTGTTGTGTATGAGCGAACATTTTAAAAAACGAATGGACACTTGAGTTAATTTCATTAAAATCATCACAAGACCAATGTGAACAAAAGACCCCACAAATTGAATGGTGATGTTGTTTCTATTATAAAGGATAACTTTATGACCCTTGTTTAAAATCCTTGTATCATTTTGTATAACATCGACAAATTTTCTAAATGAAAGAGTTTAAACAAATTGTTAAGGATTTGTGTTAGAGTAATGAGTCTAAGCCCGTTATTAAACTTTTGGGTCTCAAAATAAATATATTAAATGTATTATAATTCACATGACTTTAGTTCCATAAAACACATCACAATGGTACTTTGATAGGGGTTATTTTAAATATGTGACTAGGGATAAATCATTTTTTTCAAAAATTGTTGAGGATAAAAATGGTACAATTACTTTTGGTGATGATATTATGTCTAGCATCCTAGGAAGGGGAGTTGTTGAAATCATTGTTTTTTCTATGTTAGACAATGTCCTTTTAGTTAATGGCTTGAAGGATAAATTTATTAAAGTTAGCTAAATGTGTGATGATCGTCACATTGTGTGGTTTACCTCAAATGAATGTCAAGTTCTAAATTCTAAAGGTAAATGCAATATAAAGGGCACCATAACTATGAAGAATTGTTATGTTGTGAACACTCTCATAAGGTTGTTTGTGATAGTTTGAAATACGATGTTGGATTTTAGCATAATAGGTTGGTTCATGTGAACTATAAGGATCTTAGCAAACTTTATAGGAATGAATTTTTTCCTGACTTACCTCGTTTTGAGTATAATTCTTACCGAATATGTGGTACTTTCCAAATGGCCAAACAAATCTGAAGTCCACATAAGAAGTTAAATTCGATGTCTAGATCTCGAGTTTTAGAGCTCCTACACATAGAGATCATGGGCCCAATGTGTTTTAGGAGCATAGGTGGTAAATGTTATGCCCATGTGATCGTAGATGATTTTTCTTAACAAGTCCGATGAAAAGGACTTATTTATTCCCAAATGCAAAAAAACACCATAACGAGAATGGTCTATTATTAGAGCCTAAAATGACCAGTAGATTAAATTTAAAGTAATTAAAACTATTAAATGGTGTAGTGATGTTGGGATACGCTATGAATTTTATATACCTAAAACATCAAAAATGGAATTATTGAAAGAAGAAATGAAACAATCAATGACATAGAAAGGTCTGCGTTGATAGACAAGGGTGTGCCTAAGAGGTTTTGTGTGGAAGTGGTAAACACGACATGTCATGCCATGAGCTGAGTCTGTAAGAGGTATGGTACAATCAATACACCTATAAGATTTGGAAAGGGAAAAATCCCACACTAAAATATTTAGAATATTTGGAATCATGTGTTATATACATAAGCATAGAGAGTATTTAATGAATCTTAACTCTAGGAGTGATTGCCTATTCCATTAATAGTCGTGCCTACGACATTAACAATTGTGGGGATCAAAATATGGAGACGTTAAATGTTGTCATTGATGATAATGAGTTTGTTTCATATAACGAGGATGATTGTGAGAACAATTTTTTTTATTTCCTTCAAATGAATAAGGAAACAAAAAAGAAGTGGATGATGGTGTAAGGGTTCCAATAACACCACCACCAGAAGGGGGTGTAAAATTGGATAACCCACTTAATAGGGTTAAAAAGAACCGGGATCTATCCAAAACCATCAGTAAACCTAATGTTAGAATTAATATCGATATTAACTCCAAATAGAAGTTAACGGTTTGTGTTAAACTTCTACTCTTGAACCTAATAATGTATAAGATGCCTTATTAGACGAATATTGGGTCAATGCCATGTAAGATGAGTTTGAATAATTAGCCAGATAAGAAGTTTGGAATCTAGTTCATTTGTGTTCATGTTATTGGTACCAAATGGATATATAAGAACAAATGTGATGAATAAGATATTTTAATAAGACAAGCTAATGACTCAAGGCTGCACCCAAGTGTAAGGGGTTGACTTTGATGAGGTTTTTTCACTAGTTGCTAGACTAGAGTCATTTCACCTACTCCAACACTTGACTTAGATTTCAATCTCCATAAAATGGGTGTGAATAATGCCTTTTTAAATAGTAATATCCAAGAGTAAGTCTATATGTCACAACCAGAAGGCTTTAAGGGCCACAAGTTACCAACGCATGTTTTTCATCTCAAAAAGGCGTTAAATGGCATTTGAGAAGCTCAAAGATCTTAGTATGAGAGAGTTACCTCACATATTGGGTAAAGTTTTAGAAATAAGTAGTGTGGAAAAGTCTTTACTTTTTAAGTCTTATGGGAAAGACATACTGGTATCCATAGTCTTTGTAAACGGTATTTTTGGATATACTTGAAGACCTTGCTCAGGACCTTAGGTAGATAAAGCAAAAGGAATCTAAAATGAGCATGACTGGGGAACTTAATTTGTTCCTTGGTCTACAAGTGTGACAAATGACAAATGGAATATTTAATTCATAATCAAAATATGCAAAGGACCTCGTTAATAAATTTAAACTCAAATATTCTAAGCATAAACGTACTTCCATGAGTGTATCTGAAATTCTTCGAAATGATATCAATGGAAAATATGTGGACGAAACATTATATCATAGTTTGATAGGTATTTTGGTGTACCTTATGACTAGACATCCTGAAATATGCTTTAATGTAGGTGTTTGTCATCTCTGCCAATTGTGTCCCATGGAATTCCATTTGGAATCAGTTACGTGTATCATCAAATATGTGGATGGTATAATGCGCTTCGTTATTTAGTAACCATGCAGTAACAATTCCTCTTTATCGGCGTATTCGTTGTCAATTGGGAAGGAAATGTGGAGGGTAAGAAGAATTTATTTGGTTATTTCTTCAATTTGGGAAGTTGTTTGATTTCTTAGAACACTAAGAAGCAAAATTGTATGTCTTTTTACACCTCCAAAGCGGAAAATCTTACGGTGGTTAGTAGTTTCCTCAATTACTTTAGATGAATTAAATTTTGAAGGATTATAGTAATCATTAAGATTACGTTATTATTTATCACAATAATACTAATACCATAGATATATCAAAATTTTGATTCAACATTGATGCACAGAACATTTAACATTCACCATCATTTTAAGATCTCGTAGAAGGCAAAGTGGTATCTTTTAGTTATGTTTCCATTGAACATCAATTACCCAATATCCTAAATAAACCTCTAAATTAGGATATATATTAATGTCTTAGATCATCAAGAGGTGTTTACATTCTTAATTGATTGTATAAAACATATCTAGGATTTTCATCATTAAATCCAGATTTGGTATATATCTTGTGAAATTTTCATTTGAGTTTATTATTTTATCTGGCCATAAAAATATTATTAATACAATAATTTATATGTTCTTTAGATGATATAATCATATATTGTATATAAAATGGTTGTTTTTCATTTTTTCTTTTGATTAAAAATGTGATATGTGCTTTATGACTTGAATTATATGTTCTTTTAAGTCTTATAAGCTCTGAAATTTTTTTACTAAGGAACTCATGCTCATTATTTATTGCAGTTTATACAACACTATAGATTTAGTCGATGTTACATTGTAAGGAGTGACAAAGATGTGTGGTCTTCTGTAAAGCATTCAAATCTTCATTAGACTCGTTAAAGTTTGTTTAAATTCCTAATATATATATATATATATATATAATATGTGTGTGTGTGTGTGTGTGTGTGTGTGTGTGTGAGAGAGAGAGAGAGAGAGAGAGAGAGAGAGAGGTTTATCATTTTATGAGTTGGAGAATATTGTGAAATTTTATGCCAACAAAAAAAATTATGTGTGAAAAAGTGGTTAGGGCTATAACTTTGATGGTTGATGCTACCTTTGAAAAACCAGAAATAGTATCCCATCTTTATACTTGGGTGAAGATGCCCCTTGCAAAAGAAAATTTGAACAAAGCAATATCTCAAATATTTAAATGTACTAAAAATTGGGTTACACCAAGGATATGAGACGTAAAAGTTTTTAACCAATATTGCTAAATATTTTGGGGGAAGTGGTAGATGAAAATGTTCCTAAAAAGATATTCAAAATTTCACATGAATCCAATCTTTGCATTATTTATTTTTTGATTCTGTACTCTTAATTGAACTTGAATTTGGATCATTCTCTCAATGGTGTTTATATGTTTTTGTTTTCAAAATCTAGATATGATATTGTGATCTTGATTGATATTAACTCATCACGTTATTAGCCTTTAAAACAATCCTTCCTTGATTATAAACATTGTTATATGTCTCAATTTTTGGGTAAATAGGATAAAATATGATTATATCTTTCCTTATCCAAAAAAGGTTTAGGTGCGTGTCTCTAATTGTTTGTATTTGTGGATATCTCCTTGTAAATCCTTTTGCTTAGAGAATAGGTTGTGTAGTAATTTTATTATCTTATTTTGATTCGACCGTATGATCTAATTTATTCATAATTGCTAGATCAGTCTAAATATTATGTAAAAACCCACTTTTTGGGGAGAAGTGGACATATTATAATGTGGGAGTTACCTTATTTAGAGGGAGTAATATTTGAGAATATGCTAGTTAGGAAGAGATATATGACCCCACATTATTTCCTGTATATTTTTATTGATTGTACTAGCTCTTAGCCTATTATTTCTCTTTACACATTGGTGCGCTAATGAACTTTTGTTAGTGTTGTAGGAAAATAGCATCTAAGCGCTTCGTTAAAGATTGAATAGTTTATTATTCTTTCCACATTCATGTGGATGAGATTTTCCATATTTGCCTTTGTCCAGGCTTGTTATAGGAATTAGTTTTATTTACGTGTTATCTTGTTTTTTTGTGTGTATTGCCATGAAATAAAATAGGAGATTGTAAGAGTATGGAATACTCATCATGCCCTCACTTAGATAGATTGTCTCATTCAAGTTCCCAAAACACTTTTTTTCCAAGAGGTCTTCAAATACTTCATCAGCATTCAAGACTTTTAAGCCTAATTTTTCACAAGATATCACATATACCACTATAGGATGAAAATATGCATGTCTTAGATGACTTATCTTTCATAGTTTTTGAAATATAAAATTTTCATATTGCATTCAGAAAACTTTATTCATGCTTTTGTGCTTTTTCCATAGCCAAATGCCATAGTATTTTTTCAATGAAAAACTATGTTTTAATTAGTCATTTTATAGTCCCAAAGTTGCTCCCTATAGTGAAGGTGGCTATGAGTTACTTTAAATCATTGAGAAATTTTATTGGTTGTACCCACAACCTTCTATCGTGGATAGTTCATTATAGCAAATGAATGTTCACTCCAGTAACAATACTCTTTGGGAACGATGATCACCATATTTTGGGGAGCAGGATGTTTTGCTCATAGAGGGATCTTACGGACGGTTTTAATCGCGAGTTCCTTTAATTTATTAGAAATTAAGAGAATGCAGTTTCTAGATTATTCACCTAAGGATCAGTCAGTGGGTGACAGTGAATAAAGAGTGATATGGAGAAGGGAACTTTGTACTGAAGTAAGGTAGATACGATGAAGAAATAGTCCTTCGGTGGAATGATAGGCTGACTAGTAAGTATTGTTAATACTTATAGAGAAATTATGTTCATGAAACCCCACCGGTGGACATCCACCGAGGATTTATTGCAATAGGATTGTTGAGGACAATAGTATTGCTTCCTTTTGGGCCGGAGGAGCTAATGGAACTATGAAAGTGATTGTCAAGATTGAGGCTTTTAGTGTTTGAGATACTTATAATTTAACATGGTCAGGGTGGCCAGAGATGGGGAATATGGTGATGTGGAGTGTGAAACCACACGGTTAGTCCTTGCCCAATAGGAGTTAAAGGACAAGAGTAGGATGCGTAGATAGATCATTGATTAAAGTAGTTTTTGGTTCGATTAATATAAGTGTACTATGTTTGGGAACTAATTGGAGCAATCAGAGATATTGGCAAAGTCATCTTTATGAGTTTCACCTCAGATGAAGGAGGTATATTTTGTGTCTAGATAGAGTCAAAGTATTTTGTTAACCAAAGGTTCGTGTGTGTGATTCGAGTATTGTACCAGTATCGGTAATATTATAGAAGGTATATCAATATGTTTCTCCACGATAGCGGGGTACTATTTTTCTTCATTCATTGGGAAAGCGAGTGTTGGTATATTGAGCTTATATTTGGGGTTGCACTACTTATTTTGTATGTTTTATATGATTATAGTATTATTTTGAGTATAATATGTTTTTAATTGGTCAAAGTGATAGCATGCTAATGATTATAAGGCTATCGTATCCGCGGTTTCAGGGTGAAACTAGTTGTTTTTGCGATATTTCACCTAGATACGGGTTGAGCTCGCCATTTATTATATGTTTAGATGGAATTTCGATGAGTATATTTTTCATTATCATGATATTAGTGCGTGGCAACCTTATAGGTATGATTTAAGGTATATAGGATTTATTTTTAATCTGTGAGTTTAAACTCGTTACTGTTTGTGCAAAGGACTTAGTGTTAGTACAAGCGCTTGTTGTATGGCTCCTTAAAAGAAGTAAGAGTCCCGACCACATTTTGTTAATAAGGGGTATAGGAGTATCCCAGTTGCATATTTGAAGCTAACGAACCTCCATGATCGATAAAGTTAAGTAGTAGTGTATCAGAGGCGTTCCTTGTTTGGATTTCGCTTACGAGACACTCCACGCATGAACCTTAACGATGTCGAGAATGGAGAGATGTTATGGGATGCAAGGATGTTGGTTGTGATGATAAGTTACCTAGTGTGAAGAAAGCACTATAAAATAAGAGCCATGTGATGAATTGGGGATAATGAAAGTGGAAGTGCAGTGGAAAAGCACTGGAATGTTTCTCTCACCGCAAGTATGTGAGTTAGGCAAGATAAAGGAAATTGATTTGAGGTTTATAGTCGGGCCTTGAGTAGAGGGTAAATTCGAAGGAAACATATTTTGGGTATGATGTTGTATAACTTGTGCAGAGTATAGGCGACTCGATTAGTTAGACTTTCCATTTCGCAGAGATGGAAGGACATAGTTATAGAAGCGCTTAATAGGTTTGCAAGGTAGGATTTAGAACGTCTTGTGCGCCTTAGGACATTATATCTTGATGATCGATGATGCACGGTAGTAGTGTAACGGAAGGGTTTCTTATTTGGATTTTGTTTTACGAGATGTCCTACGCACGAAATCGAGATAATAACGGGAGTTAGGTGTGACACCTTGCCTAATTAAACATCGGGTGATCAGGCCTTTATTAAATTAAAACAGGTTTCTCAAATGGTTTATTCTTAGCATCACTGTCGAAAACTTTTTAATTACTAATCACCTAAGTGAAAATTAGACCGGTGCCAAAATTTTATCTTTCTTAAACAGATAGATCAACCATGCGGAAAGATAGTAAAACAAATATCATGCTAAGCTCAAACCAACAAAGTATAAGTACAACATCACAAGAGTATTACCGAATAAACCATCGGCTAAAAATACCAAACAACAATAGAACAACTACTAATCTGCAACTAACATCTGAGACTGATACCAGACTACAAGTCCATACATAGAATAAGGTAAGATCCTGTACTAGATCTGAATGGGAGATATCATCTAGTCAAAATTCTATAAGCATCCACTGTTCTACATCTTCGAGTCCCTGGAATGAAATCATCATACATGACGTCCCTGTGGCTGGACACCTAAAAGGTTTTGAAAATATTTTATAGCAAGAGTTAGTACTGAAAACATTTTGAAAACATTTAGCAAGCGTTTATCACACTATAAAATACGGTTATTGATTACACATGTTAGGTTCTCGTACATTCTCTTGCGTTTTATCACCCCTCATCTTTTGTGCACACCTAGCGTTCTACACTTAGCCCACCTAGTCATATCTTCCAAGCTAGCTAGGACTAAGTAATCATCTGAACATATCTATACTTAAGTTCTCGTATCGCCCACACAGTACATCCATTTCATTAACATCTCACGAAGGTTAATTAATACTCAAGTAACATTTCACCTATGTTATGTTTCAAAACTTCTCATTTAGTTTCACTACTAAATTTCTACAATTATCACAATTTCTATCTTCCCACTTTTGTAATTAAGTTGCACTACTTAATTTACTAAATAGATATTCTCTATCAAATGTTACGTTCATAAATAAGTTTCACTACTTAATTTACCAGTTCAGTATGTATTCTTTAAATACATAATATATATCAATCTACTAATACACAGAAGTAGAATATCATCAAGTATATATTTTACACACAATATACACTAAATATCAGTCATTACTATTTTGTCATTTTTACACACATAAGGACTCTTGGTTCATAATGATTCATCGACCCCAAGTAAGAATTGGTTCGGAATGATACGTCGACCCCAATTATTTATATACGCAAATTAAGAATTGGTTCGGAATGATACATCGACCCAAATTATTTATATGCACAAATTCTGGCTCGGACTCTTTCATCACGCCACAAGTACAAAGGTTTGGTTCGGCATTTTACATGACCCCAAACATATAATAACCATATGTTAGTTCGGAATATCTCATCGACCCTAACATAGTTAATTTAGGTATACTTCTCTTAACCTAAAAGTTCATACAATTCAGTAGGTACACGCTCGACCTATCAATAATGTTCGTACGTAATATTTTATTCTCTTATATATGCCGTACAATATTCGTTTTACGATTTATCTCATTAATCGCATTTATTGAGTATTCATACAACTCTAAGGGTCCTAGTTACCCCTCACATATAATTTCAGTAGTTATTACTTACACTACTGGTCTATTACTTGAATTGACTTTACCTCGCCTCATAACTCAATTCCAAATTTCTCGATGCTCTACTAAATCGGATCATTCTCGTCGGTCCATAGCCCAAGCCCTACACCCAATGGCCATATCGAACCTCAACAATATCCCTACTGATCTTAGTCTCACTCCCATATAAATATAATATAAATCCTAGGATACCCATTCACTCCCGAAAATCAAAGAAACCTTAAACACAGAAAATTCAGAGAAAAACAGCTTACTTCGATCGATCGACTACTGGGTTCGATCGATCGACCTAGCCGGTCGATCGACAATTCGAGATCGATCGATCGATCGAACAGGGACAGACGCAGTTTCATCTTCTTTGTTAACCTCTTCCTTCATTAACAAATCTCCAAACTCCATTATAGTCCACCAAACTTCGACCCAATGATCCTAACATGTTTCCACATATACCAGGATAATTTCTAACGTTTCAAATACATCAAAACCTCAATACATTTAAAGGAATTATGGATTAAACCTAAGATTTCTTGAAAACCCTAACTATGGTGTTCTTCCCATAATTTCATTCAAAACCCAGATTTTATTCCGAAATACTCATCAAGTCAAATCTGAATATTATTCCTCTACATATGTTACATCATTATACATGCAATTCCTATCCCAACATGTATAAATATCATTGATTTCTTTTCAAAATATGAGTTTAACAAAATCATTCAAAAGACCACACACATGGGTATTATAACTTTATAATCTTTGTAATAAACAACTTGCCTTAATAGCGGGTTCCTGATTTTGTGATTGTTGGTGATGTTTGATTGTTTTTCTCCTTCAATCCTCCTTCCTAACAAGTTTGTGGTGACAATCTCCTTTGAATTCTTCCGAATTCTTTCTTTTGTCTTGAGAATTGTTTCTCTCTTATCTCTAGTGGCTATGGTATGTTTTCATGGGCTTTCTAACCCTAACCCCTCTTTCATACGTCTGATAAAAGGCTCTCAAATTCGTAGGTCTCCTTACCATCTCATGTTAAAAGACCAAAACGCCCCCGAACGGTCTCGGTTTAGTCCAAAATTACCCCGAGACTCAACTAGTACCCCCGGGAATACTATTTTGACCCTTCCGGACTCATCTGTGACGTCTAAATTATCATTTGAGTCACTTAAAAATATTACTCGTTCTCACCCCAACACGGGCTACATGCGTAATGTAACTATATAGCACTCGCACTAAGTAAATATATTGAGGCAATATAAAGCGGTAACTATCTCTCGATTAATATTCCAAAATTACAATTTTTAATAAATCTCATTAAATTACTCCTCTTACGTAATTTAAATTAAGTTGTATTTTCTCATTTAATTCTCCAATTTAATTAAATCTTTAATAAATCTCATTAAATAATAAGTATAGAATATTCAGAAATACGGGGTATTACATACTTCCCCCCTTGCAAAGGAATTTCATCCTCGAAATTAGGATAAGGCTAGTATTAAGGCTAAGGACCTTAAATATAATTGCATCCTCTAATACCCAAAACCAAACCATAACATCCTAACGGTCGCCCCAAGTACATGCCTTGATTCATTATAAATTCTTATCGCATGTTACCCACGCTGCATATATCATAATTAAGTCTCACTACCTAATTTCTCCATAGATTTTCCCAATCTAACGTTAATTCTTGAAATTAAGTTTCTCCCTACTTAATTTACCCTTTTGATATATATCTATATATATAACATCTAAGTGTCTACTATCACTCATAAGTAGAATATTATAAGGTGTATATTTCACACACAATATATACTTTAAGGGAAACTGGTCCGGCAAAATCATCGACCCCAATAATCCTATCATTTACATTGGTCCGGGAATCCCTAGACACCAAGGTAAATTTAATGCACATGTCGGTTCAGACCTTCCATCGATATTAATATTTATCATCGATTTGGTTCGAAAAAATCATCGACCCCAAATCGATCCCTCATGTATTGGTCCGGAACATCATCGACCCCAATTCAGAGATTAATCACACTTACTATCGCACATAAGTAGGAAAATTAATAGGTATATATATCCTACACATAACATATACTATCAACACTTATTTTATAATCACCTTCCCCTTCTATAACACTTTTGGGGGTTATTGGCTCGGAATTCCACCTCGATCACCAATAGTGATTAATTACATTGTCTCGGAATCACATCTCGAGCACCAATATATGTATATATATTTCATCGCACATGAGTAGACAATTTGTGAGCCATATATTACACATTTCATATACCCTAAAATGTCATACTCCAATAGAATGTCCTCATATCACGCGTTAAGGACTAAAAGTTCAAAATGTCTCCTCGAACCACAACTCAAAGTACATGTATCGTTCGTAATCGGTACCCACGAACCTAGTCCTCATGTACAGTCCATATAGGCACTCACACTACCTATAAATATGCTCATATAGGTATACATTCAACCTATGAATCGATCAGTGGGCTTCTCCAAAATTCCACTATCGTAAGGGCGTATTATCATCCTTTCTCACTAACATTGAGTCGTAGGCGACACAACATACTCAAAATAAAACTTTATCTCTATTCCTCCTTGACCATCTCTCACAGGGTAGAATTTTAGGATTTCATCCTGATTCACAACCATGTAGAGTGGCACCGTGCACTTGTGCACTCTTCCTTTTCAACTACATACAAATCCATCCCGGTCACCCCATTCCGTTACCCCAATGAAATATTGGCTTAATTATGATGCTTACAGCCCATCCATAAATTATGAGTTTACCTACGCATCCCATCATTAGAAACATAGGTTCACCACCGAATTCTGGTTGCTCATTTCGAGACCGTCTTTCTCTATTAACTAGTGGTGCGCCTGGAGAAAATCTCACTATATCTCTTCCGCAACATTGCTTCCCACTTACGTCATCTTTCCTCAAGTGGTACTCTATTCCCACTCTGGGTATTTTATACTTTACAATCGGTGCGCTCTTCGTTGGTGCACCTTTAGGTTGGTTACCTTGTAAGAATCAACATTTTAGTAACGCGTAAGTCACTCTCAACCCTCAGTTAAGTTGCACCTTCCATCACTCCTTCACAATAATTAGGCCTCCCAAATCAAGAGATAACTTTCAAACGGTTTTCCGCCGACTTTTACCCCATAGGGTGTGCTGTCTCTCTTAGCACATATAAGCTTGGATCATTGTCTATCTCCCATGACGTTTAATCCCTTTCATCGACACGACTTGCCTCATAACTTCCCCATCGGCGCACTTATCAAATATAATTTTTCTGCATCTCTCTATCTCGGATGACTAAGAAAACCAATTAACTAGGGCGTCCATACACCCTTTTCTCTATGCACATTTGCAAAAAAATTGCAAACATCGCACTCGTAATATGATTTTCCTCAACTCTAGCCTTGTTTTCACAGCGTGACTACAATTTTGCTGGTATTCTCAATCCCCTATAGACCAAGAATTAAATTCTTGCCCACAAAGTCCCACATATCCCTTCATGGTGAACTAAGCCTTTCAGTGTTTCTCTACACATTACCGGTTCCACTGATGCCCTAGTATCTAACAATGTCTCTTCTCCTAACGTGCATAAAAATTTAGTCGCATCCCCTTTTGCAACGGAACTTAAATAAGGGACTTCTCTCCATGGATTCTTACTGAGCATTATTGGAACAACACATAGTCGAGATGCTCAAATTCCATTCCTCGATAATAGGTACAACCATACTCCATCATCTCTACAGGAGTCAAGTGGCACTGCGTTAATAATATTACTAAATCCTTAGCTTTTGTTACAACAATGAGCTAGATCTCTCCGCCCAACGGTCATACGATATACCTTGAATCACATTATTAAGGTTCCTACACACCGAAATCAATCACTATGAGACATCCATAATCTCTGAAGTCTCCCACATATTAATGAAAAATGACAGCTCGACCCTCTTTCAGGTGAGGCATCGTCATGTACCCCATTCACTAGAGGCTAAAACTCATATACCATTTACCCATCGCTCTAGTGGTTTAACTGGTTCCCGAACATAACATGCTTGTCCTTTCCGGAATGCAAAACTTATCGGAGTTATTATTTCCTTAAATAACTTCGGACAAGATCAACACGCGTGGTCTTACTTCCCACATAGGACATCTTTTCATAAATCCCCTCATTCCAGGACACACCGACTGGTTTAGGGTATTCCTCTTCTCGGACTTGGCAACCTTGATTGTTAACACTATCATCAGGGTTCCCTTAGTTTCGCTGACCAAAGAATGCACTATTAGAATTAACAGTCCCGACTTAGGATCAAATCAATGAATCCCTTAGTGGGTTCCCACTTATGACTTGCACTAGCCCCATTACATTCAGTCTTACTCTGACTAAATCCTTAAATTCTTTTAGCTCCACCCACCTTGGAGCATTTACCTCAACCTTGCAAGAAGCTCCATACTGCCTTCATACACATAAGTCATCCCAAAAGAGTTTTACCAAGATTGCGAACGACAACTCGAGAGTCCATTCTCTCAAGGGTTCTTTTTCCTTGTACCTATCTCATTGGGTACAAGTTCACTTTAATAGATAAATTTCTTTCTCACAGTTGTCCTTTACCAGGCTCTCACGTCATGGTTTCAGAAATCTCCATTCACTTCACTTCTGAACCATCATTGGAGTAATTTACGGTTAAATTATACGTAAGGTCCCTCTATTTTTATACTGACCCTCTGTCCGGATGTGGTGACTGGTATCCCCACCACGTTGCCTCTATAAAATTTTACCCAAAATTTTCACTTTTGATTATTTCTACTTTATCCTTAATGCCAAGACCTCTGGACATTCTACACCCATTGGTTAACATGAACAACCCATGTTTTATCAAATCTTTCATGGTTCGTTTTATCCAAAGGTCCTTCAGACCTTCACCCATTTTCACTGCGTTGGGCGGGTCTAGATTAGCATCACTCCTTGCCACCGCGGTGCTTGGAAAATGCCTGCTATGACCCATCAGTCCTTGCAGCATCTACTTCCATTATACACTAGGAGTGACCCCGACAATGGTCATCTCTCCCATGATTACCATCCTCAAACACTCCATTCTTCATGCCGAGCGACTCCCTCTTGCAGTCCTTCCAATGCCAATGTTGGTCCTAACGCCATCTTTGACGTACCATGCCCAATCGAACTCGTATATATATATCACTACATCTACTAAATAGCAGGAGAATGTAAACTACGTACATAGAGGAGTACAACAATCCTAAGATGTGGATCTATATCAATCAATCAATACGCTAAAAACGTAATAAGCCATATAGATCCTACAGACACTAGAACCTGATGCTCTGATACCATTTGTGACACCCCGCCTAATTAAACATCGGGTGATCAGGCCTTTATTAAATTAAAACAAGTTTCTCAAATGGTTCATTCTTAGTATCACTATCGAAAACTTTTTAATTACGAATCACCTAAGTGAAAATTAGACCGGTGCCAAAATTTTATATTTCTTAAACAGATAGATCAACCATACGAAAAGATAATAAAATAAATATCATGCTAAACTCAAACCAACAAAGTATAAGTACAACAGCACAAGAGTATTACCTAATAAACCATCGGCTAAAAATACCAAACAACCATAAAACAACTATTAACCTGAAACTAACAACTGAGACTGAACCAGACTACAAGTCCATACATAGAATAGGGTGAGATCCTGTACTAGATCTGAATGGGAGATATCATCTAGTCAAAATCCTGTAAGCATCCACTATGCTACAGCTTCGAGTCCCTGGAATGAAATCATCATACATGGCGTCCCTGTGGCTGGACACCTAAAAGGTTTTAAAAATATTTTATAGCAAGAGTTAGTACTGAAAACATTTTGAAAACATTTAGCAAGCGTTTATCACAATATAAAATGCGGTTACTGATTACACATATTAGGTTCTCGTACACTCTCTTGCGTTTGCTCACCCCTCATCTTTTGTGCACACCTAGCGTTCTACACTTAGCTCACCTAGTCATATCTTCCAAGATATCTAGGACTAAGTAATCATCTCAACATATCTATACTTAAGTTCTCGTATCGCCCACACAGTACATCCATTTCATTAACATCTCGCGAAGGTTAATTAATACTCAAGTAACATTTCACCTATGTTATGTTTCAAAACTTCTCATTTAGTTTCACTACTAAATTTCTACAATTATCACAATTCCTATCTTCCCACTTTTGTAATTAAGTTGCACTACTTAATTTACTAAATAGATATTCTCTATCAAATGTTACGTTCGTAATGAAGTTTAACTATTTAATTTACCAGTTCAGTATGTATTCTTTAAATACATAATATACATCAATATAATAATACACAGAAGTAGAATATCATCAAGTATATATTTTACACAAAATATACACTAAATATCAGTCATTACTATTTTGTCCTTTTTACACATGTAAGAACTCTTGGTTCGGAATGATTCATCGACCCCAAGTATGAATTGGTTCAAAATGATATGTCGACCCTAATTATTTATATACGCAAATTAAGAATTGGTTCGGAATAATACATCGACCCCAATTATTTATATACACAAATTCTGGCTCGGACTCTTTCATCACGCCACCAGTACAAAGGTTTGGTTCGGCATTTTACATCGACCCCAAACATATAATAACCCTATGTTAGTTTGGAACATCTCATCGACCCTAACATAGTTAATTTAAGTATACTTCTCTTAACAAAAAAGTTCATACAATTCAGTAGGTACACGCTCGACCTATCAACAATGTTCGTACGTAATATTTTATTCTCTTATATATGTCGTACAATATTCGTTTTACAATTTATCTCATTAATCGCATTTATTGAGTATTCATACAACTCTAAGGGTCCTAGTTACCCTTCACATATAATTTCAGTAGTTATTACTTACCCTACTAGTCTATTACTTGAATTGACTTTACCTCGCCTCATAACTCAATTCCAAATTTCCCGATGCTCTACTAAATCGGATCATTCTCGTCGGTCCATAGCCCAAGCCCTACACCCAATGGCCTTATCGCACCTCAACAATATGCCTACTAATCTTATTCTCACTCCCATATAAGTATAATATAAATCCTAGGATACCCATTCACTCCCGAAAATCAAAGAAACCTTAAACACGGAAAATTCGAAGAAAAACAGCCTACTTCGATCGATCGAACAGGGACTGACGCAGTTCGTCTTCTTCGTTAACCTCTTCCTCCATTAACAAATCTCCAAACTCCATTATAGTCCACCAAACTTCGACCCAATTATCCTAACATGTTTCCACATATACCAGGATAATTTCTAACGTTTCAAATACATCAAAACCTCAATACATTTAAAGGAATTATGGATTAAACCTAAGATTTCTTGAAAACCCTAACTATAGTGTTCTTCCCATAATTTCATTCAAAACCCAGATTTTATTCCGAAATACTCATCAAATCAAATCTTAATATTATTCCTCTACATATGTTACATCATTCTACATGCAATTCATATCCCAACATATATAAATATCATTGCTTTCTTTCCAAAATATGAGTTTAACAAAATCATTCAAAAGACCACACACATGGGTATTATAACTTTATAATCTTTGTAATAAACAACTTTCCTTGATAGAGGGTTCCTATTTCGTGATTGTTGATGATGTTTGATTGTTTTTCTCCTTCAATACTCCTTCCTAACAAGTTTGTGGTGACAATCTCCTTTGAATTCTTCCCAATTCTTTCTTTTGTCTTGAGAATTGTTTCTCTCTTATCTCTAGTGGCTATGGTATGTTTTCATGGGCTTTCTAACCCTAACCCCTCTTTCATACGGCTGATAAAAGGCTCTCAAATTCGTAGGTCTCCTTACCATCTCATGTTAAAAGACCAAAATGCCCCCGAACGGTCTCGGTTTAGTCCAAAATTACCCCGAGACTCAACTAGTACCCACGGGTATACTATTTTGACTAATTTGACCCTTACGGACTCATCTGTGACCCCTAAATTATCATTTGAGTCACTTAAAAATATTACTCGTTCTCACCCCAACATGGGCGACACGCGTTAAGTAACTATATATCACTCTCACTAAGTAAATATATTGAGGCAATATAAATCGGTAACTATCTCTCGATTAATATTCCAAAATTACAATTTTTAATAAATCTCATTAAATTACTCCTCTTATGTAATTTAAATTAAGCTGTATTTTCTCATTTAATTCTCCAATTTAATTAAATCTTTAATAAATCTCATTAAATAATAAGTATAGAATATTCAGAAATACGGGGTATTACATTAGGAAAGTCCTTGGACGCTAGGGATATAGTTAGTATTGTACTCATTTTTGTGTTTAGGAACACACATCGATCTTAGGAATACCATGAAGTAAGTCCAGTAGGTCCATTCACGCTGTTATAGGGGGATTGTAGTGAGTTAACCACAAGAAGATTGTTGGTTAACCTTGAGAAGGATTAGAATTCCAAGTATAGGAAGAATCTTTGATGGATTGAACATCGTAGGAGGTACACGATAATCCAATTGTATAGGTGCAATAAGAGTTAACACACCTAAGATAAGCGATAAGACGACGAAAGTGGTCAAGCGCTAGTGTAGTTTCCTTTTTAAAGGAAATTCGACGTCTTTTTGTAGATGAACGGAAGCTTAAAGTGACGCCTTTTCGATAAGATCGATATATTAGAGCGGTGAGTATAGACTCATTTTCTTCTTATGAAGTTATAGAAACAATAGGTGCAATGTGACGCTGTTAGAGCCAACCTTACGATCGAGGTAGTGTTGTAGCATATTGAGATTTAGATAAGCTTGTCGTTAAGATAGTGTGTTAAAATATAAACCCTTGAGATAGGTTGTATATGGTAGGGTACCATTGGGTTGTACCATTCGACTTCAGTATACTAGGATGTAGTATAATTAGCGATCCTAGGTTGGTGGTACAGGTTGTATACGAATTTCGGGGACGAAATCCTGTTGTAAGGGGGAAGCATGTAATACCCCGTACTTTTATAGATATTTAAATTACAAAAGTGGCATAATTTATTAATTAGAGGAAATTACTGTGAATAGTAATTTTAGAATTTATGAGTGTGATTTAATAAATTTAAAAGTTAAAATGAATAGTAAGTATTAGTTTACTAGTGCCGGAGAAATATTTACATGGGTTATATTTTCTCACGGGACTACGTAACCAAGTTGGAATATTTTATAAGTCATGCCACAGTTGGGTTAAGTGATGGGAGATAATTTACGTTGTAAAAATGTGTGTTGGGAAGTGTCGGGTATGACTAATGAATTTTAGTTAAGTAACTCAGATGGAGATTTTTAGTGCACGGTTGGCTTCGTAATGGCCGAGATAGTCAAAATAGAGTATCTGGGGGTAATGTTTAGGTTCCGGGTACTTTTCGACTTGTAGGGACTCACATTTGAGTATATGAGTCATTTTTGAATTTTATAAGGGACAAACCCTTATTTCTCTCTTATAAGAGAAGAGAGAGAGAGAGAGAGAGAGAGAGAGAGAGAGAGAGAGAGAGAGAGATAGAGAGAAAGAGAAGAAAGGAAAGAAAAGGAAGAGAGAAAAGGGGATCCCAGGCCAAAATCCGCAGGATTCGGCTCGAGGTCATCGAATTTTATCCACGAGGCAAGTATTTACTTGCCTTATTCATTTGAGTGTGTATCTCATATTATAGTTGGTAAACTAGATAAATTTTGGTTGAGAACCCTCAAAATAAATTTGGTAAATTTGAGTTTAAGTTTACAAATTGATGAATTGTAAAGTCTTAATGATTTCTAGTGTTAAACCCATGATAATGGAGTGTAGAAATGGTTAGAAATGGGAGAAATGATAAAACTAGGTCTTTAATGGTTTTATGGTTGAAATCTAAGAGAAATGGTTTAATATCACAAATTAATTGATGTGTTAGTTATAAATCAGTGTTAGGATGATTATATTGTTGTTGGTTGAGATTAGAAACCATAAAAGGGAGATTGGGTTGATATTCAAGATTTTTAGAGAATGAGAAATTGCCCAAACTGTGCCCTCTAAATAGGGGGAATCGATTCGGGTATCGAACGAATCGATTCGCATAAGGGAATCTGTAAGGCTGTCTCAGACCGAATCGATTCACCTTTGGGGACCTACTTGCAGAGCACTTTCTGAATCTATTCGGATGGAGACCAAATCGATTCGCATTTGGGGCGAATCGATTCACCTTTGCTTAATTTGGTAGTTTTTCTTCCCTTAAGGGTATGGGGAGTTAAATCACAAATTGGAAATTTTTGTACGGGATTCTAGACGTGATATTAGGAATACTAGATAACGGGGTTGGGGGTCGGTATACCTTGGATTAGAAGAGATAACCTTGGATTAGTTAAGGGTACAATCCGGGGTATGGATCTAATGAATGTTTAGCACGAGAGACATTCGAGAAAATTATTCGGCAAGCATATGTAGATATAGTTATGCGGTTAGGATAAATATAGGCCAATTGTATTTAAGTGAATCTTAGGACGCGATTAGGATGGAAGTTAAGATACGGGCTAAAGAGAATTGAGAGGTTATCCTATACGTCTATTGACGACTATTGAGAGGTTATCCTATACTTATTTAATTGTTGTTACGAATTGGTATATTCGGGTTTATATTATAGCCCTTAAAAGTGATTAAGGTGTGAGTTGAATATTAAGTAAGATGATACTTATGGGTTTAGTATTTTAAGTGTATGAATACTCATATACGAATGGGAACATTCGGGCTATTGGCTATCCCTATAAAAGTTCGGGAATTATAGCCAGAGCATATTGAGGAACATTATATGTTATATATGCGGCTGTTGTTACAGTATATATATACCGATTGTTTACGAATATATTGGTATGAAAACGATATGTTTATGTATATTTATATCTCTAGTACTATCCAAGGAGGTTGCGCAATGAGGGTGAATCCCCTGGTTTGCATAGTAGGGAGACTATATCCCCAGGTCATATCGTCCCGCATATGGGTGCAATATTTTTTATCCCACTTTCAGGAGGGAATGTGACCGCCCCCACCATTTTGTGTTTCTACCATGATCGTGAGAGTGTCTGACTTGGTATCGGGGTTAATTTGAGCAAACTCGGATTTGGATTGGTACTTTGAAACTGCATCCTTAAGTTATATCTCGGTGGGATGGTTATTATACTTATGATTGTAAAATAGGTATAAATATACTTGTTGTTTATAGTATATTGCTTGTATATGAACATGAGATCTCATATAACCTTAACTGGTGTAAAGTGTAAAATGAATAAAAGGTTATTTTTCTTCCGGTAGTTTTATATTCGGAGTAAAACAAAGGTAAATTGTAGGTTCAAGTGAGAACTATTTATATTAGGATTATGATATGTTGAAGTGGAAACGTTATTTTAAATTAGTGAAGCTTTGTAACATGAATGATATATATATATATATATATATATATATATATATATATATATATATATATATATATATATATATATATATATATATATATATATATATATATATATATATATATATATATATATATATATAATTGAGAACTCTATATATATACCTAACCTAAGACCATATTAACTAAAGCTTAGGTGATAGCTTATGGTATAACTTATATTATATCACTTTGGGTAGTGATAGTCCTGAGGATTTAGGGGATGGGTGAAAGAGATTAGTTAGGCAGGGTAGCTTAACTAGGTTGTTTAAAATGTATGCGATAGGTGTGCACTATTAGAAGAGAGGTGAGGTGTATCTCATGAGAGTGCGATACCAGTTTAAATATGAGAGATTTCATATTTTAAAATATAACATTTGATGCACTTGCTAAATATTTTCCAAACTCGGACTCTCACTTGTTTCTCTATTTTCTCCTCACTTGCTATATGTATATATATAGGTGTCCAGACACAAGGACGCCTGGATGATGATTCCTTTGAGTGAAACGTTTCCTGTAGCAGTTGTGGATGCAAGAAAGTTTAATTTAGATGTTTCAATCCTTGTGATCTAGATATGAGGCATTTTAGAAATATGTGGGCCGATAGCCCAATTTTATTCATTTATTATTTTACCGCCCTTTAGTGCGGCATTCAATTTGGTTGTACTATGTTGTACCGAGTGTTCGGTTATTTTATTTCATTTCAGTTTCGTGTATAACTGTGTGAATGTTTTATTAAAAAGATTAGTTAAGCCTAATAATTTATTAGTAAATAAATTGTTTTTTGACTATGATACTAAGAATGGACCATATGAGATTCCTGTTTTAATCTAGTATAGGATTGATCACCCGGTATTTTATTAGGCGGAGTGTCACAAGTCCCCACCCCCACGCTAATATTAAATATATCTTAGCATTTTACTTTATCTTTCTTAGAGCTTATACTATATGTGTATATATATATATATATATATATATATATATATATAGAGAGAGAGAGAGAGAGAGAGAGAAAATTTTATACATCATACTTCCTACATCACCCATACATCACATCTAGTTCTAGTCGCTAATTTTTTTTCATTTTTTTTATTTTACCCATTGAGTCAACCTTCCGATCAACACATGTTGAAAAAATTAGGTTAAAATATATTTTCTATCTATTTTTTAAAAATCCACAAAATTTTGCTGGTGTAGACTCTTATGAATAAGGTATTTTCATAAGTTATATATATATATATATGTGTGTGTGTGTGTGTGTGTGTGTGTGTGTGTGTGTGTGTGTGTGTGTGTGTGTGTGTACTAGAAGTGTAACACCCGCCCTCGCGACTTTGACCGTACCCATATGATTCAGTGACTTTATGTGACCTAATTGAGCTTTAAACCTTATGAGACGAATTGTGGGTCAAATTTAGGTAATATGGTAGCCTTAGTGCAATTAAATGGAATTAGAATGGGCTTAAAGTCAAGTTTGAAAAAGCTCAGGGTTGTTCGAACGGTCTTCTAACGACCTTCGAATGAGCACCTATATATAGGAATGACCACCCACGTTAGAACCTCATTCGAACGAGATGTCATTCTCATTCGAACGAGATGCAGTTTGGTTCGAACGAAATGGTAGTTCTCATTCAAACGAGACCCATTCTCATTTAAATGAGATTTAAAAATTCAGAGTTTACAGATTTGGGAAGTGTTGTCAAAACCTAGACCATTGGATTAAGACACTGGTCATGCTCTCACAGTAGCATATCAGTTCGTGGATAGAGCTTTAGGCATTTTTGGAAATTTACCACTAAGGGGTTGGGGATATTTAAGTGTGAGTTTAGCCATTCTAGGGCATTTTCAATCAGATTTCCTCTCTCTCTCTCTCTCTCTCTCTCTCTCTCTAGCTCCTGAAGAGCTTCTACACCACCCTAACATCACCACCCCTCCACTTTAAACCGCCATATTTACCATATTTATCCTGTAAAACCCACATACACCATTTATAATATGAGAAGTAAATTCATGGAGTTATTGTTGGAGGTTTTTGAAGAAGAAAAGTAGAAGATTAATGGAGTTTGAAGGGGGTCTTTCTTAGAGCTTTCATGGAGACATGCTTAGTGGAGCTAGGCAACCTTTTTAAGGCTACCTTAGGAGGTAGGAGATTGTTATCTTATTTTATATTTCATCAACCATTGTTGAAACTTCTTTTGAGGTGGTAAACACTATTATTTAAGTTTAAGAACTCTATATCATAGTATTTGGTCTTATATGTAGAGTTTAAGAGTAGAATGCATTCATTTTGTAATAAAGTTAATCCTCATGATTTTTGTAAAATGGTTTACAAAGAATTTCAAAAGTGTTTGAGTAAAATTATATATTTCAAGAAAACTTATTGTTACACATTTTATAGAATAAAATATTTTAAAAATAATATTTTATCTTGTTGAGATATTTGATGAGCAAAGTATTGGAGTTTTCTTATAAAAATGGCATTTTGTGAAGTGGACATTTATGAAAGTTTGGAGAATAAAATGTGTCTTTGGTCTTGGAAAGTATTTTTTTGCAAATATTATGAAATTTCTTGAATAAATCATGTGCTAAACTCATTCTCTTGAATTTTGGGACTTACATCCCTCTTCCTATGTATATAAACTTGTATTATTTTGATGACAAGTATATAAATCAGTTTAGTGAGGGTTTTAATGAGTCTTAACATGAAATAAAAAAATAGAAATTTCTGCACTTGAAGTGTGTTAATAAGTGTGAAAATTTGGATAAGTGCATGTTTTTAAGACTATATGTGATGATAAGCGAAAAGGGTACTTTCGTTGTAAAGTAGTCTTAAAAATGTCAAATGGTTTCTTGATAAAGAAAGTAATAAAATAAATATATTTTCAACTTGGGAAGTATGTCAGTCTAAAGTGTTATATAAGTGTTGATGATTTAAAAATATTTAAGGAGTTAGTGTATGTAACTTAATAGTGTTTTTCGAAAATAATACTTGTGAAAATTAAGGAAAATACAAGTTTGAAGACAAATGGGTAAAATGACAATTTTACATAAAATGGAACATTTTTATGAAATACAAATGTTAAAAAAGGTGATACAAAAAATGGTCCTAAATGAAAGCGATTTTTGGGATAAAATCAATGCAAGTGTATAAAGGACAAGAAATGGTGATTTTCAAACTGTAACACAAGATGGGGTGAATCCATGGGTTTTGACTTTGGCCGATAAAAGTGAAATAATGTGGACATCAGATAAATGTCAAAACACATTAATATAGACTCGGATGAGACCGGGAATAATTAAGGAGGGTCCGAAGCCCTAGGATGAAAGACCCAAAATCACTGGCCAGAGCATATGGTAACATTGTCAATAGTGTGGAGCCCGTTAAAGTATGAGAATGTTTGAAGGATTTCGAGAAAAGATAATGAAAAGTAGAATATGTCAAGAAATGGGTTGTTTGGTACACATAAAAAAATACAACCTAACTGAATGAAATGAATACATGTTCTGGTTGAAAGATAGCATGGCTAAATAATGTGAGAAATTAACTAACGTCCGCAAAATAAAAGAAATGGTAAAATGAAGTGATTATGTGTGTAATTGATCAACCTAAAGAGGTTTAACCCATAATTAACACAAGTATGTGTTTACGAAAGGTTTTCAATGAAAAATATATATTTTCTAACACGGTGCTTACTTGTGTTGAAAGGTGATTTTCAAGAAAAATGCTCAGGTTAATTTGGTGTATGTAAATGAGAATTTTTTTTATAAAAGAAGTTCCTCTTCCTAAAAAAATGGTATTTGTTCAAAGTATTAATCGGGTGCGTTAAATCGGGAAATAAATGTGAAGTCAAGTAAAAAGAGAGTCCTTTTTATAAGATTAAGGTGAATTAATCGGAACAAGCAACGTTTTTGGAATAAAATGATTTCATGTATATATATATATATATATATATATATATATATATATATATATGGAAAGCAATTGCATGTGCACATAGGTAAACGCGTTATAGTCCTTTTTCGGTCATTCGATTCTATATTTCCTTATTGTGTTTTTTCACTGGACATTCGACTTAGTCCCTCCTCTTTATTACAATAGGTTATATGCGTTCTTTATTTTTAGAGCGCTACACGGGTAATTATTCTTTTTATTTTATGTAAGTAGCTCTGTATGCTTGGATACCGGGAGCACTTCCCACGGGTCCCTCATATAGTTTGATTTAAAATAGATTCGCATGCTAAACAAGTGAAATATTAATTAAATAAAACTAAATTAGCAACATTATCTGGGTTCTCCAACCGCACTTCACACCTAACATTTGGATCGGAATGGGTTAACCACGCGTAACCCATAAATCTGGTACGGAACATCACAAATGATATCAGAGCTATAGGTCCAAGGTTCCTTTTGATAATGACGTGTGAGGTCAGTAGTGGATCTTTGACGTCAGTGTTGGTTTTGGGCCAATCACACTATATTGGTGACGGTTTTGTTTAGTGTTCTCGATTGAGAAGCCAATAAGATTAGCACAACGGGAAGTTCATTTCCAGGTAGCATGGGGCCAAGTGAATTGCCATCATATGATTCAGACATGCTAGTAATTTATGAGTGTCTGTGTGAACCAATAGTAGCGACACCGTGGTTTTTAGTGTGAGGTGCTTTTATTCCAACCCTTGATAATGCGAGAGGCTAATTAAGATGTTAATAAAGGTAAATAACGTCCATTGAATTAAAGACATGAGTTGTGTGAAGTCAACTATAGAGACTAGGTGACTAGCGTGCCATATTGAAATGATATTAATTTTGTGATAAGGATTCTTTAGGTTGCTTGGTTAGGTACTTACAGGTAGTTGTTAATGATGATGTGATTAAGCGAACTTGATCCTTGGCGTAGTGTCATGTCGTAAGCATTTGACAATTCGGTAGGCATGTAGACCCGTGTTGTTCATTACTTGGAGACATGTAATCAGGACTTAGTTGATAGGATATTATTGTTGAAGATGAGTGCCTTATTAACAATCGATTGGTATATATATATATATCGTAAGCTAAGATGTGGGTTACTAGCCATTGATAGTAGGCATTTTGTGTGTGTAATAAGGATAAAACAAAGTGACATAGGAGCAAACCCTAGATTATCTTCCGTGATGTGGTTTCAAAAAATATGATATGACATTGAGGAATAGAATCCCTTGTGATGTCGGTAGCATGGATTTATAGGTTTATAGATTGTATACGACATCGTATATCCTGCAAGAATCCTTAGTAGTATCAGTTTATGGTTAGATGAACTGTATATGGCATCAACCATTTGGAAGGAAGTTTTCGAACCTTTAGTGGGTCTCGAGTAGAGGGTCGTAGGTAGACCTATGCCATGGTTTCAAACAAAAGGGAAATATAATTCTTTTTATTTAAATACCCTAGCCCGTTTTTAATGACCCAAGTAATGGTTGAATGGGAGGAGATTTCGGTGTGCCTATGATTTAAGGAAGTCCTTGGAACATCCTTTCATGAGGTTCCCTTAGAAATATAAATTGACTTATTATGATACCTTAAGGTATTTAATGGTTAAAGTGCGCCATGAGTAAAGACTTGTAGACTAGTATCTTTACGAGCACCTAATGTTCATGATGCGAATATTAGGAAATCTGTAGAGCATACCTACGAAGAGAAGATTATAAGTGATGAAATATTGTCAGGTTTTTGACGACTTTGATGTGGGGGTGTGCTTTGTTTTCCTTCGGGGACTAGTTAAGTTCGGTATTATAAAATGCTAGTGTTCTAGTGATGATTGTATTAAGCGTTATGCAATGATCTCAGGTTATTGGTCAAATTCTAAGGAGTCAAATCGTGTAGTATATGGTGAGGTCACCCCGGGTAACCTTTTGAAAGTAATTGAAGACTAGTGTCATAAGTGGACATAATGCTTTGTCGTAAGATGGCTAATGTAGAAAGTATCATACTTAATTATGATGGGTACTCGGAGATGCATTAGGGACTTAGATTGATGATGTCATGATTAGGGACATAAAAATAGTACCCCAAGAGGGATATTGAGGCATGATTATGATATCGACATATGTCGACAGTGTAAGCTAGAATAACCCTTGAAGGGAAAAGATTAGTTTTTAGCAAGTCTTGCCAGACTGGTACGGATGAGGAAGCGTTGGCCTATATAGTACTTACTATCCTTATAGCTCTAATGGAGACCGGTGTGTACGTCACCTAAATTTAGTCTAGGTAGCATCTAGAGATAAGCATAGTGATCACCTTATTCCATTGGAGGTTATAACAAGATGAGTATTTTTCTTAGTTAGGCTATGCCAAAGGAGACGTTTAGGATATGATCATGGTAGGCTAAAGTAGACAGTAACCTAGGTGTGTTAGGTGGGTCGCAATGTCACATTCACTAAGAGATGGACAAGGTCAGCGTTGACAATGGCATTTGACCTTCATTGATCAGAGTGGATCGTGTTCATCAAGGATGGAAGGAGGAAGCCTTATTCCTAAGGATAAAGGTCCAGTATTTGACTTTTAAAAGGTTAATAGGTTCATACGTTACTTTCATCTCGAGGAAATGAATGGTTCATGATCCAGTTCATCACGGTCGATGACTCAAGCTAGGGTTGATATAATAGGATCTGATAAGAATGCTTGGGAAGAGTCATGGACTTCGATCGTATGGCATAGATCCTTTTGTAAGCCATAATTATTTCATGCGAATGAGATTCCCTCGGAACGATTGTTTGTTCATTCTAATTCGTTGTGTTCTTTCAGTTTCGATGATCAGGGACTGTGTTGCTTAGGTTCTAATGGTTGAGGATGGTGTCCTTTCAATTTCGGTGGTCTAGTTTTGTTCTATGTTGACGGCTTGGTCATAGCACGACTCAGCTCAATATGACTGCGGATGGACCTGGTGTGTTCGTTACAACTCGGCAACTGGCATGCTATTGTTTAAAATAATTCTTTATTACACAAGTTCTGTTTACGTGTGGATGCACTTTCTACCACATGGTTTGCTTGTAGTGACCACTTTCTTTAAGATTAACGATCTTGTGGATATGATGGTTAGGTCGATTGGCGACTTTAGTGGTAAAGAGCGATTTGAGGATATCGTAAGATGATAAAACTCGAGTAAACTTGTCACGTAGTGTTATTTTTCCACAATGAGTGGATTGGTACTCGGGTGAGTGATCCATAACTACATGCCTAGAATGATCCTAGGTTCACGGAGGTATCCTTTGGAATGTTTTAGTCGGATGCACGATTTGTGACCTAGTTGGTGTGTCGTTCCTCGAAGTGAACAACTACCTATACGAGGTTAGTATCAAGTTTAAGTGAATTTGCGTCATCAGGAAGACCCAAGACTTCGAGGAGACTAAGAATATGTAGTCTTAATAGGTGAAATAATTTATGATAATGGAGTGGGTGTTATTTATATGTCATTTTTCTCTTGAGAGAACATCAATCACGAGAGAGTCTTGCTTGGTAGAGGCGTCGGTATGCTTTGGGTATTAATAAAGGAGCCTTAGGAATTGATTGAGAGTGATCAGTGAGTAAGAGTAGACACAATGACTGTTATGCGACTTTAATGACTAGCTTGATGGTGATCATTAAAACATATTGCATGGCGATCTCTTTAGTGATAACCCTTTGTGAAAGGGAATATGGGAACTTTTTAGTGATTGAGGACTTTAATGACCAAGCCTTGAAAAGTTCTTATGACTTATAATAAGAGTTTATAACCTCCACGAACTTGATGGATTGACAATTTCGAGGGAGAAATTTCCTAAGGAGGGAAGAATATAACACCCACCCTCGTAACTTTGACTGGACACGTGTGGTTGGGCAACTTTATGTGATCCACTTGAGCTTTAAACTTTGTCAGATAAATTATGAGTCAAATTCGAGTAATATGGTGGTCTTGGTGAAATTAATTGGAATTAGAATGGGCTAAAAGTCAATTTTGGAAAAGTTCAGGGTCATTCGAACGATATCCGAAGTCGTTCAAACTAGATTCAAATCTAGTTCGAAGGATCTTCTAATGACCTTCAGATGAAGCACCTCTATATAGGAAATACCACGCTTGTTAGAACCTCGTTCGAGGTATGTTCGAACGAGATGTCATTATCATTCGAACAAGATGCAGGTCGGTTCAAATGAAGTTGTAGTTTTCATTCGAGCGAGATCCATTCTCATTTAAACGAGATTTGAAAATTCAGTTTCTGTAGGTTTGGAAAGTTCTATCGAAACCTAGACCGTTGATTCAAGAAACGTGTCATGCTCCCACAGTAGCATATTAATTCATGGATAGAGTTTTGTCATTTTTGGAAATTTACCGCTAAGGGTTTTGGGGTATTTAAGTGTGAGTTTGACCATTCCAGGGCATTTTCAATGGGATTTCCTCTCTCTCTCTCTCTCTCTCTCTCTCTCTCTCTCTATATATATATATATATATATATATATATATATATATATATATATATATATATATATATATGTACACACCACCCTAGCACCACCACCCATCCACATAAAACCACCATATTTACCATATTTTAACCCAAAAAACCCACCTACACCATTTATTATACAAGATGTAAATTCATGGAGTTATTGTTGGAGGTTTTTGAAGAAGAAAAGTATAAGATTAATGGATTTTAAAGCGGGTGTTTCTTGGAGCTTTCATGGAGACAAGCTTGATGGATCTATGCAACCTCTTTAAGTCCACCTTAGGAGGTTGCTATCTTCTTCTCATTTCATCAACCACGTTTGAAGCTTCTTTTGAGGTGCGAAACTCTACTCTATAAGTTTAAGAACTCTATTTCCGTAGTAATTGGTCTATTATATAAAGTTTAAGAGTAAAATGCATGTATGTTGTAAGAAAGTTAATTCTCATGATTTTTGTAAAATGGTTTACAAAGGATTTCAGAAGTGTTGAGTAAAATGATATATTTTAAGAAAACATGGTGTTAAATACTTTATGGAATAAAATGTTTTGAAAATAATATTTATCTTATTGAGATATTTGATGAGCAAAGTACTTGAGTTTTCATGTAAAAAATAGCATTCTATGAAAGTAATCTTGAAAAGCATTTTTTTTGCAAATATAATGAATTTTTTTTAAATAAATCTTGTGTTAAACCCATTCTCTTGGATTTTTTTAACTTAAAATGACCCTTCCTATGTATATAAACTTGTAGTATTTTAATGACAAGTATTTAAACAAGTTTTTATAAAGGTTTTAATAAGTTTTAACATGAAATGAAAAAAATTCAAAATTTTAATCCTTGAAGTGTGGAAAATGTGATACGTATATGCTTTCAAGACTACATGTGATGATTAGAGAAAAGGGTTATTTCTTTCTAAAGTAGTCTTAAAATTGCCAAGTGATTTTGATAAAGAAAGTAATGAAATAAATAGATTTTCAACCTAAGAAGTATGTCACTCGAAAGTGTTAAATAAGTGTTAATGAGTTAAAAATGTTTAAGGAGTTAATGTGTGTAACTTAACAATGTTTTTGGAAAATAACACTTGTGAAAATGGAGGAAAATACAAGTTTGGAGACAAATGGGTAAAATGATAATTTTAGATAAAGTGGAATGTTTTTATGACATAAAAATATTGGAAAAGGTGTTACACAAAAAGGTCCTAAATTAATGATTTTTGGGATACAATCAACGCAAGTGTATAAAGGTAAAGAAATTAATGATTTTCAAACTGTAACACAAGATAGGGTGAATGCTTGGGTTATGGCCTCACCGAGTAAAAGTGAAATAATGTGGAGATTCGATAAATGTTAAAACACAATAATAGAGGCTCGAATGAAACCAAAAATAATTAATAAGGGCTCTGAGACCTAAGGTGAAATGCCCAAAATCACTGGCCAGCGCATATGTTAACATATGCGCCAGTGTGGATCCCATTAACGTATGCGGATATTTGTAAAATTTTGAGAAAGGATCAAGAAAAGTAAAACATGTCAAGAAATGGGTTGTGCAGTAAATGTAAGAAAAGACAACCTAACTTGAATGAAATGAATACATGTTCCACTGTAAGATCCACTTAAAAATGAAATGAATCAAAACAAGTAACGTTTTTGGAATAAAATGATTTCATGCATTAATATGTGTGTGCGTGTGTGTGTGCGTGTGCGTGTGCATGTGCATGTGCATGTGTGTATATATATATATGTATACATTACTGCTCTTATGTGGATTGTCTCTCATTTTAGTAGTGTGTGACACCCCGACTAATTAAATACCGGGTAGCTACTCCTTTATTAAATTAATTCAAAATGCCAAGTTGGCTCAGTTAATAGCATCACTGTCGAAAACATTTTATTATTACTAACCACCTAGTATTTAAAAAGTAAGTTGCCAAATTTTAATATAAGTCTGATTAACATGCAACAAGTGTAATAAAGAATAACAACACCATTCACCATACTGAAGTAAAACGAATAACCATCACATAGTGTAAATAAAGTCTGGAGGAAAACTCCTCACTACAATCCCATACTGAAATAAATAACCGAATGCTAAAACAATACAAATCAAAGTCTGAAAACTGTAATGTAAAAGATGTCTCTAATAGAAATGGGCAACATGCCCTACAACTGATAGATAGTGACTCTGGAATCCAAAAGATAGAAGCGTCTACAAGCAAATCCCTGTAGCTTCCACAAACAGCTACAGCTCGTCACCTGAATGAGAATCCTATGCTTGGTGTCCCTGTGGCTGGGCACCTAAAAAGGTTTTACAAGAAAAAGATTTGAAAAGCAAACGGGTCAGAGCCCGAATGTGGAGTTATATTTTAAAAACCTGCAAGTGCTTTAAAAACATTTAAAACATTAAATGAAAAGTACATGTTAGGATGTGCACTCACATGATATTCTCACCTCTCGTCTAATTGTGCACTCCTAACGTAAGTACCCATCTAGAGTGATACAGACTACTAGCTACGTGACAACATATCTAGCTAGACTATCATAGGTCCTACCCTTATTACTCGGTTCTCTTAACATAATAACGCTCGTAATTAAGTAGGGGTTTAACGTAACTCAGATGTTCAATATGTAATATATATAACTATCAGTTAACTCGTTATATTTCTCGAAACAATACCGTAATTATATTCACATCATTAACATGAAGGTTCTCATTAATTAAGTGTATATTATTCACATCACAAATATACAGTATAAGCACCCCGAGAACTAAGCTGCGGTGCACACATACTCTGCTATCCATCCCGGTACATCACGTACATAAGGATTACATATTCCGAATCTCTCAGGAATAGTTCACAGATAACAACATCACAAATAATGGAGGCGAACACAGTCACATCACATGGGTCACGCACATACCTACGCTCCCACGATCAGCGGACTTATTAATATCCCAATAAGTCGTTCTATGACCTAT
Organism: Sambucus nigra; assembly: GCA_949130495.1. Taxonomy (NCBI): domain Eukaryota; kingdom Viridiplantae; phylum Streptophyta; class Magnoliopsida; order Dipsacales; family Adoxaceae; genus Sambucus; species Sambucus nigra. The sequence continues at coordinate 289,112,508 of OX422223.1, forward strand.
GTTCATCAAGGTAACCAGTCTAAATCCGGGCAACACAAGGATTAGAGGGCCCTAAGCGAACGCAAACCTCCCGTGATAGCAAGTATGGTAGGTATGTCATACACACAATTCATATACCAATACTAAGTTAACACACGTCTTAGTAATCCCGTAGTTTAATCGTAGTACATATCGCATTCTCGTACTAACTTATAATTATCACAATTTATACTATTCCGGTTTGTAATTATACGTGCCATAATTCATCCTCACGTCGTAGTAGACACTCACGTCTCAACCCAAATGGTTCATTGAATTAAATCTCTCGTACATAAATTTACTCCTCGTAATAACCCAAAGGTCACAAATCTATCCTTACATCATCAAAGGAAGGTTATCTATCTCCTCGAACAAGTTTACGGAACTCCAAAAATCAAAAAAGTCCAAAAAGCTCCAAACTTTCAACTCGTTAGAAGTCTCGTTCGAACGAGACTGTTCGAACGAGATTTCTCTGTCAACTCGTTAGAAGTCTCGTTCGAACGAGGCTGTTCGAACGAGATTCCAGTTCGTTCGAACGAACTGTACCTTCTAACGATATCTCGTTCGAACGAGATATCGAACAAAATCTCTTCTCGTTAGCAGCGACTGGTCAACTCGTTAGAAGCTCGTTCGAACGAGTTCGTTCGAACGACCTGGGGATTGCTTCTAACGACTGGCCAGTTTCGGCCCAGATTTTTCCCCAGTTCGTTTTCATCCATTTTTATCACTTCTAATCTCTTCCAAAGTTCATCCCAATAACGTTTTAGGGTCTCTAATTCATCCTAAACATATTCAAGTCATCTTCTAACATGTTTTCAAGGATTAAATCTCTCTAACATCAATCAAAATATAAATCTCAACACTTTTTCCCCCAATTATTTCAAGAACATGAACCCTAACTTTTTGAATCATGAATTAACCCAATAAAATCCGTTTTAAATTTCACCCAATCATAAATATCATCAGTAGGAACATCTACCTATCATTCTACATGCAAATCCTCCTCAAGATTTCAAGTTCTAAGTTCAATTAACATGGGCTTTCATTATCTTTTAAGAACAATTGATATTCTTCAATTTCTAACATGGAAAAGACATTCTCTGAAATTAAATGGAATAAAGTCACTTGCCTTGGTTCGATTTATGATTTTGGTGTAGGTTTGATGGAGTTTTTCTGCAGAATTTCCTCTCTTCCAAGCTCCTTCTTCAATGGTGGCTTAAGGTGGCTAGGGTTTGTTTTGGGGAACTTGGAAACCTAATTGATAACCTCTGTAGCTTAAAGGGTTAAAGTGGGTTGGATAGTGGGTTTAGTGGGTCAATAATCAATCAGATTTAGACTCCTAATTTTCGTCACTTTTAATTCCTCAAAATGTAAAATTACCAAAATACCCTTTAAGTTGCCGATATAGCCTAAAAATACCCCGGAATCCAAACTACACCCCCGGGTAGTGTTTTCTGACTAACTCGACCCTTCCGGACGCGTTGGCGCACTCAAAACGATCATACGGTTTATAGATTTTAAATTCACTTTTTATAAGTAAAATATTACACCGTGACGCGGCGGTCCCACGCGTCTCAACAAAATTTCTAAAATGCTGTATATAAATCTCACAACAACTTTTATAATACCAACTACATATATCAAAACATGTATGCACATAATCAAATACCAACTCGCATCTCGTTAGTATTTATAACCCGGATTAGTTTCCAATTAATACGCATTTAATTAATTAATCCTAAAAATAAATATAGCCAAAAGTACGGGGTATTACATACTTCCCCCCTAATAACTAAATTTCGTCCCGAAATTCGAAACTAGAAAGTACCTGGTAAGAATAACTCTAGATAACGTTCGCGCATCTCATCCTCGCGCTCCCATGTGGACTCCTCGACATTATGATGTCGCCACTGAACACGTACTAACGGAACTATCTTTGACCGCAGTTTCCTCTCGCTTCAGTCCAAAATAGCTATTGGCCCCTCCTCGTAGGAGCTATCCGGCTGGAGATCGATGTCCTCCACAGCAATGTGAGAATGAGCCAAATCATCTCTGAGATATTTCCTTACCGAGGAACTATGAAATACATCGTGAATCCGATGCAAATGCTCCGGTAGTCCAAGTCTATATGCAACCGGTCCGATTCGCTCAATAATAGGAAACGACCCCACATACCTCAGTGCCAACTTCCCCTTCTTCCCAAAACGCATAATCCCTTTCATAGGAGATACCCTGAGCAAAACCTGGTCCCCCCACTTGGAACTCTCTGAAATATCTCTTCGCATCAGCATAACTCTTCTGCCTGTCTTGAGCTACCCGAATGCGACTCTGAATCAACTCAATCCTTGCCGAAGTATCCTGAATTACTTCCGGCCCAAGCAGTTTTTTGTCCCCCACCTCTAACCAACATGCTGGGGAACGACAAGGCCTACCGTACAATGCCTCAAACGGAGCCATGCCAATAGTGAACTGATAGGAGTTGTTGTAAGCAAACTCTACCAGTGGAAGGTACTGCTCCCATCCACCACCAAAGTCAATAATGCACATGCGCAACATGCCCTCCAACATCTGATTGGTGCGCTCTGTCTGCCCATCAGTTTGCGGATGATAAGCCGTACCCAACCGCAATTCCGTGCCCATGGCCTCCTGGAAACTCTCCCAAAACCGCGAAACAAATATCTTGTCTTTGTCAGACACGATATTTAGGGGCACACCGTGAAGTCTCACAATCTCTGAAATGAAGAGCTGGGCATACTGTCCCGTAGTGTAGTCAGTCCTTACGGGTAAAAAGTGAGCGACCTTGGACAACCTGTCCACAATTACCCAAACGGAGTCGTGACCCCGCTGCGATGTAGGCAACCCCGTAATAAAGTCCATGGATATGCTCTCCCGCATCCACACCGGGACTTCCAATGGCTGTAGCAATCCTGCCGGTCTCTGATGATCCACTTTTACAAGCTGACAAGTGGCGCATTTCGAAACAAACTCAGCGATATCTCTCTTCATACCGCTCCACCAATACTGCCTTCTCATGTCTTGGTACATTTTATCCCCTCCGGGATGTACCGCGAACCGTGAGCCGTGCGACTCTGCCATCACATCATGTCGCAACTCCTCCCCTTCCGGAACTACCAATCTCCCATTGAAGCGCAATCCCCCGTCTGAGCTAACGGTATAGGACTCGGCTCCCTCTGCTAGTAACCGAACTATCTGCTCCTGACAGAACGAGTCATTGGCCTGTGCCCGTACTACCTTCGTGACAATCTGCGGTGTAACGGTCATCACAGACATGAAAGATCGGGCCACTGCATCCTGGTGTCCCAATTCCTTCCACTTAGCCTTCCACACCTCTGCCACCTCATCTACTGGCCTACGGCTCAATGCGTCTGCTACCACGTTAGCCTTTCCCGGGTGGTATTGGATGTCGAACTGGTAGTCCTTCATAAACTCAAGCCACCTACGTTGCCGCATATTCAATTCCTTCTGCGTGAACAGATAATGTAGGGACTTGTGGTCCGTGAACAGTTGAAACTTCTCCCCCAAAAGATAATGCCTCCAAATCCGTAGGGCAAATACCACTGCCGCCAACTCCAAATCATGCGTGGGGTAATTCTTCTCATGAGGCTTAAGCTTACGAGAAGCATAAGCTATGGCCTGTCTCTCCTGCTGTAATACACCTCCCAGTCCTTGCAAAGACGCATCGGTGTAAACCAAATACTCAACTCCCGGTCTCGGCAATGCTAACACAGGTGCTGAGGTTAATTTTTCCTTCAATTCATCGAATGCCAACTGACAGGCATCACTCCAGATATAGGGCACACCCTTACGAGTCAGATGTGTCAAAGGACCTGCTATCTCTGAGAAACCCCGAATAAACCTCCTGTAGTATCCTGCTAAGCCCAAGAAACTACGAATCTCCGTTGGTGTCGTGGGCTGTCCCCACTCCCTCACCGCGGATACTTTCCCCGGATCAACCGATATTCCCCGATCGGAAATAATATGTCCCAAAAACTGGACTTTCTTTAGCCAAAACCCGCACTTCTCATATTTTGCATACAACTCGTTTTGACGAAGTGTCTGCAAAACCTGCTTCAAATGCTCGGCGTGCTCCTCCACTGTCTGAGAGTAAACCAGAATGTCATCAATGAAGACAATGACAAACTGATCTAGGAAATCCCTGAACACTCTGTTCATCAAATCCATAAACACAGATGGAGCGTTGGTCAAACAGAAAGGCATAACCCGAAACACGTAAGAACCATATCTCGATAAGAACGCAGTCTTCGAGACATCCTCCTCCCTGATACGCAACTGATGGTATCCCGATCTCAAGTCAATCTTCGAGAAGAAAGAAGCTCCTCTCAACTGGTCGAATAAGTCATCGATTCGAGGCAACAGATACTTATTCCGTATCGTGACCTTATTCAACTCTCGGTAGTCCACACACAATCTCAGTGAACCATCCCTCTTCTTCACAAACAGAGCTGGAGCACCCCAAGGTGAGGTACTCCTGCGAATAAAGCCCTGACCTAACAGCTGCTCTATCTGATCCCGTAACTCCCTCATCTCAGCTGGAGCCATACGGTACGGTGCACGTGCTATAGGTCTCGTACCCGGTAGCAAATCTATAACAAAGTCTATCTCTCGACTGGGTGGTAAGCCTGGTATCTCCTGAAACACATCCGAATACTCCCTGACGACTGGAATAGAATCTAAAGGAATCACTACATCCTTAGAGGTATCCTCCTCAATGCAATACAGATGAGCGGTCGATCCTCCCTCTGGGCGAGGCATCGCCACTATAAACATCTCTTGCCCCGGAATGGCAAAAATAATGCTCCCGCTAAAGCAATCAATCATGGCCCGATAAGCTACTAGCTAATCCATACCGATAATCACATCGTGAACATGCATGTCTAACACTAACATTTCTGCATGTAATACCAAACCACCAATCTCTACCCCCACTCCCCGGCATATAAAGAAAATAAGTGACCCACTCCCCAATGGTGAGTCGACACACGTCACTGTGCTCTCTGCCGTAGCTAACAATCCTAAAGCTTTCGCGAAGTGTGTAGCTATAAAACAATGTGTAGCCCCCGTATCGAATAATACCCGACCCATAGTGCCATGGATAGGAAACGTACCCTCAATCGCGGGCGGTGCTTGTGGAACTGCAGCCTGGTGGACGTTGTAGACATGTCCATACTGTAGCTGCCCCTGCTGAACTGGGACTGCTGGAATGGGTGGCAATGCTGCCATCTGTGGTGGTGCGGGAAGAGCGGTGGGAAACATGGGCCTCTGTGGCTCCTGGCAAGCACCCTGTTGCTGCTGCTGTGGGGCCATGCCCCTATCAGGACAATCTTGTCGCTTATGGCCAGTCTTGCCACAAACAAAGCACTTCCCTGGGAAATTCCCTCCTCTCTGCCCCTGCTGTCCCCGGCCCTGGTGGCCGTTACCATTCCTCCCTTGGCCCTGTTGGCCCTGGTGGAACTGCTGCCCATTCTGCCCCTGTTGGCCCTGATGGCCGTTTGGACCCTGATGGCCCTGACGGAAACCTCCCTGTCCCAGTCTGTAGTTACCTGACCGGAACCTCTTGTTATCCCCCTGCTGGAAGCCCTGCTCATTCTGTCTCTGCCCCTGACTAGATTGTGCCCCGCTGGTACCATGTCCTCCAGTCCTGCCCTGATGGCTAGACTCCCCCGACCGCTTGCCCTTGGCCATATGAAAACGGTGGTCCTGGCAGTGCAACAATGCAGCGTTAACCACATCAGAATAAGTGGCCAACGATAGGTTCCCTAGCAAATGCTGACGGATCCTCCAAGTCAACCCGTCGGTGAACTTCTCAATTTTCTTCTTCTCTGTTGGTATCTCGTCTGGAACGATGTTCAACAGATTCATGAACTCGGCCTCATACTCGGCCACTGTCTTACCCTCTTGCTTCAGACTCATCAATCTCCTCCTCATTTCCGTATGAACAGCTGACGGAAAGTACTTGCGGTCGAACCGCACCCAGAACTCCTGAATCGTGAGAGTATCCCTCTCCTCCATGGTGGTAATAGACTCCCACCACTATAGCGCATATCCAACTAGCTTGAAAGTAGCTATCACCTGCTTCTGAACATCTGTGCACTCATACATCCTTAAGTGCCTCTGCATATCCTTCCTCCATTGGCTCGAGACTACTACATCTGAGCTACCTACAAACTCTGGCGGATGCGCTTTCTAAAAAGCGTCACGTACACGCTCCCAAGTAGACGGAAATGCATTAACCTGCACTGGCGCGGCAACCGGCGCCTGTGGTGGTGCCTACTGAACAACGACAATCGCGGCATTTACCGCTTGAGCTACTATAGCTGCAACCTCAGCGGCGTTCATCATGCCCTGAACTGGAGCGGGCTGGGGTTCGGGCGTTGCATCCCTGGGAACTCGTCATGCACGTCGTGGAGGCATCTGTAATAAGAACAAAGTTTATAAGTTCAGTGTTTATAAACTTAAGATAGCTGAAGAACGAAGCATACACAAAAAGAGTACAACAGTCCTAAAATATAGGGCTCTATATCAAAGAAATGTAGCGGAAACATAATAGCTGTACAGATCCTAAAGGATACTAGAACCTGATGCTCTGATACCACCTGTGACACCCCGACTAATTAAATACCGGGTAGCTACTCCTTTATTAAATTAATTCAAAATGCCAAGTTGGCTCAGTTAATAGCATCACTGTCGAAAACATTTTATTATTACTAACCACCTAGTATTTAAAAAGTAAGTTGCCAAATTTTAAAATAAGTCTGATTAACATGCAACAGGTGTAATAAAGAATAACAACACCATTCACCATACTGAAGTAAAACGAATAACCATCACATAGTGTAAATAAAGTCTGGAGGAAAAATCCTCACTACAATCCCATACTGAAATAAATAACCGAATGCTAAAACAATACAAATCAAAGTCTGAAAACTGTAATGTAAAAGATGTCTCTAATAGAAATGGGCAACATGCCCTACAACTGATAGATAGTGACTCTGGAATCCAAAATATAGAAGCGTCTACAAGCAAATCCCTGTAGCTTCCACAAACAGCTACAGCTCGTCACCTGAATGAGAATCCTATGCTTGGTGTCCCTGTGGCTGGGCACCTAAAAAGGTTTTACAAGAAAAAGATTTGAAAAGCAAACGGGTCAGAGCCCGAATGTGGAGTTATATTTTAAAAACCTGCAAGTGCTTTAAAAACATTAAATGCAAAGTACATGTTAGGACGTGCACTCACATGATATTCTCACCTCTCGTCTAACTGTGCACTCCTAACGTAAGTACCCATCTAGAGTGATACAGACTACTAGCTACGTGACAACATATCTAGCTAGACTATCATAGGTCCTACCCTTATTACTCGGTTCTCTTAACATAATAATGCTCGTAATTAAGTAGGGGTTTAATGTAACTCATATGTTCAATATGCAATATATATAACTATCAGTTAACTCGTTATATTTCTCAAAACAATACCGTAATTATATTCACATCATTAACATGAAGGTTCTCATTAATTAAGTGTATATTATTCACATCACAAATATACAGTATAAGCACCCTGAGAACTAAGCTGCGGTGCACACATACTCTGCTATCCATCCCGGTACATCACGTACATAAGGACTACATATTCCGAATCTCTCAGGAATAGTTCACAGATAACAACATCATAAATAATGGAGGCGAACACAGTCACATCACATGGGTCACGCACATACCTACGCTCCCACGATCAGTGGACTTATTAATATCCCAATAAGTCGTTCTATGACCTATGTTCATCAAGGTAACCAGTCTAAATCCGGGCAACACAAGGATTAGAGGGCCCTAAGCGAACGCAAACCTCCCATGATAGCAAGTATGGTAGGTATGTCATACACACAATTCATATACCAATACTAAGTTAACACACGTCTTAGTAATCCCGTAGTTTAATCGTAGTACATATCGCATTCTCGTACTAACTTATAATTATCACAATTTATACTATTCCGGTTTGTAATTATACGCGCCATAATTCATCCTCACGTCGTAGTAGACACTCACGTCTCAACCCAAATGGTTCATTGAATTAAATCTCTCGTACATAAATTTACTCCTCGTAATAACCCAAAGGTCACAAATCTATCCTTACATCATCAAAGGAAGGTTATCTATCTCCTCGAACAAGTTTACGGAACTCCAAAAATCAAAATAGTTCAAAAAGGACCAAACTGTCAACTCGTTAGAAGTCTCGTTCGAACGAGACTGTTCGAACGAGATTCCTCTGTCAACTCGTTAGAAGTCTCGTTCGAACGAGGGTGTTCGAACGAGATTCCAGTTCGTTCGAACGAACTGTACCTTCTAATGATATCTCGTTCGAACGAGATATCGAACAAAATCCCTTCTCGTTAGCAGCGACTGGTCAACTCGTTAGAAGCTCGTTCGAACGAGTTCGTTCGAACGACCTGGGGATTGCTTCTAACGACTGGCCAGTTTCGGCCCAGATTTTTCCCCAATTCGTTTTCATCCATTTTTATCACTTCTAATCTCTTCCAAAGTTCATCCCAACAACGTTTTAGGGTCTCTAATTCATCCTAAACATATTCAAGTCATCTTTTAACATGTTTTCAAGGATTAAATCTCTCTAACATCAATCAAAATATAAATCTCTACACTTTTTCCCCCAATTATTTCAAGAACATGAACCCTAACTTTTTGAATCTTGAATTAACCCAATAAAATCCGTTTTAAATTTCACCCAATCATAAATATCATCAGTAGGAACATCTACCTATCATTCTACATGCAAATCCTCCTCAAGATTTCAAGTTCTAAGTTCAATTAACATGGGTTTTCATTATCTTTCAAGAACAATTGATATTCTTCAATTTCTAACATGGAAAAGACATTCTATGAAATTAAATGGAATAAATTCACTTGCCTTGGTTCGATTTCTGATTTTGGTGTAGGTTTGATGGAGTTTTTCTGCAGAATTTCCTCTCTTCCAAGCTCCTTCTTCAATGGTGGCTTAAAGTGGCTAGGGTTTGTTTTGGGGAACTTGGAAACCTAATTGATAACCTCCGTAGCTTAAAGGGTTAAAGTGGGTTGGATAGTGGGTTTAGTGGGTCAATAATCAATCAGATTTAGACTCCTAATTTTCGTCACTTTTAATTCCTTAAAATGTAAAATTACCAAAATACCCTTTAAGTTGCCGGTATGGCCTAAAAATACCCCGGAATCCAAACTACACCCCCGGGTAGTGTTTTCTGACTAACTCGACCCTTCCGGACGCGTTGGCGCACTCAAAACGACCATACGGTTTATAGATTTTAAATTCACTTTTTGTAAGTAAAATATTACACCGTGGCGCGGCGGTCCCACGCGTCTCAACAAAATTTCTAAAATGCCGTATATAAATCTCACGACAACTTTTATAATACCAACTACATATATCAAAACATGTATGCACATAATCAAATACCAACTCGCATCTCGTTAGTATTTATAACCCGGATTAATTTCCAATTAATACGCATTTAATTAATTAATCCCAAAAATAAATATAGCCAAAAGTACGGGGTATTACATAGTGCAGAGTGGGTATGTGTCACCTGACGGTGAGCTCAGAAAAGAGAGAGAGATAGCGCCTATAATTTATCCAATAATATATTGGCTCACCGCTAAGGGGCACATCTCTGGTCTGCACTATTAAAATGTAGGACAGTCCGCACAAGAGCATTATACACACACACACACACACACACGAAGAAATTGCATGTGCACATAGGCAAACGTGTTAGAGTCTCTTTTTTGCCGTTCGATTCTATATTGCATTGTTATATTTTTCCACTGGGTATTCGGCTCATTCCCTCCTCTTTGTTACGACGAGTTGTGTGTAATTTCGTATTTTGAAAGCGCTACACACATAATTATTCTTTTTATTTTGCATTAGTAGCTCTGTTTTCTAGGATTCGGGGGATGATTCCCACGGGTCCCTCGTGTAGTTTGATTTAAATTGGAATCATATACTAAATAAGTGAAATGTTAATTAAATAAAAATTGATTAGCAACATTATCTAGGTTATCCTATCATACTTCACACCTAATGTTCGGGTCGGACCGAGTTTACCACGGGTAGCCCATTAATCCGGGAAGGGATGTTACAAAAAGGGACGAAGATATGATTCTTATGGATGGAGAGTTACTATGATAAATTTTTTTGAGGATATGAGTTAGATTCCTCAGTACTTTTTGAATCTCGATTTGGGAGACTTCATTATAGGCCAGTACGAGAAAGATTTCACCCAAGCCTCACTTTTTTGCATGAGATAAAGTTAACATGGAGGCTATGAGGATGGAGTGTTTTATTAAGGGCCTGACTTGGAGGAGTCAATAGGTTTTCATTGGTAATCTAACTTACACCACTTATTCTCAGGTGCTAAATGTTGTACTAATGCATTTTTAGACTCGTCTAGATTTTTTGAAGAGATAGGGATAGAAGAAAGGGAAGAATGACTCTACTTAGGGACCTAAGATTGGCCTAAAACCTGTGAAAATGGTGAGTCATGTGGTACTCAGTATGGCCACCATCACCATGGAGTACCGCCTCTCTTTCTAGTAGGCATAAAGATTAGGATGCTTATTGACATCAGGTCCCACAAAGATAAGGAATATCAGGGCCTCCAGGGTCAAGGCTATCAATGTTGGGGGTTTTATTCTTAAACTATGTATGTCGATTATTTTTCCATAAAGGCATGTCAGAATCCTTTTGAAACAAAAATCATGTTTGTGAGAATGCTTTATATTTTCTTAAATATATTATATACATGCCGGTTAGTTGAACTTGGAGAAATTTGAGTGAGTTGGTTCGTCCTAATCATAGAATATCGAAATCCTGATTCTAGTTCAATTTAATAGTTCACAGCCTAGATTGGAAGCTGACACCTCATTGGTAAAGCTGGGAGTATGATCTTACTAGTTTATCTTGAATATGAGAACCTCTTAGATTGTTTGGAAACCTTTTCTAATATTTCAAGATCATATCAGTAGAACAAGAATATATTGACTGGACAACAGTGAGATTAAAGTCTAGGTGCTGAATAGATTAAACTTATGCAGTCTTATAATGTTTGCAAAAGATGAATACCTTTTTAGTCCCGAGGATTACGATGATTGTAAGATCCACTTAGTTATTTATTTTATTGTTATGTCTGCGATCTAATTGACTAAGTTAAAATCTCTATAATTTTGGGCATTCATTGTGTGAATATGTCTGAGATCATATTCCGAAAGAACCCGCATCTTAGAGATATTCTGAATTGTGATACCCCCTTCGGCGGTGGATTTTATAATCCAATAGAGTATCTTATAAGTCCGATTTGAGATCAAGGAATATATAAGATGTTGGTTAAAATTGATTAGCATTGAATTGAATTTCACTAAGCGGGTGTTGTATTCTTTACACGGGGAATCATATTATGCTTTATCTAAGTTTGTAAATAAGTTCTCATTTTTTCAAGTGATTTTGAGATAATTAAATTGGAGTGCAGACGTGATTATTTATTAGGATTATATCCATATATATAGTTATACTTTTTATTTAAAAATCCTCAAAGGAATCATTCATGGTTTTTTAGAATAAAAAATGAAGTCTTAAATTAAGAACTTCCAAACTAGTTTTATAAACGGTTCTTAAAAATGGGATCATATGAAGATTTTCTTCAAGAGCTCAAAACTCTTTTCGATTTGTATGGAAAAAGCTCACCCTAAAATAAAGGTAGTTGGAAGAATTTCAGGGCCAATATACTCCAATTTCTAACCCATTTTTTTATTCTATGGAACTAGGGATGGACTTTTGAAATTTCTAGAGATAAAATTAGAATCTCAATATTAATAAGAAACTTCAATTACAAGTGGTGAGCTAAATTTGAATTTGAAGAAACATTTTATTAACCAGCTTTTAAAATACTACCACAATCTGGAAAAAAAAGAAGTTAAAATTAGTATTAGTACAATTACGAAAAAGTATCCCCTTTACAGTTCTAAAAAAAAATTTAAATCAAAATCCTCACCTTTCTTTAATTTTTTTTGTTAAAGCGAATAAAATCTTAGCAACTCGGTTTGAAGAGTTGATTTTTGATGATGAGATATTTCTCTCCTCACTCTAAAAAATGGAGGAAGATGCTCACACTGATTATGCCCAAGAAAATGACTATATGGTAACCTATGTTGAGAATTCACACCTCAAATAATGTATTTCTGATACCAGAAAAGATAAAAATTCAATTACATGTTATAAATGTGGATAAATAGGTAGTTATGTTAATCGATGTTTTACTAAGAAAAACATATATATGATAAAAAAAAATAAGGGTTCAAAGCAAACACTTATATAAGTTATTATTAATCCTACAGATTTTGAGGAATCCTCGTAGTACACTTTTGAATTCGAAGACATTTTAGTCCTAGAAACAAATGATAATATCTCATCAAGGGAAACAAAAAAATCTCAAAAAAGACATAACATGCATTACACGATGTAAATCTAAAATATATTATTACAAAGCTATTCAAAATGAGTGGTTTAGGAGTAAATGTTTAAAAAAAATATTAAAATATAATAATAGATCTTATAGCCAAGATTCAAGACCTAGAAGATAAAAGAAAATATATAAAAAATACATAGTAACAAAACAAAGAAAACCCAAATGATTCTAAGAAATTACTAATACTTCCCTAATAACATAACCATGTTCCTTAAAAGAAATAATAACGTTAAAAATACTGAAGGCATTAGCAAAAAAGAATCAATTATTGATGATTTAAAGTCAGAAATTAATGTCTTAAAATAAAAACCAAACAAATAAGACAAATAGTTATGGATTTCGAAAATTTCTCTCAACAACTTAAGGAAAAAAAAAATTAACAACTCAATGTTGGGAAGAGAAAGAGAAAAAAGATAGTTCTTATTTACTTCTTATATACCAAGTAACTTACCAGAAATGGAATGCAAGTAGTTATAAACTATGATTACATCTTTAAAACAACTTCTTTAATTGACAACGGCACTGATTACAATCGACAGATTGAAAATGAAAATTAAATATAAGTTATCTAATGCTCACAACATTATACGAGCAAGATATTGTCATAATAAAGTCTCATTAAAGAAATAAATGAAATGAAAGAACAACTCATTGTCTAAGAAAATAAAATCAATTTCTTACAAAAGGAAATTCAAGAATTATTTATATCTCAACAATTAGAATCCCCCCAAAATAAACAATCAATAGAAAAAATCACAAAAAATAGAAACGTAAATTTATTCGGAACTCCCAAATTCTTTTGGGGATATAAAATAATAGCATACGGTTTCCCTTCATTATGAAAAAGATTTTGAAATAAATAAAATTCTTAATATGGCTAGGCCAATTCAAATGAATCGGAAAATGATTGAAAATTATAAGGATAAAATCGAATCATTAATCAATGAAAATAAATTAGAAAGAGATAGTCACCTTGGATTTGTGGATCTTTTTGTGCTAGTAAAAATTATGAAAATTAAAGAGGAGTAACTCATCTTGTAATCGATTATAAACCACTAAACAAGGTTTTTTTTAACTAATTAGGCATTTATTGCTAAATACGAAAAATCTTTTATCTAGACTACAACCAATCTTAATATTTTAAAATTTTGATTTAAAGTCAGGATGATAATAAGTTTGAATTACACAAAAAGACTGATATAATATTCTATTCACGGTACCTTTTGGTCATTATGAATGAACCCCTTTGAAATTTAAAAATATTATGAATGATATTTTTACCGCTTATTCAGAATTCTCAATTACATACGTTAATGTCATCTTAATTGTTTTTTAGAAAATGTACATCAACATTTAAATATTCTTATAAACATTATAAAAACAAATGGTTTAGTACTTTTAGCTAACAAAATGAGCCTTTGCAAATCAAAAATTCATATTTTGGGGTCAATAAATAATCCATGGAAAAAATTATACCCATTATTAGTGTTATAGATTTTGCAAATATATTACAAAATTAAAGATTAAAACAATTATAAAGGTTTTTAAAAAGTTTAAATTATATATTATGTTACTATAATAATTTGAATATAAACAACACTCCTTTATATGAAAGGTTAAAAAAATTACTCTCCTTTATAGACATATAAACACGCTAATGTTGTTAAAGTAATAAAGTAAATGTTAAACAACTCCCTTTTTCATCATTAATATTCCCTAATGGCATTAAAATCGTTGAAATCACTGCCTCAGATATAGGTTATGGAGGCATATTAAAACAAAAATTTTAAGACTTAGAGAAATAAATTCTTTATAGATTTATTTATGGAAAATGAAATATGCCCTAACAAAAATATTCTAAAATTAAATAAGAAATCATCACATTAGTTTCATTTATTACTGAATTCTAAGACGACTTATTAAATTAAAAATTCTTATTAAGAATTGACTGTAAAATTGCTAAAGAAGTTTTAGAAAAACTTCTTTAAACTTTGTGTCTAAAAAAATATTTGCTAGATGATAATCAATTTTGCCAATTTTTGATTTCGATATAGAATATTAAAGGGGAGTCAAATTTCCTTCCATATTTTTTAACTTAAGAATACTTATTGGGAATCTCCTCATGACGCAATCGCAAACTTGGGAAGGAATAATTGTCTTCGAGGAAGATAAATGATAGAGGCATGCGAGATTAAATATCTCGATTCCCAAATTTCATTATATGATTAAACATTACATTTTCTTGATCCTTTAAAGAAGAAGATGATAAAGAAGCCCCAATAATACTCCTTGAAAAGGAGGAAGAATTTATTATTTTCTTAAATAAGAAGGATGTGGATTATGATCATGACCCATTTGACCTTTCTCAAAGATACATTGAAATTGATCAGCATTTTCACTTATCCGAGAAAAAACTTGAATATACTATAAAATAATTTTAACTAAAAATGCTTCCATTGATTTTTCACTATTTGAACGATTTTTAAAGTTAATACCCTACAATATTTTTCTTAGATAAAGAGACACAAAAGTTTGATAAACAATTAAAATAAACTGGTCCATTAGATAAACTTGTATAAATTATTCCTAAAAAAGAACCAGTAAATTTATTATACCTACACTCTCTTAAGGCAACCAATAAAGAGGTATTTAACCCTTCATTAGTTAAGGGTTTAATTTCTTCATGGCCTAATCATAGGTGCATATATTTATATTTTTCTTTATACCTTATTATTTCAGATGTTGTAATTAATTGTAGACTATTGTACATATTATGCATTGGAATAATTTGTTTAATAGTTTTTATCAACATAGAATTGAACAGTTTAAATATTTGTAATCCTAAATCTTACTTAGTTTAGCTGAGGGAAGGTTCTGATTTGCTAAATGATCTTTAATTTTTAAATTTTTTATTTTTTCTCTATTTTTAACAAAATCATCAAGGGTAAAGCTCTTTGGTTGAATTTGGACAACATAATGCAATAACTAAGGAATAAATTAGCAATTTTTACTTGCAATTTTTCCAGTGTTTTACATCTTAATGCCCTTTAAATGTCAACTTCTGGACTTTGATGAATTCTAACAACGTTTTTGAAGACTTTGGGAGGGTAGAAAGATCATCATCCACATCATATATTTCTCCAAATTCGAATCACCTACAACATATGTAAAGGTATCTTTACACTTTAAACCTAGTTCTTTATTTTACTTTCCATTGCATGATCAATCAAAGTTTTTGGCTAAAAGTTTTTCTGTGTATGTTAATCCCCATTAATTAGAGCCACCAAGGCCATGAATGTCAAGGCAACCAAGGTCATAAGGAGTATGGGTGTGGAAAACATGGTAAGAAATATGTACATTTAGTGGAAGTTCTTTACATGTGGGGACCATGAACACACATTTAAAAGTTACCCTGAGGGAAATTAGGTAATCCAAGGACATTAGGAATATCTAACTAAGGAAAAGAATTGTTTGTAGTTACCAACACCACTAGTGAGACCAACGTTACTTGCACCACTTCTAGGGGATTAGACACCATCCTCGCAACTGATTTAGTATGGATGTGTTTATAATGTCACACTTAGAGATGTCTATGATCTTCCTTAGGTAATTAATGGTATATTTCATTTTTAATACCTAATGGGTCGAGTTTTATATGAAGCAAGATCATCACGTTCTTTTGTTAGTCATAGATTTACACAATCATTAGGCTTATTGGACATTGCGGTATATACATTACTTTGTATTGATACACTTTTGGGTAAAGATACATTGATACGCCACATTTTCAATAATGTGTTTATAGATATTTGGCGCTTATGCTTGGCAAAAATTCTAATTGTTTTATATATGTGCACATATGATGCTATCTTGGGGATAAATTGGTTATCCGTGTACCACACTCAGGTTGTTTATCATGGAAGAAAATTTATTTGAAACTATTTTGAGGCTTAAGGAAGAGTCAAGTACACATTTATATTATTTTGAGAAGACTAATTTTGTAGAGATACTGTATTTTTAGAGTCCGTTCCGATTGTTTATGACATTCCTGATGTGTTCCAAGAGAAACTTGGATTGCCATCGAGTTGAGAGATTAATTTTGTTATTGATTTATCACCATGGGCCATGCCGACAATGAGGGCACTATACTGCACGAGACCTTTCGAGATGACGGACCTTTGAGATCTGATTCAATAAATTCTCATCAAGGAATTTATTAAGAGGAGTACATCATCATGGGGAACCCAATTCTTGTTTATAAAGAAGAATTATGGATCACTTTAGCTATGTGTAAATCAACTATCGATAATTGAATAAGTTCATAATCTAGGAAAAATATTCGTTGCCATGTATCAATTACTTATTCGACTAGTTGAAATGTGATTCTTAGTTCTCAGAGATAGGCTTAAGATCGAGTTATCATCAGTTGTGAGTTAGGGAGGGGGTTACATTGAAGACCACATTTTATTACTCGTTATGGATCGTATGAGTTTAGGGTTATGCTATTTAGGCTAACCAATACCTCTACAGTATTTTTGGAACTCGTGAATAGGGTCTAGAAATTGTATTTGGATATGTTTTTCATTGTTTCTATCGATGATATCTTGGTTTATTAGCATACTTTTAATGAGAATGCACATCATTTGAGATATGTTTGTAGACATTATGAGAACATTGATTGTATACCAAGTTCTCAAAATGTGGAATTTGGTTGTTGTAAGGACATTTTTGTCCATTATCAATTTATATGTCGTATACCGCTACACCGTCGAAGAGGATCAAGATCACATTCACATCAATACGTATCCAAATAATCAAGGTTCTTCAACAAATAGCCTCCGCGAGGTTAACTTTGTTAAGGTTACGTTTTAGAGTACCTTAACAATTCACTTAGAGTATTGAAATTATTTTTCATAAAATATTTTTCTAAGTGTTGGAGCGGAGCTTTAAAAATTTTTATTAATTTTTTTTCATACAATCTAAAGATTTTGTTCTCGGACACCTTTCCGTAGAAAAATCATAACTAATTCATAAAAAATCAGAAAAAAACAAAATTGGCGGCCACGCGTTCGTATCGAAATTATCTACAATCATGGGATAAAATTATAGGTCGTTCAAACAAGATAGAATCTCATTCGAACGAGATAAGGATCTCATTCAAACGACATCGTATGTCGTTCGAACGAGAAGAGTTATTTTCTGACACGTCACCGCCTTGATTTTTAGTATTTAAATGGTGTCAGACTACTAGATTTCGTGTGGAGAAACACTAGTTTTAAACAGAATACGATTTTGAGTGTTTTACTTTATTCTCCAACATTAAAAGAGTTCAATTGCTTGTTTTACAATTCACAAAATCCCAATATCTTTTTGTGTGAATTGTTTTGAAACCCAAGAACAAAACTTTGCTATTGTTCATACTTTGTGTGGAGATCTCTAAAACTGGAGGGCTGCATGCTATTGTGGAGGGAGTCTCTATAAATCTTTTTGACTGCGTGTCATAAGGAGTGCTTGCAAGTATTCCTAGATTGAACAGACTGCGTGTCCTTATGGTATAGCTACACATGAACCACTGCATCTTTCTAGCTGATGGTTTAAAGGTTTGACGAAGGCACCGTGCGTTACACTTGAGGGAAGTTGTATGTAAGTCAATGGTCTTGTAAATTCTTTAAAGTTCTAGAAATAAAAGTTTTTGCCCCTGTGGGGGATTTTTCCTGAAATTTGGTTTTATTTACATGCTTATTGCTTTATGATTTCATATTACTTAGATGCATGTGTTATGACTGAATTAAAACTTGGGTTTCATTAAATCGGGTTTGGTTGGCACACAATTAAAATTGATTTATTTGAGAAGTCGCATTTATTCCGCTGTAACGACTCTTTCAATTGTGCAAGGTTTAGTTTTTAGGGTACATTATTTTCGAGGCAAAGATTTTAGTGGATCTTAGTAAGGTGTTTATAGTGGTAGAGTGGAGGCAAGCCACTGCACTAACGGATGTTAGGAATTTTCTCAGGTTGAAAAGGTATTACTAACGATTTATTCATGGGTTTTCTAAGATTGTGGTACCTCTTACACACATGACCAAGAAGGTGGTATCGATTATTTAAGACGAGTAATGCCACAAATATTTTAAGGAGTTAAAGAGAAAGTTAACTTATGCGTTCGTACTTGCATTGGCATATAGTGGGGTGGAAAACTTGGTATACACAAACGCTCCTTTATAGGGCATTGGGGGTATATTGATGAAAGAAGACATGCCTACAACTTATGCTTATAATAAGGTTAGTTTTAGAATAATGAAATTAGAAAATCTGGGATGTGTGCATTATCATACACAAGTAACCTAAGTGTTAGTTTATGTAGTATTGGGCGAAAGCGTTCGAAATATATTAACGAGGGTCTAAAGCGTTTAAGCCCCTTATAATAATTTAGAGAAACTCACTGCGCTTAGGATGAGGCATGGTTTTGCATGCTGTTAAGATTGTGGGTGTTTAACAGCCTCATTCCTACACCTTTCTCACCCCATACGTGTGCATGTGTGCACGAGTGTGTGTATGTGTGTGTGAGAGAGAGAGAGAGAATTGACTAAAGTGGTCCACACGAATAGATACAAGCTATGCAAATAACTGTCTAGGTTAGTGTGTGTATGTATTAATTAACTCTCAGTTTGTCACAACTATAAATTAATATTCCTCAAATTTTTACCTTACACACGTAAAATCTACACATATACCACACGTTGCAAATAATTTTATTTGACCCCCACTTTTTATTATCATATCCTAAATGTTTAATTTCGATTCTTAACTTAAAGATAAAGTTAATGGATTTATTTCGTTATAACAAAAGGTGATATCCTTGCAAAATGTGAATGGGGTTTTAAGATTTTTTTGGTATCGTTCTGTCTTTATTTCTTTTTCAGATTTTATATTACAAAGTTGTCACAATGATCGATATGTGATTATTAACTCCAACTCAAATTCAAAGGAAAATGCAGTAAAGTCTAATAAAAAAAATCAATGACGTACTAAAATATAATATATAGATTATGGAGGTACTCATGATAAAATCATTATTCTTATTTAAAAATGTACTAACAACCCCTTGAAATAAATTTGGGGATCTCCCCCAATTGCTATAGTTTTGGGGATGAAATTTGTTTGTAGATCCTAAGTCATTCACATTTAAAAGATAAATCATGCCACAAATATTTAAAGCAATCGATTGTATTGATAATTTATTTATTTGTAATGAATGTATTAAATCATTACTAAATTATAAAAAAACATTTAACGATATATTTGACTATACAAAAGTTATGTGTCCATATAATTATCGCACTAAACAATAAGTACAATAAATACACAACTCTAATGGATTCAAATAAAATTACTATAGATCTAAATATCTTTTGTCACGCATTATATGCAAGAGACAATTATTTCTTAAACTGTATTACATTACACAAATAATTTTAAGGGACATTTTGGTTTTTTCTCATATTTTGTTCTTGATAATCTCTCAAAACTCTGTTATATATGACTTTATTAGCCTTTATCCCCCATTTCTAACGAAACCATATGTATATGGGATAACTGTTAGCCACATTGTCGAATTTCTCTTCAAAGGTATTTGAATTTATTAGTCTTCGACCCACCTTTCACATAATTTTTAAGTCAGCAATCAAACTGCTAGCCTCATCATCAAATTTGAGTTCAAACCCCAAAATGTCCCTATTAAATGTCTAAAATTTTAATTTGTGTTTGGTACCTAAATATTGCGGGTCAAAGTCAAAGGTTTAATTTATCTTTTGAGAAACACACACACAAACATATATATATATATATATATATATATATATATATATATATATATATATATATATATATATATATATATACTTTCATATACGTTAATATTTATAAAAAAAATAGTTTTTATCAAAAAATATTTTAATTAAAAAAGTAAGCTATGGATAAAAAATTGCATTTTACTATATAACAATTTTTTATTTTTACAAAAAATATAAGTTAAGCTTACCTATTTTTTTTCAAAAAGTTATATGTTATTTGAAAACTGTTTTAATTATGTTTATAAAATAAGGAAATTGTATGTTTATTTAAAAAAATTGCACGTTTTAATGTTATTTTTGAGTTGTTAGTAATGTTGCCGTTAAAATCATTTTTTATGAAAAATGTATTTTATTTTACAATAAACTATATTTCTAATTTTTCATTATTAAATTTACAACAGTAGACATTATCGATAAACAATTATTTCTAGCTCTTCTCATGTAGAATAATTGTAAATTATTAAAACGTAAAAAAATTAACCTATTCTTTATTTAAAAATGCATATTGTTTAAAACATTCTTTTATCTATTTTTATAAATAAAAAAGTAATTGAATTTTTTTAATAAAGAATTTTACATTTTTATAACTTTATATAAAAACTATTTTTTTTAAAAGACTTGTACAATTTTGAACTACTTTTTTAAATTGTATTGTTTTGAGACTGCTTTTGAATAGATTTTTATAAAAAAAATATTTTTCAATTTATTTTTCTACAATTATTAATTTCTTTTAAAATTTATCATATTTGAAGATTATTTTAACGCTATTTTGACTATTTTTTTAATAAAAAAATGAATTGTCTAAATAAATGTAAATTTTTTTATAAATACAATTAAAATGATTTTCAAATAACGTACAACTTTAAAATAAAGCAGGTAAAATTAACCTATATTTTTTGTAAAAATGAAAAGAGTTACCTTACAATTTTTTTATTTAAATAGTAGTTAAAACTAACGTACAGTTTTTTTTATAGACAGCATAATTTTTCAATTATATATTTGTGTATAGGACTGTGTTTCGGCCGGATCGGATCGAAAAATGACCTTTAAAAAAAAATTCTAATTTTTTTGGAAATTAAATATTTCTTCCAATTTCCTATCCAATTTTTCGAAATATCAAAAAAGTTTCCGAATTCGAAAAAATCGGAAAATCGAAAAAAAATCGAAAAAATTCAAAAATTCAAAAAATACTAAAAATTCAGAAATTTGGAAATTCCAAATTTTCAAAAAAATTAATATAGAATTTTCGATTACTCGAAATTCTCATTTTAAAGAAATCGAAAAAAAGATTTAACCCAACATGTAAATATGTAAGGATTTAACCATTTTTTTCATTTGTGTAGAGGATAGAGGGATATTCTCATTTTATAGAGGACTTTTTTGGGCCTCTCTTCCTCTCCTAGCTGATGTGAGAATGCTTAAAAAATTAGAAAAATTGGAAATCGGAAAATATTTCAGAAAAAATCAGAAATAATTCGCAAAAATCGGATCGGCATAGTTTCAGAAAAATCGGATCGAAAAAATTGGAAAATCGAAAATTCATAATTATTTCCAATTTTCGATCCGATTTTTTTCGAAAAAATCGGAAATCGGAAACCTTATATACGTTCCAAAATCGGAAAATATCGGATCGGATATCGAAAAAATCGGAATGTTCGGAAAAAAACACAGCCCTATTTGTGTATGTGTGCATGCACGCATATCAAAAATATAATTTAAAGTTTTTTTACTTTCACCCTCAATTTTGACGTACAAAACCATAATCGAAATTTTAAGTATTAAATATGATCATTTTTGTGGGTAAACAAAAATTTAATGATTTATTTAAGAGTTGAATTAACGACTCCTTTAGAAAAAAAGGTCGTAGCCAGAGTTAAATTAATAATTCCTTTAGAAAAAAAAGGTTGTACTCAGTGCACAAGATTCATACTTTACTGTAGGATCTGAAAGAGATAGATATTGACTGACCTTATCCCCATGTTATTTTATAATATGAAGAGGCTACTCCGAAGTTTCGAAACAATAAGAAAGTCAAATATCAGAGATGACCCCATATTGTTTTAGAAACATGAGCTAAACAATAAGAAAGTCAAATATCAGAAATGACCCTTATTTTAATCTCATAGGACTCGTAAAAAAAATTGTTGAGAATCTTTCACAAAATAAAAATAATAGTAACAAATGTTGGGATTTTTACCCGTCCATAATTTCCCCCCTTTTTCGTTTGCTTATTCGTTATCAAAACCTCCATCAAGCCCACCCTCCAAGCTTCTACACTCGGATGAACTCGGTTCTCAATCAATTTTCTAACTAAAATTAGGGAAAGAAAACATTATTAAAAATTCGTCTATCAGACCCTTTGATGCAAAGAAACAGATTTGGCTTGACCTTTTGGTGTAAAAAAAAGATTGGGCTTGAGTTGAACTTCCAACGATTTTGTACAGGACATTTACGTCTTCAAAAGTAAGTTTTACCAAAATATATTTAGCAATAAATATGTTAATAATATTTTGTAATATTATTTAGTTCCATTTGTAGTTATACTTATATTTTGTTTTTTTGTTGGTGGTCTCTTTTTAATAACTATGTGACAAATGTCATTTTCTAGAGAAAGGAAAAAAGACGGTTGTAGACACTTTTTGATGGTTATATGACATTTAATACAATTTAAAATATAAATGGAAGGGGAGATGACAAACCATTGAAAATGGGATTAAACCCAAAAAAAGTATTAATTTCATACCGAGTGATATTTTGGTATATTTTTGTGTATATATATATAGGCAATAATTTTTCTTTGTATTCCTTGAACTCCCATATTAGTTAGAAAATTCCACGCCCACTAACGAAAAATCATGTGTCACCACTAGTAATGGAATTCATTTACTCAATCTCTTTCAACATTTGAAATATTTATTAATAACATATAATCATTTTTGTAAGGGTTAGATTAATTTTTATAAACATCTCACACTTTAACCTCATTTTAATTTTTAGTACAACATATTTAAAATATCCCATTCTATTTTTTTTATTAAAGGAGATAATTATAATATTTATGTTTTTTTGCAGAATTTGAAGAAGACAGTTTTTGATTTTGTAGGCCCCTTTTTTCAAAGTGGGCTTTAGGTGAAAAATAATTTTTTCAAAAACCAAACTTTTACCAATTTTAATTCGAACCAAGTTTGTGAATCAATTCTACTTAAGTACAATTTTATCTTATTTAATCCTAAACATGCATCTACCTGATTAAAGCAACTAAAATAAATCAAGTTCATAAAAGTAAAGGCGGATGTACGAGGAAACCATTTAGGGAAAAAACCTCGGACGACCCAAGCCAGACAATCACGATGATACGATAATTACAAAGGAAGACATACAGACTTACTCAACGACTCGATCCCCACAAGCCTTGATGCTCTTCTTCTCTTTAACTGCTCCTCCACAGTGCACACGTATAAATTCTTCCACGATACTTGTCCACAACACATGAGTCCACGTGCACCTCGGTATCCATCGATGCAGCTTTGTCAACCATATAAGATTCGAAACACGGCCTTCACCATTTCTTCACCACAAAACTCCAACGAAACAAATTGTTCAATATGAATGAACAAACAAGTGGTGTGAACAAGATCTCTATAACATATGTATGAAAGCTCGGATCTTTATAAACAATAAGGATGATTTTTATCTTTGAAATCCTTGGAAAACAAGCGCAGAAAAATGTAACTGTTCTATTTTGTATTTTGGTTTTGCACACCCCGAAATTCTGAGCAAAATTCACCTTAAATAAAAAAAGTTAAGTCACCACGTCATTAGAACGCTATCCCTATGTTGTTTGAACTATCTGGCCTTGTCGTTTGAACAACTTGCCCATGTCGTTTAAACGGCACTGAGATGTCATTTAAATGACATCATATGTCGTTTGATCCTCCAAATCACAAGGGAAGGGACCATACGACTCTAAATAGTGTTTATCTCAGAATGAACGAAGTTAAAACCTTTTAAAGTCATTTTTGACATTTTAGAATCATTTTTAAACAAAATAAGATCCTTAAAATATTTTTCGAGTCCCATAAACATTATGCGTTCATACTTGAGAGAATCACGAAATGCAATGTGATATAAAGACATGAAACGAGCACTAATAAACATGACATGATATATCTTTGAAGCTTGGCCACTACGCCTTCAAAGAAACACATCATAGACTTTGTGGGTATCGTGACAAATAAAAATCTATCTATGACTCAAATTGGTTTTTGTCCGGAATGATGCCAAAACATACAAATTGACTATATTTGGAAGTTTGTCCTTATAAATCTCCCCCTTTGGCTATTTTGTGACAAAACCAAAACAGTGAAATACCTAAGTCGGACCATCAAGCCGTATGACCTAAATCCCATTTCATAAACCCAAAAAGAAAATACAGGACATGATCTAGTAAACTATATCGGAGCGTTAGCATGAACTTGTCTTCATATGATGTGGTTGTAAAAATATCCAATCTCAGAAAACAACAAATACCATGTGAAGTACAGAGGTACAAATGATATATAAACCTTTTGAAACGCTAATATGTAAAACAAACCACTTATTACACATGTAAGCATAAGATATGATACCAAAAAGTATACATAAACAATATTGCTCAAAATAATGATATTAGTATGTAAAGAAATGATGAAAACATGATAAACAAATGTTCTTATCAACCCAAAACTCTCCCTACATCACATACCATCTCTCCCCTTTTTCGTCCCGAATAGATAACCATAGAAAAAGATAAATAAATGAATTTAAAATGAGAATAGTCATATAAAGCATATCTAGATAAACATATGTATCCAACTAATAATAATCAGAAGATACTAGATAGAAAATAATCACACAAATGAATCATTAATATCGAGCATGATGTGACTAATGAATCAATGCAGTTTATGAATTAAGCATGAATAAGCAACCGACTGCAAACATGTTGACCAATTATACCAAAATAGTTTAAAATCATAATATATACGAAGTGGGTACAAAAACATAACAAAAGGTCAAAAAGGCAATCCTGGTCAATGCAGGTCATTCGAATGGCAAAGCATTGTCATTTGAATGAGATAAAATCTCGTTCGATAGATGCAAGAAACAAACTAAAATTATGTGTAGTCACGTGAAGCATCTATCTAACGACCCTAAAAACGACCATACCTGACACTTTTAAAAGCTTATTTCTAATGTCGCGCGATCCAGTCTTCGAACGACATGGATATGTCATTTGAACGAGGTTAGAAGTCGTTTGAATGACTTGAGAAACTTGTATTCGAACTCTAATAATGTTCAAGATTTTTTCGAGTGAAAAAATTTCATGAAAACAGTAACTGGAAATACAAAATAGTAGCAACACAGACTTAAAATAGAAAAATAAAACAAGTATGAGTTTTATGCTAACATAGTATCAATGTGCTCAAACATGGATATGGAATGAATGATCATGAAGTACAGAAAATTAATGACAAATTGAACACATCGAAACAATCAAGAAGCTCTAAATAATAGCTAAATGTTATGAATCTAAGTTTTATCCATATGTGGCAATTAATATGTTGAGCTAAATGTACTAAACAAACAACATGGACACTGTTGATGTAAAAAATTAGACTACCTCTAATTATTTAATCACAGATAAAAATAAATACGAGACAAGAGATTTTAAAGTGGTTCAGCCTTGAATGAATGGCCTACGTCCACTGTTTGTGTTTTTATTGACTGTTTAGGAAATCTTGAAGTATGATTATCCTCTAGAAATTCCGGTCCCCTCCAATGAAGATGATAAAATGTATTTATAGACTTGAGGCTGTACATGTGAATGAGTAATACATAGATGTTCAATAAGTGTATAAATCCGTATGATAATAATCAACATTTAATGCGCATTTAATCCTCTTAATTGTCTCATAATAAATGCTTTGATCGAGATGCAGCTCAGACCGCCAAAGTTGCTCGGACCGTCTAAGTATCTCGGCATCCATGAGTTACTCGGTGTAGTAAAGTTCCTCGGAGAACTCTTGTTGGTCGGAGCGACTGAGTTGATCGGGGAGGTTGAGTTCCTCGATGTCAATGTTATTGTAAAAATGCTCGTAGGTGCCACGTAGATTGACATGTGTCTTCATATGATTAATCCACGTCAGTAGGTTAAATTTGGTATCAACAGAAGCCCCCATGTTTCACAGTTCGAGGTTTGAGGAGTGTGGAACATTCTTTCTCGAAATATGGCGGCTTTAAATGGTCGTCCTGAAATTTAGGAGTGTTTTCTTTGTATTTATTTCTCGTTCCAAATTCATAGAATCAAACTTTTTGAATTTTTATAATCGCCTCGGTCCCCGCGCCTTTTTTTGTCCTTTTAGCTGCCGGTAGCGTAATCGTCTCTTTTTGTAATCACCTCCTCCGACTGCTCCTGTAAAAGTTGTCGAGAAGACCCCAGTGGTTCCGAGCAGGGCCGCTGCTCCATACGAGGTTATTCTCATCTCTCCGACTAAGACTACATCGTTAGTCGAGACTATTGATGCTCCTCTGAGGAAGCTGAAGAAGAGCTCCTCGGTCAATTTAGCTGAATCCATCGCTCAGCCCCCGAATA
This sequence comes from Sambucus nigra, assembly GCA_949130495.1. Lineage (NCBI taxonomy): Eukaryota > Viridiplantae > Streptophyta > Magnoliopsida > Dipsacales > Adoxaceae > Sambucus > Sambucus nigra. The sequence continues at coordinate 289,139,581 of OX422223.1, forward strand.
CTGGAAGTGGTGTTCCCACTTTCATTGCTCCGAGCTCTATCATGAGCTCGGTGAAGTCTTGGGTCATCCCCGAGATCCAAGGCACTGAAGAAAATCTTTCTCGAGATATGGTTACCACCTTAGCTGCTCGTCATATTGCTTCCGTTAGTATTATTGTCCTAAACTTTCATTTTTCCCTTGTTATATCTGTGCACTGATTTGCTATTATTTTCTTTTCCCAGATGGTAACATGTTTTAATACGATTTTGAAGAAGGATGAATCTATTAAAGCTTCAAGCTCCTCGTCAGGTGTAGAGGAAGCTTTGGTGGGTCTGACGCAGTCTCTGAAAGATTCTCGTCAAAAGTATGTTGATGATAAAGCTGCCTGGGAGAAGCATCTCAATTCGACCGAGCAGGAGAGGAATCAAGCTGTTGAAGTCTCCAAAGGATTGGAGAAGAAAATAAAAGAATTAGAAAGTAAGAATAAAGAGCTCGAAGGGAAGCTTCAAAATGCTGGGGAGCTTGAAGGTAAGCTCAAGGTTGCTGAGGAAGAGTTGGGCAAACTTCGTGAAGTAAGCCGTCAGAAGGACGAGGTGGAAAATAAATTGAAGGTTACCGAGGAATTTCTATCAGAGAAGCTTTCCTCGTAGAAGGTGAAAAGAAGATTAGCTGTAAAAAAGTCCTTCAGTGCTGGCTAGGACAAAGGATGGAAAAAGGTCTGGCTGCCATGATGTTGCAGGTGGAATATGGTAGCCACAAATACTTTAGGGATAACTGGGTCGCTGCTCTACAAGAGATTAAGGTTGATGAAAATTTTGACCTATTTCAGCGACACATCTCGGGCCCCCCTCCAACTCTTGAAGAAGAAGAAGAGGACGAAGCTGCCTCTGAGGAATCTTCCATGGTGATGGGAGATCAAATTTCTCATCCCACAGTTGTCCAGTCTTCCTGCGAGCAACTCCAACCATCCATCATTTCAAACGAGTAGCTTCTAGCACCCCCCGAGAAACCATCTATGCCATCCGAGCAACCTACCTCCTCGTACAAGCCTCCCGAGAAAGTTTTGGGAGACAAGGAGAAGGTGTAGAGTTGTTTGGATTTTTCTCTTTATTTTTTTTTGTCAATTGTAATTCTGAACTATGTACCTCTCTTTTATGATATAATAAAATTTGAAGTTTTATCTATTCATAATGTTGTTTCTCTTCCTCTTGCTCCTTATTGATTCTTTCTCTTTCTTCTTTTTACTAGTTTATGGCCAGGATGGAGTTGTTATCTTCTCATGATACAAAATTGATGAAACAGTGCAACGAATATTTCAAAGCTGGCCATGCAGATTTGACTGATGCTCAAATCGTTGATATACTCGGTCCAAATGCTTTAGAGAGAGCAGTTGAAGCTTACCAATATTTAAAGTGCCTGCTCGATAGTACAGTGGCTAACAATGTGGCATATTATGAAATGATCGAAGACCTCCAGGGCACTCTTGAAGAGCTTCAACAACAATATAAGGAATCTACAGCCCTTTTGCACGAGGGATACGAGAAGAAGTATCAGTAACTCAGTGCTGATAAGGGGTATGGCAAGTTGTTCGCTCCTTATAATGTGAGGGAGAGAACTTTGAAGACCGAGGTTGAGGAGCATAGGCAGATATCCAAGTTATTAGAACAGGAAAATAATAACTTACGAGGAGAGGTATCCCAACTGAGGTCTGTAGCCTCTACTTCAAATGCTTTAGTCCCTGTAAACGATGAGGGATTCTCTTTCTTGGAGGTCGAAAATGCTAACCTTAGAGATGAATTAGAGACCTTGAAGAGGATTGGGCCTTCTACACTGCTCGAGGACGAGCAAGAGCTCCTCGGGGATGAGCAAGAGCTGCTCGAATTACTGTCGAGGAATAAAGAACTCAATCGGCTCTAGAGAACCAAGCCTTCCAACTGATGACAAAGAACCAGGCGTTGGCTGAGATGTCCAAGAAGATCATGAATCTCGACGAGCAGCTCTCTACACAAAATTCTGCTTTGGAGAATAAATTTTTTTTTATAAAAAATCTTCACGAGCAGATGGAAAGGTTGACTTATCAATTCCACAAGAAACGTAGAGAATTCTGGATGGCTGGCTACAATGAGGCTCTCTACCATTTGGATGATCGGATCCAAAATGTGAACAATGAGGGTTACAAACAAGGGTGGTTGAATGCCTTGGGTGTACTGCAACTGGAACAGGGTCACTACTTGTGGGATTACCATAATCCTGGGTTACTCGACCTGCCAGTGCCTCCATTTAAACTCGACATGAGTTGGATCCCTGCTCGGGAAATCCCTCAGTGTTTGATTTCCAAATATCTTGGTGATTACAGTCTCCATTACAATGTCGAAATATCTCGCCCAGAGCACCTACTCAACCGGCCATCTGTGATGAACATCAGGATGCTCAAGGACCTTAATTTCATAAATTCCCCTTATGCATTAGACGATCCTCCTGCTGACGAGTAACCTACTTTAAAAGCAAAGGGGAAGAAGCCCATATAATAGGATTTCTGATGTAATAATTTTTATTTATTTTATTCTCAATGTACTCTATTTTGGATTTAATGAAAAACTTATATTTTTCTTTGACATCTTGATTGCCATTGTCTTGTAGATATTTTGTAAAACATTTTACATATGTGTATGTATATCTGTTAAAAAGATAACAACATTGTGTTATTTGCTGGTCAACTAAAGCTGGTTAAAATTATTGTCGACTATCCCAAATTTTTGGTAATCATCTGACGATTAACCAAAATTAATGATATTTTGATTCTCGACCAACTCGGTGGTAATTTAAAATGTTACGAGTATCAAAAATTTTTGCTTGATCACTTTTTAATTCTAAGCTATACTCATGCTTTAAAATTTTTGCCATTGTCTTATTCCCGACCAACCTGAGTTGGTGGATTTTTAGAAATATTTTTCCTTCCCAACCAACCTTAGTGGGTATTTCTCGAAAATATTTTTTTTATTCCCGACCAACCGGAGTTGGTGGATTTTCTTCCCAACCAACCAGAGTTGGCACTTTTGGGAAATATTTTTTATTCCCGACCAACCGGAGTTGGTGGATTTTCTTCCCAACCAACTGGAGTTGGCACTTTTGGGAAATATTTTTTATTCCCGACCAACCGGAGTTGGTGGATTTTCTTCCCAACCAACTAGAGTTGGCACTTTTGGGAATATTTTTTCTTCCCGACCAACCGAAGTTTGTGGATTTTCTTCCCAACCAACCGGAGTTGGCACTTTTGGGAACTATTTTTTATTCCCGACCAACCGGAGTTGGTGGATTTTCTTCCCAACCAACCAGAGTTGGCACTTTTGGGAACTGTTTTTTTATTCCCGACCAACCGGAGTTGGCACTTTTGGGAAATATTTTTTTTATTCTCGACCAACCGGAGTTGGTGGATTTTCTTCCCAACCAACTGGAGTTGGCACTTTTGGGAAATGTTTTTTATTCCCGACCAACCGGAGTTGGTGGAATTTCTTCCCAACCAACCGGAGTTGTCACTTTTTGGAACTATTTTTTTATTCCCAACCAACCGGAGTTGAGTAGTGTGTAGCACTAGTATTCCGCAAAAAAACTTCAATAAAAGGATAAAGTTGGGTAGAATATTCACATTTTATTCATACTGATGAAACTGCATTACATGAGAGTTTACATTACTGATAATATTTGCGCAGGTGTTCTGCATTCCATGCATTCTTAAACTCCTCCCCCTCTAGAGTTTCTATTCTTTAGGTTCCTGGTCGAACAACTTCTATAACTCGGTAGGGTCCATGCCAGTTCGCTTCTAGCTTGTTGTGCTTTTGAATCACTTTCTTTAGCACATAGTCTCCTGCTTTCAGGTCGCACTTCTTCACTCTCTTGTTGTAGAACAAAGTTGTTCGTTGCTGGTAAGCAGCATTTCTGATGGCTTCTTCTTCTCTAACTTCCTCGAGCATGTCCAAGTCTAACCTTCTCATTAAATGCTGACAGGGGAATTGAAGTTTAGCACTCGATGTGTTGGGAGACCCAACTCGGCAGGTATAATAGCTTCACTTCCAAATGCCAGCATATATGGAGATTCTCCTGTTGCTGCTCGGGGAGTAGTATGATAAGCCCACAATACTGAATGTAGCTCGTTGATCCAGTTTGCTTTCGTGTCATTCAGTCTTTTCTTCAAGCCATTTAGTAACGTCCTGTTTGTCACTTCAGTTTGTCCATTGCTTTGGGGATGGCCTGGTGCCGAATGGATCTTTAAGATATTTGACTGATGATAATAGGCAGTGAACTCCTCGTTGTCAAATTGTGTTTCGTGGTCGGTGATGAATGCATGGGGAAGACCATATCTATAAAGGATGTTTTTATAAATAAATTGGTATACTTTTTCATATGTCATGTCGACAAGTGGCTCAGCTTCTAACCACTTAGTAAAATAATCCACTGCGACGACGAGATATTTAAATCTTCCTCTAGTAATTGGAAGTGGTCCGACCAGGTCAATTCTCCACATGGCAAATGGCCAAGGGGAAGTAATGGGTGTCAACAATGCTTGTGGAGTTCTTCGGATGGAGGAGAAGTGCTGACACTTGTCACATTTCTTGGCATAGGCTATACAATCAGCCCTCATCGTTGGCCAGTAGTATCCTTACGTCATTATTCTTTGCAGAAGTGTTCGACCTGCTACATGGGCTCCACAAGACCCTTCATGGACTTCTTCAATCAAATCCTTCACCTTAGCGGGATGTACACACCTTTGCAAGCTAGCTATAATTCCTTGTCTATATAGAATACCATTAGTCAATACATAACGAGCAACTTTAAACTTCAATTTCTTAGTCGCGATTTTGTCAATCGGTAATTCTCCCTCCTCAATATATGCCCTGATGGGATCCATCCAAGATGGCCCTAAATCAAGGGTAATAATATTCATCGTCAGATCTTCATCTATGCTCCGACCATCTAGAACTTTAATTGGGATTGTTCTTCATAGCTCGATACGAGTATCCGAGGCTAATCGAGCTAAAGCGTCTGCTCTTGCATTCTCCATTCTTGGTATTCTGACCAGTTTAACAGTAACAAATTCCGATATCAACTCCATCGCCTTTGCATGGTACTTAATTATCAACTCTCCTTTCGCTGTATATACACCGAGCATTTGATTTACAATCAACTGTGAGTCACTGCACACGATTACCTGCTCTGCCTTCATAGTTTTTGCTAGACTAAGACCTACAATCATCGCTTCATATTCAGCCTCATTATTAGAAGCTTAAAATTGGAAGCGCGGGGCATATTATATATCGATCTCGTCTGAACTTTTCAATACAATCCCGGCTCCACTACCCGAGGTGCATGATGAGCCATCCACATATAGGTTCCATACATGTATTTCATCCTCAATCTTCTTATTGGAAAAAATTCCTCGATGGAATATTTGTTCCTCCTTTATCTCCATTTCTACCACACCTCGTTGCTCGTCGACCTTCTCCTCTTGCTCTCCGACCATCTTAAGTTGATTGGGGTTTAAATTTGTTGATCCTGTAACATCCACAGGTTGGTCGATGCTCAGCTTTTGCTCCTCGGTGGTATCAGGATAAGTGAATTCTGCTATAAAATCTTCTACTGCTTAACCTTTCAATGACGATCTAGGCTCATAAATTATATCATATTCACCGAGTTCTATTGCCAAGTACATCAATATCCCTGATTTTTCTGGTTTGTGAAGATCTTGCCTTAATGTCATATCGGTATATACGACTATGGTATGAGCCTGGAAGTATGGCTTCATTCTTCTACTCGCTTCGATCAGTGCCAGTGCCAACTTTTCCAGCTTCGGATATCTGATCTCCGCTCCTCGAAAGGCCTTACTAGTGTAATAAATTGGCTTTTGTACTCCATCCTTTACTCTTATTAATGCCGAGCTAACTGCATTTTTTGAAACTGCCAGGTACAAGTACAACCTTTCTCCCATCACTGGTCTGGACAACAGTGGAGGTGCTCCTAAATATTTCTTCAATTCTTGAAAATCTTTCTCGCATTCTTCATTCCATTCAAAAGTCTTTCGGAGCATTTTGAAGAATGGGAGGCATCTATCAGTTGCTTGCGATACAAATCTGTTAAGTGCTGCTACTCGCCCTGTAATACTTTTCACTTCTTTCTTCGTCGTTGGAGATCGCAACCCTAACAGAGCTTTGATCTTTTCAGGACTTGCTTCAATGCCTCGTTGATTAACAATATAACCGAGAAGCATGCCTTCTCGTACTCCAAATATGCACTTGGTCGGGTTCAGCTTCATTTGATATTTATCTAATTGATCAAAGGTCTGGCCTAAGTCAACTAAATGGTCAACATCTTTCTTGCTCTTTGTCATCATATCATCAACATAGACCTCCATATTGCAACTGATTTGTTCTGCAAACACCTTGTTCATCAGCCGCTGATATGTCGCACCTGCATTTTTTAAACCAAAAGGCATAACATTATAACAATAAGTACCCCTAGGGGTAATGAAAGAAGTACTCTCCCTATCTTCAGGTTTCATTTTAATCTGGTTGTAACCAGAATAAGCATCCATGAAGCTCAGCAGCTCGTGTCCCGAGGTAGCATCCACTAGTTGATCAATTCGGGGAAAGGTAAAATGATCCTTTGGATATGCTTTGTTGAGGTCGGTGAAGTCTACACACATCCTCCATTTGTTGTTCTTCTTTTTTACCATCACCACATTTGATAACCAGTCTGGATACTTAACATCTTCAATAAAGCAAGATTTCTGGAGCTTCTCGACTTCCCCCTGTATAGCTTGGTTCTTCTCGGGGATGAACACACTTCTTCTTTGCTTCACTGGCTTGATTTCCTTATTCACATTGAGCTCGTGACATAAGAAATTTGGGTCTATTCCGGACATATCTTCATGGCTCCAAGCAAAAGTTTGTTTTCTAATTTTTAAGAAAACTATCAACTCCTACTTTAATGAAGCATCTAATGATGAACCTATCTGAGTTGTTTGTTCAGGGTTCTCGTCATCCAGAATGATGTTTTCAGTGGCTTCTACCACCTGTCCTTTCACGAGTTGCGACTCATCTCTAGGGTCCAATGTTTCATTTTCTGCACCCTCATCCACTTGATAGGTAATAGACTTTTTCCTAGATTCCTCTAGCTCTTCCTGCTCAGCAGATGAATAGTAGCATTCCCGAGCTACTTTTTGATCACCCTTCACAACTCCTACTCCAAAATTGGCTGGAAATTTTAACCATTGATGTACCGTAGATGGTACTGCTTCGAACTTCTTTAATCCTACCCTTAGCATGATGATGTTGTAGGATGATTGAACATTCTTATCCATTACGAAGAAGTGTACTCTTTCTGTTTGACAAGCAGGCCATGTATCGATGAGCATATCCAACTTGATCGTCCCAAGTGGAAAAACTTTCTCGCCAGCAAAACCGAGGAGGGGCTATGATAAGGCTCCAACTGAGATAACTTTAGATTTAAGCTGTCGAAGCACGAGTAGAACATAATATCGGCCGAGATACCATTATCAACCATTACTCTTGAGATCATTGCTTCCTTTATTTCATTTTGATCACCAATGGATCATCATGAGGATACAGAACACCTGTGAGGTCGTTTTTTGAGAAACCGATGACCAGTTTTTCTTTGTTGACCTTCCTCGGGCGATCATCTTCAGCCAAATTTATTCGTTGAATATATGAACAGGCTTGAGCCTCATTGAGGTAAGCTTTTCTTTCAGCAGTAAGGTCTCCACCTCTTGCATCTCCACCATTAATAACATTACAATCAAATGATCCAAAACATATTGAAAATACTTCACGTTCTGGCTGCCTTGGTCTTTTGGGAAGATCGGGATCGTCTTATGGATCATCTTCATGGTCTCTTTTCTTGTTCTCCTCTGCTCGACGAGGAGATCTAGATCTCTCTCTTGCTCGGTCGTTATTTCTTCTTTCATTTCTACGATCAACATACTTTGCCAGTTTTCCTTGTCTAATGAGTGCCTCGATAAGAGCTATGAAATTTTTGGTCATGTGGCCATGATCTTTGTGGAACTCGCAATATTTGGCCTTATTCCTCTTGTCAGGGTCTGACTTCATTTTTTCTGGCCAGTTTAATTCTTCGTTGTTCTTGATTTCTTCTAGAACATGATTGATGTCTACCTTCAAAGGAGTATAATTTTCAAATTTCTTTAACACCTCCCATGATGGCTTTGTTTTTGAGTGCTTGTCACCACCATTGTTCTTATGCTCTTTCTTTTTGGTCTTATCATCCTCCACTTTGGTTTTGAGTGCTTGTCACCACCATATTCTTCTTTGCATCCATAGCCTCCTCGGCATTCATGATCTTGGCCGCTTTTGCCATCAATTCCGATATGGTTCTGGGTGGATCTTTAGCCAAAGTGTAGTACAACTTATTGGGCAACAGCCTACTCATCAAAGCAGTAATCGCTGTCTTTTCCTCGTAATCAATAACTTCGAGTTTCTCGTTATTGAAGCGAGTTATATAATCCCTAGTGCTCTCACCTGCCTTTTGTCTAACACTTAACAGGTGTGCTACTCGTTTAACAGGCTTTGCTCCACAACAAAAATTTCCAACGAAGAGCTCAGCGAGTTGAAAGAAAGTTGAAATCTTACCCCCGAGGAAGATTATTGTACCATATTTGAGCAGATACTGTAAGAGTTCCTGAGAAATCCCTGTATCTCATCTCATCTGGCATAGCATAGATGTCGGCAGCAGCTTGGTATTGCTCTATATGAAGGACAGGGTCGATTTTTCCATCATATTTTGGAGTCACAACAGGTGCTTTGAACTTTGATGGTGTGGGAAAATCCACAATTGCTTGGACAAAAGGTGCCCCTTGGACAAAAGTTCTTTGTAGAGGATTCTTGGCCTTGGACATTTCCCCTAATCTATCCTCCAACCTCTGAATAGAGCCTTTCCACCCATCATTTCACTCCTCAGGTTTACTAGTTCGAGCAATTGATCATATTGAAGTAGCATCCTGGGACCTATCTTGTGGAGCAGCTGGTTGTGATTGGGCAGAACCCTCTCTTAGATCAAATAGTTGCCGAAAGTTTCTTGACACAGCCTTAGGATGACTTTTATTCTTCCTAGGGCCCAATCGATCAAAAGGAGAGACCTTACTTAATCTTTCCAGTGCAATGGTCCTTTCCGGGGAGAGAGTGATATGTTGTTCAGTATCTGTGGCTCGCACTAACGAAGTTCGACCCGGTTGATAAGAAAAATCTTCAGATCTATCAGTGAGATATGAATTGCTTTGCCTAATGCATGAAGAAAGTAAATGAGTATTTCTTTGACCACTTCGTTGTCCTGAATAGGTTGATGCTCCACCTTGAATGGTTTGCATGAGTTGTCGCATTGTTTCCTGCATGACTATGTGGCCTTGAGCCAAACTAGCCATAATTCCAGCCAGATCTTGGATATTTGGAGGAGCAGATGGAGTTGGGGGATTTTCAGCGTTTCGATTGCTGGATTCAGGGTTGTCAGTCATTGGTGATGAATTATTTTTGGTGAGAAACAAAAATTATAGTCGTTTCCCACAGACGGCGCCAATCTGTTGATGTAAAAAATTAGACTACCTCTAATTATTTAATCATAGATAAAAATAAATATGAGAAAAGATACTTTATAGTGGTTCAGCCTTGAATGAATGGCCTACGTCCACTGTTTGTGTTTTTATTGACTGTTTAGGAATTCTTGAAGTATGATTATCCTCCAGAAATTCCGGTCCCCTCCAATGAGGATGACACAATGTATTTATAGCCTTGAGGTTGTACATGTGAATGAGTAATACATAGCTGTTCAATAAACGTATACATCCGTATGATAATAATCAGCATTTAATGCGCATTTAATCCTCTTAATTATCTGATAATAAATGCTCTGATCGAGATGCAGCTTGGACCGCCAAATTTGCTCGGACCGCCTAAGTATCTCGGCATCCATGAGTAACTCGGTGCAGTAAAGTTCCTCGGAGAACTCCTATTGGTCGGAGCGACTGAGTTGATCGGGGAGGTTGAGTTCCTCGATGTCAAGGTGATTGTAAAAATGCTCGTAGGTGCCACGTAGATTGACATGCGTCTTCATATGATTAATCCATGTCAGCGGGTTAAATTTGGTATCAACAGACACAAATCCAGAATTTTGACGATTCTACAAACAATGGTGTCATGATACGATTTTTCAACATTAGGATTCGTTGTGAAAAACCGTTGTTTTTCCATCCAAATATCCTCATATATTCATATTTTCTCTTCTAAGTTCTTTTGAGGTTTCTATTTTCTCACCATAGAGAAATCCTATTGGCCCCATTTTGTCATATGTTTCTTTTTGTTTCCTTACTTTTATTTTCTCGGGATCTTTTAAGCGGTGGCTTTCACAACGAGTTTATTATACTCTCGTAACCCTTTTTACGTGAACATTCATCATTTTTCCAATATAAACAATATTTATCCTCACGAAAAACGGTTCTTGTATGCACACCTCCTTCTAAGTCTAATTACGCATAGATGATAAAATTAAGAGGAGAGCGTCTCACCAAACTCAAATATGCATAAGAAGTCAAACATTCATATAAACTCGTGCAAGTCTGTGCGATGGAATATATACAAAGTCAAATCCAAATGCAAATCAACTTCGAAACATCCCCATTAATCAATGGTTAAGATCATTCAACGCATCAATAATTATGACCAAATGTCCTAGCCACATGGATAATGAAATGATGGGGGTCCAAGCACACAAATATGCCATATCAAACACGAAAACTCATAAAAAAAATAAACCGAAAATATTTTTGTGTTATTCAAAAAATATTTTTTATTAAAAAAAATCATCTTTTTGTATTATCTAAAAAATTTATGAAACCAAAAATATTTCTATATTTTTATATTTAGACTCAAATAAAAGATAAATATAATACAAAGAGATACATGAGTCATAACACTAGCAATATATGTATCATGAAGCAAAGACTAGCGTATGATAAACATGTTAACACAATCATCCTTTACATCTAGCATGGGAAGAATCAAATGCAACCAAACAAGAACCATGAAGTTTAATTCCTAAAGCCACTAAGTTAGATTTTCTAACCCATGTAGGTGTATGATGATGCAGGGAGGTTTTGGAAATCGAAACGACTTTATTCCTAAACAACTTAGGATAATTTTTAAGGTCATAACAATAACGTCTAAGATTACCCTTCCTTCCGCAATAAGTGCAAGTGTAAATACGATGAGGAATGTGACCTAAATGTGGACCTTTCCTAATGTTCCTAGTTGTCTCTCTCACACGATTGGTATTGGCTTTTGGAATGGGTACCACACGATCATCGAAGCCTATACCACACCTATCATCCTTGATTTGGATGGTACCTAAAATCCTATCCAACTTTTCCGACCTAGGCTCCAAATCAAACTTCACCTTATTAAAATTTCTCAATTTCTCCTCAAGCTCACTAATCCTAGACTCAAGAAAAGCATAAACTCCTAAAACTCTAGAATCTTTTTCTTTATTGCCTCCATCAAACCACAAAGACTATCTCTCACACTCTCAACATATTCTAGTTTTTCCTGAAGAGTCTTCTCCCATGCCCTAAGATCCTTAATAAAAGCATTAATATTTTCTAAGACATGCTCTTTAAACCTAGCTTGTAGCTTCAAGTTTGTCTTTTTCACCTTTATCGCTTCTTTATACAAGTCATTAAGGTAACTTGCAACTCTCCCACATCAATCTCCTCTTCCTCACTAGCTTCACCCTCAATTTCTTAGGATTCACACAAAATGAACTCAGAAGTGTCATTCATATGAGTATCTTCATGAGAAGATTTATCGTCGTCACTCACATGACATTCCATAAATGTTACAAAGTTGCGCTCAATGGGGGAACTCTCTCCCTCTTCCTGTTCACTATCACTTAAGGTGTCATTATATGCAATCAATTTTTCCCCTCCTTCTTAAGTTTAATGGGACACTCCGCTACCTTATGCACATAACCCTCACAACCGAAACTCCTAACTGACTCATCCCTCTTATCATTCTCACTTCGATTCTTAGGGACGTGATCTGCCTTGTTGTTCTCGAATTTCTCAAGTCTTTTGGCAACTTTCGATTTCTTTTGGTAATTAAGAATTTTTTTTAACTTCTTTGCCAATAAAGATACATCCTCTACGTCGGTGTCGAAATCATCATCCGAAACTTTAGTCTCCTCCTTCCGAACTTTCAAAGAAATGCCCTTTTCTTTCTTTGGCACTTTCTTGGAGGTAAACATGTCAAGTTTATAGGTTTATAAATCACCTACAATATCTTATAGTTTTATTGATTCAAGCATACCGAAGGAGTTTAAAACGGTCACTTATTGATCAAATATACTAGGCAATGACCTTAAGATTTTCTTAGAGACTCGATTGTCGAGCATTTTCTCTCCCAAGTTAAACGATGAGCTAGCAATATAGGATAGTCTAGTGTAAAACTCATCAAACATCTCACTCTCTAATATTTTAATCGTCTCAAATTGGGTAGTGAGGTTTTGAAGTTTAGACTCCCAAACAGTGCTAATTCCCTCGTGAGTGAGTGCAATACCATCCCAAGTCTCTTTCGACGTCTCACACATCATATTACGATTATACTCTTCCTGGGTGAAAAACGAGGAAATAACATTTAAACCTTGGAAATTATAAAGTGCAAGTCTATGTTCGTCTTCATTCCATGACTCAACATGTTTTAAACTAGTGACATCTCCATCTCTCGTGACCGATGGTGACCACCATTTTTCTAATGCTAACCAAACACTCTCATCAATACATTTAAGTGCACTTTTCAATCGCATTCTCTAATTAGCATAATTAGTGTCACTAAAAATAGGATTTCGAAAAGCATCAAACTTTTGAAATTCATACCTACAAGCACAAGGTATCACACACAATAAAAAATGTTTGTAGCTCTGACACCAATTTGTAGGCCCCTTCTTCAAAGTGTGCTTTAGGTGAAAAATAATTTTTCCAAGAACCAAACTTTATCAATTTTAATTCGCACCAAGTTTGTGAACCAATTTTATCTTGTTTAATCCTAAACATGATTCTAGTTGATTAAAGCAAGTAAAAAAATCAAGTTCACAAAATCAACACTGGATGCACGAGGAAACCACTAAGGGAAAAAACCTTGGACGATCCAAGCTAGACAAACACTATGATATGATAATTACAAAGGAAGATAGACAAACTTACTCAACGACTCGATCCCCACAAGCCTTGATGCTCTTCTTCTCTTTAATCGCTCCTCCAAAGTGACCATGTATAAATCCTTCCACGATACTTGTCCACAACACATGAGTCAACATGCACATCGATATCCACCGATGAATCTTTGGCAACTGTCTACGATTCGAAACACGACCTTCACCGTTTCTTCACCGCCAAACTCCCACAAAAAAATATGTTCAATATGGATGAACTAAACAATGGTGCAAACAAGATCTCTATAGCATATATATATATGAAAGCTCATATCTTTATAAACAATAAGGATTGTTTTTTGCTTTGAAATCCTTAGAAAATAAGTGCTTAAAAACAAAACTGCTCTCTTATATATTTTGGTTCTACATACCCTGAAATTATGAGCGAAATTCACCTTAAATAAAAAAAGTTAAGTTGGATCGTCGTTTGAACTACTTGGCCTTGTCGTTTGAACGACTTTCCCATGTCGTTTGAACGACACTGAGATGTCATTTGCACGACATCATATGTCGTTTGATCCTCTAATCATAAAGGAAGGAACCATTCGACTCTAAACAGTGTTTATCTCTGAATAAATGATGTTAAAACCTTTTAAAATAATTTTTAAAATTTAAAATCATTTTTAAACAAAATAAAATCCTTTAAACATTTTTCGAGTCACATAAACATTATGCGTTCATACTTGAGAGTATCTCGGAATGCAATGTGATACAAAGACGTGAAACGAGCACCAATAAACACGGCATGATATATCTTTGAAGCTTGTCCGCTACGTCTTCAAAACAACAGGTCAGAGACTTTGTGGGTATCGTGATAAGTAAAAATTTATCTATAACTCAAATTGATTTTTTCGAAATAATTCCAAAACTTACAAATTGACACTAATTGAAAATTTGTCCGTACAGATTTTTTACAATTTAATCTTACTTTAATAAGATCACTAGCAAGAGGATTCAAAAACTCCCAAAACTTTAATGCTCAATGATAAATTTTGTAGTTTGGAATATTAGGGGTGTGAGTAAGAAATCATCCAATAGAAGAATAGCTAGTCTGAAGAGGTTTCATAATATTCCAGTGATAGGTTTACTTGAGCCAATGGTAGATAAGTCAAAAATTAATAACTTTAAATTGAAGTGGGGATTTGAAGGGGGCATCAATAATTGTAATGGTAAAATATGGCTACTGTGGAGATTCAATATCTAAGTAGAAGTGTTGTTAAGCCATGATCAAATGCTGGTAGTGAAGGTTCTTCATCCAATGTTGAATTATCAGGTATGTGGCTCAGTAGTTTATGCCAAATGTACAAAAATTGATAGGAGGGAGCTATGTAATCAAATGATTGAAGTGGCTAGTGATATGTTTGCCATGCCTCTTATTGTGATGGGTGACTTTAACATACTGGCAAATCAAGAGGAAAAAGTGTGTGTGTGTGTGTGGGGGGGGGGGGGGGGGGTAATGAAATTGATATAGCAGCTGTTGACAAGTTTAATCAAGTAGTAGAAAGCAGTGGATTAATTGATGTTAGTTACTAAGGTCCTAGGTATACTTGGTGTAATAATAGAGGGGAGTTAAACTTAATAATGTCTAGACTTGATAGGTCTTTGCACAACACTCAATGACAGTTAATTTTTCCCAATTCATCTCTGAAACATTTGAATAAAACTTCTTCGGATCACTCTCCTCTACTTTTACCTATAGGTTTCAATGAATGTTCAAGACACTCAGTCCTTAAATTCCTAAATTTCTAGCCTACTCACTTTGATTTTATGCAGATAGTATCAGACTCGTGAGGGTGTTATACCCCAGTTGTTGGTATGTCTAAATTTTCTGCTAAATTGAAAAGATTGAAAGGTGTATTAAAATCTTGGAGCAAGTCTGCTTTTAAGAATGTTTGTCAGCAAGTGGTGGATATTGAAGATGAGATAGCCCAATTAGATATTAATTATGAGATCTTTAGTTCAGATGTCCATTGAGAGGCGTTGAATAAAGGGAGAGCAAGACTTCAAACAGCTTTACAGGTAGAGGAAATGTACTGGAAGCAAAAATCTTCTTTAAAGTGGTTGAACTTGGGGGATTCTAATAATAAATTTTTTCATGCTAGTACTATAGCCAAAGTCCAACATCTTAAAATCGTAGGGATTCAAAATGAGATAGGTGATATGATAGAAGAAGAGCAGGCTTTCAAAAAAATCATTGTTGATCATTTTGAGAATCTGTTTAGTACTGTGCAGCTTACAGTTGAGAAATTTAATGGGTATGTCATCCTTAAGATGATTTCAGCAGAAGATAATCATTCTCTGGAGGATTTTGCCTCGGAGCAAGAAGTGAAGGAAGTTGTGTTCAGCCTTAGCCCTTATTCATCACCGGGATTGGATGGATTTAATGGTCAATTTTATATGTCTTGTTGGAATATTATTAAGGATGATTTATTGGATGCTATTAATTCCTTTTTTGCAGGTGCAGAATTACCTCAAAGTTGGTCTTCTACCTCTATTGCGTTGATTCCAAAAATTAAAAATCCAAAAGTTTATGGGGATTTTAGGCCTATAAGCCTATGCAACTTTTGCTATAAGATTATTTCGAAGATAATTTGCAATAGGCTTGCTAAAATCATGCCTAAAATAATTTCTCAAAATCAAAGTGGATTTACTAAATGTAGATCCATTCAAGATAATATTTTGCTTGCCAAGGAGATGGTGCACAATTTGGGAAAGAAGATTCATGGAGGGAATGTTATAATCACACTAGACATGGAGAAAGTGTATGACAAAGTCCACTGGGGGTTCCTGATTAAAGTTCTAAGAGGTTTTGGCTTTGGGGAAAGATTCATTGACTTTATATGGAAATGTATTTCTAATAATTGGTTCTCTATTATGATTAATGGGCAAGTGAATGGCTTCTTTAAATCTAATAGAGGCATTTGGCAAGGGGACCCTATTTTTCCTAGTCTATTTATTATCGCAGCTGAATATATTAGTAAAGGACTGGATAGATTGATGGAGAATCGTTTGATTAAACCTTTTTACCTCACTAGTGGTTGTACTCTTGTTTCCCATTTGGATTTTGTAGATGATGTAATTATTTTTAGTAGAGGTGACAAAAGGAGTTTGAAGAAGCTCATGGAATTTTGTCAGGACTATGAGAGGACTTTGGCCAGAAAATTAACTTTTCAAAAAGCTCTTTTACAGTTGACTCTAAGTAGCCTCCAAGCTTTAAATCAAAAGTTGTTGATATTTTAGGGCTGAAATCTAAAGATCTCCCAATTAAATACTTGGGATGTCATCTTTTTAAAGGAAGGAACAAGGTCAGATATTATGAGACTTTAATTTCATCTATGAGAAGCAAAATTTCGGGCTGGAAATCAAAACTCATTTCAATTGGGGGTAGGTTCATTCTTATTAAACATGTCTTATCTTCAATCCCGTTATTTCTTCTAGCCTCAATAAATCCTCCAAAGGTCGTGATCTGGAAAATTCATGTGATGTTGAACAAGTTCTTCTGGGGTGGAAATGAAGATTTAGGCTGGAAATTTCAATGGAAAAACTGGTCTGAGCTGTGTAAAGATCAGAATGAAGGTGGTATGGGATTTAAAGATTTTGGTACTATTTCAAAAGCTTCGAATATGAAAATGTTCTGGAAATTAAAATATGAAGATTCTTTATGGGCGTCATACTATGAAAATAGGTATAAGAATATGGTCCGATGTATTAAGGGTGGATCTCACTCATGGAGACAAATAAAGAAAATTGAGGATGAATGTTTAGAGCAGATAGTTACAGTTAATAATGAGATTGTTTGGAAGTTAGAAAGCTCAGGTCGATTCTCGCTATCGTCTGCTTATGAAAGTTTAAGAGTTCATTATCCAGCTTCTCAAGTTCATTGTTATATTTGGGATAATAATATCCCAAAGAATATTTCCATAATAGTGTGGAGAATTCTTCATAAATGTATTGCTATAGATGATAATGTTATAAACCTTGGTGTGCATATGGCCTCTAGATGTCATCTATGTAGCTGTAGTGAGCAAACATCATCTCATTTATTCATCTCTTTCTCTATTGCCAGTCAGATTTGGGATTATTTTTCGAATATTATGGGTATAAACTTGATAGAAATAATCTATCCTCAATTCTTCTTCGCTGGTGGATTCTAGCAGGTTCGAATGAAGCAGATTTTTTTTATGTAAAGCTATTCCTCTTGGTGTGATATGGGAAATTTGGAAGGCAAGGAATAAAGATCTGTTTGAGGGTTCCAAAGTTAATATTCAGTTTATTAAGAATCAAATTGTTCATTTGATATCAAACATTTGCAAGAATCAATCTCTAGAGGGAGGAGTTTCATCGTTTTCTCAAGGCTGGAAAGAGAATTTTGGTTTGAATTTTAAAGCTAAATCTCTTAAATATTCCAAAGTCAATTGGATTTTCCTCAAAATGGCAGGTTAAAGCTTAATATTGATGGGTCTAGCAAAGGAAATCCTGGAAGAGGAGGTATGGGAGGTATTGTGCGAAATGATAAAGGTGAGATGTTATTTGCGTATGCTGAAAATGTAGATTTTACTTCTAACTCTGTTATGGAACTCAAAATTTTAAGAATTGGGATTAATCTATGTTTGAAGAAGAACATTAATGAGATTGACATTGAGACATATTCTTTATTTGTTTCTAAGTTGATAAATCGAGACTAGAGGCCTCCTTGGAGACTCAAGACAATAACGGATGCCATTTTTGAAGACCTTAAAGGGATTAATTATTTAGTGATTTATTGCTTTAGAGAATCAAATGAGTAATTGTCTAGCAAATGTGGGAGTGAACTTAAGGGGTCAAAAAATTTACGAAGATGTTATGGATTTGCCGTGTATGGTCAGGGGTGCCTACAAGCTTGATAAAATTAAATGGTTATATTTTAGAATTAGAAATGCTTGATTGTTTTTGTAATGGGGTTATTATAAAATCCCAATTTTATTTTCCGTTTTCTTTTGGTTATTGGTCCCCAAAAGGTTTCCTTATTTAGAGCTTGTAGTGCTATAAGAGAGGCTTTTTCTCTTTTTATCAATAATATGTGTGGGGTATCTGTCCCACTTCGATATAAAAAAAAATTAATAAAAATATTTATAAGTATTTCAAATGTTGAAAGAGATTGAGTAAATGAGCCCCATTTCTAAATAGGTGAATATATTCATATTAAAAAATATATAGTTTTGCATTTTCTTATAATTTTTTAGGGCAAATGGAATTTTTGTTGAAAAAATTTCTTAGCAGCAAATCATTTTGTTGTTGTCTTGAAATCCATTGAATATCTATTTCTTACATGTTGGATTTGTGTTTTGAAAGTTGTAAATAAAACTTTGCTTTTTGTCTTAAATCCATGATCAGTTTTTTTAGGTTAAGGGCACCATTATTGTGTACTAGATTTTTTAGTAATGTATATGTTAAATTTTGTAATGTGTATAAGAATTTTTTGTTATTCCTTTTGGGGAAAAAATGAATTTGTAGATGAAATTTTATAATTTATAGGCAATTTTTTATAATATACAAATGTTTAGTTTGTGTAAACCCTAACTTATAAGGTAAACATTAAGGGGTGAGCACCCTTAGTGCCCAAAAAATATCTAATTGAACTTGACCCAAAAATTATTATTGGTCAGGAACTAAAATGAAACGCTGAAAAAGGCATTCATACAAAAGTGGAGTTAAGAAGAATTAAATGTAAAGATATAATTTTATTTTCATACAAAAGTGGAGTTGGGGGAGGATGAAGGGGGAGTATCAGGATAATTTATGTGTCATTTCATTATTAAAGATATTCATAATTTTGTGGGTCTTAATGTGTTTTAATTAATGAGTACCAAATACATCCTCAATCGTCCACCAAATTAGATGGTATATCAATAAAATATTAAGCTCAGTTATTATTAAAGGTAGTGTACAACATTTATTACAATGCCACATCATTTGGGAGAGGATTTGGGGATTTGGGGAATATATCTAGGACTCATATCATTATTCTTAATTGCTACATTTCCTATTGGTTTCCATATTTCAGACTAAATTACAGATTGAATATTTCTTATTGATATTAAAGAATTATTTATATGAGCATATAACACAAAATATAAGCATTCGAGTCTTACTGAATATGGGAAAGTTACAAATTGAGTACCAGTTTGTTGTTACGTCCTTGTGCGAGCTTGAATCCGAGACCAATTTCCTGTACTCATTGAACTCGTGAGTTGTGTCGAATTGGCTACAAGAGTTAATCCTAATCCACGAATAAAAAATCAAGGTTTTCTTACTGATTAACGTTAGTATACAACACCCAAGAATCCTTTGTTCTTATGTTCTTGATACTCTTATGGAGAGCTACTAAACCCATCACATTATGTTGCCTTTTAAAGGAAATAAATTAGGAGACTTTTGTCTTCCTGTTGATAGTTGTTTAGTCATTAAATTCACTTAAAGATTAATATAATTTTGTGGCCAAACCATAAATCATGGACACCATTGACAACCATTAATTATGGACACTATTTTCATCTCTTCAATATGAGTTAATCATTTAGTTGACTAAATATATGATGTATTTATATATACAAAAAATACATATAAATAGATATCAATATTATTAATTCATTAAAATTGATTAGGATTCATTACCCATGTGGGCATATCACGTGTCCTGTTCGACCCGGATATTATCATCTCTCACTCGCCCACATATGACATGTTCAAATAGGTATTTCCTTTATCATTTCTCAATGTCTTAAACACTTTTCTCTTCATATAGTAAATGTATCTTGTGACCTCACAAGAAAGAACATGCAGTCTAAGGAGCATAGTCATTAACCCATCACTAAACTAATGAAACTGCACCACAGAGAAAAGGCTCTCATATATGCCTATACAATTTAACTACACTGGATTTTATCATTCTTAATCCCTTAATAAAGCAATTATATACCCCAAATATCTAATGCACTCATGACTTAATTTGTGTATGAAATACAATAAACTTGCTAAGGCTATGATTTTCTAACGTGGTGTATTATTAAATAATCTTCCCTGAACCCTTATGTTAATTCAATTAGACTTGACAACTTCCCTATACATGCCCTTAGATGGTATTTTCCATCGCCCTAGGTAAATGTGCAAAAGTAGAATCATCAAGTATCCTCTCAATAACATATTTTCTGGTAAACAATGGTACATGTAAGATCGTAGTGATCCAAGTGGCTCACACATCGATGAATCAGGGATTTATTCATCCTTCTAACAATCGATCGGTAAAGTACATGTAGTATGATATATATGCTACGTCATTATCCCAATTAAAATAGTTTTGTCAATTTTTATTAAAAAAGGATAAATACACTGTACGAATATTAGTCTAATCGATAACTATCGCCTTATTTGAGCTTTCAGGACAATCGATTTCTCAATGCCTGCTTAAATACTCATATTTAGCTAGATAAAGTCTTTAAAGAATTATAAAAAACTTTATGATCAACATTAACATAAAAAGGTATCATTGTAAGTACTTTAACTAAGGTGATATATATCATAAATTAATGTCCTTCTCGCCTTGCGAACTCCAAAGATATAAATGTCTAAGTTAATTAATCTAAGCGCCAAAGTGAATCACCAATGTGAGTGGACTGATTCTATCCTGGTGACATCACTATAAGATGTGTATATATTAATAATTAGAAGAAATAAATTTTAGAGAATGAGACACTGTAATGAAATAGTAATCATAATGTCAATAAAACAAAATTTTCATAAGCATCTCAAATCCTATGAAGTCTCATACTCTTAATATAATAAAGGAAAATATCGTGTGCAATAGGCTTGGTCAAATGAACAACTACCATGCAAGCAGTAGAGACACTATTTAAGATTACTTCGCCTTGTGCAAACATGCCTATAATATAGTGATAGACAATACCAATGTGTTTGGAATTTCTGTGATACTTGGGGTCCTTTTCATAAGTAAGAGGTAATGCACTATTATACTAGACACGTGTAGGATCCTCTCTACGCACAGATAACAACCCTTGAAAGAATCTCCTCAACTAAATTGCAACCTATATTGCTGCTGAGCAAGCCATTTATTATGACTCCATGGTGGATAAGGCTACATATGTATGCTTCTTGCACTAAGCAACATCTCTTCCTGCAAGTATAAAGGCATAGCCTAAAGTGGACTTGCAACCGTCTCTCTCACTAGCATAATATGCATATGTATAGCCTTGCAATCTCAATCTTCCTTTGTGGTAGAATAAGACGAGATCTGCAGTACCACGTAGGTACCTAAATATGTGTTTCACTACCGTCTAGTTTGTGGGGCCGGGGTTTCTCTAGTAATGACTAATTATCCCATCTGCGAAGTAAATGTCTGCCCCTGTATATAACATCACTTACATCAAAATTCTTATGAGAGACTCATATGCTCCTATAGACACGTGTTTCTTCTCTTCATTATACTTAGGGCATTGGTCTAAGATCAAAGTGCACCTTTTTCCATTGGAGTGTCAATGAATTTGGAGTTATACATGCAAAATCGTTGTAGGATGTTCTTTATGTAAGTCTATTGAGAAAAACAAAGAGGTTTCTTGGAACAATCTCTTACCATCTTAACCCCTAGCAGATAATGTGCTTCACCCATGTCCGTCATCTCAAAAGTAAAAGGTAACCAATCTTTAGTTGTGACAATGGAATCTATGTCATTCCCAGCTAGTAAAATGTCAACATACAATGATAGGATGAGTTGATTTTTCTTGGATCATTTAAAATACACACAATGATATTACTCAATCATATCAAAACATATGGAGGTAATGATATAATAAAATTGGAAATACAATTACCTAGACGATTGCTTAAAGACATAAATGGAAAGTTTTAGGCGACGTACTTTGCGCTCTTGTCCCTTGACTTTAAAACCCATGGGTTGATCCATACAAATCTCGTATTCT
The DNA here is from genome assembly GCA_949130495.1 of Sambucus nigra. Taxonomy (NCBI): domain Eukaryota; kingdom Viridiplantae; phylum Streptophyta; class Magnoliopsida; order Dipsacales; family Adoxaceae; genus Sambucus; species Sambucus nigra. Next base: position 289,161,810 of record OX422223.1, read on the forward strand.
AATTCTCCATTGAGAAATTTATTCTTAGCATCCATTTTGAAAAAGTTCTAAATCCAAATGTGCAATAATAGCTAAGATGAGGCGAATTGAGAAAAATCTCATGATTAGGGATAATGTATCCTCATAGTCGATGCCCTTATTCTGAATATACCTTTTTGCGATTAGGCGTGCCTTATACTTGTCAATTGATCCATATCCACCACATTTTTCTTCAAGACCTATTTGTTTCCAATACTCTTACAATTAGGTGGAAGATCAACTAACTTCCAGACCTTGTTCTTAGAAATGGAGCTCATCTCTTCCTGCATAGCACCCATCCACTCGTGTCTAGCATAAGGGGAAAATGGTTCAACATAATAAGCATACACATCCTCATCCTTTATAGCAGAAAAGAGATAATTGCCCTTAATCCCAAAATGATGATCTTGAATGTTTCCTCATTTAATATGACATGCATTAGGACTTTGATCTAATGGTTCACTCACACTGGGCATAAGATCACTCCCACCATTTTTAGCAATTACATGACGAGGTTCTAATTTCCCTTCCTATCTTAAAGATGGTAAGATATATTCATTTTCCCATAACTCATAGACGTTTAAGTCCTTATTATCTTCACCTATTCTCGGAAAATCATTCTTAATAAAATTTATATCGCGGGATTCTATTTCGATCATTCCTCTATCAGGGTGTTTATCATACATCACATAACCTTTTGATTTTTCAGAATATCTAATAAAGATATGCTTATAACTCCACGGAATAGTTTACCATTCTTACGGGAGGTATTATGAACATAACCAGTCGATACCCATGGGTGTTAATGATGCAAATAGTTTTTTTCCTTTCTATAACTCATATATTGTTGAAGCACCCTATTTAGGATGTAGGACACAATAAAAAAATCATCTCCCCAGAATGATATTGGGAGACTGTCCTAAACCATCATCGATCTAGCCATATCTAGTAGGACTCTACAATAACATTTTGTTGTGCAGTGTGAGTTGTCTGCGTATCCTTTTTTTCTCATAATGTTTATTGAACCGGTCAGATAAATACTCACGTTCTAGGTCTGTTCGAAGAGCTTTCAAACTTATATCTTTTTTATTCTCGACATCTTTTAAGAAGTGTTTTAAATAATCCAAAGCTTCATAGTATCAATCTATCAAATAGACATAACCATATCGCATGTAATCATCTATAAAAGTAAGGAAGTAAGAAGCTCCATGATGTGCCTTAACATTCATAGGTCCGTAAATATTAGAATGGAATAACTCTAGTGGTTAAATAGCATAAGTAGCATTACCAAAAGGCTTCCTATATGCCTTTCTTGCTAAACATATAAGTATGTCAACTTTTGTGAGTAGGCCTAAAAGGCCTTATCTTGTTAATCTCGGCATCCTATTCTTTCCTATATGCCCAAGTCTAGCATGCCAAGTTACATAATCAATATTTTATAATTTTCAACAAAAGATAATAAATCAGAAGAGGTATCTAAATAATATATAAATTATTATAAATTGATCCATGTCTATAAATCACACCATTAAAATAATTGATAAAATTAATAAACAAGATCTTTTTTATTTTACAATTCATTACAATTAAGAAATTAAGACACCTAATTACAATTTTTTTTTGATTGGATGGAAATGAATGAAGAAATAATAAATCAACGACAAAATATCCAAACCAAACTTATTGAAGGATACTTATAAACCATTGTCTAAAAATAACCAAAAATGAAAGTAGATTGTGTTGTATTCGAGGGACATAAAGCATGTTGTGAAAAAGTGCATGCCTTGTGAGCAAGTGACAATGGTATGTATTGACTCCCAAAGCATCCTCACTTGCTCCATTGCTCATATAGACCATATAAGATCCAACAGGAATGTGACGAAAATCTACAAATCCATTTCCGTCCCACGTCACAAGTTTTGTTGCTCCTGAGTCCACAACCTAGTCATACATACAATGGGCAACTAGAGCATAAGAACGTAAAAAAGTATATAGAGAGTAATGATCCAGGATTACTTTCTTTCGTTCAATGCACTCATGAGCAAATTATTCCGTATTCCCAAACATTTATCATTTACCATTTGACTATGGACTAATCTTTTCATCCACCATGCTTTCCTTTACGCCCATTCTTAGTGATATTTTTCATAGTGGGACCTTTG